>JAJOZX010000672.1:237500-955000 GCA_023014485.1 Bathynomus jamesi
TGATCTACTTTGTCTCGAAGTTGATGGCTGCTGAGGGTCAGCAACAAATTCTTCTTCTGATTTTGAACTATCTTCATTCAAACTTGAAGGACTTGAACTTGAGAGCACTGCTGCTTCGAAAACGGCTGTTTCCCTCTTTCTTTTCTTTTCAAGCAATGTTTCCTTTTCTCTAGCAATCTCTTCCATTTGTGAAAAAACTTTATCCACTCCAGACATTTTGCCTTTTCTTCCTTTTTGTCGTTGCAGCATCAAAAACTCACGATCTTCATCTATCTTTATCATGTCAAGAGCACTTGCATGTGCAATGTCAAACAGATCTTGCAAGTCATTTTGCCAGCTCTCTTGTTTTTGAAGTAGTGCAGGTGATTGCTTCTTCTTATTTCTGTTCTTCTTTAGTTTCTCCCACTCGTTGAAAAGTTTCTTTACTCTCTCCACGACATGACATTTCAACACTGTTGGGATGTGTGCCTTTTCCCACACATCCATAACATCTCTAGCAGTCAACAAAGCCGCTGTTTTCACCTGTTGCTTTTTATTGATCTTGTAGTTCATAAACAATGCTAATGTTTCCCTTTTAGATGGAAGCTGGGTTTCTTTGAAGGACTCTATAGGATGTCCTATGAGCCAAACAACTGTTTTGTGACGCGTATGCCGCTCCATGAGTGCAACTCAGCAACTGCTATACAACCACTCTCAGCGAAGGCAGCAAAGATACTGAGTCAGTGACGCCGCACTTACACTGACGCGGCCGCCACAGTGACGTCACAGCAAAGAAATGATTCTAGAATGTTCGGCCACGGCGTCTATAGCAATGAAAGGGATGAGAAGGTTTACGGAAAGAGGTTCAGAGTCTGTTATGACTGCTATATGTTGCTGACTACCATTTTTTATGAAATCTGCAAAATAAATAAATGTACAATAAATACAAACTGAAAAATAACAATATACAAAATGTTCAATGGATGGTAGCAACCTCTAAAATGTCTTCAATTGTGCTGAAATTTTGCATGTTCAGTTTTTACACTAAATTAAATAAAATTAGAGGGTGTCTTCAAGTTTTTGAAATGATAAGTTATTTTGCATCACCCTAATTATATACATATACAATAATATATAATATATATATATATATAATATATATATATATATATATATATTATATATATATACTATATATATATACATACATATATATATACATATACATATATATATATATATATATATATATATATATATATATATATATATATATGATGAATAAAACCACGAAGGAAAGGAAACAGAATGTTGCTCAAGCGCTTTCGTTTAATGACGTCCTCAGGAACACTAAAGTACTATTTATGTACTTCAGTGTTCCTGTTAAATAAATCGAATGGTGTAGTTGTTTTCATGGAAATAACTTCATTAATTCCAAAAAATATTTATTTAATATATTTCCCCCCGATTTCTTCTGTACTAGCTGTAGTATTTTTTAGACGTGTATATATATATATATATATATGAGTGTGTGTGTTTTTGATGCGTGTGTGTATATATATATTAAGCTTGTATTGTATATAGATTTCTCCTGTACTAGCTGTATTATTTTTGATTGTATATTTATTTAATACATATTTCCCGAGCTGTATATGTATAGTGCGACTATCGTCCATGTCATGCTTGTTAAATAAATCCAATTGTTTTGCGAGTAGTGTTTATACATATTCGATATATATTAAATAAACAGAATAATGTAGATGTTTTATTTATATATATAAACGATATTATTTTTCATGCGTGATGCGTGTGTGCGTTGCTATTTTTGAGCCGTGCGATGTGCGTCTGAATTCTTCTTTATTCGTGCGTACAAGGAAATAACTGTATGATTAAGCCATATACGACTGGCTTTTCCATGGCTATACCCCTCTACATATATGCACTCTCTCCTGGCTGACAGATGGCTGCCTCTACATTCTTGTACATTAATATATATATATATATATATATATATATATATATATATATATATATATATATATATATATATATATATATATATGTATACACTATGTTAAGACGATTACGACTTCTAAGCCAACGGGCTGTGATGCTATAAATACGTAGGGAATCCAAAAGTTTCCGGAAAATTCAAAAAGCTTTAATACAAAAACCCTTTAATAAAAGTTCCAGAATGGTCAAATAACTTTAATAAAAGAAAACAAAAGAGGATATACGTTTAGGAATGCTCAACAACGTTCGACATAATTCCCACCTATCTCTATACACTTTTCTAAGGTTTCCAGCGTTCCAATCCATTTTTATAAAATTCAGAGTTTTTCGACTGAAACCATCTCAAAACTGCTGTTCTGGCATCTGCTATCGAGTCGAAACGCGTTCCTTTTATGTGATCCTTCAATTTTGGGAATAAAAAAAAGTCGGAAGGGGCTAGATCCGGACTGTAGGGGGGGGAGGTATGATTTCCCATCGAAATTCCCGTAACACGGCTCTTGAGGCATTTTCAGTGTGAGCAGGTGCATTGTCGTGATGGAAAAGCACCCCGCGATGAAGTTTACCAGGTCTTTTTTCAACAAGCTTATCTTTCAGCTTCCTCAAAACATTTTCATAATATTGGGCGGTGACTGTTTTTTGTCCTTCAAGAAAGTCCACTAAAATTATTCCTTCACAATCCCAAAAAATTGTAGCCATTACCTTTTTAGCTGATCTTTCTGCTTTAAATTTGATTGGGCCATCTGATCCTCTTGGGAGCCATTGTTTTGACTGAACTTTGCTTTCCGGATCATACTGATAAATCCAGGTTTCATCCCCTGTTACACGTCTATGCATAAAACAATCTTCATGAACTTCTTCGATTCAAAAGATCAACAGAAAGACTAGCCCTTTGGTCAAACTGTTCTTGGCGCAACGCTTTAGGCACCCACCGAGCAGAAAGTTTGCTAAGTTCTAAGGTATCCACCAAAATGGAATGAGCAGAACCACGAGATATACCCACCTCATTGGCTATTATTTCACAGGAAATTCGACGATCTTTTTCGATTAGTGACCGAACAGCAGCAACAGTTTCTTCATTAATTGATGTTGATGGCCTTCCACTCCTTTGGTTATCATTAAGAACCTCTTGACCCGTTTTGAATCTTTTGATCCAGTCATAAACGACTGATTTCTTAGGTGCTTCATCTCCATAAACTTCACGTAAGGCATCAAGTATTTGTGGTGGTTTCCATTTAAGTTTTGTTAGGAATTTAATGTTAGCTCTCCACTCGAATTTTGAGATTTCCGTTGCCATGAAAAATAGGGTTCTTTTTAACTCCGTCTTAAAGCACTGTCACCAAGGTTGTGTAAGTCTTAGCATGGCCTAATATGTATGAAGGTCCAAATTCATGTCAAAACAAGAATTCATTAAATTCTGATTTGAAATGATTGAATTATTAAACTTTTCCGGAAACTTTTTGGATTCCCATCTTTTTCATAGATTCGGTCTGCAAGTCTATTTTTTAAATTTTCTTCTTATGTCCTTGAGTTCTAAAAAAAAGATACATATAAACTGTCCAAACCTGAAATCACTTTGAACAGCTGTATGATATCTCACCTCAACGTCTCTCAAAACTAAACGTGCCTAGTTCCTTTTAATCTTTCATTTTATTCCAATTTTCATAAGGTAGGCATAAGCATAGTAACCCTACATTGTACACACTTTCAAACATAGCTAAATCAAGCGTATGGTGAGGCTACTAGGCTTCAGTGCAGTATTCTAGGTGATGGCTAACATGAAAATTATATAATCCACAGATGACTTCCTTACTTTTGTAATTAACATTCCTCTTAATCATACCTAGCATTTTGTTTGTCTTACAGTACTTGAAGCTTCTATACACTGCTCAGAAAATTAAAAATTATGACTAACTAAAATGCCAAGATCTTTTTACTGGCTAACATTATCTAACAACTTTCCATGCATTTCTTAACGTTAAAATATCTAGAGCAAAAATATCGAGACAATTATATATATATATATATATATATATACACACACACACACACACACATATATATATGTATATACATATATGTGTATGTATATATATATATGTATATACATATATGTATATATATATATATATATATGTGTATATATATGTGTGTGTGTGTGTGTGTGTGTATGTATATATGTTTGTGTGTGTGTGTGTGTGTGTGTGTGTGTGTGTGTGTGCATATATATATATATATATACAGGGCGTCCCAAAAAAATGTATACACACTTTAAATAATTATAAAGGCAGTGTTTATTAAAATACATTTCATTTTCAAAATGTAGTAGAATCTACAGACATTATTTAATTGTTTTGTCAACGCCTGTTTTCAAACTGACGTCCGTTCTGGTCCAGGCACTGCTGATAACGCGAAGCAATGGAATCGCAAACATCACGAAACATTTCGTTTGGTATTTGTGTGCATTCTCGTTCAATGGCTGCTCTCAATTCAGCGACTGTTGCAGGTTTTATAGCGTAGACTTTGTCTTTTAAGTATCCCCATAAAAAAAAGTCTAGTGGTGTGAGGTCTGGTGAACGCGGAGGGTATTCTACGAAACCCCTTCGTCCAATCCACCTGTTTGGCAAGATCTCATCAAGGTAGGATCTAACATCGCGATGGTAGTGTTGGGGTGCCCCATCTTGCTGAAAATAAAACTCCTCATCTTCAAAGTCCTCTCTAATGCTTGGCATGACAGACTGTCGCAGCAAGTTCAAGTAAACGGGACCAGTCACAGTAGCGTCAAAGAAGAGTGGTCCAATTAATCCTCTTGATGATAAGCCGCACCACACTGTAACTCCTGGTAAATTAACATGATGTTCCACCATAACATGCGGATTCTCAGGTCCCCAGTAGGTGCAATTGTGGCGGTTAATTGAACCATTTAATTTAAATTTAGCCTCATCACTCCACACAATCTTTGTTGGAAAGTGTGCATCTTCTACACATCGTGCCAAGTACCACTCGCAATACTCCACTCTTCGGTCGGGATCATCTTCATTAATAGCATGGACTAATCTTGGAATGTAACTTTTCCATTGACAGCGCTTCAAAATGCGTTGGACAGACGATTTTGAAATTCCTACCTCACGACTCGCTTGCCGCACAGATTTTCTTGGACTTTGGTGATACGTTTCCAGTACTCTTTCTTGCTTTGTGGGGCTTGTCGATGTCCGTGGTCTTCCGGAACGCTTCTTGTGGACATTCTGAACAGTTCCATCGGCTTCAAACTTATCTCTAATTCGAGTGATGGTAAGTCGCGTTGGTGGATCTGTTTGAAACTCCCTCCTAAACTGTCTTTGCACTTCAACTGCGTTTTCACACTTCCAGTAGCATTTTAGAATGAATTTCCTTTGTTCAAAGCTTAGTCTGATTGCCATTATTAATTCTAATGGGTTTAACCTGGAAAGAAAGAAACATCAATTGAGCTATCAGCTGTTAAAGTGTGTATACATTTTTTTGGGACGCCCTGTATATATATATGTGTAAACATATATATAATATATATTATATATAATATATATATATATATATATATATATATATATAAACTTATATATATATTAGTATATATATGTAAAAATGACCAATGAATAATTCCTATGTTCATATATTCTTATATTCATTTATATAATTCGCATATTAATATGATCCTTGCACTTATATAATGCGATTCGGTGGTGTAGTGGTAAGCGTCGCTGAACACGAATCCATCGGCGCTGGGTTCGAGATCCGGTGGCGGCAACCGGCGCGCAGCAAAACCCAGTTGTTCATTCTTCCCCACAATAAAGAAAGTGGTTGGTAGATAAATGGTTACCCTTGGTGGTCTAGTGGTTAAGACGCTGGGCTGCTGGTGGGGTGTGGTTCGGATTCCACGTTAAATTGTAGGTCTAAGGTGGAGTGAAACGTTTGTCCTTCGTCAGAATGAAAAATTCGGGCGAAACTAACCAAAGGTTATATTTATATAATCCTTGTATTGTTATACATTTATATTCTTACATTCATGTATACATAGAGTTCAAATTCGCATAACACTGACGAAGTTCGGATAAAATTTTTGATTCGCTTTCTTTTTTAATTTCTGTTTATTGAAACACACATGCGTCGTTTATATATATATATCCATCAACCCAATTATTCCTTCATATCGTTTATATATATATATATATATATATACACACCCAGGAAAGCACTTCTTTCAATCTTTTCTTCGATAATAAAACACAACTACACCATTCTCTTTATTTAGACGAATTATTAGAATTAATTTAACATACATGAAATATATAGAAAATAAATTCACAATAAAAAATACTGTAGTTCAGAAGAAATCTATACAGCAAAAATACACGCATTAAACGAACGATATATATATATATTAAACGAAGGATACATATATATATATGTGTGTGTGTGTGTGTACACACATTTTTAAATAATAATATTGGTAGAGGAGAAACTTATATACACATTTAATATATCCATGAGAAAATACGCCCTTATAACAAGCATAAAAAATAATAATAGCACAGGAGAAATCTATTTCCACACATTTAATATATGTACGAGCAAATACACATTTATATAGAGGGTGTTTATAAAGTCCCTCTATATTTCAGTGAAAACGTAGCAAAAAGGGTAAAATTCAATAACATTATAATAGAAGCCATACATTTAATGAATACTTAAGCATATGATTCTATATGAGCATCATCAGTATCTCTACAGAGTTCGAATCTGTCAGCAGCATTGCAGAACACACTTTGGAACATGACAGAGGTTAGTTTTCTAACTGCTGTTAGCTGTTACGATATGAGCACGTAAATCTTGCAGATCTGTAACCCTCGTTGGATAGACGTTTGATTTGATAAAGCCCCATGCAAAGAAAGCCAAGGGCGTTAGGTCAGGAGATCGAGCCGCCCAGGGCCTGTTTTCTCCACGTCCGATCCACCGATTTGGAAATCGTTCAGTTAGGTACTCCCGAACAATGTTTGCTTAATGACAAGCTTCCTCATCTTGTTAAAAGACGACGGTGTTTAAAATGCCATCGGAATGAAGCTGGGATATTTACGTGCTCGTATCGGAACAGCACTTACAAAAATAACCCCTGTCATGCTCCAAAATGTGTACCGCAATGCTGCTGACAGATTCGAACTCTGCACAGGTACTAATGACGCTCAATTAGAAACATATGCTTAAGTATTCATTAAATGTATGCCTTCTGTTATATAATAACAGAAGGCATACATTTAATGAATACTTAAGCAGGGGCGGCTCGTCGGTAGGCACTGCGGAACTGCAACACCCGCATGATCTTATGATCTTTATATTTAAATATTTAAAATAGCCTCTCTGATTGTTTTTTTTCAATGAACTTTGAGTTTTTAAATCAGATTATATCCTTTTTTCCTTAAAATATTTCAATGCCGAACGAATGAATCACGAAAGTAGCTTCAGCCTTCCCGTGGAACTGCGTACTTAACAGTTCCAGATTTTGTTCGAAACGCTTGAAACCTCGGTGTCGGACGTACGAAGAGCGAGTCAGAATCGCGGGTTTAAGAGGATCCAAAGCACTGTGGACAGAGCAGTGCCGATTTGTTCGTTTGACGTGGTAGTTGTGTTGCTGTATCGTTTGCTAATTCGAAATTTAATTTCCGAATTGCATTTATCAATGATTCGTTATCATTTATTTTTTGTCGTGAGATTGAAGTTAATTATATAATAATTGGATTATTTACAATATATATAGCTTTCATTTCTTAGAATATTTTTATGCTCAGAATAAAAACAGAAGAAAGGAATTTGTTTATAAATAAAATTTTTGGCAAATTCGAAATTACCCATTAAGCGTAAGTACCCTATAATTGATTTTATGATACTATTTTACTTATTTTTATGACTGAGTAGTGAGTAGTTATCTCTTTATCTATTCGACTTTCTCTCTCTCTCATATATATATATGAGATAAATAGGGACTTTATAAACACCCTGTATAAACTTCAAAATAATATTTAAATACATCAAAAATACATACTTTAAACGAAGGATACATAGCTATATATATATATATATATATATCTATATACACACACACACACACATTCTTAAATAATAATATTAGTACAGCAGAATCTATATACACATTTAATATATGTATGAGCAAATACACACTTATCTATAAGCGTCAAAAATAATAATAGTACAGGAGAAATCTATATACACTAGGGTTATGACATTTTTATAACCTCATGTTCCTGTATCATAAATCGATGAACCTTTGCCCCCTGACAATGAAAATAACAGTTTTTTCGATATATTTTGAAAAAACCACCCCAAAATAAAAAAGAAAAAATTAATAAAATAATAAATATTGGTTGCTCCTTGGTATAGCTATTGCTTTCGGGGTGACATTCTTTTTTAATTCTGAAGAATTAGGCCCTTTTTTATTGTTTTCAAGCAAGAGTTCATCGATTGATGATACAGGAAACAATATTTATGACAAAAAATTAAAAAGTCATAACCCTAATATACACACTTGATATATGTACGAGCAAATACACATTTATATATGAACTACAAATTAAAATGCATCAAAATAACGCTCTTTATGTTCTACTGCGCTTAACTAAAATACTAAACTCGCACGTGATCGAATCTACAGTCACATCATTGGTGCTTTATACTATGGAATAAATACGATTTAACATTACTTCACCACTCAAGGTATGCGGATGCCTATACTCGATGTAAAGGGCATTCAAGTCGTTCAATACAATTTTTGTGCCCACTTTACAATTGGTTGGCAAGTTATCACGCTCTTTAAACACTGACAGAATACAATCAAAAGCACGCACAAAGAAGGTATCGTTCACCGCAACGTCATTATTAAATTCAAGTTTATAAACACTCCTTGTCAATCGAAGGTTTATTCTTTCCAATCTGAGCTTTTCAACCGTGAACTCTTCTTCACAACGCATATCGGCAGTTGAAATAAACTTGTAAGTCATGCCGACAGCTGCTCGTTATATAAAGAAATAGCTCTTCAGGATGAACAGTGTACATGAGCTCAGCCCTGTAACGCTAGGGCATAACATATTTTTCCGAGTCCGAATTTCACTCTGGCTAATATGTATTTTTATGTAAAATTTAATTCCAAGAGGGGTTTCTTTTCTGCAACTTTTCCCCAAAATCGCGTTATCATGTTCAAAATTGTGGTTTTCTGTTGTGTTGAAATACCAAATATTCAATTGAACACAATCTCATATTTTTAACCCTTTGTCGTAATTTGTTGCCATTTAGACACATTAACTTTGCTTAACTCTTACACAGGTTTAATACATACATACATAAGGAAAAAAATCTACTTCATTTGAATCTTTGTAACCATTTGGACGCAGAAGGCGAAGCTCAACATTCTCTCAATAGATGGCTGAGCAATTACGCCAGCTATATTTGTGAAGTAGAAGTGAGTGGACGCCATTTTTTTCGGTAAGGCCGGTCATCTTTCCAAAGACAAGGCTTACTTGGCCATAGATGGCATGAAAGTTTGGAGGGCCAAGGAGGAAGTAATGGCCTCATCAGTTGAAGCTCTCACGCAGAGGTCAGAGGAGGAGAAGATCTCTGGGATATTCTTTGATGGCAAGCAGGATAGGAACACAAAGGTGTTGAAATATGACGAAGTGACAGGGAGATTTAATCCTGGCAAAGTGATCGAGGAGCATTACACTATCACGTGGAAGCCTCAAGGAAAATACCTCTTCCATTTCACTCCCGAGGAACCAGAGGAAGGAGAAAAGCCTGCTCATAAGATCGCTCAGGGCCTGCATGAGTGGCTTCTGGATCACGGAGCTGACGAGAGCCTTGTAATGATTGGAGGAGACTCTACCAACACCAACACGGGGTGGTCTGGAGGAGCCATAGCCCTATTGGAGAAGATACTGGGTCGCAAGTGCCACTGGATGATCTGTCAGCTCCATGTGAACGAGCTCCCCCTGAGGCACTTAATCATCAAGCTGGACGGCCCTGTAACTCGCCGGTCAGGCTTCAGTGGGCCTATTGGAAAACTTGAGAAAGTGAATGAACTTGAGGTCAACTTCAACTTCAAACCAGTGGAAGGAACTCAAGATATCATAGAGCTGCCAGTAGAGATAGTCAAATCTCTCTCCACAGACCAGCACAATTGCTATCTTCTGATCAAAGCCATCAAGTCTGGAAGTCTCAGTCCACAGTTGGCTTGTCTCAAGTGAGGACCTCTGAACCAATCCAGGTGGCTCACTACTGCACAGACCATCTTGCAGTTGTGGATGAGGGAGCACGGGCTGAAGGGGGAGGTGGTGAGGAGGCTCGAGGTCCTCGTGAAGTTCTGCCTTAACTCTACTTCAAAATGTACTACGACATCAAAATGAAGCACCACCTCAAATTTGGTCCTGCACGTTTTTTCAAGCCTGAGGCTGCTGAGGAACCAGACTACTGAGGTCAGGAACATCATCTCTGCTGCAGTGATAAGAGGAGCTTACCACGCACATCCTGAGCACATCCTGGCTTCATTCCTGTGCAGTGAGGGTGAGCATCAGAGAGGAGAGTTTTTGCTGTGAGCCAGATAGAGAAGATCAGAGAAGGAAGAGACTGGTGATACGACAGTGAGGCCCCATAAAAATCCCAAAGTCAATCTGCAAGCCACTTCACCTGATGATCTCATCAACTGGGAATCAGAGAATGTTTACGAGCCTATTTTCACCTGCAAGATAACCTTGACTGAGCTCGAGGATCTCAGGAAAACTCCACTCAAAGTGGACGCTTTCTCTGTTCACACTCAGTCCTGCGAGAGAGCTGTACAGGAAGTCTCAACTGCTTCCCAAGCTGTGTACGGTCACGAGAGGAGAGATGGGTGGGTGAGGTCCAGGATAGACCATCGAGAAATGCTCCCAGTGTTCAGATCGAAGCAGGACATACTTAAGAGCTTTTCAGGTTCGAGTGGCTGATGAAGATGCTGAAGCCATCGTTAATGCTCATAAGAGCTGAAAGTCCTCATAAGATCATAATATAAGATCTTATGAGGCCACGCTTTTCAGAGATCCAGGAAGAACAGGCGTGTAAACCTACACGTGGAGGTAGCAAGTCTCCCGCTACTCGATCACAGTAGAGCTGGTGAGCCGCGCCTATTCTTTGAAGAAAAACTTAAAATTCTTAAGTTTTACGTGAAATCTAAACATTTTTTCAGCACCCAGAGGTGTTGAAACACGCAAGAAAGCAAGGATGAGGTCAGAAAAGCAGCTTTTAGACTAAATCATATGCAGAACAGCTGCGCGCTTTGGTTTGGGTGCCCTGAGGCTACGTTAGGTAGCCTTCAAATCAGAAAATCGCGATTTTGACCATGAAAATGAGATTTTTTGGAAAAGTTGCAAATAATAAACCCATCTTAGAATTAATTTTTACATAGGAATACATATTAGCCACTTTGTTTCTCCAAAATTTCAACCCAGAACCCAGAGTATGGTATGCCCTTCTGTACCGCTCAAGTGCTTTGTACCAAAATTCAATATATTTCGAAGGGGCTCTAGTCTATACTTTTTAAATACGCATCCAGTTCCAAGCCATTCTCGCCATGTTCAGTCCTACACTCGGTAAACCCGTCGAGCAGAGGGGTGTATGCGTATTCATGAACCGTATCAAAATAAATCATATTGGTAACACGTGCGTCTAATATAGGCTTTAGCTTGCGGAAACCGACGATTTCAAACATTCTGTCGAGGATGAAACGATTTCGCGTGAGGACAAGGACGTTATTATCACACGCATTCTTCCACATCAGCCGTATATCAATGCACGGCTGGTCGCTAATTAAACACAACGTACAAATAATGATATAAGAGGGTGCATCACTAATCTGTTCTCTTCTTGTGCCTATACCTGCAGGTATTTTATAACGATACTCGCCCCACTTCTCAACTACCAAGTAGATTCTATTCATCTCCACAACACATAAATAAATGCCGTTTAACAGAGTTTGTTTGTCTTCAAGTCGTTTGAAGTACATAGTTAACGACGCCGGTTTTACACCAGAACACTATCACCATACTCATCCTTGATCTCCTAAGTCATCTCTCCGAGGAATTCCGGAAGAGGCGGCATGTATTCTAGGGTGTATCATGCTCCGGTCGAATATTGAAAAACTTGGAATTTCAAGATTGGCAATATGCATTCCGATGTAAAACTGAATTTTAAGAGGGGTTCGTCTTTTGCAACTTTTGCGAAAAATCGTATTTAACTGTTCAAAATCGCACTTTTTTGTCGAAAAATGGGATTTTTGGCCAATTTCAAAGACTTGGTAGCCTTAAATGACCTCCATTTGTTCCATATTGTTCACATACATCCTTAAGCATTTCTAGAGGCAGGCTTGGACCCATTCAGGATTAGCCAAAGTGGTTCATAACCCCTAAAATAACCAAAATCACCCAAAATCACCCAAGACTAAGGAATTATATGATTTTCTCTCCAATACACCACATTTCGCGGCTGTACTTTTCATCCGGCAGAATCTTTTTTTTCTTCTTTCTTGGTCTTGCATTTTCTTTTTTTAGAAACCCCTCCACCAATTTTTATAGATTTTCTTTTCGGCATCACTGAGTGTGATGGCAGCTGCCCCCACCTTTCCGCAAGCTGCTGTGACGTTCAAACATTTTTTTGCAATTGCAATTCGTCTTTAATATTTGTATAAGTCCCCCCTCCACGCCCAGCTTGTAATAATATGCTGGTCAACTGAATGTTTTGAGATTTTTTCTTCTGAAAGCATCTTGGTTTGTCTAGCAGGTCTTTTAGAAATCTAAAACATGTTCATAATGTCTTGCTTTGACTTGAAAACTGGCAATAATTCTCCGTGATCGATCCTAGCATGAACAAAACCATCTCTTCTCTCTTGCCCATACACTGCATGAGCTGCAGCTGAAACTTCCTGGACTGCACTTTCACAGCTTTGGGTGTGAACTGAGAAGTTCTCAACTTCAAGTGGAGACCTGAGAAGCTCCTCAACTTCTCCTCTTGACATCTTACAAGTGAAGAGTGGCTCATACAGTTTCTCCTTATCCCAATTAATCAGAGTAATTAGAGAAGTGGCATCCAAATTCAGTTTAGGGTTTCTATGAGTTCTCAGACTCATGTCTCAATACTCAGACTTACCTCTGATCTTCTTGATCATCTCAACCCCCGATGCCCTCTCCTCCTCATCCTCACTGCACAGGAGAGAGGCAATGAGGTTCTCACTGTGAGCATGATATGCTCCACGAACTATCACATGAGTGATTATGTTCCTGACTTCAGAGGTCTGGCTTCCCAGCAGTCCCAGAGCGGTCACAATATGGTGAGGTCCATACCCCATGTGGTGCTTCACCTTGATCTCAAAATACATCTAGAAGTATAAGTCCAGGCAGTACTTCAGCAGCACCTCCAGCTTCTTCAACACCTCCCCCTTCAGACCATGCTGCCTCATCCACAGCATCAACAGAGCCTCACCTGTAGTCAGCCAGCGTGACTGATTCACTGGGCCACACTTCAGACCAGCAATTTCCTTGCTCAAATCTCCTGTCTTGAGAGCTTTGATCAGTAGGTAGCAGTTCTTCTGGTCAGTGCTAAGGTTCTGTACAATGTCTTCTGGCAGTTTAATTACATCTTCCTCTCCTGGCAGAGCCTTGAAGCTAAAGTTGACAGGTATGTCATTGATCTTCTCCAAAATTTTTCCTATTGGGCCACTGAACCCAGACTTGTGCGTGTAGGGACCATCAAGCTTGATGATCACGTGCCTTTGGCTGAGTTTATTAATATGCTACTGGCATATCAGCCAGTGACACTTGTGACCTAGCAGTCTCTTCAAGTGAGTGATGGCTCCTCCATCAGGTCCTGTGTTTGTGTTGGCGGAGTCACCACCAAGGACCACAATAGTATCTTTAACACCATGAGCACTAATCCACTCAAACAGAGTCTGAGCTATCTTCAGTGCAGGTTTCTCATTTCCTTCAGGTTCTTCTGGTGTACAATGGAAGAGATATTTCCCCTCAGGTTCCCAGGTAACACTATAGTGCTCTTCAGTTGTAATATCAGGATGGAAGCGGCCAGTTTCTTCATTGTACCTCATGATTTTTGTCTTCTTATCTTGTTTTCCATCAAAGAAAATTCCCTTCATCTCCTCTCCCTCTGTCCTTTTCTCCAAGGTCTCCACCGAGGCACCTATTACGGACTCCTTGTCCATCCACATCTTCATCCTGTCAACAGCTAGATATGCCTTATCAGCAGATAGATGGCCAGCTTTGATGAGATCTTGCAAGAAACCAGTTGCAATGGCTGCTGCAGGAGTGATTGCCACCTTGAACCTGACTGCAGCCGCAGCAGTGCTTGAGATATCCATGTAGTTCCTCCTGGCAGAGGTAGAGACTTTGCCAATGTTGACACTGGAGCTTGTGCCTGGTGCAGTACTGGAAAAATCTGTGTCAGCACTCGGAGCTGCTCTGCCTGGAGACTCTTGCAAGGAAGTCACCTCATCTTCATCTTCACCATCATCAGCTCTAAGCAGTAGTTTCTTTTCTTCTTCCTCTTTTCTGTTTCTCTTCTCAGCTGCCTTCTGTTCTTCTTCCTTCCTCTTAGCAGTCTTCATCTGCTTCACTGTTTCCTTCACATCAACGGATGCCATCCGGAAGCCAGAAACCTCTGAGGTTTTGATCCTCTGGTAATAGAGCCACTCTAGCTCTAGCTTTGGAATCTTCTGAGGCAGAGGACAGTCACAGTTGACATGAACTCTAGCAGCACAGCCAGAGCAGCCAGATGCTTCAGTTCCACAGAGAGTGATATCATGTCTGCAGGTTGTTTTGTCAAACACTCTATGAAGTTCAGATATTCTCTTTTCTCTCTTTGCAGCCTTCACTCTGCCATTCACTAGGTCAATCATTTCATTCCACCTGACAAGAATCTTCCAGGCAATGGATCTCTCTTGAATGATCACAGGAGGAGTGAACTTGGCATTGCTTTTGCGCCACTGTGCCAGTACCAGTGATGCCAAGTCCTTAGCCAAATCTTGCAGAGGGTACTGAGCTCTCTTCATATCATCCAGAAGCAGCTTCTCTTCCTTGAGGAGGATTCCTCTCTGAAACACAGCTCTCCAGGTTGGAACTTCTGTGGGAAATAACTGCTTGCCTGTTCCCACCAGATCACTCATCTTTGAACCTGAACTTTTTCTGGTCTTTCGTCCTTGCTTAGCCATGGTGGCTACACAATCTTCACCAAGCTTTGTATCCGAAACATAGAAATTTATCACAGTGAAACTCTAGTAGCCTATAACAGCTGTTACAATGGTTTTATTTGGTAAGAATCCGGTCTGTTACATTTGTACGACAGTGTATGTCCTGCACAGCTGTTCTGTACGTAACCAGAAACCGAAAAAGTGGAAATTTGAACACTTAAACTTGATTTTTGGCAAACGTTCAAGAAAACAAACCCCTCCTAAAATTTAATTTTACATAGGAATACATACTCCCCAATCTTGAAATTCGCGCTTCAATAAGCATGATACACTCTAATGTATTCACCCTCCCTCTCTGTGAATATTACACTATCTGTGTCTGCTTACATAACCCTCCGCCCAACAGAATGCATTAGTCCCCAAAGTTTGATGCGAGCCAATGCGGTTGTGAAGCTGGCTACAGCTATGTTTGTAACAATTGATGTATCTGTAGCCAATTCGGTAATATTGTACTTTATTATGTACGTTATACCTACATTCACGATCTCCATGACCACTTTATCGGAAGCATTGGCATAATCCCACACCTCGTTATAACTTTGCCAGTATTATGTGCAAATTTTCCCCAAAGACTATTTAGGCACCCTGATGCTTCTACCTTATCATCTAGAAAAGCGTTTAGACAGGGTCTGTCAAAAAAAACTAAGCCAATTTGAAATCTCTATAAAATGCACAATTTGATAGAGATTTCAAATATGTTTTTGCACTAAATAAATAAAAGGCTCATAAATAATCTGTGATAATTTTATAACTTTATTTTAAATATTTTAGGAGTTATGCGGTTATTTCTACAGATTCCGAAAATTTCAGTTTTTCTCATTATGTAATATCTTCTTTTTTCTCTTTTTCAGAATTTGTTTAGATTTAAAATTTTTCGTGAATACCTCTAAATATGCCATTCTCACATGAAGATAAAATAATTATAAAGCATTATAGAGTTGAAAAAGGTTATAGTGCAAGGAAATTACTTTCTGAATTCGATTATAAAGGATGGACTAGATCAGGTTTAGATTACTTATTGAGAACTATCGATGAAACAGGAAGCATTGAAAGGAAGGTTGGTAGTGGGCGACCAAAATCAGTTAGAGTAGATGAAAATATTCAGAAAGTGGAGGAACGTATCCTTAGTCAAGAGGATCGACCTGGTAGCCACATGACACCTGCTCAAATATCAAATGAACTAGAAATATCAGAACAAGCGTAAGAAGGATTATTAAATCTGATCTGCAATTTAAACCATTTAAAAGAGTGCATGGACAAAGATTGTCAGAAGTAAACTGTCAGAAAAGAGTTGAGAAATCCAAACGTATTTTACGTATAATAACTGAAGATAAACTTTCCATGACATTTTTTACAGATGAAAAACGTTTTACGGTAGAGCCACCAAGAAACTCACAGAATGACTGGGTTTATTCTGATGTTGCGAAGAAAAATGAAATCCAAGATGAAAGACTGTACGCAACAAGGAGTCACTTTTCTTCTAGCGTCATGGTTTCTGTTGGAGTGTCCAAGTTGGGAAAAACTTCAATATTTTTTATTGAGCGAGGAGTGAAAATTAATGCTCAATATTATTCAAATACACTGCTTGAGAAAATGCTTCCAGAAATGAGAAACTTGGCTAGTCAAGTTTACTTTATTTTTCAACAAGATGGTGCAACATCACATACTGCCAAAACAACCATCGAATATTTGAAAAAGAATGTGCCTGAATTTCTGGAACCGAATAATTGGCCACCTAACAGCCCTGACCTAAACCCTGTAGACTACGGAATATGGGAAAACTTGGCAGAGAGAGTGTATAGGAACAGAATAAGGGATGTCAATCATTTGCGCGAGTTGATTATCGCAAAATGGGCAGAGCTCCCCCAAGAGCAAATAAATCGAGCAATAGACGAATTCAGACCAAGATTAAAAAAAGTGATAGAAATGCAAGGGAATCATATTGAACAGTTCTTTTAATTTTATTAAACTAAAAATTACCTACAGTATATCGTAAAAAAAAAAAATTTCATGTTAAGTAGGAGAATCTCACTTTTTAGTTAATTGTTAATAAAATTAACAATTCTGAAGATATCGTCATAAAAATTTAAAGGATAATAGGTGATTACCTATACTTTATTGTGTAAAAAATTCAACTTAATTAGATAAATGGTTTTGTTTTAATAAAGGTTTGAATTTGGCTTAGTTTTTTTTGACAGACCCTGTATATGGCGTGAAAAGGTTGGGTAGCTTCTGGAACCTCCACGCCTCATATATCTTTAATATTCTGTAGCCGTGGCGAACTGCTAGGGACAGCTTACGGCTTGTATATACCCCTCTGATCTTCCGCTGGTTGGCTGTGTGATTACAGGCCCCATTGTTCCCCTCTGCGCACTTCACGCTCAGGGGAAACATGAGCTTCTGATCTATAACGACGGGTAAGATCGGTATCCATAAGTCGCGATGGGGGAGCACGTCTACGAAAGAAAGACCGAAATAGTTCTCGTTCAAATTTGCCGAGAACTCTTCGATGGTGGGTAAAGCGGGACCCACGGATTTGTAGGCCTATCGAACAAGCTATCACCGCATCTGAGAGGATCCAACACCATTGAACGCTTGATCGTGTTTATTTCTTCGCGGTACTGCCCATCTGTTTCCATCCGTGCATCATATTCATGCTCACACAAGACCTTGTGAGAGAACTGGGAACCTATAAGCTGATAGCGGGTGCGGGTCCATGCAAGACTGTCGGCAGGAGATCTACCATGGATATCTCCCACGATAACACACTCAGGGCGTGAGCATCCATGCCATAAACATCCGATAAAGGAGTACGCTGTCTTCGCACCAGTGACACGGTCTTCGCTTAGACCGTCCACCCAGAAAACACGACCATTTACCTTGATGGGTACTTCCCCCGTGTTGGGGGCATGTTTTATGTATACACCGGTCTGCTGCTGTAGGTGTATGAGCCAGTAAATAGCCTTATGCCCATAACTGCGTGGATTGTTTCTATGGATGACAGCTAAGGTGTCTTTTGGCATGAAATTGTTCTTGAACACCGTAAAGCACAATAAGGCGAGCGTGGTTGCTACTTGTAGCGGACTGCAGTTGAACCTGTCTATGTATATCCTTCTAAAGGCCTGGAAACATACTCTAAACACGCGCACATTATTCACGAAATAACGCTCACAATCATCCGCTATATTGTATGAAATTTCTTCATTAAAACTGTTGTAGTATCGGTGGAAATCTTCACGTTCACTATCACTCATGTTGGCATAGTCAAAGTAATGCTTGGGTGGGAGGCATTCCTACGTAATTTAAAGTGTCACTAGTAAGAAAAGTGTAAGGGAAATACCCTTTCGAAACTTCAGCGGATACGCCCATCACCTTGGGAAGCCTGGCTAATTTATAAGGTGTGAATAATAAAATGTCTTTAAACTGAACATTACCTCTTATTTGCATCTGTATAAGTTTGGTTCCTTATTTCAAACAGCTCCTTATAGAGGAATTGTGTGTCATATTGCGCCATTATATGCAAGAATATACCCAGTCATTTTTTTTAACTTGTTCGCTAACTCGACAAAATAGGAGACAGAGTTTCACGAGGTTATCCTGTGCTCCATTTTTAAAAACGTTTGTTCGTTTACCACATTTATGACACTCATCACACTCGACTTTCATGCACTCATCGCAGATAGTCTGGCTTACAAGTAGATGTGGGATAACCTCTTTGGTTTCAGCAACCGTATATGATTCTATATCGTAGTACACATTTATACAAGGACTATTTTTAGGCTTAGTATCTTTCATATAACATGCATCCTTTATACCATCTGTCTTATATTTCTCATGGCATGTAGAATAGTGAATTTCATCACATTTATGCGTGAATTTCCCCAAATTAACCATCATATGAAACATACCACATTCACAGATTCTCATTTTCCTGCAAGTGCCAGTTGACTTCTGGAGCTCGAAGCATTTATTATTGAAAAATGTGCGTCTACACACATCACAGTCCCTCTTCTGAGCAACTACACGACTTTTACATTTAGCGTTTTTACACTGCTCATATACCATGTGGCATTCCTTACAATGTTTCACTATATCATCCGCAAACTCGAGACACACCTTACACAAATCATGATGCCTTCCATATTTTCGACTTTTATCATAACTCGCGTAAAGATCCCTTATATCATCTTACGGATGTGGAGATACGTTGACCCTGACAGCCCTAAAATAAATAGGGGTCTTGTACGGTCTCTCACACTGCTTTTAAAAACATACACAGTCCCACGACAATCATCCATTCCAAATAAAACTATATGAGCATTCATTTCCTGCTCTACCCTTCTCAGCTCTTCAGGACCCATATTACAGTCAAACTCAAGATTGCAATCTGAAGCTAGTTCACGAGCACGCTGCACAACCATAGGCAACCAAATTTTATGGCTTCGTGTATTTAGCACATTGAACATAACTTATGAGCTAAAACTACTGCTATAAAGCCGCAACCACGCTCAGTGTTTATATGCAGTTTGTAAATAGCCTGAGAATTGAAATTAAGTGTATAAGGTGTGGCATCATGACCCGCAACACGGAATAATCGGTCAATATCTATCGTGAAGCTGTCCATGTTGAAGGTTGTACTACTTTGATACGCTATATCTACAGCGGCCAAGCGTCTGTATGGTATTACTATCCAAAAATCATCTACATCCCCGTCATCTGACCCGAACCCGAAGGATAACC
This sequence comes from Bathynomus jamesi, assembly GCA_023014485.1. Lineage (NCBI taxonomy): Eukaryota > Metazoa > Arthropoda > Malacostraca > Isopoda > Cirolanidae > Bathynomus > Bathynomus jamesi. The sequence continues at coordinate 257,554 of JAJOZX010000672.1, forward strand.
TCGTCCTGACTTCACGTTCTTCGCTGTTCTGAAGGGCAAACTCCACAATACGTTCAACTGCGCGTCGCAGACCGTGCTCAACACCATTGCTATACATGGTTCGCGGGTCAACCCTAAATACGTACCGATTTCTAGTCATGGCTTGGTCAGGGTAGCGGTGCGCACCAGTTCGAATGTTATACCATCCTCTACAGAAAAAGAAGCTGCTGCTGTTGCAGAGGATGCGACCGGAATTGAAGAGGAATTAGTGGGTACATTTTTATTTTCGGAAAGAGCTAGTGTGGGGGACCGTATCATAAGACGTAGAGGGTTGGGGCTCTATTACTGGGGGCCTAACAGCCGGAGCACTCCCGGCACGCTTTATACCTGACGTGGAAGGCACTTCATCATCATCATGCCTCCGCTTTGAATTGTTGCGTGCTGGCGCTACAGCTGGCGTTGGTGGGGTTCGCTAGCAGGGGTGGAGCCTGTAGCCAGAACTACACTCTCATCGGAATCGTCTGAAATATCGATGATGGGTACTTGTTGCTGTACCTCATCGTCATTCAAGGTTCTGGGAAGAAGAGGAAAAACAAGATTGTAGAATATAAGGAGCATCACTCAAAATTTTTTTTATATTTTGTAAATGTTACAATTAGAGATGGATTCTGTTAGAGAATCGTGTTGGAGATGGATTCTGTAGAAAAATTCAGATTCACGAGCCCATCCACATGTATTATATCTGGCGCTACAGGATATGGTAAAAATGTGTTTATGCTTAAAATCATTAAAGATAAGGGGGAGATGTTCTCAAAATTTGTGCATAAAGTCATATGGTGCTATTCGACATACCAGTCAATATTCAACGAGTACCAAGAAAATATTTTGTTCCACAAAGGTCTATGTGACGCTAATTCGTTAAAGGGAAATGAACATACAGGCATTGTAATTAACGATCTCATGTTAGAAATAGATCAAACGTTTGCTGAGACATTTACAGTGTTCTCCCACCATCTTAACATAAGCGTATTCTTCATCAACCAGAATCTATTTTTCAAAAATAGATACATGCGCAATGTGTCTTTAAATACGCAATATCTAGTCTTATTCGCGCAACGTAGAGATGTGTCACAAATTGGGGTATTAGCCAATCAAATGTTCCCGAATCAGTGTAAGGATTTTTTGGAAGTTTATAAAGAAGCTACGAGTCAACGTTCTGGATATTTGCTTTTGACCTTCACCCGCGAAACAAGTTTAGGGTGCTTCTAAGAGCGAATATATTCCCAAACGAGGTCGAAACGATGTATATTCCATAATGACAAAGAGGATAAAGAAATACCATGAATTAATAAAAATCTATCATCGACTGCCCAGGGCATTGCAAAAGTTGTTTGTTAAAAATATTGGCTCCGACTTTTTAAAAAGCATCTGTGAAATCTGTCTTAACGTTATAAAATGTAATGTACCAATGAAACCCCCTCAGAATGCTCGTCTACGAGGTTACAAGAACATACTACGTACACTTGGTCGTAAAAGTCAAACTGTGGGGAAGAAAGAACGAATTATTGTACAAAGAGGGGGCTCGTTCCTCCCCATCTTATTTTCAGTTTTAGGACCTTTTCTGACTAGATTAATATAATGAAGAAAGTAGTCGTGATTCCACACGAGGTGTATGCTTCATTGCAAAGCTCAAAGAGTCCAGATACGGTTCTTGAACCACGTAAAAGCAGGCTTAACCCTTTCACTCACTGGGTAGACAATTATGTAGCTGAAAAATCTACCATATTGATTGTTGTATAACCACACATAAAGGCAAATTTGTTTTTTACCCTATGTCATAATTCGTGAGCGAAAGGGTTAAAAGAATGGAAAGGGAATTGTTAGATCTATTAAACAGTGCAAAGTCACCTGATGAGAAAAGAATCTTATGCCAAGAAACTGCAGAAATTTCTTCATGAGTACGAAAATTATAAGAATCCGACAGAGGTCCCCGTGGTTATTAGGCACAGCGCAGACAACGTTGATCATGGAGGCATAGGGCCTGGAGACGACGCTAGAGATGACCAGGCAAAGCATAACGGATCGCCCCTACAACATATCGAACATGTATTAAAAAGCAGTCTCCCATATACATTGAGGAATAAAGGCTTAAGTCTTTATAATCTCTTGAGTGAGGACCCCATTATACAGCTGAGCTTTTGAGAACAAGCTGAGAGAGTTTAATATCATCCACTACACTAGCAATTCTATATATAAGACCTCTTTAGCTGAAAGAGTTCAACGTACCATAAAGGAATGCATGCATTGTTATTTTACACATAAAAATACATACAGATATATAGACATTCTGGAGTCGCCGGCCTCATCCAACAGCCGTTCACATCACCGTGCGATTGCTTCAACACCGAACGAGGTTTTAGAAAGAGGTACTCATACAGAGCGTGAGGCGAGAAGAGATATTCGTAGAGCACCGCCACACACTGCGCGTTTCAAAATCACTGATTTGTAAGGCTGTCGCGTTCGGGTAATAAATTCACAAAGGGTTCTGAGCTAGGGTGGACACCTGAGATTTTTTAAGTTAGAGCTATGAGACCTAAGTTCGAGATAATGCTGTATTACGTTGAAGATTTGAATGGAGAAGAATTCGCAGGAGGCTTTAACGTGAGGAGCTGCAGAAAGTGACATTTCATTTAGGAAAAACGTGTTTAAAATTGAAAAAATTGTAGGTAGCAAAGGTTCAGGAGAGGGAAAAATGTACCTGGTGAAAGGTTCAACTATATAAAAGCTGATGCAATAATGAAGCTTAAATAGTATGCAACATGGCGCCTAACCACTTCTATGTCATACTACCGTCCTCTTCCTCTCTGCCAACTTTGTAATATAACTCCACGGCTCGATAGGATTGGGTCGTGAGTCATATGAGGTTAGAATTTCTGAGTTTCAGCTAGCGACCAAATTTTTAACAGTTGAAAAGGAACAGGACATTTTTCTGGTTCTTTGAAGATTCGACGAGTGTGAAAAATTAGGCATAACTTTAGCTGATGCTATGCGATCAGTCTTGTTCGGTGGGACATAATACTATAGCACAAAAGTAACACTAGGGCTCGGTCATTATGACACAGCTTCGGTTATTGTGTGGGATTTAAATAAGAGTCTTGAAAAGTCGTACCTAACCGCCGATTTACTTTTTGAAGTCGTAAACATAGACACGCCTGTCCACACGTTGATGTTAAAATCAACGATTAGTAGAAATATTAAAGACAAAGAGCTGTTCACAGTTATGCCCGAGGTTCGCTGTGGTGCAGCCCTACAAAGCGATACCTTTCACGAAACACAACATGAATTGTCCAGCCAGCCTAATGTATCAGCTGAAATTGGGGAAGTTGAACGATGGCCACCCTGACCCAGATATGTGCTATATTTACAGCAATATCGCGGAGCATCAGTTTGTTGGGATACCAAGGCGCGCCTGCTGCGTATCGCTCACATTTCCAATCATAGAGGTCAGAGTTTGACATTACATATGACAAACCTCATTATGTCAATGTCGCAATGAATCTACTAACCAATATCTCAATATATATAAGAACGATTCAGGGGAAAAGTTTCCCATTCGGTAACGGGAGCTTAACAGTGAAGCTCCACTTTCGTCGCACTGTGCTATAATGACCCGAAGGCCTTTCACAGTCTATCGAGGGTTGAGATACCAGCGCGGGAGTGGGCTTGGCTCCATTTTTTCAACCATACTGCGTACGGCTGTCCCCTTGTTGAAGAGAGATGCCAGATATCTCGGGAGGAAAGTGTGACAATCAGGTTTTAACACGGTAGAAGACATAATGGCGGGGAATAGGCCTAAAGAAGCTCTAAAAAACACTTAAAGCGTACACGGGACGAAATCATCAAAGATGCAAAGAGAAAAATGCGCGGTGGTGGAAAGAAAAGGAGGTCTTTCCGGAAGAAGAAGAAGGGGTTTCCAACACGTGGCATCAAACGTAAAAGGACATCAGAAAAGAAGAAGTGTTCTAAGCGACTAAAACCTATGGTTGATCATTTTCTTAAATGATATAAGCTAAGGACACGGGTTTCATGAATCATAGGCTGTTTACTACTTGTCGAGAGAGGTAGCACTATTTTTGACTCGTCATGGCCCGTTTCATCCATCCGTGTAGTTCACAATGTTGTAAATCGGAGCTGTCCACCTTTGACATGCCCCCAACTCAAGTTTCTATTGAGCACAGTGGCTTTATTACGACTAACCCGTTAAACACAATTAATTCCCCGAATGTCCCAATGGAGTTCGTGATCCCCAGCTCAGGCTCTTACGTTTTTGATCCAAACTGTGTGCACATGTACGCTAAACTGCGTATAGCGCATTCAGATGGAACGGATTGCGAAGACAAATACGTTGTATTTCCAAAAACAAACTTTCTACACTCCATATTCAGTCAGTGTGACGTGTATTTAATCCAGGTCAACATCTCTGCAGGAACGGGTTACTATTACCTACGCACCTGTCTGGAAAATGTCCTAAACTTTTCAAAAGATGCGAAGTATATCTTTTCAACTAGCAAGGGTTATTATCAGGCGAAAGACGAAAGCAGTATAAAAGACAAATTTTAAAATTTTAAAAAGAAGATATGTGAAGGCTTTCGACTCCTGCATACAGACTTCACATTCCAGTAGAAGCTGCTTGTGAATGGAAACGTTATGAAAATAAAGCTCACTAGCTCGAATCCTGAGATCTGTTTAAATCTGGGAGCTGAACAAGAAGAGAGCGCAAAGCCCGTGGTGATTCATATTATGGAAACATACCTTCGCGTACGCCGAGTGAAATTAAGCTTAGCTAAACAATTAGAAATTGAAAAAATTTACTACAAGCAACAGTAAAATATCCAATTAACAGAGTACAGATCAAACTATACACGGTGCCAGGAATGAAAAGATTGACCTAGTGAATGGCAGAATGAAGGCTGCAAAGAGAGAAAAGAGAATATCTGAACTTCATAGAGTGTTTGACAAAACAACCTGCAGACATGATATCACTCTCTGTGGAACTGAAGCATCTGGCTGCTCTGGCTGTGCTGCTAGAGTTCATGTCAACTGTGACTGTCCTCTGCCTCAGAAGATTCCAAAACTAGAGCTAGAGTGGCTCCATTACCAGAGGATCAAAACCTCAGAGGTTTCTGGCTTCCGGATGGCATCTGTTGATGTGAAGGAAACAGTGAAGCAGATAAAGGCTGCTAAGAGGAAGGAGGAAGAACAGAAGGCAGCTGAGAAGAGAAACAGAAAAGAGGAAGAAGAAAAGAAACTACTGCTTAGAGCTGATGATGGTGATGATGATGAAGATGAGGTGACTTCCTTGCAAGAGTCTCCAGGCAGAGCAGCTCCGACTGCTGACACAGATTTTTCCAGTACTGCACCAGGCACAAGGTCCAGTGTCAACACTGGCAAAGTCTTCACCTCTGCCAGGAGGAACTACATGGATATCTCAAGCACTGCTGCGGCTGCAGTCAGGTTCAAGGTGGCAATCATTCCTGCAGCAGCCATTGCAACTGGTTTCTTGCAAGATCTCATCAAAGCTGGCCATCTATCTGCTGATAAGGCATATCTAGCTGTTGACAGGATGAAGATGTGGATGGACAAGGAATCTGTAATAGGTTCCTCGGTGGAGGCCCTGGAGAAAAGGACAGAGGGAGAGGAGATCAAGGGAATTTTCTTTGATGGAAAACAAGATAAGAAGACAAAAATCATGAGGTACAATGAAGAAACTGGCCGCTTCCATCCTGATATTACAACTGAAGAGCACTATAGTGTTACCTGGGAACCTGAGGGGAAATATCTCTTCCATTGTACACCAGAAGAACCTGAAGGAAATGAGAAACCTGCACTGAAGATAGCTGAGGCTCAGTTTGAGTGGATTAGTGCTCATGGTGCTAAAGATACTATTGTGGTCCTTGGTGGTGACTCCACAAAGAGAGAACCTGATGGAGGAGCCATCTCTCACTTGAAGAGACTGCTAGGTCACAAGTGTCACTGGCTGATATGCCAGTAGCATATTAATAAACTCAGCCTAAGGCACGTGATCATCAAGCTTGATGGTCCCTACACGCACAAGTCTGGGCTCAGTGGCCCAATAGGAAAATTTTTGGAGAAGATCAATGACATACCTGTCAACTTTAGCTTCAAGGCTCTGCCAAGGAAGATGTACAGAACCTTAGCACTGACCAGAAGAACTGCTACCTACTGATCAAAGCTCTCAAGACAGGAGATTTGAGCAAGGAAATTGCTGGTCTGAAGTGTGGCCCAGTGAATCAGTCACGCTGGCTGACTACAGGTGAGGCTCTGTTGATGCTGTGGATGAGGCAGCATGGTCTGAAGGGGGAGGTGTTGAAGAAGCTGGAGGTGCTGCTGAAGTTCTGCCTGGACTTATACTTCAAGATGTATTTTGAGGTCAAAGTGAAGCACCACATGAGGTATGGATCTCACCATATTGTGACCGCTCTGGGACTGCTGGGAAGCCAGACCTCTGAAGTCAGGAACATAATCACTCGTGTGATAGTTCGTGGAGCATATCATGCTCACAGTGAGAACCTCATTGCCTCTCTCCTGTGCAGTGAGGATGAGGAGGAGAGGGCATCGGGGGTTGAGATGATCAAGAAGATCAGAGGTAAGTCTGAGTATTGAGACATGAGTCTGAGAACTCATAGAAACCCTAAACTGAATTTTAATGCCACTTCTCCAATTACTCTGATTAATTGGGATAAGGAGAAACTGTATGAGCCACTCTTCACTTGTAAGATGTCAAGAGGAGAAGTTGAGGAGCTTCTCAGGTCTCCACTTGAAGTTGAGAACTTCTCAGTTCACACCCAAAGCTGTGAAAGAGCAGTCCAGGAAGTTTCTGCTGCAGCTCATGCAGTGTATGGGCAAGAGCGAAGAGATGGTTTTTTTCGTGCTAGGATCGATCACGGAGAATTGTTGCCAGTTTTCAAGTCAAAGCAAGACATTATGAACATGTTTAGATCTCTACAAGGCCTGCTAGACAAACCAAGATGCTTTCAGAAGAAAAAATCTCAAAACATTCAGTTGACCACCATATTATTACAAGCTGGGGGTGGAGAAGGGACTTATACAAATATTAAAGAAGAAATGCAATTGCAAAGAAAGTTTGAACGTCACAGCAGCTTGCGGAAAGGTGGGGGCAGCTGCCATCACACTCAGTAATGCCGAAAAGAAAATCTATAAAAATTGGTGGAGGAGTTTCTAAACAAAAGAAAATGCAAGACCAAGAAAGAAGAACAAAAAGATTCTGCCTGATGAAGAGAACAGCAGCGAAATGTGGTGTATAGGAGACTAAAAATCATACAATTCCTTAGTTTTGGGTCATTTTAGGTGACTTTGGTTATTTTAGGGGTTATGAACCACTTTGGCTGATCTTAAATGGGTCCAACACTGCCCCTAGAAATGCTTAAGGGTGTATGTGAAAAATATGGAACATATGGAGGTCATTTGAGGCTGCCAAGTCTAAAATTGGCCAAAAATCCCATTTTACGGCAAAAACGTTTGATTTTGAACACTTAAATACGATTTTTCGCAAAAGTTGCAGAAGACGAACCCCTCTTAAAATTCAATTTTACATAGGAATACATACTGCCAATCCTGAAATTCCAAGTTTTTCAATATTCGACCAGAGCATGATACACCCTATAGCACATGTACCTCAAATTGTCTGCATTCCTTATCAGTTACAGGGGTACTATGGCAATACTTGTGCCATGTTCTGCCTTTCGTTTCTCTTCCAAATGGCTCGTGGGAACGCATTTACAAATTTTTAAAAATTATTTGATTTGTGTCACACCAAATGAAATGATGAAATGGTAAGCAGACAGATAAAAAAAACGTTTCCCGTTTGTGCGCACACGATTTATTGTGTGATGTTTTACGCGTGTATGTATATATATATATATATATATATATATATATATATATATATAATTTGTAACTTCAGTAATTGCAGTAATATTGTGTAAAATATTAAAATATAAAGTGTCTCCAATAATGTTAGTTTGTGTAGTGTTTAAGGACGAGTCTTATGCTCTGTAGCTTATTTAAAATATAATGGATACTATTTTTGTAACTATTTTAAGTTGGATATAAATAAATAATGTCTAAAAAAATTGGTACCAATGTCACTCCTATATGTGTGAGAAACATTGAAGGACATATTACGTAAAATTATGTTGTGTACAGTAAATGCTATGTATTATTTTATAAAACATTCCTCTTCGCTCTATCATTTAATAAATTGTTGACGATACATGACTTGTTCTACTCCCACACACACACACACACACAAAAAAAAAAAAAGAGAAAAAAGTTTACAACATTTCGTAGATGATACGGCATTCACTGGACCGGGTGTGCTGCAAAAGTTGTACCTCCCCCTTCAGGTCACTGTCCACGGCTTGAGTTTCTTCAAAACTATCACGAAATGTTTCTATAACATGGACGAGTTCCTCATCGGTCCTTAAAGGAGAAAGGAACACGTATGTAGGCGGAAATTTTTAAATTATTTTTTGCTACTTCATACATTTTCTGAAGAAAGTCTGCAGCCTATGGTTTATGATTTAATTAATATGTAAAAGTAGAAATTTGCATCCCCTTTAAGAGAAAATGACGAATAACTTTGCAAAAAAAAATGAGCATTCTGATCATATATTCCATGGTAGTTATTTATCTCATAGCCATATTGTGTGGAAGGATGACTAGCTACGTGTGCTACGCGCCGGCCGCCGATATCGGGTATCGAGCCCGGTCGAATAGCTTTGCACTTCAAAATGAGTTTATTATGGATTTTTATAAAAATAATTAACACTTACAAAGGAATCTGAAGAAAGTCTGCACCGTATGGCTTATGATTTAACTAATACGTAAATTAGAAATTTGCACCCCCTTTAAAAGAAAATGACGAACAACTGCACTTGAAAATGAGTTTATCGTATGGTGAAAATTAATGAATGTACGGTTAGATTAATTGAATGCCTATCAAGTAAAATAGCAACCATATTAATCATATATATATATATATAGGGTGTCCCAAAAAAAACTATACTCTTTATAGCATCATATATTTTATAATTTAAAAAAACCCAAACAATATATTGTTATAGCAATTGCCAATGAAAGGTAAATTAGTAATCTAAGTGATCAAAATGTTATAGCGAGTTGTTTGCATATAAAATTTAATTAACTACGCCAAGTGCTCAAAATGTTCTCCAGCGGCATGAATGCACTTTTGAATGCGTCGACTAACTGATTCGCAGACATGGACTAATGTGGATGCTGTGATGGTCTCGCACTTTTCCCTAATTGCATCCTTAAGGTGTTCGAGTGTTGCGGGTCTTGTACCATAAACTGCATCCTTCAGGTAGCCCCACAAGTAAAAATCAAGTGGAGTCAAGTCCGGTGAACGTGGAGGATACTCAACGCTTCCTCTTCGTCCTATCCAACGGTTAGGCAACGTTTCATCGAGGTACCTTCTGACATCACAATGATAAAGAGGGGGGGCTCCATCTTGTTGAAAGTAAAAGTCGTCGTTTCCAAACAACTTCCGAACTGCAGGTATAATTTCTGTCCGCAGCATGTCGAGATATGCGGCACCGGTAACTGTCCCATTAAAGAAAAATGGTCCAACCAAACCCCTGGATGATAAACCACACCATGCTGTTAATCCTGGTAAATTAACATGTTTATCCACATAAACGTGTGGATTATCAAGTGACCAGTACCTGCAGTTGTGTCGATTTACTGTGCCATTCTGCTTGAAGGTAGCTTAGTCGACGCATTCAAAAGCGCATTTATGCCGCCGGAGAACATTTTGAGCACTTGGCGTAGTTAATTAAATTTTATATGCAAACAACTCGCTATAACATTTTGATCACTTAGATTACTAATTTACCTTTCATTGGCAATTGCTATAACAATATAGTTTTTTTTTAAATTATAAAATATATGATGCTATAAAGAGTATATAGTTTTTTGGGACACCCTGTATATATATATATATATATATATATATATATATATATATAAAATTTAAATTTTTGTTTCACCAAAAATACACACAGAAGTCCATATATATATATATATTACATATATATATATATATATATATATATATATGTATATAATTAATTTAAAAATTTTTTTCACCAAAAATACACAAAGAAGACCATATATATATATATATATACACACACATTCACAAATAATAATTTGCAAATTGATTGATAGTAATTGATTGATAGTGATTGATTGATTTTGCGCGTATTATTGTTATTTTAATTAGCGATGGAGAAAATACTCTTTAGAAAATAAAATTTGGAGTTTCAGAGAGGTCAATGTTACGGTCTATAGCCTCTGAGAAGGATTAGTGGTTGGTTACTTCAGTTTAGATCCAAAACATCTGCGAAGACAAATTCAGGGTTCTTAGGCGAGCATCATATTGTGGGGCTAAAATACCGGGTGTCCCAATAAAATGTTTACACATCATATTAACATATATCAATGCTGCAAGACAACATTGTACCTTCAATCAGAGCTCTTTTTTTGGAAGAAGAGAGTTACTTTCAATAGGATGGCGCGCCACCACATTACCACAATGACGTTAGAAATTTTCTCAATGTTTGTTTTCCTAGAAGATGGATAGGACGTAGGGGATGTACGGAGTATCCACCACGATCTCCTGACTTAACACCCTTAGACTTTTACTTGTGGAGCACTCTGAAGAACACTGTATGCTGAAAAACCAAGGACACTACAGGCCTTGAGACACGAAATTGAAATAGCCTGTGCCAACATTCCACTCCGAACAATCCGAACAATATGCCGATCTGTTGCGCGCCGTTGTCAAGAGTGTATTGATGCAAGTGGCGGACATTTTGAACATTTAAAACATTAAAGTAAGCAGCACAACCATGAAGGTATTGACGCTGCTAGCTAATATTTCGAACATTTAAACATTAAAGAAGCCTATTTGCTATCTATTTACTATCCGCCTATTTTGCTTATTGATATATATGTTAATCCTTTCTTCCACGATAATATCTAGGCAAAATCCTCAAAATTTTTCTGACGAGAAGAGTTTTCAGAATCGCTTGGGTCCAGAAGAACGTAGTTGCTGTTGCTGCTTGGGAAAACAAATTTGGAGTTTGTCCACCGCGTTTCGGATTAAAATCTCAACGAAAGGGAATTAGCGTTCGGGCGAGCCGAAATTTGCCTGTACCCAACAATGCATTTCAGAAATAAATTCAAGGGTTCAGAGCGTCCGTCTGTCGCCGCGAACAAACTTATAGATATGCTTTTTAAGATTTCCATGATTCTTAATAGTGGTAAGATGGATATCGGGCCGTGTTGACGAATTTATTTTATTTTAAATATAATAATAATTCTTAATAATGAATAAATAATGTATAACACGTATATAGGTTTCACCTGTTCTAATATTATTATTTATTTCCTCTATATTCCGAATAAGACCATGCTAAGTAAAGGAATCCATGCTGTAGTTGTACTTTATTATTCAAAGTATATATATATAATATATATATATATATACAGGGTGGGCGGAAAGGAGCTCCCTAATTTAAATTACATATAAATTATGTATAAATTGTGATTGTATTGTTATATTGTTATGGTGTGTTCTCTAAAGTGGTACAATTGTAACGGTAATCTTTTTTTTCTCTAAAGTGTTCTCTTTGTGTTCTCTAAAGTGGTACAATTGTAACGTTCATTTTTTTTTTTTCATTTCAGATTGAAGGGTAACATGGCTGAGCGTTTAACACTGCAGGAGCGTGCCCAGTTGGCGGCACGGTACGAAGTTTGGCAATCTGTCGTTCGAGTTCAAAGATGGTGGCGGGCCATTCACGGACCACGTGCCCAAGTGGACCCGAAAACAATCAAGAACTGCCACTCGAAGCTCATGACCACGGGGTCTGTGGCAGATGTTCGAAGATGTGGTCGCCCTTCGACATCCAGGGCCCAGGAGACGGTGCAGGCAGTTCAGGAAATGTTCGCACGGAGTCCACGAAAGTCAACTCGCCAGGCAGCTCGGGAAAGTGGACTCTCCCGCTACTCAGTGCGAACTGTGCTGAAGAAGGAGCTGAACTGGCGTGCGTGGAAGCCGCATTACTGCCAATCTCTCTCGGACGAGGACTGCGACATTCGCATGGAGTTCGGGGAAATCATGCTGGCTTGGCATGAAGACTGGCCCCATCTCTTCCGCAACATCCTCTGGAGCGACGAGGCGGTGTTCCACGTCGGAGGCTTTGTCAACCGCCACAATTGCCACTACTGGGCAGGAGAGGATCCCATGGTTACCGCTGAAAAACGGCAGAATCGGTTCAGTGTAACGGTGTGGTGTGGTATGACCTCAGATCAGGTTGTGGGCCCGTTCCTTCTGCGCAACACCATGAATGCTGAGCGGTACCTTGCTATGTTGCGAAACGAGGTCTGGCCGGTTGTCAGCACATGGGAGAACATCGACGATCTGATATTTATGCAAGATGGCGCCCCTCCGCACTTCGCTCTTGTTGTCCGTGAGTGGCTGGATGCCCACTTCCCTGGGCGTTGGATGGGTCGTCGTGGTCCACATCAATGGCCAGCCAGGAGCCCCGACTTGACACCGTGCGACTTCTTTCTTTGGGGTTGGGTAAAGGAAGAAGTCTACCGCACCAAACCGAGGACATTGGAAGAACTGGAGGACCGAATTCGGGAAGTCATGTCCTCCATCCCGCCGGAGTTCCTGCTAAAGTCAGTGGACGCCATTCCTGGGCGGCTCCAGAAGCTGGTGGAAAGAGTTGGAGCCCACATTGAATTTTAGAGAAAACCTACCATGTATGCCTACCTTTTATTATTTCTTCTGAAATAAATGGATAATATACGTATTTTTTTACCAATCCAAAATAGGGAGCTGCTTTCCGCCCACCCTGTGTATATATATATATATATATATATATATATATATAGTATATATATTATACTCTTCTTGGGAAATTCAGTTATTCCAAGAGGGTATAATATAAGTATTCCTGGATCGTCTGGGCCTTCTCAATGTGTTGCCCAGACGTGACCACAGAGTGCGCCGAAAATAAGTTTCATTTAAGAGTTCTGTAATCTTTCCCTAATCGGCAATTCCGTTAAGTGAAGAGTGGATTAACTGAAAGTCACTGATTAGTTTAGTTATATTAATAAAATTCAGGCAAGCGGATTACAGTCAAATATTTCTTCACAGAACACGGCTTAGTTATGATAAAAACGTTTCCTCTATATAAGTTTATAAGAGTTATAATGAATTAATTCTTAGTTCTAGAACGGACATTTAATTTCACGTTCAATTAAATAAGATTTGAATCTGCTGGCATTTCTTTCAGTCAGATTCTCAATTCCGATATTCTGATAATAAGCAAATTTCCTACGGGGTGAAATGCTCCCTCCACCCAGGGGGTAGACCCTCTTCTAAGGCACTCACCGGCCCGTTCTAGGATCTCAAGCACAAGCTAATGACATACGGGGCAACTCGCACCCCGTTACCTGCGGAGACCTATTCAAGATACACTCAGAGGAGATTTGTTTAAGAATCTCGCCCGCGGAAGTCTATTCTAGATTCTTCCCCGATGAGCTCTATTCTAGGATCTAATCCTCAAACGCTGGACCCCTCCTTATATACGAAGGAATCCATTCTCACATGAGTCAACTAGGCGTCGGCCCGTGAGACATATGAGAGCGCGAAGTTCTCAGAGTCAAAGCCTCGGGTCAGGTTTCATATGAGTGCATTGTACTGATGGGCGATTGTTCATGTATAACATTCGTCCACCCTTAAAAAATATATATAAAAATATAACCGTGCCCGTATCGGAAGATCGGTCTTGTGAAAAGTCGTGAAGAACATGCCATACAGCCTTATTGCCACTGCCACTGAGATCACGCCAAAGTTTTGAAGGGGACACAATTTCGTATTAAAAGCAATTTATAATTGTAAAAGTTTCTTAATTTTATTTAAGGGAAATCACTTTGAAATGATCTCCGTTTACACCGGATGTTATTTATATGATGGCATTTCGTGAACATTTTACTCTTATTATTTTCGCCATTGTATCCATTATATTAAAAGCGAATATTCTCTTAATCCTAACTGATTTCTAAATTAAAGACCAGTACAGTTTAACGTTGTCTATCACCCTTTACATTTATGTGGATACAGTAAAGTTTTTTAAAGGGAAACTAAATTAACACAATCTCTATTTACGTCTGAACACATCACACACAAATGCTTACAAAGGATGACGTCACATTGTTATGCGTCATGAAAGAAACATCTTCGTTCATGAATTATAGCCGTAGACGAAAGCAGTTTAAATCAAATTAAAATATAAACAAGCACTTTATATGTTGTACGTATAGTAATTAGTAAGTTTAATTCATTAAAAGAAATCAAATACCGCAATTAATACAGACTTTCAATTGATCAAGAATAGGAGTTTTCATTTATGCAATCTCTCTCATCGTAAAATGGAGGAAATATAAACATGTAAGTCAGATCCTTCCTGCTTGTATATCATAATTTTGTAGAGTAAATGACCTTTAGGGTCTAACACCTTGAACCATTTAGGGATTCTTTCTAATTAAAAAGAGATAACTTTAATAAAAATGAAGAAAGGATCGGACTGTACCTTACATATTTTTGTGGATCGTAAGAACTATGGCATGTTATCATAAACGATAAAAAGTTATTTAAATGAGAAAAGAACAGGGTGAAAATAAATTCATAGTAGTGAGGTACATGATTGAAGAGAAAATCCTTTATATTTGGGAATTGTTTCGGACCCTTGGCCCGCGCAGAAATGTCTACCGTGCAGAACTGTTGGCTTAGGTGATGTATTATGACAAATTCTTACGATACTGCAATCGTTGAAATTATATAGAAGATGCTACCTAGATTTTGTAAAAGAATGGATTACTCCGTGTAAAGTTGGTAGTATTCGTCAAATAGGAAATGGAAAGCAGGAAATTTAAGTTGTCTGAGGAGTAACTAAAATAAGTTTCACAAGGAAGAAATGGTTTTATCAAACGTTTTACTTTTTCTACGAAATTTCAATCTCGTATATAATGACGGAGAACTAATGTATAAGGTTTCTTTTTTACCGACAGCGGATGTAAGTCAGGATTTTCGTTCATGTTTAGTTTACACATAGGAAAGTTATACATAGGAGGTTATACATAGAAAAATAAATGCATAGGTAGAGAAATGGGAGAAACAAATACAATGTAAATATGGTTATAACACGTTGGTATACAATGATGGATAATGTCACATAAGGAATTTTTAACTGGTATCGGAAAGATACAGAACAGAGACATTCTATAAGATACAATAGGCGTGTGGGGAAGCTAAACTCTTTACTTACAAATAAAGAAATTTTATACCCTTTCATCGGATGGCTCCACGCTTTCTGTTCGAGCACTGACTAATTCCTACATTTAATTCTTTTATTTTAGGGATATTGCTAGAGCCTGCCGGCTCATTAAAAAAGTGTCAATCTCATCAATCGAGTCGAAACACAAAATTTTAGGAACATAACGGCATACATAATAGCTGTCGATTACAGTATCCAATGTCCATTTTAGTATCTTTACAAATACAAAATAGCTGTATATCTTTAAAAGAAATCGGGGATTAGATGGTTTTATAAAATTTAAAGTATGATTTTATACGCTTTATGTCTTGAAGAAGAGGAAATCAGTTCCTCATAGTTGTTTAATTTAATTATAATTATAGGATGTTTTTTAAATCCGTTGAATAAATTTTATGGGTAACTAAAGAATTTAATTTAAATGGTTTTTTTAGGGTAAGACACCCTTGTGAAAATTAAGTGCTGCGAAATCCAACTTGGAAAGCGTCGACAGGACCGGTCAATGATAAATTTGGGATGTAATGTCCTTAGGAATATCTAAAACTGTTTATGGATTTCATGTAGTGGTTCCTGGAAGGGAATTATTTTTGCAAAGGAGGTGGACACCTAGAGTTTTTACAATTAATTTTACGATTCAAGTTTAGGAATTACGGGATAACTTATGGAATTCAATTCAGGAAATCAGAGTATTCGAATCATAGACTACACAAAAGATCTTTACTTACGATTTGCATCTTGCGATCACATACACATAATACTGTATATATATTATATATATTAAGGAAAGGGTAGGAAAAGGTAATGAGAAGCACAGCACTAGCGTATTCAAACATATATTCTTATAGAGTTTAATTTTTTATTCGAGGGATAACTAATATTCGAGTGCAAAAGGATCTGAAAGCTTTTTTCGTTTAAATTCATAGAAACGAATTTCAAAGCGTACTGTCTTAAATAAAAATATATAAACAAGATTAATTGCTATAAGGGACATTGAGCAATTTATTAGGATCCTTAGATCCATTAAAAATTGGCAAAGTACGTCGGGAATACTCCCAGGATTGTAATTTAGCTACCTACAATTATATCTAGCAGTGATCTTGGGCACAATCGTAGGGATTAAACGTTTTGGTTTAATTTGAATCGTTAGAGAGGGCATTATTTAGTGTTCTAAAGGGGGAAGAGTCCTCCCCGGAAATAGTGATGCTATTTTTTACTTTGATAATAAAAGGGGGGAAATTTATTTTTCTTTAAAGGTTGACTTAAATAAAACCTCTATGGGTAGAGAGCGATGAACAATCTATGTTTTATAACACCAGTGTATGATTTCCGAATTTCCCGTACAGCGGATGGAAGGCAAAATTGACAGTCACGTCCGATTTACCTGCATAGAGATAGAGAGATATAGAAAATTAAAACAGTCGGAGAAATACAAATATACAATGTTTAAACCATTGGTACTAATAATAATCTAGAAGACAATCTTAGTTTCACAATTATTTGTCTGATAATAGCAATGTCTCATTTCTTGCATAATTAGAACGAACATTAAATCATATCATATATCATACTGTGGTTAATTCTATAGCGCAAATGAAATTCAACATTAATTACATGATTTTCTTCCGAAATTGTAAGAATCCCTTTATGCGTAACACATTCCTGGGATGATCTCTTCCGTTTATAATAAGTTGTCTTCATGGGTATAATTAGAGTCCGAAGACCGCTTAAAAACTTTTTTGATCTCACCATATCCCCAGTTTTGATGGAAGTTCGGTACAAGGTTCGTAATTAGTGATACATTTTGTTAGCTGTTTGATTGTCTGTCATTATAACTGATTTAAAATTAAATTTTTTGGTAATAGATTAGTTTGTAAAATTTGAATTATTCACGCAGAATCATGATGCATTTTTTAAGGAATATATTTCTACTACAATAGTCTACTTTTATTAGTAATGAAGGAATAAATCTTCAACGAAGTATATTATTCGATGAGGGGTAACTAAAATTAGTTTTAAAATATGCTGAGGATAAAGAGTGTCGCGTTCATAGAAAATGCAATACAACAGCTGTAAAATATGGATAGTCATCTTCAAAAGAAATTTTTTTTCGTTACGGACAGGAAATACTTTAATTTATGTTTTTTTCAGGGCGTGAGCCCCTGTTAAAAATCGGGTGATTTGGGTACTGATTCGAGAAAAACACTCGGTACCATGTAGTTTTATAACTAAGAGTAATTCCACTAAAAATTTTAAAATCATTCACGGAATTTATTTCGTAATCCCAAAAGGGGAGTCGAGTTTCTAAGGAACTCGATGTTTCATGTAACATTAGTTTAATTTATAATTCAGGATCTTCATTCAAGGGATAACTCGCGTTTTGCAAAAAAAGACTCGTACTTACATTCTTGATTTATAGTATAAAACATACGCTTGACATTAGGCGCCCCACAATTTATAACGCAAATATAGAACCCTTCCAAAATATTGGTTATATATTGATTCGAACAGTGCTCGCTTAGATGTTGACTTTATCAAGCCGGGTTTTAAAGGCTTTAGAAAAGTTTTTATAATTTAGTCAGAGACCCGTTCAATTAAATTTAAAGGAAATTCACTATCTTATTTAGTACAGGGTCATCTATTAATCATTCTCTTCTCTTAAAACGAGTTGGTTTACTTCTAATGGTGACTTTAATTTTCGCAACTAGATTGACACATTACACTACACCGCGCAATTTTCTACTAAATTTTCAATTGTAACTGAATATGGTAAGATATTTTCTTACAATAAGATGTGTTATATTTAGAAGTCCTAATTTTATAACAATGAACATGGAGAGTTTAACCGTTATGAACAGAAAGCAATTATACACACATTAATTATTAAAATGTTGTTTACGAGAAACTCGTGATGTCATATCCGAAGCTTGTTTTTAGAAGATTGTGGTTCTAAGGATAACTAGTATAAGTCATTCATGTAAGGATAGAATTGTAGACATGGAAGGGAAACGCATAGTAAGAGTGGTATGTAGACATGATTTATAAACCTTCTTTAAGGGGGTTAATTTCATGATTTAAATCACAGGATAAATTTATAATGAGCTATTTATTTTAAATAGGTAGCACAATATTTCAAATTGGGAGGTTGTCGATATGCATCCTTCCAACGTATCAGGTTTCTATTCTGAGAAGGATGATTTAATAATTATTACTAATTTTATTTTTACACTTTGGTACCTCCATTTATTTATTCTCGCACTAAATTTCTTTACTCACTAATTTTAAACTCGAAAGTGCACTTTTATACTTTTAGACTTAAAACACGGGTAATTTTTTACTATCAGTCCGGTCTCTGGAAACTGAAAATAAAGTTTACCATAAGACTCTTTACATTTTTTTAAACAACTTTTATTAAGTACAATATGAAGGCAAATGCTGATTAAAGCTATAAAATTAATGTTAATAAATTTTTTTTTCAGCAATAAAATCTGGGATCATGTTTTTCGGAGTGATAAAATGGCTGATCCCACAAAGGTTAGGAAGGTACCGCTAACAAAATTGGGTGGTTTGACCTGAACTCATAAGATTTTAGTGTCACGATGGCGTCGGTTTGCGATGGTTGTAATTATTCAGTGTGTTTAACTTCATGCAAATTTTTTGATGATGAAGAGGCTGCATTTAATTTTTATGTAGAACACGGTGTACTGCTAAAAGAATTTATTTGCCCTAAGGAAAACAAGGAAGATATTGTTTGTGGTAATAAGTGTGTGTTCGATAAAAACAGAAAAGCATTTCGTTGCCATAGGTCGGTGCGTGATAAGAAACGGAGAAGGGGAACACGCAAGGTTAGGTTAGGTTAGGTAGGTTAGGTTAGTAGTGTTTAGTTTTACGGTATATATAATATATACAGTGAATGGATCTTTTCCGTTTGACTGCCGCCATTGAAACATAAGAGGTGAGTGCCCCCAGCCTTCTTTACTTAGCCTTATAAGGCTAACTAACGAAAATATCACGACCTAACCTAACCAATCGTTAGGTCAACTGTACGACCTTGACGATTGGTTAGGTTAGGTCGTGATATTTTTGTTAGTTAGCCTTATAAAGCTAACTAAAGAAGGCTGGAGTTTAATTATGTTTCAATGGCAACAGTCAAACGGAAAAGATCCCAGTGAATATATACAGTGTTCGTTTTACTACATATATATAAATGTATATATATACCTTTTAGGTCACTCATGTTGGCTGTTTCTACAATTTCCATAATTTATATATCAATGGATTCGTTTTTACATCGCGAATGCGCCCTAGATAGTCTCTACTGAAGGAATTACCCGCATTTTAGGGTATTTTTTCACACTTATACCCCAAAACAAACTTCGTGTCCTAACTTAGTTTTGGGCCAGTTCCCTCACTTGAGACTATCCAAATCGCATTCCTGGTGTAATAACGAATCCATTGATCTATAAATTATGGGAATTGAAGAGACCGGAGTGATAGTAAAAAATTACCAAAACACGTAAATTTAAACATTCTTATTTTAGGCTAGCTAGAATGGGTCTAGTAGTATGGCTAACAACTTTTAATTAAATATTAGAAGGGAAAAAAGTTTATATTTTATTTAGACCGACTAATTCGCCTGAATATTAGCTTAGCTTCATTGTTGGAGGATTTCTCTTAACGGTATTCCGGTGGTCTTCCGTAAGGTCCCTTTTTACAGCAAGGTTCTGCGTCGCTTTGGATCGGCGATAGCGTTAGTAGGTAGTCCTCTAGCTGGTGTTGGTGACCTGAGAATCTGGGTCTCCAAGGAGGCTTCATGAAAGGGCAATGACTTTAGGTGGTGTCGTTGTCCTGACAGCCGGGGAAGAGTAACGTCGAAGGCTGCGTCACCTACTTCATGCTGCCTGCATTGATGAATAAACTTATTAATTTTATGGGCATTAGGAAATGTAAATTCAGGACGTGATGTAGATGAACGCTGTAGACTGAACCTTACAGTTATAGCGATCCAATGGTTTGAACAAGACTTCGTTGTTGGAATGGGTTCGCGCCCCCGCTTGGAAAGCGCGCAGTGACAGGAGAAGGGTGACTATTTCCCTCAGCAGGAAACCTTGATAATTTTTCATTTTATCAGTAATAGGGGTTAGGTATTATTAAATGATAAATGTTAATTAGGCAATATTATATTTAATTTTAATCATTTATATTGCTTTGGGCTTTGGGCAATTCTATATATAATTTAAATTAATTTCGCTATACTATATTTAATTTAAATTAATTTCGCTATACTATATTTAATTTAAACTAATTTTGAGCAATTTCCTAAACTTTTTATTAACTGAGTTAATCACTTAATTCCTCCTGTATCACCTCGATACAATTCCAAAAGCGAACTGTCTTAGCAGTTCTCCCTTCACTCAGCTGAAGTATAAATTTCATTTGTGACGTCAGTCTATTCGTCTGCACTTTATATCTCCACATTCTGTTTGTATGAAAAGCTTCTTAAATGGTTCTCATGGTAACCACAACTTTATTTATACTTTAATGCGGACGAACTTATGGGAAATATTAGTTTATCTGGGAAAGTACTAGCCAGGGTACTACAGTGCCTACATTTTTCTATGAATGCCTACATTCTAAAAGGGCCTATAATTTATCTCGGGACTACTTCTGAAAGAACGTATAAAAAGTCGTAATTTTATCTCTTTACAGTTTATTCGGTGCTGCTGTAGTATGCGGTCTACCTACGATTCGGCGGTCTACCTTTTAATTATAGCTTCTTATCTTGTTTACTAATTGTTTGTTTACATCCCATTGTCAATCGCCCTTGACGATTGGTTAGGTTTAGTCATGATATTTTCGTTAGTTTTAACGAAAATATCATGATTAAACCTAACCAATCGTAGGTAGACCGCATACTACAGTAGCACCGTTTATTCTTTATCCTTCCCAAATTATTCATTTTAATGTGTGATTTGCTATTTTAAAAGCATTTAATTGAACTTTGTTCTTATCATTGTAATTATGTAAGCATGAAGCGAAATTCTATACCTAAGCGAAACTCTGCAGTTTTTTTATACAATTTGTTTGTCTTTAGAGCAAAAACGCAATTATAATGATTTATATACACAAGAGTCTTTGTTTGTGAAATCGTCCGGTGGCCTTGTGAAGTGGCTACACAGATATTGCATTTCATTGAATCTGTTTCTGTACTTTGATGGGCCATTTCTTAATTCGTTGGATCTAATTTCTGTATAAACTCTCCTTGCATTATCATCTTGGATAGTGTTTATCCTTGCTTTTCGTTGGTAGTTCAGGGTCTCTACATCATCTAATGTCTTTTTCGATTTTTCCTCGTTCAGACAAATATCAGGTAAAGCGGTTTGTGGAGAAGTTTTTTCCGCCATATTAACATTTAATTTTTCTTCCTCCACGTATACGCTATTTGTGTGACACGTTCCCAAAAATAAATCATCTTTATCCATTACTATGACGTCATTTAGCCTCACACGTTCATATACGTCATTCGTTTAATGTATTTTCATACAATCATTTGCACTTCCGGTCACACAATCAGACACTGAATCATGCCTTTCATTCGCACTCTTAATCTCAGTATCCCATGCGCCCATGTCATACACTCCATTCACATGATAGCTTTCGATTTGTACAACACCTGCATTTTCATTCATACTTCCGTTCACACATTCTAACAATGAGTCATATCTTTCGATCATACTTTTAATCTCATTTTCACACGCGCTTGTTTCATAAATACCGTTCACACGGTTTCTCTCTTTGTAACTTATTTATATTTTCACTTCTTCGGAAGATCTAGTCATGCTTTCGTCACTTGATACTGAATAGCACTTTGCATTCATTTGATTGTCTGAGGCAGTGCCGAGAATTTCTTTATGCACTTCTTTTTGTCTGAAATCAGACCCTAAGCTCAAGGTCATGCGGTTTCTCGATTTGTTTGTGTCCTCCTTTTCTCTTGCCTGAGTATCACCTACATTTATATTTAATTTATATAGATCTATCTCGCTTTCATACAGTTTTTCTTTTCTCATTTGTTCGGGCTTGCTTACATTAGTTTTTTCTATGGGAGGAGTTCTGGTTAGATCCGATAGTCATTTTTCGTTCTTCAAATCGTCGTTTTCCCTGAAGGAAACTCTTCGGAGGGACTTGTCCCTATTTTGAGGAGGGTCCATTCCCATTGGCCTTGGGGAATCACTTCTGCGATTCTCCCAATTTCTAGACGGAGATCGTCCTCGATCTCGTTCTTGAGTGATGTCTCCCTCCCATATGGGGACTCACTCCGATCTCTATATTTTCTCTTTCGCCATGAGTTATTTGTTCGGTTTTCTTCATTTCCGTACCTTTCGTTTGATCTTTCGTATGGAGAATAGTTCCTCCGATTTACGTAAGGCGAAGGGGATCGATTCCTCTGTTCGTATGGCCGGTAGTTCATTCTATTCCAGTTATCGGATCGAGTATTTGATTGGTTATAAGGTGAGTGAAATCTCTCTCTTCTATTTTCATAGGGAGAGGGTGACCTTTCATACCTGTTTTCTCTATAATAGGAATAGCTATCACGCCTTTGTCCTCGATCTTCTGGGTAATCATTCTTCTTCTGGCCTTGTCATAGGAATAGTCACTTGTGTTTGGCGTCGTGTCTCTCCATTTTCCTGACGCGCGATCTTCTTCTCTCCCTCTATTCCAATTTTGCCGAAACGGCGACGCATATTGTCGATGGTCATTGTAATCTCTCTCGCTTTCCCTTACAAACTCTTGCGCTTTACTCCTGTCTAATTCAAATGCTTTCACTCTCTCAATCACTGAACAGACTTTTGCCTTGTGTCCTGTCCCTTCGCATATGTAACATCGGGGATTATTTATTAAATAAGTTTGTATTTGCGTTTGTGGTGTTTGTACAGAGTTTGTTTTTTAATTCATTTTGCATTGGAAGACATGGATGGGTGAATTGATCGTACGGAGGCGTACTACTATATG
This sequence comes from Bathynomus jamesi, assembly GCA_023014485.1. NCBI lineage: Eukaryota > Metazoa > Arthropoda > Malacostraca > Isopoda > Cirolanidae > Bathynomus > Bathynomus jamesi. Next base: position 281,010 of record JAJOZX010000672.1, read on the forward strand.
GCATTTGATTTGAAGGGACTTTATATGGATAAGGGTTTCATTCCACTTGAGGATATAGGTTTTGATAAAGGGAGTATATAGGCTGATTTGGCATTTGAAAATAGGCTGGATTTTGATAGTATGATTGAGCTGGGGATGGTAGGGACCCCAGATTTTGACTAAAATAATTTGCACTATTTAAAGGGTTCATGTGCGGAGTTATCGGTTCAGAAACGATCCGATCATCACATCTGATCCTTTTAATTTTCTTGTTTAAGTCCTCCATCTGGTCGCCATACTTATTCCAGAGCTTACGAGGTATTGAATTGAGAATAAGTTTATTTATTACAAAAGAAATATCAATACTGTGTGCCATTTCGCCCGCGTTTTGTTTCAACCCTCAATTTCTCTCTTTTTGCGGTACACGAATGAGGTAAATGACTCATCCGGACGCCTACATTCTCTTCTATGTCCATTAATCTATTTGTGATTTCATCCCGTCTGTTCTGACAATAAAGGTCAGAAAAGATATCTAAAATTTCCCTCCAGGTCTTAACATTTTCCCCGAATCCTACAAACACTAATCTATTAGTGGGAACGGAACACCTAATTGCTAGAGCAATCCGCATCCTATCAGAATTTCTTTCTTTCTCGGGAATTAATCTAGCTATTTCGAAGGTGAAGTCCTGAAAGGACACAGAGCTTCGTACCACCCCCTGGGCCGCTGCAATCAAATATTCAGCATACGTGCCACAGAATATGGGGCAGATTTCGGCTGCGTGTTTCAGCCTCTTTTCTTCGTCGGGGAGAAATCCTCCTCCTCGGCATAAGATGGATATTGAAATGACCTAGACCCTGGTATTCTATGGGGAAAAGGAAGAGGAGATGGAGACGGGCTACGTCCACCAGTTGTTACCCTACTTTCTTGGCGGCTGTCTTGGCCAACCGGCGTTTTAACACTGTGTTTTTTTTTCTAGTGAAAAAGGCTAAAATTCCACAAAATCTCTTAGATTCGCTAAAGGGGGCTATCTCCCAATTCGAGTGCGCCTTTGATTTTTTCAGGAGGTGTCCAGGAGGGGACGTGAGGAATTCTATTTATATCAAAATTAGGTGGGAAAATTCGTACTCCTGAAGGGTGTACTTTTGGTGTGCTACCCACTACAGGAAAATTGTCTTCCTGTCCCCTAAAACCGGTTGCAGTACAAACAGGTTTGCTTACCTCGGATTTTTCTTCCTCTTTTAAAAGATTTACCGTCTCATCCTCGCCTGTTGCCTGAATCCTTGTTGTAGACTCCAATTGCGCCTGGATAGCTGCACTCGATTTTGTGATTCTTGGTGGAACTTCCGTCTTCTTCTTTTCTGTGCAGATGGTGCTTATGCACGCTTCAGCCGAATTCTGGTACCTCGACTGATATCTGTAGGAAATGGGACCATGTAATATTTACCTTGACCCCACACCTGACACCATTATATTATACTCTTCTTGTGAAATTCAATTATTCCAAGAGGGTATAATATAAGTACTCCTGGATCGTCTGAGCCTTCTCAATGTGTTGCCCAGACGTGACCATAGAGTGCGCCGAAAATAAGTTTTATTTAAGAGTTCTGTAATCTTTTCCTAACCCGAAATTTTTCAATCAAATTCAGGCAAGCGGATTACAGTCAAATATTTCTTCACATAACACGATTTAGTTATGATAAAAACGTTTCCTCTATATAAATTTATATGAGTTATAATGAATTAATCCTTAGTTCTAGAACTGACATTTAATTTCACGTTAAATTAAATAAGATTTGAATCTGCTGGCATTTCTTTCAGTCAGATTCTCAATTCCGATATTCTGATAATAAGCAAATTTCCTACGGGGTGAAATGCTCCCTCCACCCACGGGTGGGAGACCCTCTTCTAAGGCACTCACCGGCCTGTTCTAGGATCTCAGAGGAGCTTTGTTTAAGAATCTCGCCTGCGGAAGTCTATTCTAGATTCTTCCCCGATGAGCTCTATTCTAGGATATAATTCTCAAACGCTGGACGCCTCCTTATATGCGAAGGAATCCATTCTCACATGAGTCATCTAGGCGTGGGCCCGTGAGATATATGAGAGCGCGAAGTTCTCAGAGTCAAAGCCTCGGGTCAGGTTTCACATGAGTGCATTGTACTGATGGGCGACTTCATGTATAACATATATATATATATATATATATATATATATATATTGTATCGGCATTTAAAAAGAGAGCCGTGTAATAAGTATGGCATACTAAATAAAATTAAAACATTTTGGCCGGATTAAAAATAAGTCCTTTCGTGCCAACATCTGACGTCACAAGTAGATGAAATATTGTCAAGCAGTATCAAAAGTTATACGTCTTGCATTATATATATTGTAATAATAATAATCTTGATTTTATATACCTATAACCTATAAGTATTTTAAGTTTCAATCCGTTTTATTTTCTGGTGTGTTAACAAATGTAACTCGGAAAATATACTCTAAATTAAGTTTGCTAACGAAGGCGCTTGCCAAAAGTAGCGCGCCAGAGGATCAGTTCTGCGGTTCACTGTTATTTTATTTTATATATAAATGAGATTCCACGTTCATCTGGTATACTGAACTTCATAATGTTTGCAGATGATAAAACTGTCTTTTTCTTGCAAAGATGTTAATTCAGCAAAGAACATATTTATTAGGTATTATCATTATTTTATTATTATTTAATATAAATGTGTATTTTCTCGTACACATATTAAATGTGTATATAGATTCTCCTGTACTAATATTATTATTTAAGAATGTATATATATATATATATATATATATATATATATATATATATCCTTCGTTTAATGTATGTATTTTTGCTGTATAGAATTCTTCTGAACTATTTTTGAATGAATATTTATTTTCTGTATATTTCATGTACAGTATGTTAAATTGTTTCCAATAATTCGTCTAAATGAAGAGAATGGTGTAGTTACGTTTTATTATCCAATAAACGATTGAAACATATGCTTTTCCTGGTCTCTCTCTCTCTCTCTCTCTCTCTCTCTCTCTCTCTCTATATATATATATATATATATATATATATATTATTTATATATATATATAAGCGATATTAAGGAAAACTGAAATGATGGGAATATATAAACGATGCATGTATGCAAATATATATCTGTATACACTATGTCAAATGGCTGGTTATGCCAACTGGCTGCTTAAACCAAATGGCTGATTTACACCTAAACCAACTGTGAGGTCAAGAGCTTTATTATGCGTCTGGAGGTCCAGACGAAAAGATGTTCTCTTCTCTCCTTCCTCTCTCTTAGGTTACGTCTGGGTGGGATTCCCCCTAGCATGTGGCAGCTTCGTGGATCACCCCTTGCTTCCTTTTTTTTTAGGTTTCACACCCAGGTGCGAACCCCCCTCCCCCATGGGTGCCATCCCCTACCCCCCCTTTCGCAACAATTGATCAACATTGCATTGCAATTTGCACACTCCCATTTTGCGGTCATACTAATGAGAACTTTGTGGCTTTCAATGCCTCAAAAACTCAGTTCTTTCATCTGTCTACTCGTCACAATCTTCCACACGACTATCACCTTACCTTCAACAATAAAAAACAATCCTTCATTTACTCGTGATCTTTACTGGAAAGGGCACATATACTCTCTTTCTAAAACAGCTTCTAAGAGGTCTACTCCGCCCCTGTATGGAGTATGCTTCTCATGTGTAGAGTGGCTCAACCCACACAGCTCTGCTTGACCGGGTGGAATCAAAGGCTCTTCGTCTCATCAATTTCCTGCCTCTTACAGACTGTCTTCAATCTCTCTATTCGCCACAATGTTGCCTCACTCTCTCTCTACTATCGCTATTATAATGAACACTACTCTTCTAAACTCTCTAAATGTATGCCTCCTCCCTTGAGGGGAGCACGCAGTACCCGACTTTCGAAATATTCTCATTCCTTTTCTTTCTAACTCTCTAATGCAAGGGTTAATTTGTCTGATGAATCTTTCATCTACTCAACCGGTGAAGTCTTGAACAATCTTCCTCAATTTATCTTTCCCCTTGTATGACCTTCAATCTTTGAAACGCAGCGTGTCCACGCATCTTGAAATCCTTGAACCTTGATTTTGGCCGTTGGGCCCTCCTTCCTGCATTAAAAAAAGAGGATATATATATATATACAGTGTGTGTGTATATATATATATTATATCATATATATAAAATATATATATACATATACATATATATACACACACACACACACACACACACACACAGGGTGCCCCATAAGTCTGGAACCATAGGACAAAATAATAAAAACGGCAATAAAAACGGCTTTTATTCACAGAATGCGTTCAATGTGTCCATCATTATTATTGATACACGAATGCAGACGAGATATCCAATCAGCAAACACACGGCGAATGGTATCAGGAGTGATGGTGTTACATGCGTCGATGATGCACTCCCGCAAATGTGCAACACACTGAATTTTCTCCGCGTAGACCAACGCCTTCAAGTGACCCCAGAGATAAAACTCCAACAGGGTGAGATCGGGGCTCCTCGCAGGCCACTCCACAGGCCATCGACGTCCTTTCCAATGACCAGGGAATTGTCTGTGCAGCCACTCTCTAACTCGGATGCTGTAATGGGCAGGAGCACCATCCTGCTGGAACCATGTTGCGAAATCCGCACCTGTGTTCAAGACACTGTGGAATGTTTCCTCGTTGAGCATACGCAAGTAGGCGTTTCCTGTGACAGTGTTATCAAAAAAGAAGGGGCCTATGATACGGTCTTTCCAAATGCCACACCATACCATCACACGAGCGACACCTTGTTCCTTTCAAGCAGTAAACCAGTGAGGGTTGTCTTGCGACCAGTAGCGGGTGTTCTGTCGGTTCACCTCACCATTTGCGTAAAAAACAGCCTCATCACTGAACAGAATGGTGGATGGGAAATTGTCATTTTGAGCACATTGTACCGTAGCCCATTCACAAAATTCCATCCGTCCGTCTGGATCATCTTCGCTTAATTTCTGCAGGATTTGAAGTTTGTAAGGATGCCATTTGTGTGCTTCAAGAATGCGGTGGATGCTGCTTTTCGACACTCCTGTCTCAGCGGAGAACCGTCGAAGGGACTTTTGGGGAATGTTTGTGAAATGAGCGAGGATGGTAGCGGCTGCGTCATTGTCGGTGGATGTCCTCGGATGTCCACTGCGTGGTTTATCTCCTATGGATCCCGTTCCCCTGAACTTTGCTACAAGTTTACCGACACAGCTCTGTTAGCGGCACGCGGTCCGGATGCAATCTGTTAAATTCCTCAGCGACCTCCCTCTGACTCCGATTTCCTACGAGCAGAATTACCTGGATGCGTTTTTCCTTACTCAAAGACATCATGGGCATTTGCATAAACGGGAAAAACATGAATTACTTATTTTACCCTATGGTTCCAGACTTATGGGAGACCCTATATATATGTATAAAATTAGACCGTATATATATATATATATATATGATGCAAACCTACAAGGGAAAAGAAAAATGATTCCAAGGGCTTTTGTAGATTCAGAAGTACACCTCGTCAGGGAATGAAGGGAGAAGGCGAGATGACGAAAATATATTCATATGTACAACGAAACAAACAAATAAAAGAGATTTTAACAGGATATTCTCAATTTTATACGTTCCCACACTGTTATTGAAATTATTTTTAAAACGGTTGAATGGTCAGAAAAATGGTGATGGTCAGAATGAAAATGCACATAAGAGTTATTATTAGTAGGCTAAGGGAAAACTTTAAATTTTAATTTGGAGATGCTTGAATGAATTCAAATTTGAAGTTAATAAATTAAAGGTAATACAACTATTACTCTTTACAGATCTACAGAAGCTAAGGCTAACAAGGACCCTAAGATCCACTCTAAGGTTAGCCAGAGAGAAAGGAAAGAGTATGGGGTTTAAAGAGGAGAATAAGGGGTTAACTAAGTAGCAAAACCTATCATTCGTGGGTTAAAACTCATTCAGAAAAAGGGAAAGAAAGAATCACCATCATCCGCCGGGCACTGCTGACAAGTCGGAAAAATAGTCGAAGAGAGTGGGAAAGGGGTGAAAGATGAAAAGAAGTAAAATAAGAACGCTTACAAACCATGCGAACAGAGTCTTAACTCAAACACTGTCATACCATGCAAACAACAGACATGCAAGTAAAGAGATGATAAGAAAAGGGGGGGGAAAGTAGGAAGAGTATAACAAAAAGTGGATTAGTTTACGCTACGAGCTACATCTACGTTCGTGTTAGTCTAATTTTTTTTTTTAATAATAATTTTATTGCTGGCATATCACAAGCTGGCATGTCACAAGCTGGCATTAATCGTCAACAGACTCATCTTCGACCAATACCCCAGAGCTCCTGTTGCTAATTGTTTTAAAAAACGCTAATATTTTTAAAATGCCGATCTAAATGGTTTTTAAACATATTAACGCTGGTAGAGTTCAAACGGACAAGGGAAGCATAATCCATTTATCAATTACTTTAAACGTAAAAAAGATTTTTAGCGATATTAGTGATGAAACGTCTGCCACTCAACTTAAATCCGTTATTACGAGTATTGCTATTATCGAAAGTGAACAGTTTGTCACCCCTTAATCTCCTAATTTCGAGTGAATGCAAGTCTAACTCTTTAATCCTATCTTCGTAAGATTTGTTGTGCAATGACGGAATTAGTTTCGCGGCGCGACGCTGAACCCTTTCCAACCTATCAATATCCTCACGCAAATACGGGCACCAAAACTGAACAGAATATTCTGAGGCCTGACTAGGGACTTGTAAAGGGGCAATAAAATATTCATAGGCTTCATAGCGCGTCATTTCGAATTTAAATAATTCGAAATTACGCGCTATGAAGCCTAACATCCTACTAGCATTTGCTTGCCAAGACTCCAGGCACTGGTTCTTAACTTTTAAATCCTTAGAGACACGTACGCCTAAATCTACTTCCTCATCAACGCTGGCTAACTGTCTATCATCCATCGTGTACGTGTAATTGTTGTTACGAGAACCTATATGCAAAACTTTACATTTGTCTACGTTAAATTGCATCTGCCACTTATCCGTCCACTCCATAAACCTATTTACATCGTTTTGGAGCCTCTTTCTATCTTCCACTTTAACAACTTTACCGCCTATTTTAGTATCGTCCGCGAATTTTGAGACGTTGCTGGTGAAGCCTACATCTATGTCGTTAATGTAGATTACAAATAGCAGTGGGTCTAACACTGAACCCTGTGGGACACCGCTACCTACATCCAACCACCCCGATTCACTACCATTAACAACGACCCTCTGTTTCCTAGCACGAGGCCATTCCTCTAACCAGTTAGCTACCTGACTGCATATACCGTGCGCTTTAACCTTCTCAATTAATCTTCTATGCGGAACTGTATCGAACACTTTTTTAAAGTCTAAATAAATAACGTCAGCCGTTCTATGCCTATCGTATTCGCGCACTATTTCGTTATAAAACTCTAACAAATTAGTTAAACAAGATTTATGGCGTCGAATCTCATGATGACTACCATTAATTAAATCGCGACTTTCTAAGTGATCGAAGATACGATCCCTAACTACGGATTCCAAAAGTTTACCGACAATTGAACTTAAGCTAATAGGCCTATAATAGTTAGCTACTGTGCGTTCGCCTTTTTTAAAAAATGGGCGTAACGTTAGCTAATTTGAAGTCTTCAGGAATAATCCCCGCTTCCAGTGACTTATTAAAAATTTTTGTTAAAGGGCCTACAATAACGTCTTTTAAATCTTTCAAATGTCTAGGATAAAGCGTGTCAGGGCCTGGAGCCTTGCTAACTTTTAGCTTATCGATATAATGCGCAATCTCACTCTCGTAAACAGTTATTTCATTCAAAATAGTCTCGCTACTAAATGGAACGATATCGTCCACGTCGGGGACATTATTTACGTCTTCTACGGTAAAAACTGTAGCAAAAAAGTTATTAAAAATACCCGCCATCGCCTGAGCGTTGGAAGCCAAAGCGCCGTTAGCGTCCACTAGAGGGCCTATATTGTCTCTTATCGGCTTACGATTATTGAGGTAGTCAAAAAACATTTTTGGATTATGTTTACTATCCGCAGCTATAAGTATCTCTAAATTACGCTTAGCATTCCTAACTGATCTTTTAACCCGACGTCAAAGCTCGATATATCTATTAAAGTTAGCTGCCGTGCCATTGCGCTTATTAAGTCTATACGCTCTATTACGCTCGTTTATGAACCCGCCTATTTCCCTAGTCCACCACTTTGGCCTACCATGATTTCTAGCGCGCTTGGGTCTACGAGGAATAAACTCCCTTTCGATATTCAAAAAACTTTCTTTAAACGCCTCCCAATGAAAATTTGCGTCATTACCCATAAATAAGTTATCCCAGTCCACTACTCTCATCCTGTCTGCAAAACTATCAAAATTGGCCCCACGAAAATCAGCGACTTCAATTACGTTACTATCCTTAGTGTTTTCTATCAATAACTCAAACCTAATGATTTGGTGATCACTACATCCCAAACTCTCACCGCCTTCTAAACCTTCAACTATATTTTCGCCGTTCGTCATCACCACGTCTAAAATATTGTCACCGCGCGTTCGTTCGGTAACCATCTGTCGTAAAAAATTACCTTCCATGAACTCAATCAATCTCGAACCTCATCATTACCAGTAAAAGTCTCGTAATTAACGTTAGGGCAGTTAAAGCTCCGACAATTACAGTATATTATCCCGATTATTGATAAAGTTATCAAGAAGTGTGTAAAATCCAGTATCGGTATCGAGGGGTTGAACGGGAGGTCTATAAACAACAACAAAATTGAAGCTAATACTACGCGCCCTAACTTCAACGCATATCGCATTAATTGCTGCCGGAAAATATATTTTAACCTCGATAGCCTAAGGGAATTACGAATATACAGCAAAACGCCGCCACCAATCCTATGTAACCTATCATTAGTAGAAAGTTTAAAACCCGCTATATCAAGTTCCCCCAACAAGTCCCGAGTCACGGTATTTAACCACGTTTCGGTTATAGCAACTATATCGTAGTCCCCGGAATAAATTATCACCATTAATTCGTTCAATTTATTTCTAATACTACGCGCGTTACAATAAAAGACGTTTAAATTATTTTTTACCACGGATCAGCGTTTTAAACTATTTTTAACGTCGGACCCGCGTTTCCCGAACCCACAACGTTTAAAGAAGGCTTCGACCTATACAGCTTTCGAACGTTCTCATCGATTAAGCTACCTAGCCTAGCATTCCCTATTTCATTGAAATGCACCCCCATCTTTTATAAAAAGGCTAGGATCACTAAATTCTGACCACAGGTTTACGAAGGGTACATTTTCCTGAGCACAAATCTCTTCTAGTTCAGTATTCAAAAATATTGTTTTTGACGTAATCCTAAGACCCAAACCATGCCTAGGGGTAATACCTAGCACTAAAGACCTATCTGACCTTGCCTTCAGGAACCAAATTAACCTCCTATATCTCTCCAAAAGGTCAGGCCCTCTCGTATCGGGCCTATGCGAGTCGTTGCCCCCTACCATCGTCACCAACATCGAGTGACGGGAGGTAACATCAATCCTATCTACTTCGTTTCTAACCCCCTCTTCAACTCTGTCTAACCTTCCCGATAAGCAACCTATACTAGAAACTAGGATCCTCACCTCACCCTTCAAATTACTAACGTCTTCAACGTTAGTATAGGTTGTGCCTTCGTCAACTGTAACCCTTCCCCTGCCCTCATCAAGCGTTGCAAGTCTTTCCGTCACCTCGCGTACACTACGTTTTATATGAACTATTTCTTCCCTTAAATCACAAAAGAAACAAACCGATCTCTCGGTAATCGCCATAGGACCGCCGTTGTAATCCTTAAAATCCGTATACCACCGATTAACCCCACACCTAGCACACGACGCTTTCTGTGACGGCATCGCGCAAGTTAAATTAGTTAACGTTTATAACCGTCACAAGTTTAAGTTAAATTAAACCGGCACGCAATCAAAACTTCTAAATCGCTAAAAAACACTAATATTCACTTACTTAACTATAATAATGTGAATGTAAACGCAAGGCTATAAAATTCAGAACTTTCCAAAATCAAATTAATCTGCAATATCCGAAAGTAGAAACAATATCAGAGAGCCAAGGGAATGCGTTCGCTCAGTAAGGAGTCTGGCTGACGAATCTCAGACAACACCTGAGAGGGGTAGGAGGAGAGGGAGGGAGTGAGGGTGGGGTACTGGGGTTTAAGAGGGACTGCGTTGTTGCCTCATCTCGGAGAGTGTGGAGGGGAACTACTGCACTGGACTGTACAATATAAATTACTTCCACCTGTTTCCAATGGGTGCGCTAATCTTTGATGTTGAACACAAGACATTTTTATATATACATTTTTGATGAAACTGACTTGGGCATTTTAACCCCTGAAATTAATAAGTATGTAGTATGATAGACTTTTCCCTTCCGTTTAATATGGTATATGAGTATAAAACATTTAATCTCAGCAAGAGAATTTTCCCGCAAATTCCAATTCATGCCTAAAAAAGCCTAAATACATGATTTTTCCAAAAACATATATTTAAAAATTCATATAACAAAAACCATGTAAAATGTAACCATGAAATTTATACCAAACATTGAAGAGATAATTCTCTACAAATTGTTATAAAAAGGAAAATCCTGCGTTAAGTACTACATATTCTATAAGATTTTAAATTTTCTTTGTTTTAAAACTTTATAAATACAAATATTTTTATATTTTAACTAACTGTATCTTACAGGACTTTCTCTGCATAGTATGCATATCAAAGATATGACGTAATTAGTTTACTCTCTATGAGCCTTTGCCCCCTGCGAAATTTAAAAAAATTCCAACTTCAGCCTACAGCGCAAAATGTAACGTAAAATTGACGTTCATTAAATCCTCAAATAAAACCTATGAGAGGTATGAACTTAAATTTTTACCATATATGCAGCTCCACATGGTGTACAATCTGTACATAAGAGTATAAAAATAAACTCGCCATGTTAACTTTCTTTGTATCTTTTTTTTTATATAATGATTGATTTTCAATTAAAAAAAGTCTGAGTAGTACTGTGGCATTCAAGCCGAGTCGTGACATTATTGATGACGTCAATGAATTGTGTAGTATAGAGTAGCTGAAAGGGAGAACAGGGGGTTTAAGAGTGGCGGTGTGTAGTAGGGTGGCCCTTATTTTTCGAAATTGCAAATTTCACCGTCTCACACACTCAATATATTCCATTTGACAAAAAAAAAAAATTGAGCAAAATCCCAAGTAATTATAAATATTCTTATTGGTCCCGCACAAGGACTCAAATTTAGTTAATTATTTATTGAAACATAAATACACGATTTTTTTATTAGCGTTCCATTATAAGGGCAAATAACAGCAGTTAAAGAACAGCATAAACTAAAATAGACATTGACTACTGATTAATTTGAAACTGAATTGAACTAAACATTTTAGGACTGAAAGCATAGTAAATTTGGCCTAGTAGGGATGGTTGCTTATGAGACCCCCTTGAATATTAATTGATTTTAATAAAACTTCTTTGATACACGTTTTATATTAATAGGAAAAAAATGTGGGGGTGAGACACCCAAATTTTGGTTGATTGGGTGGTTCTTATACATATAAGAACCACCCAATCCTTGTGCGGGACCAATAATAATATTTATAATTACTTGAGATTTTGCACATTTTGTTTTTTTGTCAAATGGAATATATTGAGGGAGTGAGACGGTGAAATTTGCAATTTCGAAAAATAAGGGCCACCCTAGTGTGTAGCCCCTGCACCACCCAAGGAGTGGTGGTTGAAGAAGAATGAGGAATAAAGATAGAGTGGCACACCCACCAGATCTTCCAAAAGGGGCCGGGAGCTGAATTATTTATTTAGATAATAATAATAATAATTAATTATATACTTTATGGTTATTTTAACCTGTTGCAGAGAACCCGAACATCAAAGCTAGACTCCTTACCCCGTTCACATCGAACCAGAACATTGAACCCTGGACCACTTACTCCACCCGGAACTGCCTAATCCACAATCGCTTCGCGAGACCGAGCCTGAACTTTATTTACTTATGTAGATATATACAGGGTGGGAGAAAAGTCTTTAAGGATTTTATACTTACAAATAATTTGTTAATAATAAATAAATTCCAGTGATATCACTGCAGTGTATGCGATACTTTTCGAAGCAACTATACAAGGCCAGGAATGACCCTAGGATCGAACAGGAAGGCCCTACGCCCTAGCCCCAGCCCACGCCATGTCAGTAAGGATGGAATAAAGCAATGAAGAAAAAGTGTATCTTGTTTCGTGGGATATTTATTATAATAATTTTGAAGAAAGTTTGCTTTTATTTCAACACACTATAATAAACCGCCACCAAATGCAACCACTCTTCGATACTGGAAGCTCAAACTTTTGGAAATAGGGAGCCTGGTAAAAGATCGTCCAAGAAGCGGAAGGCCAGTAACAGCGACAGGAGACAACACAAAATGTTCTGGCCACTTTTCAAGTCGATACAACAACTTCAACGAGAAAAGTCGAACAGTTATTCGATATTTCAGGTTACTCAAAGTAAAAGTTGATTTCAACAGGTTTACTTTTTACAGTATAGTTTCCTATATTATAGACTTTCAGATAATTATTAGGAAAAGATTCTTAAATTGTAAATTACTTTATTTTTACTTATTCATTTTTAATAATGAATTAATTCCCCTAAAGAATACATAAAAATAACGTTTTATCGGTGATTCTAATAATTTGGCCAGTTTTGATATACTTTATATAATATATATATGTTAGAGGGAATCTCTGTAACTACGGATTTCATGAAATCCCTAAAATGTTCAGGGATTTCATGTAAGGTTAAGTCGTGATATTTTCGTTTTTTAACGAAAATATCACGACTTAACCTTACATTAAATCCCTAATTACACAAATTCTCTATATTATATATACAGTATGTCCTTTTATATTGTTAAAAAACCTACTGCTTTACAAATTTGTCATAGTCTTGCTCGTTTTGAAAAACAGTGTAACCTTCCTCAGTTTTTAGTTAACATAGTTAAAGGCCTGGTCTATGGTGCTGCGAATATTTCTTACGAAGATAACTTTCCTAAACGTTTCCGCAATAGCCTTTCACAATTAAAAAAAGATAGTGAGCTCCATATTACTAAAGCAGACAAGGCTAACACCTTAGTCATTATGGACAAAGTGGATTACATTGGAAAGATGAATGAGCTGCTTCAGGACCCCGCCACATACGTGAAACTTAGGAAGAACCCACAGGATGATGTCATCAAATCTTTCAATAGTGGCTTGAAACGCATTCTCAAAGATCATAAGGATTTAATTCCCCTTTTTTTGTCCACTTCACCTGCTTTGCCTTATCTTTATGGTCTTATTAAAACCCACAAACCGGGTAACCCTATGCGCCCTATTATTAGCTCGGTGGGCTCTATTACCTATAAACTCTCCAAATGGCTTGTTAATGTTTTGTCCCCCATTCTTGGAACTGTCTCTGATTCACACGTAAAAAATTCCATGGATCTCACTGAAAAATTGAATAATGTTCGCATTAATACCAACGATAGATTGATCAGTTTCGACGTTTGTTCATTGTTCACAAAAGTTCCGATTGATGATATGCTTGACTTTCTCGCCAGAGAATTACATAATTATGATTTACCATTACCTGCACACACTGTTTTGGAGCTTATTAAGCTTTGTATCAAGGATTGTAAATTCACTTTCAATGGCGAGCATTATCAACAAGTTTTTGGGATGGCCATGGGCAACCCTTTGTCGCCCCTTCTCTCCAATATTTATATGGAGTTTTTTGAAATTACTTACATTCCGAGAATCCTGGGGGTTGGCATCCCTTGGTTGCGGTACGTCGACGATATTTTGTGTATCTGGCCCATGAATCGTGACCTGGATGACTTCCTCCTTCAGTTAAATGACCAAGTCCCCTCCATTAAATTTACTTTAGAAGTGGAACAAGACAACTCAATCCCGTTTTTGGATGTGCGTGTTCATAGGGATAGCCCGGGTTTTAAGTTTAGTATATATCGGAAAAAAACAAACAATTTGTCCTACGTACACTTTTACTCTGGACATGACACCCCTATTAAAAAGGCCATATTTTCCTCAATGTTTCTCCGCGCTCTTAGGATCGCCAGTCCTGAATACATCGATGCCGAATTGGAAAATATCAACGGTATTGGAAGTGAGTTGTGTTACCCATCTGCGTTCATGGAATCTTGTCTTAATAAGGCTAAACGAACCTTCTATCGTGTGAATAATAACACTCGCACCTTGTCAAAGAATATTTTAGTACTTCCATTTTTCCCGGGCTTCTTAGGCATTGCTAATGTACTTAAACTTTTGGATATCAGTGTAGTTTTTTTCATATAACAATATTGTGAAAAACATCATAGTAAAAAATAGCCCTACCAATAATTTAGGCATTATCTATAAAATTGGGTGTAAGCAATGTGATTCCTTTTACATAGGTCAGACGGGAAAGGATTTGCAAACGCGTGTAAAACAGCATCAATATTCCGTTAGAACGGGACAGTTGTCCAGTGCCCTTTTTGTCCATTTGTCAGAGTTATCCCATTGTATTGATTGGAATAATGTTTCAGTTTTGTTTCACTCTAGCAACATTGTTAATAGAAATATTCTTGAGTCGGCTATAATTCAACTTACAAATAACCTTAACATGAGTAAAGGTCTGTTTCAACTTGATCCCGTTGCTCTGAATTCCTTCAGAATGGATTTAAACAAAAAGGGCAGGTTGTTAAATCTTTGGTAAAAAATTTGTTTTTGTCTGTTGTTTCCCTTACAATTTTATTTTTCAATTTTTTGCTGTATGAGTGTATGTGTATGTATGTATGTGTATGTGCGTATGTGTGTGGTCATTGCAGTTAAATGTGTTTGTATGTATATGTGTGTATATGTATGTATGTATGTGTGTATATGTATGTATGTATGTATGTATGCAGTTAAATATATATATATATATGTATATGTGTATGTACCTTACCTTACCTTACAACCTCACAAAGGTTCTGCGGGATGATTTCTCATTTCGTGAAGGTCAAGCTTGTATATATATATATATATATGTGTGGGTGTGTGTGTGTGTTTGTATATATGTGTGTATATGTATATATATATTTGGGTATGCGGGTATATATGTGTACGTGTATTATTTGTAATTTTTTCAAGTTATATTTATTTTTATTTCTTTATTCTTTTGCGACCTACCGTTTTCTCAGACAATAATTATAAAAACAAATTTGGTAATTTTTTTCCCTTATGCATATATATATATATATATATATATTCTGTATATATTGCGTTTATATTTCGTATATATACCGTAAATATGTCGTATATATATTTTATTGTTCTTTATATATCATCTAGGGATCATTTTGTTTTCCAATTTATATTTACTTGTACTTTTGTATTCGTTTGTGACTATAATATGCATATGTGGTAATTTTTCCCTTATAAATTGGTGTGCCTCTCTTAAAATTTATCTTTCAATTTTTATTTTTTAATAATGTGACATATATATCAATTTGGCAGCATCTATTAAATCGATTGTAAAACCTCCCTCTTGAGCTTGAATTGGTAGACTCCACTTACAATATTTATATTTATTTTTATTTCTTTATTCTTTTGTGACCTGTTCCATAAAAAAGCCATTTGAATTTATATGGAAGGTCGGCCAAAGTGCTAAAAGTGTCTTTATATATATATATATATATATATATATGTGTATATATATGTATATATATATATATATGTATGTATATGTATTTATGGGTTTTTTTATTTGCCTGTTTATTTCTTTATGATTATTTAGGCTGTGACATATATATCACTAAGGCACTATTTTGTAATTAATTTTTTCTCAATTTATATTATATTTATTTTTATTTCTTTATTCTTCTGTGACCATATAAATGTTGGCTCCTCCCACAATTTTTTTCTATGCTTACTATATATATGTATATGTTTATATATATATATATATATGTATATATATATATGTATATATATGTGAATATGTATGTATGTATGTTTATTTTTGTAACCTATATATTGCCTTGATCTGTCCTTTCACTCCAGTGTTCCTGAGGATGTCATTAGACGAAAGCGCTTGAGCACCCCTTTGTGTTTCTTTTTCCTTCGTGGTTTTATTCATCATAAATACTTTTCACGTGTCACTTTCGTGAAATAATTTTTCATATATATATATATATATATATATATATATATATATATATATATATATATATATATATATATATATATATATATATATATGTATATATGATACACACAGACCGTGCATGGAACAAGGAACTCTTCTGGGAAAATTAAATCCACTATAGTCAGAATAAGTAATGGTAAATGACAAACACTATAGTTTTTTCTTTTTCATGATGTTGGCCCAACGTGGGCAAAGGGGTCACTCGCAAAGAGGCCCCAAAAATATAGTCTCCCTCACCAGCTGTCTGCTATGGAAAAAAACCTCCTATCTGCTTTGCAGATAGCTGGTGAGGGAAGCTATATTTTTGGGACCTCTTTGCGAGCGACCCGTTGCACACGTTGGGCTAACATAATGATAAAGAAAAAACTATGGTGTTTGTCATCTACCATTACTTATTCGGACTATAGTGGATTTAATTTTCCCAGAAGAGTTCCTTGTTCTATGCACGGTCTGTGTGTATCATGAAAAAACCTCAGGGGACCATTCTGAGTTGAATCCCATCATGAAACGGCCATGTTATATACCTTGAAAAGTGGACGCTCAATTTTGCCACTTGAGGTTTAAGTTTTGGTTTTTGCCTAAAAATACAATAGTTACCCCTTTTTCTTTGATGTATTCAATCCGACGCGAATGCAATGAGTCTTTTTCTTATATTGAGGTTCTGGATATAGTAGGCTAGGTCTAGCTGTAACTCCTAGATCCTGTCCCAAAGCTTGATCCTATCTGCTTTGCAGATAGCTGGTGAGGGAAGCCATATTTCTGGGGGCCTCTTTGCGAGTAACCCGTTGCCCACGTCGGGCTAACATCATGAAAAAGAAAAAACTATAGTGTTTGCCATTTACCATCACTTATTCGGACTATAGTGGATTTAATTTTCCCAGAAGAGTTCCTTGTTCCATGCACGGTCTTTGTGTATCATGAAAAAACCTCAGGGGACTATTATGAGTTCAATCCCATATATTATATATATATATATATATGCACGATGGCCACAAAGTCCCTTTGCATGAAAAACAAGGGCAACATAGAGCTATGCTGTAATTTCACTGCAAAGGGAATTTGTGGCCACTCTGTATATAAACGGATTAAATATAACATATGGCAGATATTTTTAGGCTTCAAAGTTAATAATTTAATTTCTTAGTTTGAACCGCGATTATACGTAATAAGTGGTGTTGTTGTATCTGCGTCAGTTAAGTTGATGCATCTGCTGTCAGAACCTGTTCGTCACTCCAACTTCACCGAACATTACTTAGCCTGTCTCCTTTGGTGGATAAGGATATTAAACCTCCTTTACGCATTCTTCAAACAAATCTCCCTCCCGGTACCTAACTCGCCCCATGTACACTGTTAAATATCCTATACTCAGCACTGTCAAACAAACACTTACCCACATTTCCCAGCAAAAATTATACCAATCAATAGCTGTTGTTAATGACACCTCAGACTCAAATGCACATTTAGAAACGGGCATATCTTGAACAACTGCGTGAGTAATTAGAAATTTACTATAACTTAATTGGGGCTTATCAAACCATGTATCTTTCCATAGGGTTAGTTTAAATGAACACCTCTTACAACATCTAACCACAAATCTTTTACGTTTTTTAAGCAAACTGCACTTCATCTTACATTTTGTACAAATCACTATCTTTTATGAATCGTTTAAATTGTAAATATGCTGCATAGTAATTCACTTTCATTTTATAAGGTTGTAGCATATATTCTGCTTGATTTTTTAGTTCATTCAGAACAAAAATTAAATGACCTATAAAGATAAATTTGCTCGAATTTTTAGTTTATTCACAACAAAAATTAAATGACATAATGACAAATTAATCATCAATATAATTCCCTTCTTTTTCTATAACCTTCTCCCACCTGTAGAAAAGTTTTTTATGCCACGTTCGAAGAAATCCCTTGGTTTCGAGTTAAAAAAAGCGATCACTTCGTTTTCGATAGCTTCCCTGGATTGCAACTTTTGTCCATCTAGGTGGTGTTGCAGACTTCTGAATAAATGGTAGTCTGAAGGAGCGATGTCCGGAGAATAAGGTGGATGAGGCATCTTTTCCCAACCAAATGCCTCCAATTGGGCAGTGGTGATTCGAGCAGTGTGAGGGCTCGCGTTATCCTGGTGGAATAGAACACCTCTGCGATTAATTAATGCAGGACGTTTTTCTTTTAATGCCATCTTCAATTGTTGGAGTTGTTGGCAGTAGACTTCAGTTGTGATTGTTTGGTTATCTGGCAGAAGCTCAAAATGAATAATTCCTTGCATATCCCACCAAACACATAGCAAAATTTTCTTTGGATGGGGTCCATTCCTTGGCTGAGGTTCAGGCTTTGTTTCACGGCTAAGCCACTGATGTCGACGCTTAATATTGTTACAGAAGACCCATTTTTCATCCCCAATGACGATCCGATTCAGAAACGGTGCCTGCAGTTGCCGAGAATGCAGTGATGTGCAAATATCGATTCAATGTTGAAGATTCGCTTGTGGCAAATCATGCGGAACCGATTTTCCCAACCTTCATTACTTTTCCTAACAGCTTCAAATGACGATGAATGGTCATATGGCTAACGCCGAGTTGCAGGCCAAGTTCTCTTACAGTTACTGTTGGGTTTTCCTCCACTGTTGCTTTCAGCAACTCTTCATCTAACTCATTTCGTCGTCCTCTTCGTTGATAATCTTTCAGACTGAAGTCTCCATTTCTGAACTTCTCAAACCATCTACACATCCATTCGCTCACAACATCATTTCCATAAACTCTTTGAATGTTTTTTGCAGATTCACTAGCGTTAGATCCTTTATGGAACTCATACAGCATCACATGTTGAATATGCTCTTTCTTGAGCTCCATGTTTTTTTCAATTACTGTAATAGCGTAGGGGTGGCGTTGTAACTGTATGAAAAACACCAGAGAAAATACTCATTAGTCTAATCCTACACTAGCCTAAGCCTACACTAGCCTAAGCCTAACCTAGCCTAAGTCATTTTGTATCGTTATAAAACCTGTGCGAACCTGTCGCCGCATGTATTTTGCAACATTTCTAAAACTATTTCACATTATCTTGAGGTTATTCTATTATCTATCGTCCGTTTTCTAATCGAGCAGAATTTATGTTACAACCTGATATATTAATTGGATTAAATCTACACGATGGAAAACAATGATTGCATCCCTCTGAACAGATGAAACTAATAGGGGTACAAAAAAACTGGTTGTTGCATCTTTTAGACAATTTAATTCTACGTCTAAACAAAACCACTCAATAGTTGGTGTTGTCTCCTTGTGCTTGGCGGACGGCTTCAAGTCGGCAAGGGTAGGAGGTGAGGAGAGACTCGAAAAGGTCAGTGTCGTACTTAAGATTTCGGAGGATTGTTTCGATGTGCTGCTCCATGGTCCGGCGGCAGAATCGTTCAGGATCCATCCTGAAGGACAGAGTGGAATCCCTGATGCTTGCTGAACCACCAGCCACCCGATTCTGCCGCCGGACCATGGAGCAGCACATCGAAACAATCCTCCGAAATCTTGAGTACGACACTGACCTTTTCGAGTCTCTCCTCACCTCCTACCCTTGCCGACTTGAAGCCGTCCGCCAAGCACAAGGAGGCAACACCAACTATTGAGTGGTTTTGTTTAGAAGTAGAATTAAATTGTCTAGAGGATGCAACAATCAGTTTTTTGTACCTCTATTAGTTTCATCTGTGCAGGGGGAAGGGGAAATCATTGCTTGCCACCACTTATGAGCTTCTTTATAGATACATTGTATCTTCACTTCACGAAGTAAAGTAAATTTTAACTCTGATGACATACGCTACTGTCGGTATGACGTCACTGAAATTAGCGTGGCATCGATTTGCCAAAAACGAGGTGGTGGCTAAACTAAATATTAGCCGACTACACTAAAAGCAAAAACAAAATCAAGCAAAAAACCGTGTTGTGTAACGAGTTGTAGGAATTCTCAAATACTATTGTGTATTATGTTCTTTCTTTAAAATTCCTGCTGTCCTTTCCTTTTTTGTTCATTTGGACAAAATTATAAAAATAGTTTCACTTAATTGTATCTACAACATCTTGATCTTCTTTCTATGTACTTTTTCTATTAGAATCTTTTTATGTCGCTATCGATAACTTCAAGTTTTTCTTTGACATTTTCTTAGTATTGTTGACTTTGTACCTATTCACTTTCGTAACTAATCTTTTCTTAGAATCACGGATGAATGTCAGCTTTTCTTTTCAAATGCTCTCGTCAGTGGCATATTTTTGGCTATCTCCGTAGTTCTTTCCTCTGAGATGTGCTAATTCTCTCTTGTTGTTTTATCGTTGAAAAGGGCTTCCAGTAAATACTGAAACGTTTGATTTTTATCCCAACTGCTTTTTTTTTGTACAAGTTGAATTCAGATTTATTTACCTGGTTAACTTTGGGTTTTCATTCCTTTTTGTCGTCATATGGGTTGTTATTTCAATCTTTTTTTGGTCTGACAGTACTGAAATAGCTTTTATATAACTAATTAAACTACCCTTGGGTTACTTCTTACACGAAACGCATGAAGTTGAGCTGTGCCTCATCACAGCTGACACACTACATGCATCAAGACGACAATACTGACAGAAATTTTGCATTTACTCT
This sequence comes from Bathynomus jamesi, assembly GCA_023014485.1. Classification (NCBI taxonomy): domain Eukaryota; kingdom Metazoa; phylum Arthropoda; class Malacostraca; order Isopoda; family Cirolanidae; genus Bathynomus; species Bathynomus jamesi. The sequence continues at coordinate 302,021 of JAJOZX010000672.1, forward strand.
TGTCCAGATCAACTTGCGTTTCACGTAAGAAGTGACCCAAGGGTAGCATAGAGTTTTGACGCGAAACTCGTAAGAAGTAGTCCAGAGTGTTAACACTAGGTCTAGAGAGTTATTTTTCCCAACGTTTGCTGTTATTTCTTGTGTTAACATAGTCATGTGAAATGGAAACAGGAATCTTCCTTGTTGCTAATCTTCTCTTGGGCCTCCTTTTCCATGTAATAATATAACATTTCTCGCTACTCTTGTGTATCCCTAAATGGAAAATTGAAGTTTCCAAGTTAATAGTAGTTGAGGAATTTAAAGATTTCTTTTGTTAACTTTTTGGTTACACCTTTCGGTTTGGGTAATTTGAAGTTTCTAAAAAACTATTGAATATAATATAATAACAGAGCTGCCACAAAGATTTTATTTCTAAGAGGGAAATCTCTCTCTTAGAGGTATAACTAGGTGGGGAATACTTGTGGTCACCCACCACCAGAACCACGACAATTATATAAAATTGGTATACTTACTTTTTAATAATATTATAGAAATCGTAAATGAAATTCTCAAATATAATTGAAAAATCGATAAAAAGCTGTTTTTAGTGTTCCAGTAGACACTTAGATTTGATTAAAAATCGGATAATTGATGAATGTTACAACGTTTGGAGTAGAGTGAACACTCAAAAGAAAGTGTAACAACATAGCCAGGGGCGGCTCGTCGGTGGGCACTGCGGAACTGAAGCACCCCCATGATCTTATGACCTTTATATTTAAATATTTAAAATAGCCTCTCTGATTGTTTTTTTCAATGAACTTTGAGTTTTAAAATCAGATTATATCCTTTTTTCCTTAAACTATTTCAATGCCGAACGAATGAATCACGAAAGTAGCTTCAGCCTTCCAGTGGAACTGCGTACTTAACAGTTCCAGATTTTGTTCGAAACGCTTGAAACCTCGGTGGCGGACGTACGAAGAGCGAGTCAGAATCGCGGGTTTAAGAGGATCCAAAGCACTGTGGACAGAGCAGTGCCGATTTGTTTGTTTGACGTGGTAGTTGTGTTGCTGTATCGTTTGCTAATTCGAAATTTAATTTCCGAATTGCATTTATCAATGATTCGTTATCATTTATTTTTTGGCGCGAGATTGAAGTTAATTATATAATAATTGGACTATTTACAATATATAGCTTTCATTTCTTAAAATATTTTTTCGCTCAGAATTAAAACGGAAGAATGGAATTTGTTTATAAATACAATTTTTGGCAAATTCGAAATTACCCGTTAAGCGTAAGTACCCTATAATTGATTTTATGATAATATTTTACTTATTTTTATGACTGAGTAGTGAGTAGTTATCTATTTATCTACTCGACTTTCTCTCTCTCTCTCATATATATATATATATACTGTATATATATATATATATATATATATTATATATATATATATATATATATATAATCGACACAATTGTTCGCAATTTCTGAGGCAGCACCCCCATAACTGAAAGTCACAAGCCGCCACTGCAACATACCAATCATAATTTTCAGATAAGTTATCAGTCACTTTATTGCATAGTCGAGCTAAATTATGCTTTCTTCTGTGCGTGCATATGCTCTGCCATTTCCTGAGCGAATCACTTTTATGCAAGACAGGTCTCCAATTCACACAGCACTGATCGTCACACACACTTGTTCTCTGAGCAAAGAAATGTCGACCTTCTGGATTGGCCAAGTAAGGATTGTGAATTCAACTTGTGATATGATCTCATCGAGAATATATGGGCCAATAATGTAAATGTGTGGGAACCAGGGGAAGAAAGAACAACGGACCAGCTTTTACAACACACATTTAGTGAGTGGGAGGTGCTGAGGAAGAATCAACAGCTGGTATATAATCATATTGCTTCTGTACCACATTGACTGCAGGAAGTCATAGACAACAACGGTGGCTGGACAAGATATTAAATTTGTTGTGTTCATATATAAAATATCTCTCAAATACAATGGTAATTATGAATGCGTAACACCTTCACAAAATTGTCAAATATTATCGTTTAAATGGCTCTATGTTTATTGATATGAATGACTAATAGTTTTATTTTCTGTAATTCTCTCCTTTGACGTGAGAGACCGCCAAGAGTCACAGCTGCAGTGGTTCAACACTTAAGTTGTAACATGGAACTTATTAATACAAAACATTTATATACATTTATGATGCTGCCTCAATACAAAATATTCTTCGTTTCTAAATAATATTTCTCTCAGTGACTCTTTATTTCTATATCAGTGTTGCTGATCTAGAAATAGCATTTGCTCCAAATATAACAATGTCATACCAGTATCATCTATTCAGCTGTTGTCCATTTGCCAATTGAAAGGTATTCTAATCAGTGACGTATGAAACCAACAAATACCCATCAATCTGGTAATGTTATAATGTTTTGAAATTTAATATGCATCAAAACATTGTTTTTCATTCATAAACCGCCTATATGTACAGTATGTATTTATATGTATCAGGTTTTTGTTATAACACAAAATAATATCTGAATCTATGTTCAACATTAAATGTAAATAAATAAATAAATAAATTTGGAATTTGCTCAGGGCGAAATAATGGCTACCGCTCTGTTCAGGTGTTTTTTTTTAGTTTTTACAAGACCATTTTTTATTCACTTCATTGTTAATATATCCCCTGCTTGAATTTATATTTAATTATTCATTTACGTTTCTTTAGTAATATGTAAACCAGAGTGATGAATGGAAATTATTATGTTCTAAAGACATTTGGCAATGAATCAACCAATCAGCGCTAAACCCGAGATTCATTCATAAAATGTTACAACCGTTTGTAGTACGCACAACATATATGTGCCAGGTGTCGCTATCTGTTCTCAAGCGTGTCCTAAGAATGAGTGCAACTGTACATTAATCGGTTAACAATAAAAATAATGTTTAGGCTTGTTTAACTTCCTTCGTAACATCAAAAGTAATATGATGAAGGGGGCTTACAGTTTTACGTGGAATCCAAACTATTAATCCAGCAAGGAAGACCCAGGCAGAGAAGCACCTTAATCGATTAAATATGAAGACTTGCCCTGAACCAAAGCGCTTTACCGCTAAATTACCCTGTCGGTTTGTAGTGGGTTACGTTTACTTTATGATCAGGCTATCTATGGAAAGGTGTCCCCACATTTCTTTATAAAGTTATAATCAAGTACTGTACACAAAGTAATGACTGACTATCCTTTTAATAATTTTTTATAAAGAGCATTGAAATAAATACTTCTAATTTTAATTAAAGGATCTTTTCCGTTTGGGGGCTAGCAGCAAATTTTAATGAAAATCGGTATACTAATGTAGTTTTGGTCAGTGATTTAAAAAATAACTTTCTTTTTTTGGAGAAGTGAAAAACAAACGTGTTAGAGCACGTTAAATAATTAATGTGTTTTTAACGAAAATATCATGACTTAACCTAACCAAGGGCGTACAGTTGACCTAACCGGGCATTCAATTGGCCTAACTGGGCATTAATTCTTGATTTTTTTCTGCTACTTTTACAGATTTGCCGGGATCCTTCAAAAAACGTATTCTTCGTAAAGTTGCACTTTTTACCGTTTGACCGACGCTTTTGGCAACGAAAGAACTGGGTATTTTTATCAAAGGAACACACTTTCTCACACTTAGAGCACTTTTTCATAAATAGTAGCAGCTTGTGACTCAGGCTAAGTTTAACACAATCCTCTGTAACTAGTTTAAGCTAGTTAAAACACATATTAATTATTTAAAGTGCTCTAACATGTTTGTTTTTCATTTCTCCCAAAAGAGAAAGTTATTTTTGAAATCAGTGACCAAAACTACATTAGTATACCGATTTTTATTAAAATTCGCTGCCTGCCCCCAAACGGAAAAGACCCTAATTAAATAATATTGTGTATGATTACACATGAAATTAAGGTTCTTTATTAAAGCACCAAGTCTGAAAAATATTACCAAATATTGCTTCCATTTCATCGAAATATTTTCAAAAGATCAAAAGTTTTGGCACTTTCAAATTGGTACAACTTTAACGATGTTTTCTGCCAATTTATACTTTTGTCGCTCAGCCACTTCTTCCCAGGAGGGCCTCATATAAGAAAGTAATGACAACAGTAAAGTGATTTTAAATTACATTTATCTGGAAATTACAATTAAATTGCTAGTACAATTACTACATTTTGAAAGTAATTGAATTTAGTAATAAATTACTTAAAAACTAATTAATTAAAAATTAATTGAATTACTTGTGATTAATTACTGTAATTAATTTAATTAACTTTATAACATTACAACAATTTTTGCCTTGTTCAATTTCTTAATTTTTTGTCCTTCAGAAAGAATGTTTCAGTGCCCTTTAATCATCCATAAAAGTTTCACTTACTTTGGGGTTCTCCTGCTAAATGTTGACTTTTTCAACTATCATTTTTCTGGGGCGTCCTTTGAAATGATCAGTGATGAGGATTAAAGAAGCATCTTTCATCCAAGATCTAGTGATATATTTGGTGAATTGATTCACCAGTTCGAATTAAGTTGCCCGAACCTGCAGTTCCAAAGCGTGATCGAGCCGCTGCTGTGCTCATTTAATGTCTTGTTCTTCTCCCTCTAAATAAACATTTTTTGACTGCAGCCAGAAATGATGAGGACGAAGAAATGGCTTTTTCCTTGCAGTCTTTTCCTGTAGACACTTCTTGTGGATCGTTCTGACAACATCTCGGACAATCTTCTTCGCAGCTCCGGGATAAAATTTTGTAGCGTTATTGATCTTGCTAAAGATACAACAATGCTTCACTGTTTCCATTTTTCCTGACGTTCCGGATAAGTATGATATTACACTAAGTTACTACATTAAATGGTGCTCTTCCAATATGTGCTCTACCGCGAAACTGTGATCTACCATATTCCAATACGTGCTCTACCGTGAAACTAGCCTTATAAGGCTAACTAACGAAAATATCATGACTTAACCTAACCAATCGTTAGGTCAACTATACGCCCTTGACGATTGGTTAGGTTAAGTCGTGATATTTTCGTTAGTTAGCCTTATAAGGCTAACTAACGTACCTGCTGCTAATCCGAATAATCTAAGGTAGATCACGTATTGGAATGTAAATTTTCGCGGTAGAGCACATATTGGAAGAGCACCCATTAAATTATGTTTTTGTTATGTTTATACTTTACACTTTTTTATTTGGGTAACTATTTTATTTTGTAAAAAAATGTGAGGACAGTTATAAAAGAAAATATTCTAGGAAATCACAGTGTAGTGTAGGTGACGCACGCATAAGGCGCCGTTCAAAAATTATGTAATTCTATTTTTGCTAAAACTTGACACCCCCATCCCCCCCATCCCCCCTGTAACGTTCCGTAACGTGTCGGGGGTTGGGGAAGTGTTACATAACATCTTAGGGGATGTCTGGTCTAGTGTTACTGAACGATGTTCCTGGGGGATCTGTGGTGTCAAGTTTCAGCAAAAGTAGCGTTACGTAATTTTTGGACGGGTCCTAATTATCATAATAATTCAGTTATACAGTACAGTACTGAACGAATAGAAGGGCTTCTTTTAATATATTCTATGATATTATCAGTGTTGTGACAATTACTTTTTGGGGTAGCTAATTACAGTTATTAGTTACTGACTCAAATAAGTAACTAGTTACTGTCTCAAAAAAGTAATTAATTACTAATTGCTGTTTCAAAAGAGCAACGAGTTACTTCAAAAGTTACTTTCGACATTTTTCCTGGTTTTAGCGAGAATATAATCCTGGTAAAAGTACTTTCCCTGATAAGTGATACTTACCATGCTTGTTCATTGGTTTCAAACTGATTGTGATTTAATGAATAAATAACAAAATTTGTATCATATTAGCATTAGATATACTCGTATGTTGTTAATAAATTTGCACTGTGCACAATATGTACATCGAGGAAGGCTTGTGAAAAAAAGTAGCTACTAACTTTTTGCCCTCACAGAAAAAAGTAACTGGTACAAGTTACAAATATTCAGGATTTTTTATAACTAGTTAGTTACAATTACTCGGCTGCAAAACGAAACTAGTTACCATTACAGTTACTCAAAAAAGTAAAGACTTTTTTTATGCAGGAAGGTTGGGCCAAGGGTGAATGCCCGTAAAAGCGTCTCCCCATACAAGAAGAAGAGAGCCAAAATCAAGGTCCCAGGTTTTCGAGATGCCTAGACACTGCGTTTAAAAGATGAGAGATCATAGAGAGGAAAAAAGATGGATTGAGGAAGATTGTTCCAGAGTTCACCAGTTGAGTAGATGAAAGATTGAAAATACAGATTAGATTAACCCTTGCGTTAAAGAGTTGGACGGAAAAGAAATGAGAAAGTAGACAGAGTCCGGAACTGCGTACTCTCCTTAAAGGAGGAGGCATGCAGTTAGAGAGATCACAATAGCAGTGTCCGTTATAATAGCGATAGTAAAGAGAGAGTGAGACAACATTGTGGAGAAGAGAGAGAGATTGAAGACAGTCAGTAAGAGGCTGGGAATTGACAGAGACAGCAACTGAGTGGGGGTGAAGAAACCGCGGAGGCTGTACAGCACACCTAACCTCTTAGAACCTGTTTTGGAAAGAGTATATGTGATTTTTTCAGGAAAGATCAAAGAAAAGGAAACGCCAGGAATGTTGAAAAAAGAGGAAGGATCGAGTTGTGTGTTGTTGAAAGTAAGGGGATAGTCTTGTGTAAGATTGTGACCAGTAGACAGATGGAGGAACTGAGTTTTGGAGGCATTGAAAGCCACAAGGTTTTCTCTGCCCCAATTAGATATAGCAGAAAGATCAGAAGTCAGGTGCTCCATAGCCGTACTACGCGAATCTTGGAGTGACTGCTGTGATGGACGTTTAGGGAAGCGAGTGGAGAAGTAAAGAGTGGAATCATCAGCATAGGAGTGAATAGAAAAGGCGGTGCGACTTAAAAAATCATTAATAAATTAAAGGAAAAGAGTGGGTGACAGGAGAGAACCCTGAGGAACACCACTGTTAATAGCTTTAGGAGAAGAACAGTGGCGATCTACAACCGCAGCTAGAGATCGGCCAGAAAGGAAATTAGAGATGATGGCACAGATAGAAGGATAGGAACCGAAAGAGGGCAGTTTCGAAATTAAAGATTTGTGTCAGACTCTATGAAAAGCTTTTGATATGTCAAGCGCAGTAGCAAAGGTTTCACCGAAATTCCGAAAGGAGGATGACCAAGAGTCAAAGAGATGTGCAAGAAGATCGCCAGTAGAGCGTCCCTTGCCGAACTCATACTGACGATCTGAAAGAAGATTGTGAGAAGAGAGGTGTTTAAGAATGTTCTTATTAAGAGTAGATTAAAAAAACTTTGAAAAGGCAAGAAATCAAATCAATTGGACGATAGTTGGAGGGTTGAGAGCGATTACCCTTCTTTAGGACAGATTGAATGAAAGCGAACTTCCAGCAGGAAGGAAAAGCACCAGATGAGATTAGAGACAAAGATGAAAGAGTTTGCCTAGGCAGGGTGTCACCACAGAAGCATAGTTCTTAAGAATAACAGGATCGTACGCCTTCCTAGAGTTGAGTCCAGATATGGCAGAAAAAACATCTTGAGAAGAGATTCTAATTTCAGACAATAAAATCAGATGTGGGAGGAGATGGAGGAACAACACCGGAATCATCCAGGGTTGAATTATAAGCGAAAGTTTGAGCGAAGAGTTCAGTTTTGTCAGGAGAAGAGACGGCAACTGAGCCGTCGGAATAGAAAAGAGGAAAGAAAGAAGAGGAAGTAAAGTTGTTGACGAGGTTCTTAGCTAGATGCCAGAAAGAGCGAGAAGAACTAGAATTGGATAGGTGTTCATATTTTTGTCGGATGAAGGAATTTTTGGCTAGTCGAAGAACAGTTTTTGCCCGATTCCGGGCCGAAATATAATCTGAGTGATTACTGAGTAACTAGTTACGTCACAGCCTCATAATTTGAATAATTCTCTGGATATATTTTAGTGTCCTTCGACACTTGTTTAAAATTTACATGATAATGAAAGGAACACTATAAGTAAAATAGCGCTCTTATATTACTATGCAAACAATCAAATCACATTTAGAGTGATCAGGCACTTAAAGTGGAGTCTTGTTATGAAAATTTGTAATAGTAAATTCTAATTATGATGGCGTATTTCTGGTAAGCATTTGTGCATTTGTGAGGACATAATGTAAGTTCAAAGAGGTACTGATCTGAACAGTGCCTAAACTTTTGTATTGGAATATACTGTACATCATTATATATTTTATATGATTGCGATTTATGTTTACTAGCTTTTACAAATATATAGTAAAAGCTTCATACATATTATATCTGAATATTTCTCTGGATGCACCTCAATTCAAAAAATTTCAGAAATTTAGTATAGGTACCCAAACTTTTGCACGCAACTGTACACTGCGACGAGGGAATAAGAGCAATTTTTTGTTATTTTAGTTTTATTTCCGATTATTTTGTGGAAAGGAGCGTTTCTGCCCACGAAGAAATGGAACGTTTATGAAACGTCATAAACGTTTCATAAACGCTTTATTGACCTTTTATAAATGTTAATAAAACGTCATAAACGTTTTATTGACGTTTCATAAACGTTTATGACGATTATTGGCAGGACAACTGTATCACAAGGCTATTTCTCAACAAATTTTTATCGTAGTTTTTAGCTCAGCGAATTTCGCGAATATATATACAGTGTGTGTGTGTGGTGTGTGTGTGTGTGTGGGTGTGTGTGTGTATGTATATATATATATATATATATATATGCAGTGTGTGTGTGTGTGTGTGTGTGTGTGTGTATACAAACTTAAAAAACACTATATAAAACCATGTTTTAATTGAAAATGGTATTTCAAAGCCGCTAAAATTCTAAAAATGAGATTAAGGAGTTACTAAAAAGTTAAAAAAACTGGATATCGTTTCGAAACTCTAAATCGCGGGTTCCTCATCAGGTCCGTTCTATCAGGTTAGGTCAGCTCTACTTTCAACCACTTTTATAAGCGGACCTGATGAAGAACTCGCGATTTCGGGGTTCAAAATTTGGTCCGGTTTTTTTAATTTTTAAATTTTATTCTTTTATTAGTGGATTTTAAACTCTTATATTGAAGGGTCGCGCGTCTTAAGGTACCTAAGCGCCACCACAGGCGAAAACGTGTTTTTGATGGATATCACTATTTTCACCCTTCCTTTATCGCGTAGTTTGGGTTATAATGACCTTACGACACTAGAAGTATAGTTGAAAACCTTATGAAGCGAACTACTTTTTTCACCTCTATCGCCAGCCAAAAGTTCACCCAAAGTTCGGCATAATAAGAAAATAAATATATTAAAAAATATATATATAAAATATAAAATATTAAAATCTATTCCAAAAACTCATCAACATCTTCATTAGCATACTTAGAACTCTAATTTAGCCAAAAATGAACGTTCTAGCTCAATTAATAACAGAGATACTATTGCGAGAATATTGCTGAACTTTGGAGGCGATTTCTGGCGAATTTTAATTTTGGCGCTTAGGTACCTTAAGACGCGGGATCCCTCATATACAGTATATATATATAAAACCTTTGGTTAACCTTTGGTTAGCTTCCGCCCGAATTGTTCATTCTGACGAAGGTCAAGCTTTTCACTCCACCTTAGACCTACAGTTTAACGTGGAATCCGAACCACGCCCCATCAGCAGCCCAGCGCCTTAACCACTAGGCCACCTAGGGTACCCAATTATCTACCAACCACTTTCTCTTGTGTGGAAGGATGAACAGCTGGGTTTTGCTGCGCGCCGGCTGCCGTCGGGTCTCGAACCCGGGGCCGATAGATTCGTAGTCAGCGACGCTAACCACTATATATATATGTGTGTGTGTGTGTGTGTGTGTGTGTGTGTGTGTACACAGGGTGGGTGAAAAGTCTTTTAGGATTTTATACATACAACTATTTAGTTAACATTATACAGATAAGTGTTCAAATGATGAAACAAATCAAACTAAAAGTCTATAAGAATTTTACTCATACAAATATTTTGTTAAATTGTAATTTAATCTTCAAAAGGTTCTCCATCCGGAATGATACATTTGTGGATTCTCTCTGTGAAACTTTTCATTGTTCTTCTGAACACTTCGAGTGGAATCCCTTTCAGTTCTTCATCTATTCTGCGGCGAAGGGCATTCACAAATGAATAGATGAAATCAGGAGTGTATAGTTTGTCAAGCAAATAAGCCCAAAGACAGAAATCACATGAGGGTTAAATCAGGTGATCTGGCCTGCCACTCGATGGGACTCGCCGCCCAACCCATCTTCCTTCAAGGTTCGCATCCAGAATTTCACGCGCAGTTGCAGTGTCATGTGGCGGCGCTCCATCATGTTCATAAAGCCAATTCCTGCTGCCAACGCCATTAGTAAACTGTAGAAAAAGTTTGTCTCTCAACACCTGGCAATAGCGTTTTCCATCTCTCGTATCTTCTGATATGTCAAAGAAAACGAGTCCTGAATAAACAATGCACGCGCAAACTGTTAGTGTAGCCGTTTTAACTGGTTTACCCAATCGTATTTTCGGATTTTTTTTGCCCAGTAGTGAACTGAACGTTGTGTTTGTTTCTTTACTTGTTAGATCGAACACACATTCATTTGAAAATTTGACTATTTGAACGAAATCTGGATCACTGTTGAACTTTTGTCTCATTGTTTCACCAAACTGCGGCCGTCTATCAGAATCATCGTCGTATATGAGCTGACAGTAAATGGGTTTGTAATCGTGGTACCCCTGTGATTTCAATGTTTTTTGTTAGTGAAAATTTGGAAATATGTAATTCCTGTGCGACTTTTCTCGTTGAAGTTGTTGGATCGACTTGAAAAGTGGCCAGAACATTTTCTTTGTTGTTGTCTCCTGTCGCCGTCACTGGCCTTCCGCTTCTTGAACGATCGTTTACCAGGCTCTCTATTTCCAAAAGTTTGAGCTTCCAGTATCGAAGAGTGGTTGCATTTCGTGGTGGTTTATTATATTTTTTAAATAAACGCAAACTTTCTTCAAAATCTATACTATAATAAGAGAGCTGCCCGTCCGTCCGTCTATCCGTCCGTCTGTCCGTCCGTCCGTCCGTCCGTCACACTTTCAGAAATTGAGAAAAAATTGTGAGAAAAAAATTCAGAAATTGTATTACGGGCGGCGATGTGAAGCTCAAGATTTTCATGACTGTGTTCTTTTCTGTAGTTTAGCCTGTCTGTTTGTCTGTTTGTGAAATTTATCCAGGGCAGTAATGGGGGAAGGGTGGGGGTGGGGGTAATGGGGGAGGGGGTTAGCCCCCAAGTTGCATGAATGGGGGTGAAGAGGTTTTGGGAGATACCAGATTCAGAAATGTTGACACAATGTGAAGCTCAAAATTTTCACGACTGCGTTCTTTCCTGTAGTTTAGCCTGTCTAACCGTCAGCGAAGCGACGTGAACTGTACTAGTTATTATAATAAATAGCCCACGATACAGGATACACTTTTTCTTCATTGCTTTATTCCATCTTTACTGACATGGCGTGGGCTGGGGCTAGGGTGTAGGGCCTTCCTGTTCTATCCTAGGGTCATTCCTAGCCTTGTATAGTTGCTTTGAAATGTATTGCAGACACTGCAGTGATATCACTGGAATTTATTTATTATTAACAAATTATTTTTATGTATAAAATCCTTAAACTTTTCTCCCATCCTGTATATATATATATATATATATATATATATATATATATACGGTTCTTTGCCGGTGTGACGGTTGCATGTGTTTCGATCGAAGTTCAAATAAAAGTGGTATTACAGTAAAAATCATCCAGTTAAACAGTTTTAAGCAGTGCTAATTTTTGAGTGAATACATACTGCACAGTGGTATTGCTCTTTAATTAAGTAGAAAAAATCGCGGCATATGTGAAAAATAGCAAATAAAAACGAAGCTAATTAATCTATACAGCATTTTTCCGAGTTTCTTTGTGAAGAAAATTAGCTGCCCATCGCTAGGCTGAAATTCCTACAACTACCCCCCAATTATCCTCCGCGACCACACTCGCGAGCACAAATCAGTGAGAATTATACAGCGTCCCATATTCCCCATTCCCCGAGGTAACGGGGAAGACACACTGGATGAAGGAAAGTAAACCCCCACCCAATACTTCCCATAATACCCTTTAAAGTCAATTTGTGCACCAGTGGCTACCTTCTATTACTAACATGGCAATGTTAAATAAATTCCTGCAACTCTCTGGTTTCTGTAACAATGCAACAGATGAAGCAAAGGGGATGAGGTGCGATCTCTGCCAATCGTTTTTCGATTTCAAATGCCTTGAATGGGAAGATGAAGAAGTCTCTCTCATAACAAGCACAAAGCAACTTAATGGGATAAAGTTTTTCTGCGAAAACTGCATAACCGAAATAAGCACTTTTACGGTATTTAAAGCAGAAAGAGACTATGAGGAGAAAGTAAAAGAGGAAAGTGTAAATAAAGAACGGAGAAAAACGGAAGAAACGAAGAAAAGCGAAGTATAAATAAATCAAATACATTCACACAACGAGGTCTAATGAAGATGCAATTTCTTTTATTGTTAATCTTCTGTCATCGAAAATCATGGCTCTGGCTTCTTCCTGCTTGTCACCACTGGTTGATGTTGACGGTCGTCCTGAGCGCTGAGCATCTGTCACAGATGTCCGACCTTCCTTGAACATTTGAATCCACTTGTACACACTTCGCCGTGGTAACGCATTATTCCCATACTGAGCATAAACGCGTGTGAATTTCAGCTCCTTTCATACTTTCTGCCTACAAAAAACGAACCACGGATCTCTGTTCTTCTAGGGTACAAATTGAAAGCGGCGCAGCCATGCTCACTACTCGTACGATATGTGACAGCTACGAGTAGCCTAAATAAGCCTATACTGTTGCTAGCCTAAATAAGCCTATAGATCTCAGTTCGGCTCGTTATTACGAGTATATATTATCTAATATACTATTTCAGAAATGAAGCCTTATATATACAGCGTGTCCCAAAGAAATGTATACCCACTTTGTTCGATAATACCAGCTATGAGGATAATAAATATATTACTTTTTATATGGTTTTTAATAAAGAATTTTCTCCTGAATCTAAATATGTAATTATGTTTATTAAAAATTGAAAAACAAAAACGTTACAGATGTTTAAATTATAATTATTATTTTCGAGACTTCATGTGCGATATTTTCTAATATTTTTGCACGTATACGAGATAAGTTTGAAACCGACGGCACTGTGCAAAACTTACAAAAACAACGTTCTGGAAGACGTCGAACATCTTAGATAAAGTGTCATTTAATCATGGAATTTGTAAATTTTTTGAATTAACTAATAATTACAACATTTATGCTTCAATATCAACACTAAACATAAGTATCTCAAAACAGTCGGTTAAAATATTAGAAAATATCGCACATGAAGTCTCTAAAATAATAATTATAATTTAAACATCTGTAACGTTTTTGTTCTTCAATTTTTAATAAAAATAATTACATATTTAGATTCAGGAGAAAATTCTTTATTAAAAAACATATGAAAAGTAATATATTTATTATCCTCATAGCTGGTATTATCGAACAAAGTGGGTATACGTTTCTTTGGGACACGCTGTATATATGTAACAGTTTTTTTGCGCACACCTACAGGTCGCTACAATTGGTGTAGAACAATACGGTTTTCACCATTCGATGCGTCTTTTTATTATGCAGTGCCCATGCTAAAAAAAAATTTCCTAACATAAATCCTTCCCCCCCCCTTTTAGGGGTACAGTTCTTCCCATTTCTTCATTTTTAATCATAATTTTGGCACAAAATGGGGGAGGGTGGGGTAATTGGGGAGGGGGTGGGGTTAATGGGGAAACTCAGAAAAATAGATGCGATATATATATGTAACCAAAAAAAAATTAAAGTAAATCCTTTGCAAGGTGCCAGCCCCCTTCCCCCTTTGGGGGTAATGGGGGAAGGGTGGGGGTAAATGGGGAGAGGGGTGGGGTAGGGGGTATTGGGGGAGAGGGGTGGGGTAATGGGGGAGGGGGTGGGTTTAATGGGGAAACTCAGAAAAAAAATTGGTGGGGTAAAGGGGGAGAGGGGTGGGGGAGGGGGTATTGGGGGAGAGGGGTGGGGTATTGGGGGAGAGGGGTGGGGTATTGGGGGAGAGGGGTGGGGTAATGGGGGAGAGGGGTGGGGTTAATGGGGAAACTCAGAAAAAAAATGATAACCAACATCGATTCCGGTCAGGAAGATCATGCTTATCACAACTAATGGAACACTATAACAATATTATTGATGCACTCGAAACAATGAAAACTATGATTTGGCTGGCCATAAAACTATAGAAATGAACGCAGTCATGAAAATCTTAGGCTTCAAATCCGAGCTCATTGTATTAAGATTTGTGAAGCTTTAGATTTTCATGGCTGCGTTCTTTTCTGTAGTTTTATTGAATGAATAATTGGTTTGCCAGTAACTGGAAGGCCGCAGGCACCCCAATTACTGAGGCCCAAGGTGAGAAGAATAGGAATGATATCCAGATAAAGGGCTACTGATGTTCAAAATAAAATACGCCGTAGGCCCACAATTCAGCCGAAGCACCGCAGATCTAGGAAAATCGGCGCGTAGCGCCGACCTTTTGCTAGTATATACTATATTATCACTAAAATTAAAAGTGCGGATACTTATTGAAGTACCCACGTGTGTGTGTGTGTGTATATATTATATATATATATATATATATATATATATATATATATATATATACCAGGACAAGGGGGCCACAAGAGAAGACCAGGAGCAAGCAAAAATGTTGATGGCTTTCACAAACAAGTTTATGATGACAGGAGAAAACAGAAAATACCAAAAAAAATAACCGCCTTATCTGGTATTCACGAATAACACGAACTTGATTGCTGATATAAAAAGAACCCCAACTATTATCTCAGACCACAACATAATCGAGATATCAACAAATATGGCGACAACATCAAAAGACAATACACATACAGAAGAAAAAAGCAATTTAGGACTTCTAACTTAAACTCAAAGACTATAAATTGTAAAGCAATCAGATCACAACTAAAGAAATGTCAACAACCTTGAAAGAAAAGACGCTGAGAATTTAAAAAAAATATTTTTATGCAGGAAGGAAGGGCCAGGGGAAAATGCCCGCAAAAGCGCTCCTCCCATAAAAGAAGAAGAGAGCCAAAATCAAGGTCCGCGGTTTTCGAGATGCCTAGATACTCTGCGTTTGAAAGATGGGAGATCAGAGACAGGAGGAAAGATGGATTGAGGAAGATTGTTCAAGAGTTCACCGGTTGAGTAGACGAAAGATTGAAAATAGCGATTAACCGTTGCGTTAGAGAGTTGGACAGAAAAGGAATGAGAAAGTCTGGTATTGCGTGCTCTCCTTAAAGGAAGAGGCATGCAGTTAGAGAGATCACAAGAGCAATATCCGTTATAATAACGATAGTAAAGAGAGAGTAAGACAACACTGCGGCGAAGAGAGAGATTGAAGACAGTCAGTAAGAGGAGGGGAATTGATGAAACGAAAAGCCTTTGATTCTACTCGGTCAAGTACGGCTGTGTGGGTTGACCCACCCCAGACATGAGAGGCATACTCCATACAGGATCAAACAAGACCCCTGTACAGAGAGAGCAACTGAGTGGGGCTGAAGAAACCGTGGAGGCGGTACAGCACACCTAACCTCTTAGAAGCTGTTTTAGAAAGAGAATATATGTGATTTTTCAGGAAAGATCACGAGAAAAGGAAACACCAAGAATGTTAAGAGAAGAGGAATGATTGAGTTGTGTGTTGTTGAAGGTAGTCGTGTGTAAGATTGTGACGAGTAGACAGATGGAGGAACTGAGTTTTTGAGGCAATGAAAGCCACAAGGTTTTCTCTGTCCGAATTAGAGATAGCAGAAAGATCAGAGGTCAGATCCTGAATGACAACTGTGATGGACGTTTAGGGAAGCGAGTGGAGAAGTAAAGCGTGGAATCATCAGCATATGAGTGAATAGGACAGGAAGTGCGAATTAAAAAAATCATTAATAAATTAAAGGAAAAGAGTGGGTGACAGGACAGAACACTGATGAACACCACCGTTCATAGCTTTAGGAGAAGAACAGTGGCGATCTACAACCGCAGCTATAGATCGGCCAGAAAAGAAACCAGATATGAAGACACAGATAGGATGATAGGAACCGAAGGAGGGCAGTTTCGAAATTAAAGATTTGTGTCAGACTCTATGAAAAGCTTTTGATATGTCAAGCGCAGTAGCAAAAGTTTCATCGAAATTCTGAAAGGAGGATGACCAAGAATCAGAGAGATATGCAAGAAGATCGCCAGTGGAGCGTCTCCTGCCGATCTCATACTGACGATCTGAAAGAAGATTGTGAGAAGAGAGGTGTTTAAGAATCTTCTTATTAAGAGTAGATTCAAAAACTTTGAAAAGGCAAGAAATCAAATCAATTGGACGATAGTTGGAGGGTTGAGAGCGGTCACCCTTCTTTGGGACAGGTTGAATGAAAGCGAACTTCCAGCAGGAAGGAAAAGTACCAGATGAGAGACAAAGACGAAAGAGTTTGCCATGCAGGGTGTTACCACAGAAGCACACCATCAGGATCATACGCCTTCCTAGAGTTGAGCCCATATTGGGCAGAAAAAACATCTTGAGAAGAGATTCTAATTTCAGACATAATAAAATTAGATGTGGGAGGAGATGGAGGAACAACACCGGAATCATCCCGGGTTGAATTGTAAGCGAGAGTTTGAGCGAAGAGTTCAGGTTTGTCAGGAGAAGGACAGCAACTGAGCCGTCGGAATGGAAAAGAGGAGGGGGGAAAAGAGGAGGTAAAGTTGTTGAAGATATTCTTAGCTAGATGCCAGAAAGAGCGAGAATTAGAATTGGATAGATTTTCACATTTTCGTCGGATGAAGGAATTTTTGGCCAGTCGAAGAACAGATTTTGCACGATTCCGGGAAGAAATATAAGCTGAGTAAGAGTCAGGAGTTGGATAGCGACGGTACCTTCTGAAAGCCACCTCTCTGTCGCGGATAACATTAGAACAAGTAAAGTTAAACCAAGGTTTTTTGTTTTTTTGCATTAGTTGTAAGAATAAAATGTGGAATGTACGCCTCCATGCCTGAGAGAATCAGCTCCGTGATCACGGTACCTTCTGAAAGCCACCTCTCTGTCGCAGATAACATTAGAACAAGTAAAGTTAAACCAAGGTTTTTTTGTTTTTTGCATTAGTTGTAGGAATAGAATGTGGAATGTACGCCTCCATGCCTGAGAGAATCAGCTCCGTGATGCGCTCAGCACACTCGGAAGGGACCCAGTTACGGAAGCAGCAATCATTCCATCCGAAATCACGGAAGTACTGTGTAAGGGCCTTCCAATCAGCGGCGCCAAAGTACGAAAGGCGCCTCCTCTTGGGAGGATCCAATGGCCAAATTGGAGCGATAGGACAGGAAACAGATATAAGATTGTGGTGGGAGGAGCTCAACGGAGGTAAAAGTTTAACAGAGTAAGAAGAAAGATGAGAGGAAAGAAATAAATACAGAATGTTGGGCCTATCTCCAATTAATGGGCTTAACATTAGCTAATTTGAAGTCTTCAGGAATAATCCCCGCTTCCAGTGACTTCTTAAAAATTTTTGTTAATGGGCCTACGATAACGTCTTTCAAATCTTTCAAATGTCTAGGATAAAGCGCGTCAGGGCCTGGAGCCTTGCTAACTTTCAGCTTATCGATATAATGCGCAATCTCACCCTCGTAAACAGTTATTTCATTCAAAATAGTCTCGCTACTAAATTGAACGATATCGTCCACTTCGGGGACATTATTTACGTCTTCTACGGTAAAAACTGTTGCAAAAACGTTGTTAAAAATACCCGCCATCGCCTGAGCATCGAAAGTCAAAGCGCCGTTAGCGTCCACTAGAGGGCCTATGTTATCTTTTGTCGGCTTACGATTATTGAGGTAGTCAGAAAACTTTTTCGGATTATGTTTACTATCCGCAGCTACAAATAACTCAAAATTACGCTTTGCAGTCCTAGCAGATCTTTTAAGCTAGTTCGCCAGGGATGGCAGTAAAATGGGAGGAAAGCCAAGTTGTGGGCGGGAAAGAATGCATTCCATTTTGGAAGTGATGTTATCAAAGAATTTTGGATAGTCAGTAGAATTAGGAGAAAGGTAAACAGCGCAGATGCATTTAGTTTCAGAATGGCATGTAAGCCGTAGACAGAGGGTACAGAATTCGGAAGATTCGATTTCGGGAATACGAGAACAAGTTAGGTCATTGTGTACATATACGCAACATCTACCTTTGGAGTGAAATTGAGTATAGAGAAAGTAAGAGAGTACAGAAAAGGGGTTGCTGTCAGTCGTCCCAGACACCTGAGTTTCATTGAGGAAAAGAATATGACGTTTTGAGCAGAAGTGGTGTTCAACAGATTGAAAATTTGAAAAAAGGCCACGAATGTTGTAGAAGTATGCAGGCAGAGTCCCAGAACATCTCGACTGGGGGGGTAGCAGATCCAGCCCCGCTGCCCGGGTCTGCTTTCCTGATATCGGCAGCGGGGAAGCTAGAAGTGGGGACATTTATGGTCCACTCCCCAGAGGATTCCGAGGCTCTTAAAGTTGATGCTATTTTTTTTTAAATTTTGAACAGATTATGAAGTGTGTAAGATGTATGTGTATTTAGTGAGGAATAGGGAGAGAAGCGTGTGTTTGAGAGCATGCTGTACTTCTCACAGGGTACATGAGACACGGAAAAAGATCAGCTAAAGAGGACAATGACAGGAGCAATGGGAGTCCCAGCATTCCCATATCTTCTATCTAATGTCCCTCACCGAAGTACTTCCCTGGTCGATTGGTGTCTACAATCTCCTCCTCCGAAAGCACAGCTAAAAGGAAAGAGGAACTGGTTAGAGAGGCAAAGGAGAAGAATATTCTGCAAAAGAAAGATAGTAGCGGCGAAGTTAGCTAATTGAGGAGACAACATTGCCAGGTAAGTAATACTAAAAAAAAGGCAGAATATCGATAGGGAAATCCAAACCCTGATCAAGGGCTATACAGAGAGAGAAGAGGAAAAGGCAGAAGCAACAAAGGAAAATCCAAAAAACTTCTATAACTATGCGAAAAGGAAAACAAATACGCACGCCAATATCGGGCCCTTAAGGAAAGGAAATAATGAACTAACGGACGATCAAAAGAAATAACTGAAACACTGATGGCTCAATATGAATCAGTCTTCAGTACCCCAAAAAGTGACAAAGCGATACCGGACATAGATGCATTTTTTGAAGAGAAATTGCAAAGAGATTGTATAACAGACTTTGATTTTATCCCAGAAGATATAGCAAGAGCTATAGGCAGTGGCAGATTTTCACTGAGGCTATTGAGGCTGAAGCCTCAGGCTCCCATGCTTGAGGGGCACCCCTATCAACTGAGTTTCGATGATATAATTCGAGATTTAGCAAACTTCTTTGATTAAATATGAAAGAGTACACAAACTGACCAATTCCCTGTTTAATTTTGTTGGTGCTCTTCCAATATGTGCTCTACCGCGAAACTGTGATCTACCATATTCCAATACGTGCTCTACCGTGAAACTAGCCTTATAAGGCTAACTAACGAAAATATCATGACTTAACCTAACCAATCGTTAGGTCAACTATACGCCCTTGACGATTGGTTAGGTTAAGTCGTGATATTTTCGTTAGTTAGCCTTATAAGGCTAACTAACATACCTGCTGCTAATCCGAATAATCTAAGGTAGATCACGTATTGGAATGTAAATTTTAAGGTAGAGCACATATTGGAAGAGCACCATTTTGTTTTATAGGCCGTAAAGTAAAGTTTGTTTGATACTCTTTGGTTTTGACAAACGGAAAAATACACTGTGTTAAGGTTCTTTTAAGTTTGTTTCTCAATTAGCCTGAGTACCGTACATATAATTCGTGTAAATGTACTATGTACTGTACATGTACAGGTATTGTTAATAAAAAGCTATAGAAAAGGGCTCCCATATTCTTCATTGCCCCGCGGCCCCAAGGTGTCTTAATTCGCCTCTGTCGAGGGGTTGAACGGGAGGTCTATAAACAACAACGAAATTAAAGCTAATACTACACGCTCTAACTTCAACGCATATCGCATTAATTGCTGCCGGAAAATCTATCTTAACCTCGATAACCCTAAGGGAATTACGAATGTACAACAAAACGCCGCCACCAATCCTATGTAACCTATCATTAGTAAAAAGTTTAAAACCCGGTATATCAAGTTCCCCCAACAAGTTCCAAGTCACGGTATTTAACCACGTTTCGGTTATAGCAACTATATTGTAGTTCTCGGAATAAATTATCGGCTTAAATTTGTTCAATTTATTTCTAATACTACGCGCGTTACAATAAAAGACATTTAAATTATTTTTTACCACGGATCGGCGTTTTAAACTATTTTTCACGTCAAGCCGGCGTTTCCAGAACCCACAACGTTTAAAGAAGGCTTCGACCTATACAGCTTTCGAACGTTCTCATCAATTAACCTACCTAGCATTGCATTCCCTATTTCATTGAAATGCACCCCCATCTTTTATAAAAAGACTTGGATCACTAAATTCTGACCACAGCTTTACAAAGGGCACAATTTCCTGAGTACAAATCTCTTCTAGTTTAGTGTTAAAAAATATTGTTTTTGATGTAATCAGAAGACCCAAACCGTGCCTAGGGGTAATACCTAGAACTAAAGACCTCTCTGACCCCTTGTATCACTCCAAAAGGTCAGGTACTCTCGAATCGGGCCTATGCGAGTCGTTGCCCCCTCCATCGTCACCAACATCGAGTGACGGGAGGCAACATCAATCCTATCTACTTCGTCTCTAATTCTGTCAACCCTGGCCCCTGGTAGACAGACCCTCCTCCTCTTCGTTGGATTCCATTCTACGAACTCGTTATCCATATGAAGCACTAAGGAGTTCCAATTAAAATCGTTTCCGTTCACATCCCTATCCAACTGGGCGAAAGGGTTCGAAACCTCGATAGGGAGGGATTCCTATCACCTAACGTACGTGGCCTAGCTCCACCCCTAATTATTCTAAATCCCTCCCCGTCTACTAATCTCGGGCCTACCTTAACCCCTTCCTCAACTCTATCTAACCTTCCCGATAAGCTACCTATACTAGAAACTAGGTTTCTCACCTCACCCTTCAAATTACTAACGTCTTCAACGTTAGTATAGGTTTGGCCTTCGTCAACTGTAAGCCTACCCCTGCCCTCATCAAGCGTTGCAAGTCTTCCCGTCACCTCGCGTACACCACGTTTAAAATCAACCATCTTTCACTTAATTCACAAAAGAAACAAACCGATCTCTCGGTAATCGCCATAGGACCACCGTTGTAATCTTTAAAATCAGTATACCACCGATTAACTCCACACCTTGGCCACGACGCTTTCTGCGACGGTATCTCGCAACTTATAGAGTACTATAACGATATCGTAGAATAGATGTACTGGATGGCAATGAAAACTACGATGTCATATACACGGATTTTGCTAAAGCTTTTAACAAATGTGATCATGGTATAATAGCACATAAAATGAAACATATGGAAATAACAGGAAAAGTGGGAAAATGGACCTAAAACTTCCTCAGAGAACGAATACAGATCGTCAAAATTCAAGGTATATCATCATCAGAATCGGAAGTACGCAGCTCAGTACCACAAGGCACAGTGCTGGCCCCATTCCTGTTGATTATCGTGCTAACAATCAGCCATGCAAAAGAGGTGGAGGCCTTGCAGAGGGACACGAACAGAATATACAAATGGTCAGAAGACAACAATATGACATTTAACACCGAGAACTTTTAGCTCATGAGATATGGTAGAAATGAAGAACTTAGACTGCATATTATGCTCCAAATAAACAGGAAATTCAGAGAAACACGAAAGCAATAGATTTGAGATAATAATGACCGATGATGCGAAATTCGAGACAAAATCAGATAGGGACAAACAAAGCAAAAAGAGTTGCGGGACAGGTACTAAGAACGTTCAAAAGAAGGGACAAGACAGTAGTGATTTCTCTGCTGAAAACACTGAACATAGCAAAACTTGAATACTGCTCAGTCTTGACGTCCCATATAAAAAGGAAGAAACTAATAAATTAGAAGAAACACAGAGACATTTCACAGCTAAGATTGATGGCTGCAAAGAACTCAACTACTGGGAAAGACTACGTAAACTAAATCTGTACTCCTGGAAAGAAGAAGAAAGAGGTGCACCATAATCTACATATGGAAAATGATCGAAAAACTGGTACCAAACCTCAAACTAAACCCAATTACCATCCAAACAACGCTAGAAAATAGGAAAGGCAGAATGTGCAGTGTTCCCAAATTAAAGGCCCGAGATGGGACCTCTTCAACACTGAAGAAAAATAGCTTCGTTGTCAGGGAGCCAAAACTTTTTAACCATCTTCCAAAGGACCTCAGAAACGTTGCAGGGGTTAAAGTTGAAGTCTTCAAGAGAAGACTAGATGCCTGGCTGAGGACGGTACCAGATAAGCCGGGTGTACCTGGCTATGTGCGGTGGAGAGCGCAAGAGAAGAACTCGCTCCTCCACCAAGTTAGGCCTAGAGGCGGGGCCTCCAGCTTGACCTTCGTGTGAATAGAGATCAACGCAAGGAACTAAAATGAAATGAGTTGAGTTGAGTATACATATATATTAACTGGAATGAAAATATGAAATTTTTCCTCTACTTTCTTTACACATGGGGAGTTAGTCCCCTAGTATAAGAGGAACTCTATGTGATTTCCTCTCGGGTCATTAATTCTGCACACGAACGAGAAAACTGCAGAACTCTAGACAGAGTATCTGTTGAAATTTCTTGTTCAGTTGATGCCTTGAATTCTTCTATTGTGTGTGGATTCTGTTAAAACACTATCTTTTAAATAACACCACAGATAAAAGTCACAGAGGTTTAGATCTGGTGATGTTGGTGGCCATAATATTCCTTTATCATAAACTGCAGGAAATCTATTGGACAGGACTCTTCTGTCGAAAGTAAAGTGTAAGTATCGTTAGGTGAGATGACATCACATAGAGCATGTTTCGCTAATTTCCCATGTGTAGAGAAGGTACAGTAAAAATTTCATGCTTTAATTTCAGTTAATCAAAAAATACAAACCTTTTAAAGTGTCACATGCTCAAAAAATCACCCGATTATACTGTATATATTATATACAGACGGTGCATGGAACAAGGAACTCTTCTGGAAAAATTAAATCGACAAGAGTCCGAATAAGTAATGTAAATGACAAATATTAAAGTTTTTCCTTTTTCATGATCGGAGTCTAAAGTGGGCAAAGGGTCACTAGCAAAGAGGTCCGTTAGGTTTCCATCATGAGAAATTTAAAAATTTAATAGTTGTCATTTACCATTCCTTATTCGGACTCTTGTGGATTCAGTTTTCACAGAAGAGTTTCTTGTTCCATGCACGGTCTGTGTGTAACATAAAAGTTTCTCAGGAAACCATTCTGAGTTGTGACATACATATATATACTATATATACGAAGGCCACTCAATATATTTTGCCCCACTTTTTTTTTTACTTTCTAAGTTTACTTGTAAGTTCCAGAAATTCTGTACACAAGTAGTTACATACCTTTTTTACAAGTTTTTATTTTTCCACATAGTCTCCATCCTTTTCTACGGCTTTCCTCCACCTCGAAACAAAGGCCTTTATTCCTTGCTGGTAAAAGTCCGCTGGGTTCCGCTGGAGCAACTTCTTAACCTCCTAAACAACCTCAGCGTCACTCTGAAACTTTCTTCCACGAATAGCACCCTTCATTGGCCAAAACAAATGGAAGTCTGAAGATGCCAGATCCGGGCTGTATGGAGGTGGGGTAACACAGTCAAGCGCATTTTTGTGATGGCCTCTCTTGTTTGCAAACTGTTGTGTGGTCTTGCATTATCGTGCAAAAGAAGGACGTCTTCCAGTTTTCTATCCGGTCGAACTCGCTTTATACGTCTCTGGAATCTCTGTAAGGTAGCAATATATGCATCTGAATTGATTGTTTGTCCTTTCTTCATAATGTCCA
Source organism: Bathynomus jamesi (assembly GCA_023014485.1). Lineage (NCBI taxonomy): Eukaryota > Metazoa > Arthropoda > Malacostraca > Isopoda > Cirolanidae > Bathynomus > Bathynomus jamesi. Next base: position 326,175 of record JAJOZX010000672.1, read on the forward strand.
CCAGAATTACCCGTTTCATGTCCCAGAAGATGGTGGCCATAACCTTTCCTGTAGAGGGAGCCATTTTGAACTTTTTCTTGCTTGGGGAGTCTGCGTGATGCCACTCCATGGATTGGCGTTTTGTTTCAGGTTCAAAATGGTGGTACCAAAGTCTCATCCCCAGTCACAATTCGTGAAAGGAAATCATCCACTTCTGTCCCGAATCGAGCCAACGACTCGGAAGCAATTTTTTTTCTTTGGGCTTTGTGATTTTCAGTCAGTTCGCGAGGAACAAACCGTGAACACACTTTTGAGTATCCCAGTTGCTGAATTATCGTATTCACACTTCCTTCACTAATTCCTAGCTCCAGTGATAGCTCCTTGTATGTGACGCGCCGATTTGATCGAATGATGCTGTTAGCACGTTGCAGTGTGAGATGTCACAGCCGATGCCGGGCGACAGCTGCGTCGCTCATCATTGAGGCTGGCTCTCCCTCTCTCCGATGATCTCAAATGTTTAGACCAACGTTCAACTGTGCTTCGATCAACAACAGCATCTCCGTAAATGTTTTTTAAGCGTTTGTGAATATTTCCAACTGTTTCCTTCTCTGCGGTTAAGAACTCGATAACAGCTCTCTGTTTACGACGCACATCACTGTCAGACGCCATTTTCGAAACTGCGTTAATCATCGGTTTTATACAAGGGAGTTTAAAAGCGGTTTTATACAAGGGGGGGAGGTTGAAAGTGAAAAAATCCGGTTATGTGAAGCGCAGAAAGTTCAAATTTATGGCCGAAAAGACATTTCAGCCCCATTGCCTATTATCAAGCTAAGAAAAAAATGGTGGGGCAAAATATATTGAGTGGCCCTGGTATTTTATGCAAGAAGGAGGGGCCAAGGGCGAATGCCCGCAAAAGCGCCCCCACCCCCATAGAAGAAGAGAGCCAAAATCAAAGTTCAAAGTTTTTGAGATGCTTGGACACTCTGCGTTTAAAAGATTGAAGGTCAAAGACTGGAGGAAAGATGGATTGAGGAAGATTGTTTCAGAGTTCACCGGTTGAGCTCTGGAACAATCTTCCTTACTCAATCGAACCTACCCTACCGCCTTTGAGGAACAGGTCGTTGCCACCAGCGTGGACAACGATCGCAGTCCTCCGACTAGCCACGCGCAGCTTCTCTAACTCCTTCCTTAAATGCACCGTTCCCCGCCCGGGTAAGCACCTTACCTTTCTCCTGTCCCGGTTTGCAGAAGCAAAGTACTTCTCCTAGCCCCTGATCTGTGAGTCCCCAATCAAAACGGTGTCTTCCTCCTTTGCGCACAGGAGACTAAGGCGGTTGGAGATCCTGACAGCGGCAACCGGGCTCTCAGGCTTCGGCTTCGCAGCCTTTTTGCCCGATACCTCATCGTCACACGTAGACTCAGCCGCACTTACAGTATCCGACCCACCCCGATTGGCAGCTACATCTTTCGGTTTCTTTGGGCCATCAGTAGGCCCCTTCCCACCCTTTTTCTTTATCAGCCCCTTCCTACCATTCTCTTTCGCCCCCTTCTTTGCACCTCCCTCCACCTTGTGTCGCGGTTCCGAGCATTCCACGTGGGTCGCTGGCGATTTCTGATACTGATTTTGCACCTCTACCCTTTCTCAGCAGTCTCGAGCTCTGTCCAGTCCACCGTTGGACTGCCTTTCCAGGGCAGCTATCCTATCATTTAGCTTCGGGGTGGAGGGCGCAGCCGCGTCAGCGACCGCCGCGCCCCCAACAGCTGATCTGGGCGACTCGAGCCGCCGGACCCTCTCCTCTAGCTTCTCGTACAACTGCATGAGTTCGCAAAAGCGGCACATGCTGGAGTGGTTGATCTTCTCGAAGCAAGCTTCTTTGAAGTTCGTCACCCACTGGTTTACTCCACACCTCGCACACTAAGCCTTCAGTTTCTGCGGTCCAGTTATTGTAACTTTTTTTCTAACTCTGAATACACTGAATAAGATAAAGCGTTCTAGCAATGAAAACTATCGAAAACGTTCTGACCAATACATAAGAAAGGAGGGAGGGGGTGAATTCTTCACGCGCAAGCCGCATCCGTCTACCTGCAATTGACGTTCACCCCATCCAGAAGACTACACCTCTCACTGGTGCGGCACCGACCAAAGGTCTCCCCAGGGCCAGAGAGTCCCAAACGTGTCGCAGCTACCAACTGACAAACATTCGCTACGCAGACGCTACGGATTTCCCGCCAGGAGCGACAGCGAGATGCAGCTTCTTACTAAGTCTTACTAGTCACTCACAAGCGGCCAGACTCTTAGAATCCGGTGTTCAAGGGATATCCCACCAGACCCAGCTGCTACGCCCGAGACTTTCCGCTGGCCTGGCAGCCAGCTGGGCAGTAAAGCTCTCTCACCTAAGAGCAGGACAGCCAAGCACCATCAATTGGTCACCAAAGAACGGTCGCAGGGGGCTGGTCAGTCCATTACGCGTTAGGAATGGGCTTAACGGGGCACTAGCCACACTCCATTCATCGCGCCCCTACGCCTGGGACCCCTGCATCCCAGTCTCTCACGACCTTCGAGCGTTAAATGGTGTTATTTGTAGAGGTTCCAAAGCCTCTCTTCCCAAGCATGAGGTAGCAGTAGGGTCCTAATAGTAAAAGTAGAGAAAAAGACTTAATACTAAAAGAATTTTTTTTTTCAGTCAGTTAGAGGAGAGCACCCTTAACCTAAGCTAAAAGCACAGAGTAGGGATGGGATGGGATCCTAGTAACTCACGGGACAGGATTGTACAACAGACTTCACTCGCCCTCCCGACAGAGGGAGAGAACCTAAAGGAACTAGTAGGTAATTTCTCTAGAATCCCACGACTCGGGACCGGAAGGCTGTCACAGTGTCGCACCCCAAGTATAAAGTTTACAACACCCAAAAGAAATGTGCATAACCTTTATACCCCCTGTGGAGAGAGAGAAGAGAGAGAGAGAGAGAGAGAGAGAGAGAGAGAGAGAGAGAGAGAGAGAGAGAGAGAGAGAGTTAAATATTGAGGCATATGATGTGTATTAATGTGCATTTTCCGTGTGGGGGGGGGCGCAAAGAATAAAAGAATAAAGCTCACGTATGTACAGTCCTCTGCAATAGTTACGCTCCACTATCTCCGAGATGTGGAGGCAACACTCCCCCACCCTCATTCCCTCTCTCTCCTCCTCCCCCTATCCCTCTCGCTATCACCCTCCTCTCGTCCATCCCTCTCTCTCTCTCTCTCTCTCTCTCTCTCTCTCTCTGTTCCCTCCTCCTGCCTCCTTGTTATTTTTTTCAATTTACCTTCATTCTCACTTTTCTTTTTCCTTCCCCTTCACCTCATACTAATACGTGACCTTTCTCTGCCTCCCCCCCTCTGCTCCCCGATTATTACCTCCTCCCATGTCTCTCATTCCTCCCACCCTATCATCTACTTCTGTGATTTGTGATTTGGCTCTTTTCCTTTTTAGATTTTAATAAAACTTCCTCTATAAATACTAAAAAATATATTAACAACTTCCGAAAATGTTCGTGTACGGGGCTCCAAAAAACCTTAGCCCCCCCCGCCTATGGCCTAAACCATTAGAGGTACAGTAAAACTAAACATACCTTACAAAAGAGAATTTAATCCTGCATTTAATGAGAAACAATTAAAACTTGTTGTTCCCGCCATTGGCTTCCATGACAGCCTGAATTCGCTTTGGGTAGCTTGCCAAAAGTGACGTGAATAGATCTTGATCGTTACGCAAATTTGCTAAAACAGTTTCAATGTGTTGCGTCATTTGTATCCTTCGAAAATCGATTTGCTGCAGGTTCTTGAAACAAGAGACATTCAACCTTGTCCTTTATAACTGATCCAATGTGTTCACAGACGTTCAGGTCAGGAGGAGAATTTCCTGGTCATTCTTCATTTCCAAAGAAATCGATCTCATGGTTCCGCAACAACTGTTGAGTGGCTAATGCCTTAAAGCAGGGGGCCTTATCGTGCAGAAGTATAACCTGATCGACATCCATAACATTGTTTGGGTTTCTTAGAAAAGGAATGACATGCTGGGATAGAATAATATCACGAAAATACTGTCCATCCCAACTCTGACCATTTGGCTTCAGCACCCACATGAGCTTCTTTGCAGTGAACAAAACAAACACACCAACACAGTCTGGACTTTTTAATAATTCGCAAATATAATGTTCATTGTCATGGATTTCATCTGGTGTTGTGGCCGACACTCGATCATTTTGGTAGTTAGGCCGACGTGTTACCTAAACAAAATATTCATCGGAGACAGCTAAATGCATGAAATCATCCACAACCCAATTCAAGATAATGGGCAAACCACATTCTGTCATCGATGTTAAGTTGAGTTTTTCTTGGCTTTGGAAGTTCATGCCAAGGCTTTAAACCTTGCCTATGACGGTACAGTCGAATGATCTCACCACTAACGATCTTTCCTCTCAACACTTCGATCTCTCTAAAAAGTTTAGCACAGCTGTTTTTCCGCTTACGCGTACCGCTTTCAATGATGTCCTTTGTTTCCTGAGAGAGTGGCAAATTTGGGCGCCCAGATTTGGTTGTATCCATTTCACATTCATCCAAAGTGCTATTCCAATTTCTTTTGACGAAGTCCTCACTTCTTCGCAACTTTTTGGCAATCCATGAACGTGTTATAAAGGTGGCTCCAGCATCACGAGCTTCCCGAAATGTTATTGCTCGTATGCGATCTATCACACGTTGCCTCTCCGAATCACCAATTAATTGAGAAGCCATTATATTATCACTTTATCAGCTAGAGTAATTTTAATACCTGCAATAAATAAAGAATTTTATATATTTTTATAATCACTGAAACTATTTCGATATAAGTAAACATGTAAGCTGCAAATGGGGGGCTAAAGTTTTTTGGAACCCCTTATATCAATAATCTTGTTTCTCTTTTAAATAATACACCAAAAACGACGGTATTATGAGATCGAAACGTCTATATGGAATCGCACAATAGCTGAAATTAATCATAATGATGTAGAGGAATACAACATTTATTTGCAAGTGTTACTATCGGATCACGATATGACAAAAAGTATTGCATCACGAATGATCCCAAAATTCGAAGGACACTGTAATTCGGCGTGTCATATTACGATTCGAATAGCATCTACTTTTAAACTGTGATTTGAACCCAGTAACGAAATACATTAAATAATGTATATTAATATATATCTAAAAATTAATAATAATTCTATATTCATTTTGCATATGAAGTCCAAACTCACGTGACATTCTAACTGCATATAAAATGCAATTTTGGAAACTTTTTGTTTTTTTTTCTATTTTATTTTTAAGTAATTGATGAATTATTTCTTTTTTAAATTACCTAATCATTTTTTAGGTTAAGCTTAATCATGTAATCGTGTTAAATTCCGCATTATTCATTTTTTTTATACATTCTCTCTTCTTTGTAAAAGATGAAGTCATAACCTTCCAAAACTCTAAATTAACACTCAATTTAAATTTTTAAGCATTTAATTGTGGCTCATATGCATGTTTAATTTTAATCCATAATAAAATGCATATTTTAATTTCCATTTTTTAGTTAACTCGACAAATCATGACAACATCAGATCTGTCAATACGGTGTTTAAAAGAAAAATATTACTTCATATTCAAATATCTTGCTTATCTGCCAGTATGCTTTTACAGACAAAATTTACCTTAATCTTCAAATATTTTGCAAAAATTTTTTAGCCTATTCAGAATAAAAAACAAAACAGGTCACCATTAAATACTAATGATGTCACCAAATTATTAGTATATAAACTCTTGTAATTTTTCAAATTATCATTCTGATTATTCTGATCTGACCAAGAGGCTGAATATTTTAGAAGCAGTAAAATTCAGTCAGAGGATCTCTTTGTCTTCTCCTTTGAACCCTGCTTTCTCAAGAGAACTTAGTTTAAAAATAGAATAAATAATTTTCCGATACGCTACAAGAAGAATCGGAGAACCGTCAGATAATTTAGTAAGTTTTCACAGAATCCTCCGATCCACTACAAGAAGAAATCGGAGTGTATCAGCTACCCCAGAGTGAGAAAGTCCATTGTTGCCACCTAACCAGAAACCCCGTCAACCTCGAACCATCCAAGGCCATAGATGAAAGGTTAACATATATGTTACAGGATAACTGCACTGTTCATACTGCCAGGATCATCAGATGGTGGTTTCAGGAACAACGAGATGTCGAGCTGTTACACTGGCCCACCAAGGAGTGTGACCTAAATCCCATTGAAAATGTGTGGGCAAATGTGGTTAACGTTTGGGAGCATGGGCAGGAGCGGATATTTCGGCACCTGCTGGAACACACCATGGCAGAGTGGGAACGTTTCCGCACGAGCCCACAAGTCATCCACAATCACGTAGCATCTGTTAAAAATAGGCTACGAGAGGTCATTAATAATAATGGAGGATGGACCAAGTTTTGAGTAATTGTGATAATAATGTTATGGACTTTAAACAGAAATGTTATTCAATAGAGGAAAAATCGATACTACAACTTATCTTCCACGTTAACTATAACATGGCCACATCAAAATCCTATGATTGAAAGTTTTTAAAGTATCCCACGTTTGTGAAATAACCTAACTACTCTATTCCCTAAATTTAGGAGTAATGCATGAATAAAATGCATAATCGTCCTAGCATTACCATCAAAACTACAGTGAACAATATATTTATTATGAAATTGATTTTCAAGAAATAAAAGTATTACTATGACATCACCTGAGAGGCGGAGGAGGAGAGGGGGGAAGTGAGGGGAGGAGACTGAGGTTTAAGAGGGACTCCGTTGGGACCACATCTTGGAGATGGTGGATCGGAACTATTGCAGGAGACTGTACATATAAAAAACGCAGGTGTTCCCAGTAAAAATATTAATTTACACTTTCCAAACAAACAGGCGCTCCCCAATTCCCATTTTGAGTAACTCAATTTCCGAAGAGAACGCGACACTTCCTTTAATAACAAATATGGATAGAATAATTATGGGAAATTAGATTTTGCAATATATATACACATATCGGTGGTCCCCAAAAAAGTTTTGAGATTTGAACATCAATTACTTCAAAAATATGCAGTTCACACTTCCAAAATTTACAAAACTTTTACCTCAATCTATCGGTAAGTCATCATAAAAAATTCAGACTACATAAAATCCTTTTTCCACAGCTTAGAGAACAATGAGGCATGGTGGAAAAAACGAATATCATAAAGTGAAAAAAATTTATTGTTCTCATTTTATCAACAAATGTGATATGTCCGCCGTCCTGCTTACAAACTAATCTGAACCGTTACTTCCACGACATGATACATTTTCTGATTTCAGCTAATGTTATTTTGTTCCAACATTCGAGTATTTTTTTCTTTAATTGCATTTCTGTAAACTTTTCTGTTTGGCCTTCATAAATCTTCTCTGCTGGAGTGCTCCATATGCAATAATCCATGGGATTACAATCAGGTGATTGCTGGGGAGAATCGTTTTTTCCAATGAAGTTGACTACATTCTGTGTGAACTTGCTAGTATGAGCTGTAGCACCATCTTGTTGGGGTATGAAATCGTTTCCATAATACAAACGCCGACAATCAGGCAAAAGATTCTCCTCTTAGAGATTTACATAGGTTTCTGAATTATTTTTTTTATTTTCTGAAATGAAATGAATTTTCGTCTTTCCACTCCACGATACACCTGCTAATACCATGATTTTTTTGGAAAACCGACTTGTCTGATGGTAAAGTCTCGATGGAGGAATGTCTTTCTTACGCCGACCATAAACAACATCGTTCCGGGAGTTTCGAGTAATCTCGATGGTGAAATTTTTTTTTTTTTGCACTAACCTCTGGTTAGGTTAGGTTAGGTTAAGTTTGGTTAGTTACTTTAATTAACATTTAAAAAAAAAATTTGGCAATGAAATTTGGCAATCTGGCAAGTGGCGTACTAATATGGCAAAAAGTCTGAGGTCCGGGATAACAGGAAAGTACTCAAAATTTTATACTCTTTTGTGAAATCGAGGAAAAGCAAGTCAGTCCATAAATTTGCAAAAATACCACAGCCATAAAATTTTGAGCTTCACATCCAAAGCCAGTAAGACCAAATTTTGTGAAGCTGCACTCAAAATGTAACTGGTTCGTGAGCCAGTCTCACTGGCTTAAAAACTTCTGTTCAAAAGGTAGGATGAGCGCTAATTTTGTGGAGGGTACTCAGTTTCTCCCCATCACTCTATAGAATCCAAACACGTCTTTCTGCGGAATGATAATGAAGACTTTATTCGGGTGATATTATTACACAATTGGTAACATTAGCCAGCTTATTTCTAAGCCTTGCTGAGTTAGGCCTATCAACGTACGTGAAAGTGTTAGGTCGTTTCGGTGTACCTGAAACACCTGCGACACGCCTGTCTCATACAAGTGGCTCTTGGGGTTCTTCGGATGTCTACCACGGCCCTGCTTTTACAGTAACTTCTGGCCTACATGTTATTATTTTTCTCACCAGTATTATATGACTCCATAAGAAAATTAATTACACTCTTTGTAACGATACCTCTCTTTTACAAGTAACTCAACTCCTTGATTTGTCACTGATCTCATCACAATTTATTTTTAAAATTTCACCATTCCGATTTTGTTTCACCATTACATCGTATTAAAGACACTGCTCCCGGATTAAAAATAAAACACGCTGTTATAAAAATAATTATTGTTCACTCAAGTCACAACATGAACCCATTAATAAAATAATCGGAGAAGATTATAAACACCAATCGACCAGGGAAGTACTCTGGGGTGGACGTTAAGCAGGAGACAGAGAGTGCTGAAACTCCCGTTTCTCTTGTTACTGTTCCCTTTAGCTGTTCTTTTTGTCTTATTTACCCTGTGAGCAGTCCAGCATGCTTTCACCCACATATTTCTCCCTCTATTCCTCACTAAACATACATGCATCTTACACACTACGCAATTTTTCAAAATTTATATATAAAAAAAAAAAGTGGCATTGTTGAGACTTGGAGACCTTATTTTTGGCTCTATCCTTCTTCTATGGAGGGATCACTTTTGCTGGCATTTGCTGGTTGTTCATGTCGCGCTTTGACAAACATTTCTTTGTCTTTTTTACCACTGAAAATGAAATATCCATTACTACATTATTTTACAAATTTCTAATTATTTTATATTATTTAACCACCTTATTTTGTCCATTTAGCCGTATTAAATCCTTTAATTACATATATTCTATACCGTATGAAAACTAAACTAAATTGATGAAAATGAAGGCGTTATATCACGTGACTACTATACTTATACCTAATTGGTGGAACATTAATTTGTCCCTTAACACATATGAACGTGACTCCCCAAGCAAGAAAAATTTCAAAATGGCTCCCTCTGCAGGAAAGGTTATGGCCACCATCTTCTGGGACATGAAAGGGGTGATTTTGGTGGACTTTATGAAGAAAGGAAAAACAATCAACTCCGCGGCATATATTGCTACCCTACAGAGACTCCTGAGACGTATAAAGCGAGTTCGACCGGAGAGAAAACTGGAAGACGTCCTTCTTTAGCATGATAACGCAAGACCACACAACAGTTTGCAAACAAGAGAGGCCATCACAAAAATGCGCTTGACTGTGTTACCCCACCCTCCATACATCCCCGATATGGCATCTTCAGACTTCCATTTGTTTTGGCCAATGAAGGATGCTATTTTGGAAGAAAGTTTCAGAGTGACGATGAGGTTGTTGAGGAGGTTAAGAGGTGGGTTCAGCGGAACCCAGCAGACTTTTTACCAGCAAGGAATAAAGGCCCTTGTTTCGAGGTGGAGGAAAGCCGTAGAAAAGGATGGAGACTGTGGAAAAAAAAAACTTGTAAAAAAGGTATGTAACTATTTGTATACCAAATTTCTGGAACTTACAAGGAAACTTGGAAAGAAAAAAAAAAGGTGGGCAAAATATACTGAGTGGCCCTCGTACGTAACTGTTTGAATTAATATAATTAATAAATTTCTTTTTTACTAACCCAACATTTGTGTTCAAAACTAAAAGGCTTGGCCATAAAAATCATGAACTAGTCTGAAAAAGAATAAACTAAAATGGTATTTAATTGATATTTCCTTCAATAGATGGCGCCACCCACTTCGATTAAATTGTTTACAAGGAATCAGTTCCCCCAAAAATATTTCATCAAGCATCGAAGTTTGAAGAAAATACTGTTAACATCGGAGGGCACTTTTTCGATGAAAATTCCATACAGCTTGATGAAAATTCGTCTCAGTGTACATATGTTAAAAACTGCCAATACATACAGTAAACCCTCGTCTAACTAACGCTGGGGTTAGGTTCCTCGAGAACGGCGCATTAGTTAAATACGCGTTGGACAAACTTAAAACCTTATTGGATAAATGGGGATACGTGAACGCGGCCGCGTAAAGTCTCCCATTAATACTTAGGTACGTAGATTTTTTATTCACACATGTATGGATTTCCCTACCTATATTGTATATGAAATAAGAACATAATGAAATCATAAACATAATGATATTTACATATGATAAATAAAAATATATTAAATGAAAACAGCACGATCTTTTCTTCACTCTTTCGGGTGGTGCGTATAGTAGACTCATTCACGTGGTAGTCGCGGCCAAGTGATGTTATGCTCATACCACCACGCAACTTTTCTAGAATCTTTATTTTTTCAGCTAGTGTCATAATCTTACGACTTTTCTTCTCTCCACTATCACTTGCGGATGCTTTACGTTTTGGTGCCATACTGGTGTATAAGGGTAATAGCAAAACAACGGCAAAATACGAAAAAAACAATCCAACACAACTTCACTGAACTGAACGCGTTAGCGGGACTGAGACAAAGGGTGACGCGAGAGGGAGGGAGATGCGGGAGTGTTGGAGAGTGTAGGAGAAAACACTAGAGCGCGCATTGGCACGCGTACAGTACTACTCTATTAGAGCCTGTTTGGCGGACCGTGTATAATCAAATTTTCCGCTTTCGGCAAATAATTGTTCGCATTTATTTTTCCGCGTATAAGCTAATTCGCGAGGGTTTACTGTATATATATATACTGTGTATATATATATATATATAACTGAATTTTTGACGCCAAATATTTTTTGGTGCTGCTACAGTATGCGGTCTACCTACGATTCGACAGGTCTACCTTTTAATTACAGCTTCTTATCGTGTTTACTAATTGCTTGTTTACATCCCAACGTCGTTAGTTTTAACGAAAATATCATGACTAAACCTAACCAATCGTAGGTAGACCGCATACTATATAGTACAGTGGTCGGCAAACTATGACCCGCGGGTCACTTGGTGACCCGCTGAAAAATTATGGTGACCTACCACCAAAAAAAAAAATTATATTTAAATATAATAAGGCAAATTGATAAACCGTTGGAAAAACTTTTCTAGAAACACATATGTCACGTTCTTGAATAGTTCTGTAATAATGATTTTTGTTAAATTGTTATACATAATGAACACGTTTACTGCCATTTGGCAACACTGAGACTTCCTGTAACGCTAGAGTTGCCGATTGTTCCTGGAGCCAGTTACCGGTTTGACGCCGCAAGTGAAGGTGTGTATTATATTTTTATGTCATTTTCTATCGTGTGAAAGCAAAAAAAGTGTGTTTACATGTGATTCATATGGTTTTAAAGAATAGTATTTAATGTTTCATAGCCAAATGCTACACCTGTGGCTCATACAATTTTGGTCACATGTGGCTCATGTGGCGTTACGAAGATTCATTCTTTGTTGCAGCGCCATGTGAATCGAATTTTTCAATCAATAAAAAATATCTTCCTTAGCGTTCAAGTAAAAAGATTACAGCTAATTTGATGTTTGGGTATTTGGTACCTTTAGGATGTTGCGTAATATTTTACAATTATAGTTATAAGTACTTATAAGTTCTATAATACATTATATTTCTAATAATTTGTAAGTATATATGTATGTATTATATATATATATATATATATATATATATATATATATATATATATATATATAGAGGCATATTGCCTCAATATCTTCATATTTATTAAATAGGAAAATAAGGATTTTGTGGCTTTGCAGATTAAAACCCATGTCTGAGTCAAAATCAGAAAAGAAAAGACTGTTTCAACCGGTCTGGGAGAAAGACTATGTATGCGTTCAGCACAACGACCGTGTTCAATGCACTCTTTCTTCAGAAATTATTACCGCTTGCTCTTACAATATTGAACGTCATTATTCATCAAAACACGAAGCCTCTCTGTCTAAAATGGGATCGGAAGAAAAAATGGAATACATTAAAAAATGTGTACAGAATGCCAGCAAGCAGAAAGGAAGTATTCTTAAGTTCTGTAGTTCAAACGAGATCTTAACACAAGCTAGTTTTGTTGCATCACTTGGGCTAGCCAGATATGGTAAACCTTTTACTGAAGGTGAATTTTTGAAGGAAATTTTCCTTGACTGTTCAGAAGAATTGTTCGCTGATTTTCATAACAAAAAGCAAATTCTAAGTAGAATAAAAGAAATGCCGTTATCTGCTAGGACTGTTCAGCGTCGTGTCGATGATAAGCACACCGGACAAAAAATTAGTCACCCCTAATAGCACCGATAGTAGGAAGTTCAAGGTCACACAGAGGGCGCTGATGTAGCATTGGTAAGTGACAAGTAGCGGTGACGTAGCACACAGGATCAGATCTGTTTCGTGAGGTGGTGAAGAACAAAGTGTGTGTTGGATATAGTCTGCAAAATGGGTCGTGAGGCAGACGTTACTCAGTGGCAAAAAGGAGCCATCGTGTTTGGCAGAGCCCACGGACACAAAATGTCTGAAGTAGCCCAATTTGTTGGTGTGTCAACGCGTACTGTCCAGCGAGTTTACAAAGAGTGGTGTAGTTCGCAATCAACTGACAATCGACGGCGTAACTGTGGCCGGAAAAAAATTCTCGACAATAGGGGCCGCCGCCATGTTTCTCGTCTAGTAACTGCAAATCGTTTTCAAACCAGAGAACAATTGCTCCAAGAAACCAATGAGGTTCTCCAGCGACCAATTTCCGAATGGACATTGCGACGAGAACTGCATGCGATGGACATCTGGAGCAGGGTACCACGGAAGAGGCCGCTGTTAACAGCAAGTCACAAATTGGCACGTTATAAATGGGCTCAGAGGCACAAAAACTGGACTGCGGCAGATTGGAAACGTGTAATTTGGTCCGATGAGTCCCGTTTTTGTTTGTTCTCCAATGATGGGAGGCGACGAGTACATCGCAGGTCCAATGAAGCCTTTAATCCTGAATGCGTCGAAGGTGTTGTTCAGGCTGGAAACAGAAAGTGAAGCGCAGGAATAGACACCCACGGACTCTGGCGGAACTTCGGGACCGGCTGATGAACGAGTGGCAGCAAATCGATGTTCAGTACATGCACAACCTCGTAGAGTCTCTGCCTCGCCGGATTCGTGCGGTTATCAAGGCCAGAGGCGCCGTCACACGTTATTAGGTACATTCTGAGAGGGGTGACTAATTTTTTGTCCGGTGTGCTTATGTCCAAGGACGTTAATGAGCAGATTAAGACTGATTTACTTTCGAGTGATGTTATTAACTTAGCTGTTGACGAAAGTAATGATATAAATAATATTGCTAGGCTGGCAATAGTTGTTTGCTCTGCAGCAATAAATTCTCCTACTGTTCATAAAGAGCTATGTGCACTCTCACCGATGTTAGGTACTACGAAAGGTATTGACATCTTGAACACAGTCCTAGAATTCTTTAAGTTTGAAAATGGAAATGGCCTAGATTTGAAGAAAAAAATATTTTCAGTGACAACAGATGGTACACAAGCTATGTTGGGAAAAAACGTTGAATTTGTCAAGCTATTAGAAGAAGTAGGAAGACCTATACTTTCAGTTCACTGCATTATTCATGAAGAAAATTTGTGGGCAAAAGCATCCTCGAAACAGTTAAATGATGTAATGAGTGTTGTAATTAAGATTGCTAAGATAATTGTCGGACATTCATCCTTGACTCACAGAAAGTTTAAATTTTTTTTAGAGGAAATAGAATGTGAATATAAGGATTTATTGATGCACGCTGAAGTTCGCTGGTTAAGCAGAGGGAAAGTTCTGAATAGATTTTTGGCCTGCATCGATGCTATAGAAATTTTTCTAAATGAAATTGACAAGAGTTTCCCTCAGCTTAAGGACAGAGATTGGATTTTAAAATTAAGGTTCTTAACAGATATTACAAATCATTTCAATGATTTTAATTTACGACTCCAAGGTAAAGAACATACTATCCTTAAAATTTACGAGGAATGGCAAAGTTTTTGTTTAAAGATTGCTGTATTTCGTGATGACATACATGAAAGGATATTCAAATACTTTCCTTCACTGAATGCGCACGAAGAAATTAATGATGCCAATTTCAATATGCTTATAAGCTATATTCATGCCATTAATATGGAGTTAGAATCAAGATTTAAAAATCTTAAGGCCTACGGTCCAATGTTTTGCTTTATCATGAAGCCAGATGAAATACATGAGAATTTGCTGGAATTGAAATATTTCAAAATCCTTGGAATTAAAGATATGAAGATGGAGCTGATTGACCTTAGAAGTTCGTCTTTATGGACAGATAAATTCAAAAACTTAAGAACTAGCCTTCAGAAAACAGAGAAAATCATCTACATATGATATCTACATGTTGGGCATCTATTCCGTCCAAGTTTTCTTCTCTTAAGAAAATAGCTTTTGCTCTTCTTTCGGCATTTGGATCGAGTTATACATGTGAGCAGATATTTTCACAAATGAAATTCATAATAAATTCAGCAAAGAACAGAATCACTGCAGAAAACTCAACTTCATGTGTCTTACTAAAAACATCCAACTATTCCCCAAACATTTCGAAGCTTTCAAAGAAAATGAAGCAGTACCATAAAAGCCACTGATTTAGTTTAGTTCAGTTTTTACATTGAATTTTTTATTTTATTAAAGGCTTGTTTAAGTTTATTTGTCTTTAAATGAAATGAAGCAATACCATAAAAGTCACTGATTTAGTACAGTTCAGTATTTACATTGAATTTTTATTTTATTAAAGGTTTGCTTAAGTTTATTTGTCTTTAATCGATATACCTATAAAAAACACCTTATAACTTGTAAGAAAATATAAAAATAAGTAATAGTAGTAAAACAATTTTGAGCACTGACCCATTATACAAGCGATATAAGACATGTAACCCATTATAAAAAAAGTTTGCCGACCACTGCTATAGTAGCACCTATTTTTTGTTATTCTTGTACTGTTCATTTTAAGGCTTATTATTATACACACAAGAAAGATTTGACATTTTTGCCGGACGCATTTTTCAGAGTAGTTTATAAATTTTATGACAAAATTTATACCTGAGCTTATTTTAGAAATTACGGAAAATTAATATATTTAATAGTTCAGAATAATTGAAAATATTAATTATATTTCCCTAAAAGAATTTTGATGCTTTTATAAACTATTCAAATTTGAAAGCAAATTCAAGAATAAAATTAAATAAAAATAAGAATTGACGCATGATTTGCATTTATTTCAGTTTCCCGTTCAATTTATTTCTAACTTGACAAAGAAAGCAACATTTCTTTCATTACAATAAAAGGAATTTTAGGGAGTGCTAAATCGAATGCTGAACTGAACAGAACAAAGAAATCTTTATTGCTTATTTTGGAATAACCTCCAATTTCTCACTTAACGTAGTGGATATGTTTAAAAACAAATTATTTCAAATTTCAAGTTTCACCATTTACAAAGCTTTTATGGGAACAAGATAAAATAAACAGTATAAGAAAACGAAATCGGAAGCACAGTAATTCTTTTGCCATTTTTATTTCGATTTTAATATCCTGCGTCCGACGTAAAAAATATAAAAAGAAGAGCTTCAGATGCTTAATTCTGAATGTTTGAATGTTATGTCATTTTCACTCTACGTATAAACTTGTAAGTTTTTATTGACGGTTTTAAAAAAAATAGCCATTTTAATTAACAAATGCCTAATTGAAAGACAAGCTGCCTACTGGGCCATAAGCTGTACCCGTGACTCTGAAATAAACATACGAACGAGCAAACGGGTGATCCTATAGATATACGAACGAACGATTGACTTACTGAATTTTAACTTCATGTGTAAATAAAAATGTAGTGTAAAGCAAGAACGTCATCCAAAAATCGAGTCAAATTCTCTCATTAAAACTTTCAAAAACTATCAACAAATATCTAAATTTCAAGTGAATGAACTTTACAAAAATGGCAAAAAGAGGAAACAAAAATCAACAACAACAACAGAAAAAACAACAGTCATCCCCAATTCCCTCATCTCTAGGAGTCCCCATGAGGGAACAGGAGAGAGTTATGGCTTCTCCCTCTTCATGAAGCAGGGCTTCCACCACCTCCGGATCGAGGAATTCAATGCAAATAAAAAGTGAGAATGCCAGGGGTTTACCGGTGATAATAAACAATTCGCTTTGTATATGGAATCGTACCTATCTTTTATCCTAAACTGCTTGGCAGAAAAGGATGAAATAATAAACAAATTAGAAGAAAAAACAAAGAACTAAAACAGTGTACAGTATGAACGTTCTTAATGACAGAATAGCCACGATAGAAGATCGACTACAAAACCAAGCAATAGGAAATAAGAGGTTAAACAGCAACCTCAAACAGGAACCTCACAAAATCCTATACTTTATCGGCGACCTGGAGTCATTCAAGGTTTCCCAAGTGAAAACTCCAATGAAATTGTCAGAAGTGCCATCAAAGAAAACCTCCGTATAACCATTCCTGAAAATGTCATTACGGAGGCACATGGAGTCGGGAAAAATAATAATGACACTCACAAAAGAATCATAAAATTCAAATTGAATGACCAGCTGTGGAATCAGAAATATGAAGTGCAGTTATAAATACCAAATGTAATATGCTGTATATATTAATTAATGAATCACTGTGAATACAAAAAATAATTTTTTGATAAACTACTAAAACTTAAAAAAGAAAAAGTAATTTATTCCTGTTATGAACAGGACGGATAATATATGCCCGTAAGTCCCAGGAAGGACAAAGAGTGTCGATTTATACTAAACACGATTTCGACAACTTTCGGCGTCATCTACAAATAGAATTGCCTTCAGTAAAACCTGCCTGTTAAGTAAACCTATCACTACATAACCTACCATTATGTATCATTACTCTTATGTATAATAATAATAATTAAAGAAAAAATTCATAAATTTATGTTCTCTTCATATTTTATAATTTTATAATCCTTCGTTTTATAATATTGCTATTCTCATTGTCCTTCAAATCCTGTAATCGTTAATTTTAAGATTTTATAATGATATAATTTTTAATTTAATTTTTAAATTTTAAGTTTTTATAATTCTGTAATTTTTTAACTTTCAACTCTACAGTCTCACTGTGGATGCCTATACAGGGTTTTTCACAACCGGTCTGCCATACTTTGGTGGGTGATTTAGGGGGTGATATCGAGTAAAAATAACTTAACATAGGTGCTATTTCCAAACGTTGCGGAGCTACGGACATTTTAAGATGTTCAAACAACAAATCCCTACTTGTGTGTAATTCGACAGATGGCACCACTGGTGGTAGTTTCGGTTAACGAAGTTACCACTATTAATCCTCAGTTTTTTTTCTTTCAGTTGGTTCTGATCTGTAGTACGAACACTGTGTTGTGCTTAGGTGAACAATCAAAATGAATGAGCAGTTCACACCCGCTGAATACGCGATATCCATTTCATTTATGGATTCTGTGATGGTAACAGCAGAGCGGCAGTTGAGGAATATCGAAGACGTTTTCTGAACCGCCGAATACTGAACAGGTAAGTATTTAGTGACACACATCAGAGATTAAGGGAAACAGGGACAATTGTTCCACGTAACCAAGAACATGTAGCACAACGGCCCGTTGCTATGGAGGAACGCATACTGGACCTAATACAACATAGCCCAACTACCAGTGTTCGAAGGATTTCTTGACGAATTGGCGAATTCGCATCGCGTGTATGGCGAACCATACATGATGAGGGTTTGTATCCAGTGGTGTAGTGCTGTGGGAACGCGTGGGAACGGCGTTCCCTTACTTTTTTTGGTAGACGGAACGGCATTCCCTCACTCTTTCAAATAAATCCGAACTTACAAATCTCTAACGTCATGAAATTTTAATTCACACCCCTAGAAGAAATATGTGAAAGAATCATTAACTGTTTCATTTCTTTTAGCTTCGACTGAGGCAATGCTAGTCTATAAAGATCTGGTGAAACAGTCACCACGGCATACCAGTTGTTAACTTTTTTTTAGTTAATCATTCCAGTTGTTAGCTATTTTTATTGATCGTACTGGATGTCGTATATATAATGACACTGGAAATACTGCATCTTCAACCTTGGAATATATCCTAATATCCAGTGCATTTCACCTCAAAATATCCCTGAAATTGGTCAGATTTCAAAAGATTTCCCGGGGGGCTTACAGTGCCCCTGGACCCCCAGCTGTATGGGCTCGCCGCGCTCGCCATTGTCCCCCCCCGCATCTGAGTAACACTTTCAAAATGCGTTCCCCCACTTCTTTATTTAGCACTACACCACTGTTTGTATCCCTATCATTTGCAACGTGTGCAAGCTCTTCAACCGGATGATTATGATAAACGTGTTCAATTTTGTCAGTGGATGGTTAAGCATCGCCAAATTCTTAATCGCATACTGTTTAGTGATGAAGCACAATTCATTCGGGATGGAATTAACAATAGACGAAATTCCCACTTGTGGTCCGCCGATAATCCCCACGGTATCGTTGAAAGAAACTTTCAACATCGATTCTCGGTGAATGTTTGGTGCGGTGTAATTGAAGATCAGATTATTGGACCGTTCGTTTTGGAACAAAAATTAACTACTAATATTTATCTGAACTTCCTGAAGAACGAATTGCTGCTTTTGATGGAGGACGTGCCCTTGGAGACAAGGCGCAGGATGTTCTTTCAGCACGATGGGGCGCCACCACAATTTGGTCGTCATGTTACAGATTACTTGAATCAGCGGTACGGGAATCGTTGGATTGATCGTGCTGGTCCAATGTCTTGGCTCCCCTAGATCTCCGGTTTACAAGACCAAAGTACAAACGAGAGAGGAACTTTTGCGTCGGATTATGGATGCCGCTGCTCACATACGAGAATACCCCAAAGCGAACCCCAAAGTGATTCAATGAGCAGTGGACTCTTGTTTGGAACGAGCAAGGCTGTGTATTGAAAACCGAGGCGGATATTTTAAACATTTATAAGGTGTATCTCATAAAATGTAACAATAAATACACCAGATTAATACTCTCGTTTATTTTTTCTGTGCACCTCAAAACGTCCGTAGCTCCGCAACGGTTGGAAATAGCACCGATGTTGTATCAACTTTTTTACTCGATATCACCCCCTAAATCACCCCCAAAAGTATGACAGACCGGTTATGAAACACTCTCTATAATATTACGATCTTGGATACGTTCTTGCTCTACTACAACCGGTTTTCTTTGTATCTTTTAATAATTTTTTGCATATACTATCGTATATGTGTATGTTGTATATACAGTATACCTTGTTAACCTTGTTGCTGTTTCGTGCGTTGGTCTCTCTTCACACGGAGGTCAAGTTGGTGGCCCCGCATGTACCATATATATATATATATATATATATATATATATGTAAATAAATGAATAATGAATAATGGATAATTCTTACATTCATTTTTGCACATACAGTCCAAACTCGCGTGACTTTCTAACTGTATATAAAACGCAAGTTTTTGAAAAAAATTTGATTTTCTTTCTGTTTTATTTTCGTTAATAATTGATGAATTATTTCTTTTATAAATTACTTAATCATTTTTTAGATTTAGCTTAATCATGTAATTGTGTTACATTCTGCAATATTCATTTTCTTTGTACATTCTCAATTGTAAAAGATGAGGTCATGTCTTGCTTAACACTTAACTTTAAATTTTAAGCATTTAAGTTTGGCTCATATGCATGTTTAATTTTAATCTATAATAAAATGCATATTTCAATTTGCATATTCAGTTAACTCTGTGAATCATGATAATATCAGATCTGTCAATATGGTGTTTAAAAGAAAAATATGACTTCATCTTCAAATATCTTGCTTATCTGTCTAGACCAGGGGTTCTCAACCCACTTACTTCCATTACTCACCTGAAGCATTGGCATTCACCCCGTTACCCCTAATTACGCGTAAATTAACCAAAAGTTAAAGAAGTAGTTTATAATCATAATCCCAAATTACCCCTTTGTAGGTCGTTACCCACCGGTTGAGAACCCCTGGTCTAGACGGTGTTACAGCCAAAAAAATTTACCTTTATCTTCAAATATCATTATTAAATAATAATGATGTCACCATAATTTTTGTATATAAACTCGTGTAATCTTTGAAATTATTCATTCTGATTATTCTGATCTGACCTAGAGGCTGAAGCATTATCTGTAACATTTTAGATGCAGTAAAACACAGTAAGAGAATATCTTTGTCTTCTCCTTTGAGAAAAAATAATTTCCCGATACGCTACAAGAAGAATTGGGGAACCATTAGATAATTCAATAAGTTTCACAGAACCATCCGATCCACTACAAGAAGAATTGGGGAACCATTAGATAATTCAGTAAGTTTCTCAGAACCCTCCTATCCACTACAAGACGAAATTGGAGTGTAGTATTAGAGGAACTACTACGATTCCCTACACGGTACCAGTTACCCCAGAGTGAGAAATCCGTTGCTGTCACCTAACCAGAACCCCTGTCAACCTCGAACCACCCAAGGCCATAGACCGAGAGGTTAATATATATATATATATATATAGAAGGAAACCACTCTTCAGGAAGATGTAAATTTTTATTTCTTAACACCAATACAGTTTCGGCTCCTCGCGAGCCCTTGTCAATTGGTAATGACGTCATAAGCAGAGAACAGAGTTTATATACATCTGAAAGATAATCATCAGCGATTAGCTGACTGAACCTTCCTATCCTCTTATCAAGGGATAGTTAAGTAACCCCTCCGACACAGCTTTGACCTGATGGATGTATCTGTGTTCCCTAGGGATTTTTGGATGGCCATTTAACTCTCCGCTGATAAGAGGATAGGAAGGTTCAATCAGCTAATCCCTGATAATTAACTTTCAGGTGTATATAAACTCTGTTTTCTGTTTATGCGGTCATTACCATTGACAATAGCTCGCGAGGAGCCAAAACTGTATTGGTGTTAAGAAATAAAAATTTAGGTCTTCCTGAAGAGTGGTTTCCTTCTTCATACTTCGTCGAGACAGTGCGTTATTTTACATTTTATATATATATATATATATATATATATATATATATATAATTATATATGTGTGTGTGTGTGTATATACACACAGTGTATATGTTGTACATATATATGTATATAAACTTCAATTGCAATAACCGCAACAATATAAAATTACACCAAACCGCAAGGAAAAAATATAAAATTAATTATAAAACAGCGTTTAAAAAGGCTAATTAATTTCGACTGGTCACAACGAAGCCCTTTTCAAAGTCATAAACTAATTCAAATATCTAAAAAAGTTATAAAACGTTTTCCTTCTTATTATTTCTTTTACCGTATTACCAAATCTTCACATGATGATCAATACTTGAAATACTCTCAATATTGTAAATGAAATTATTGAATCTGTAAACTTAGTCAACTCCGACTGTATCTCAGTGGAAAACTTTTAAAGAAAGAAATACAATGATGGCAACATGTCTTTCCTGAACTTAAACATTCGCAGTCTCCCAAAAGACCAGACTGCACAGAGATTTTATACACAAACCTAACTGTACAATAGAAACTGCAGGAAATGCAACCTCTTTCAAAGGAGCAGATGTACAGTCCCTGCAATAGTTCCGCTCCACCCTATCCGATATGTGGACACAAAGCAGTCCCTCTTAAACCCCAGTCTCCCACCCTCACTCCCTCCCTCTCCTCCTCCCCCTCTCAGGTGTCGTCATATTAATGTTTATTTTTTAAAACCCAATAACTGAATAAATATATTGTTCACTGTAGTTTTGGTGGTAATGCTAGGACGACTATGTATTTTATTCATGCATTACTTCTAAATTTAGGGAATAGAGTGGTTAGGTTATTTCACAAACGTGGGACACTTTAAAAACTTTCAATCATAGGATTTTGATGTGGCCATGTTAGAGTTAAAGTGGAAGATAAGTTGTAGTATCGACGTTTCCTCTAATGAATAACATTTCTGTTTAAAACCAATGCATCATCATCAAATGATTATCCCGAAAAAGGTCTATCCATGGAGAAATAATGATAGTGTAGTGAATACTCTTATTTTAGTTTCAAGATAAATGTTAATTTTACCGTCTTGAATTTCGGAATAGCTATAAATTCATTTTAAATTAGTTACCCATCATAATTCAATTGTAAACCACATTAATACTAATTTTATGTATACTGTATTATTTTATTGTATGTAAACATAATTAATTATATATCACAATTGTCAGTTAATTATTTATATTCAAATAATTATTTTAATCTAATACCATGTCCATTTTGCAAATAAATAATAGAAATCCAAGGGTTATATTTTCCATCCTTGCTACTGTCGCAGTTTTGCCTAACGGACTCAATACGGCTAGTGAGATAATCACTGGTTGGCACTTAACCAGCGGCAGTGCTTATGGCTACATCATCCAGGTTAACCTATACCGGATAAATGCGCTACGGTCCCAAGCCGTAGCTTGCCTAGGCCCAACGACGACGACGACGAAAACCAACAATTGGTGACCCCGGAGTTGGATTCCCCCCTTTTACCCGAACGACTAGGACTAGACTGTAACGTCGTTCGTGCCCATCACCCCCCTTCACCCGAGCGACTAGGACCAGACTGTAACGTCGCTCGTGCCCTCTGCCCCTCACCCCTGCCCGTGCGCTCTGTGCCTGCGCTCGTCTCAACCTCCACTCCTTCGTTGGTAACTTGTCTTGCTTGTACGTCAGCAAGCATAGGAGAAGATGCCTGACGACGCTGGCGCCATCTCCCACTTGAGCGTAAAGCTCCCCGTCTTCTGGCCGGGTGATCCATTTATTTGGTTCCACCAAGTGGAATCACAATTCAACTTGGGAAGGATCACCGCTAGCAGGACAAAATACGATCATGTTTTGTCCTCTCTACCTGCGAGCATCATCTCTGAAGTCCGTGACGTCATCGTGTCTACTTCCACGAGTGAGGACCCATACAACGATCTGAAGTCTGCCATCCTGTGCCGCACCACTGTCTCCGAGCGTGAGAAACTACATCAGTTAATCTCAAAAGAAGAACTTGGAGACCGTAAGCCCACTCAAATGCTGAGGGCTATGCAGTGCGCTCTAGGCGAACGCGCACAAACCTTCGATAAGGACTTCCTCCATCAGCTCAGCGTGTCTTGGCCACTATGGATCCTGCTACTCCAGTTGATAAACTAGCAGAAACTGCCGACAAAGTAGTAGAGATTGACACAGCTCCGGTCAACAACGTGAACACACAATCGGAACTGGAGTTGAAAGTGGAAGAGTTAAGTCAACAACTCAACCACGTTTGTTCTCTGCTACAAAATCAACGGCAAAGAAGCCATTCTCGGTCAAGATTTACGAAGAGGCATCGTTCGAGTTCCGGGAAGATCTGCTTCTACCACTCTAAATTTGGAAAGAAGGCTAGGAAGTGCATCTCCCCTTGCAATTTTTCGTCGGAAAACCCCAGCAGCGAGTCCTAATGGCGTCTAGTACTCGCACTGCCAACCTGTTATTCATAAAGGACAGGAACTCTGGTGTAAATTTCTTGGTCGATACCGGAGCGTCAGTCAGTGTATTCCCTCAAAAATCTGGTCATACGCACTCGGAATCTCCGCCTCTATACGCTGCTAACGGTTCACGCATACCCACGTACGGTACTCAGTCGCGTGAACTAAACTTGGGCCTTCACCGATCCTTCAAGTGGATTTTCATCTGTGCTCAAGTGCAGCATCCCATAATCGGCGCTGACTTCCTCCAGCATTTCAAACTCCTGGTAAATCTTGACAAGCGACGCTTATGCGACCAGGGCACACTGCTTTTTGTTCTTGCCAAACAGGTTGCCCTTCCGGACGCCTCGAACTCTGCACTTTCCCTCGTTCCCCCTAATTCCATGTACCAGTGCCTTTTCCAGCGATATCCAGGAATTCTTCAACCGATGCAGATGGGTGATACCATTAAGCACACCATTACCCATCACATTACAACAAAAGGTCCCCCTGTGTTTGCAAAACCCAGACGTCTTGCCCCGGACAAACTGAAAGCTGCCAAATCGGAATTCCAGCTTATGATAGATCTTGGGATAATAAGACCTTCCAAAAGCAGTTGGTCCTCTCCCCTACACCTGGTCCAGAAGAAGTCAGGAGACTGGAGACCATGTGGGGATTACCGGTTTTTGAATTCGACAACCATCCCGGACCGATATCCGGTACCAAATGTCCAAGACTTTACTTCTCTTCTCCACGGCAAATCTATCTTCAGTAAAATAGACCTCGTTAAGGCTTTCCACCACATTCCCGTAGAGCTTTCGGATATTCCCAAGACTGCAGTTTGTACACCATTTGGGTTATTCGAATTTGTGAAGATGCCGTTCGGGCTACGGAATGCTGCGCAAACCTTTCAGAGGTTTATAGATGAGGTCACCAGAGGCTTAGACTTTGTTTATGCCTACATCGATGATTTGCTTGTGGCCAGCTCAGCGGAAGAGGAACATAAGGAACATCTTTCACTCCTCTTTCAACGCTTAGAACAATACGGTGTTACTATTAATGCATCTAAGTGTGTGTTTGCACAGCCAACCTTGGAATTTCTTGGTCACACGATTTCGCAGCACGGAATTAACCCCCTTCAGGACAAGTGTGAAGTGATAAAAAATTACCCTATGCCAAATAATCAGCGTGAGTTACGTCGGTTTCTAGGTTTGGTAAATTATTACCACAAGTTCATTAAAAACTGTGCCAGTGTTCTTGCTCCTCTACACGCTATGATCACACACAAACGCAAGGTAACGAAATTGGTATGGTGTAGCGATAGTTTACAGGCGTTCGACAATGCCAAAAATGCTATCAATAGTGCATTGTCTCTGTCATTTCCTATCAGTGATGCCCCCTAACTCTGACGGTCGATGCATCAGATGTTGCGATCGGTGTGGTGTTGGAACAAACCATTAACGGTCAACAAGCACCCATCGCGTTTTACTCGAAAAAGCTGCAGCCAGCCCAAACGCGTTATAGTGCTTTCGGACGTGAACTTCTTGCTATTTACTTAAACGTGAAGCATTTTTAACATTTCCTTGAAGGCCGAGAGTTTTGTGTTTTTACCGACCACAAACCTTTGGTCACTGTCTTCAATAAAAACAGCTGTAACCACTCTCCCAGAGTCATCAGGCAACTCGATTATATCTCGCAATTTACCACAGATATCCGCCACATCAAAGGTGTCTTGAACACTCCAGCGGATGCACTTTCAAGAATAGAGATTACTTCTGTTACCCTCAGCTCTACACTGTGGAATGCTATTGCACAGGATCAAGATAAGGATACGGAACTACAAGACCTGCTCAGAGAAGACTCCACTCACTCACTTTCCCTCAAGAAAATGAGTATGCCAGGATTGTCTGTGCCCCTCTATTGCGACGTATCAATAGCTGCTATTCGCCCTTATGTCCCTCCATGTCACAGACAAGCAGTCTTCACGGATCTTCATAAGCCCTCCCATCCTGGTATCCGTGCTTCGCAACACCTGGTTACCTCTCGCTTTGTTTGGCCCTCGATGCGGAAGGATGTCAAACACTGGACCAAAACGTGCCTTGCCTGCCAGCGTGCCAAAGTCCAAAGGCACACCAGGTCCCCCTTTGACGCATTTCCGCCCCCATCCCAGCGATTTGAGGTAATTCATGTAGACATTGTTGGCCCTCTTCCAGTGATTCAAGGCCAACGTTATCTGCTCACCTGTCTCGACCGCTTTTCCAGATGGCCTGAAGCCATCCCACTTCCTGATATCCAAGCGGACACTGTTGCAAGAGCCTTTCTTCATGGATGGGTATCAAGATTTGGATTGCCGACAAAAGTCATCACTGACCAAGGTCGCCAATTTGAGTCTTCGCTTTGGAAGAAGTTTACCAGCTTGTTGGGTACAGTACATGCGCATACCTGTGCGTATCATCCGCAAGCTAACGGCCTCGTCGAACGCTTCCATCGCCAGCTGAAGTCATCCCTTATGTGTCACGAAGACTCCCATTGGATGGATAAGCTTCCACTCGTGTTGCTTGGTATTCGCTCTGCATTTAAGAGTGATCTGAAGACTACAGCGGCTGAACTAGTCTATGGAACAACACTGCGGCTACCAGGTGGCTACTTCACTGCAGGGGATAAGTCATGTGATCCTACGGAATTCGCTCAAACACTTTCCTCTCACATGCAGTCCCTTCAGCCTGTTCCCCTCGATTGACTAGCCAACAGAACATCTTTGTTTCCCCAGCCCTCCAGTCTTGCACCCACGTTTTCGTTCGTGTACCTGTCCCAAAACGGCCTCTCCAATGTCCATATGACGGGCCCTATGAAGTTCTCCGACGTACGCGCAAATCATTTCTCATCCAGCGCGGTTCCAAGGTCGACAAGGTTTCTATCGATCGTCTTAAGCCTGCGTTTTTGGAATCAACCTTAAGCGAGGTACATGTAGCTACCAAAAAGGTCCAGGGGAAATCTGTGTCGTTCGGAACTCTTTGAACTTCCTCTCTGGTGGGGGAGTGTGTAGTGAATACTCTTATTTTAGTTTCAAGATAAATGTTAATTTTACCGTCTTGAATTTCGGAATAGCTATAAATTCATTTTAAATTAGTTACCCATCATAATTCAATTGTAAACCACATTAATACTAATTTTATGTATACTGTATTATTTTATTGTATGTAAACATAATTAATTATATATCACAATTGTCAGTTAATTATTTATATTCAAATAATTATTTTAATCTAATACCATGTCCATTTTGCAAATAAATAATAGAAATCCAAGGGTTATATTTTCCATCCTTGGTACTGTCGCAGTTTCGCCTAACGGACTCAATACGGCTAGTGAGATAATCACTGGTTGGCACTTAACCAGCGGCAGTGCTTATGGCTACATCATCCAGGTTAACCTATACCGGATAGATGCGCTACGGTCCCAAGCCGTAGCTTGCCTAGGCCCAACGACGACGACGACGAAAACCAACAATAGCATAGTTCAATTTTTTATTTTAAAAATTAAAAAAAGAATCAAATAAATTTCGGGATTTTCTTATAAACATACAAAACATAATGTTCAAATTATAAGGCAGTGACAATTGTTGAAGTAAATAAATATATATATTTCCTACATCATACCCATAACATTATTATACACAATTACTCAATACGTGGTCCATCCTCCATTATTATTAATGACTTCTCGTAGCCTATTTTGAACAGATGCCACGTGATTGTGGTTGACTTGTGGGTTCGTGCGGAAAAGTTCCCACTCTGCCATCATGTTGTGTTACAGCAGGTGCCGAAATATCCGCTCCTGCCCATGCTCCTAAGCGTTAACCACATTTGCCCACAAATATTCAATGGGGTTTATGTCACTCCTTACTGGGCCAGTTCAGCAGCTCGATATCTCCTTGCTCCTGAAACCAGTGTCTGATGATCCTGGCAGTAGGAACAGGGCAGTTATCCTGTAATATATATGTTAACCCTCCGTCTATGGCTTTGGGTGGTTCGAGGTTGACGGGGTTTCTGGTTAGGTGGCAGCAACGGATTTTCTCACTCTGGGGTAGCTGGTACCGTGTAGGGAATTGCAGTAGTTTCTTTTTATACTACACTCCGATTTCTTCTTGTAGTGGATCGAACGATTCTGTGAAAACTTACTAAATTATCTGACGGTTCCCCGATTCTTCTTGTAGCGTATCGGGAAATTATTTATTCTATTTTAAAACTAAGTTCTCTGGAGAAAGCAGGGTTCAAAGAAGAAGACAAAGAGATCCTCTGACTGAATTTTACTGCTTCTAAAATATTACAGGTAATACTTCAGCCTCTTGGTCAGATCAGAATAATCAGAATGATAATTTGAAAAATTACAAGAGTTTATATATTAATAATTTGGTGACAACATTATTATTTAATGTTGACCTGTTTTGTTTTTTATTCTCAATAGGCTAAAAAATGTTTGCAAAATATTTGAAGATAACGGTAAATTTTGTCTGTAACAGCATACTGGCAGATAAGCAAGATGTATGAATATGAAGTAATATTTTTCTTTTAAACACCATATTGACAGATCTGATGTTATGATTTGCCGAGTTAACTAAAAATAGAAATTGAAATAAGCATTTTAGTATGGATTAAAATTAAACATGCATATGGGTCAAAATTAAATGCTTAAAATTTAAAATTAAGTGTTAATTTAGAGTTTGGAAAGTTATGACTTCATCTTTTACAACTAAGAGACGCTGTATAAAAAAATTAATAATGCAAAATTTAACACGATTACATGATTAATCTTAATCTTAAAAATGATAAGGTAATTTAAAAAAGAAATAATTCATCACTTACTTAGCAAAAATAAAATAGAAAATTTAAACATTTTCCAAACTTGCATTTTATATGCAGTTAGAGTGTCACGTGAGTTTGAACTTTATATGCAAAAATAACTGTAAGAATTATTAATTTTTAGATATATACTAATATATATTATTTAATATATTTCGTTACTGGGTTCAAATCACATTTTAAAATTTGATGCTATTCGAATCGTAATATAACACGCCAAATTACAGTGTCCTTCGAATTTTGGGATCATTCGTGATGCAATACTTTTTACAAATAAGTCTTTTATTCCTCTACATTTCAGCTATTTTGCGATTCCATATAGGCGGTTTGATCTCGTAATATCGTCGTTTTTTATGTATTATTTAAAAGAGAACCAAGATTATTGATATACACGAACACTTTCGGAAGTTGTTAATATATTTTTGAGTATTTATACAGGAAGTTTTATTAAAAATTAAATGTGTGAGTGGATGAGTGAGTCAGTTTTTATGTAAAAGAGAATGGATTAAGAGGGGAAGCTGAAAAAAGAAAGAAGCAAAACCACACATGAAAGAAGTAGTTGATAGGGTGGGAGGAATGAGAGGCATGGGAGGAGGTAAAAATCGGGGGCCAGGAGAGGGGGGAGGAAAGAGAAAGGTCATGTATTCGTATGAGGTGAAGGGGAGGGAAAAAGGAAAATAGGAATGAAGGTAAATCGAAAGAAAATAGCAAGAAGGCAGGAGGAGGGAACAGAGAGAGAGAGAGAGAGAGATTGGAGGTGGGGCTAGCGAAATGAGAGAGGGAGGACGAGAGGGGAGAATAGCGAGAGGGAGAGGACGAGGAGGAGAGGGGAGTGAGGGTGGGGGAGAAAGAAGGACTGTGTTGTACCACATCTCGGAGATGGTGGAGCGGAACTATTGCAGAGGAATGTACGGAATGCGATTCCTATTCATATCAGACAAGCTTCGTCACTAAATGTATTTCGCAAATCACTTTTTAATTTTGTAATTTATTTGTAAGCATCATTTAATTTCTATTAAATTACTATAAATCATTTAATTGAAAATTCTGCAATCTTTTGTAAACTTTATAGTGTATTTATTATTATTATTATTATTATTATTATTATTATTATTATTTATCACTATTACTATTACTTTGCCATTTTCACCTTTTTATGTAATAAAGAAACTAAATGCTATTAATTTTGCCAAAAAAACCTCCATGCTTCCAACGCATATTCAAATAAGAGTACTGTGAATATTTAAATGTCATATCAAATATCTGAAAATTGTAGAACTGTAACTTTTATTCTTTTCTGAATAAAGTTTTTTGAATTTTCAATATACAGATTAACTATATATTGGCAAACAGATTTTTTAAAAAATTAATTGTATTCTATAAATGTAAATCAAAATTGGTTTTACTTCAGAATCATAACGAAAGATAAATCTACTCTGATTAATTATTATCATTATTTTATTCGTAATATATATATATATATATATATATATATATATATATATATATATACGCACACACATATATATATATATATGGGAATGAACTCAGAATGGTTCCCTGAGGTTTTTTATGATACACACAGACCGTGCATGGAACAAGGAACTCTTTTAGAAAAATTAAATCCACTATAGTCCGAATGAGTAATGGTAAATGAAAAATACTATAGTTTTTCTTTTTCATGATGCTAGCCCGACGTGGGCAACGGGTCACTCGCAAAGAGGTCCCAAAAATATAGCTTCCCTCACCAGCTATCTGCAAAGCAGATAGGATCTACAGTAGCTTTGGTACAGGATCTATGGTTTAAAGCAGCCTAGCCCAGCTACATTTAGAACCTCTTTGCGAGTGACCCGTTGCCCATGTCGGGCCAGCATCATGGAAAAGAAAAAAATATAGTATTTGTCATTTACCTTTACTTATTCGGACTATAGTGGATTTAATTTTCCTAGAAGAGTTCCTTGTTCCATGCACGATCTGTGTGTATCATAAAAAACCTCAGGGAACCATTCTGAGTTCATTCCCATCATGAAACGGACATTTTTTTGTGCCTTGAAAAGTGGACGTTCAATTCTGCCAGTTGAGGTTTAAGTTTTGGTTTTTAGCTAAAAATATAATAGTTACCCCTTTTTCTTTGATGTATTCAATCTGACGTGAAGGTAGCGAGTCTTTTGCTTATATTGAGGTGCTAAATGTAGCTGGGCTAGGCTGCTTTAAACCCTAGATCCTGTCCCAAAGGTGAATCCTATCTGCTTTGCAGATAGCTGGTGAGGGAAGCTATATTTTTGGGACCTCTTTGCGAGTGACCCGTTGCCCACATCGGGCTAGCATCATGAAAAAGAAAAAACTATAGTATTTTTCATTTACCATTACTTATTCGGACTATAGTGGATTTAATTTTCCTAGAAGAGTTCCTTGTTCCATGCACGGTCTGTGTGTTTCATATATATATATATATATAATACATGTATTTAAAAATAACTTCTTAATTTTGATATGTAAATCTGTATAACTTAGAACTTAACCCTCTTTTCTCAGTCTTTTAAAATTTGTCTTTACGAATAGGTTATAGAAATTTCTGTTTGTTTTTCATTCAATATTGATTTTAATTTCACATTGTTATTAAACAGCCTGAAGATGAGCGTATTGCTCGAAACGTTGCGCAATAAAGAAGACTTTTCATGGCATTTACATTTCTCCTTGTCATTGGATTTCTACTAAATATTAAATTGAAGCTCTGTAGAAGCAACCCGCATAATTATATATATATATAATATATATATATATATATATATATAATGCGTAACATCTCATCTGGTTGTTACATAACTTATTTCTACGCGTACATGCACTTTTTTAAGTGTTTATTTTGAGTGGTCCCCATTTTTCCAAAGCTTCGCAAAAAAGGCATCCAATGAACCTTTTTAATCTCATTCTCAAAATCCTTTTGAAGTTCGAAAATAAAATTCAGATGAAATTTTACTAAATTTTCCTCTCAAAATTAAACGATTATGAAAGAACAAAATGTAATTTTGTGTTTAATGCCGTTTTCAACTCCCAATGAATGCAAATTCTGAACAATTTCGCTGATCTTTATAATTCTCTTTACAAGGAATGTAGATTTTGCTGAAACTGTTGTATAATAGTGAGGGCCATGTTTTAAATTTTAGACATGACTTTTAATCAGTTATAATGTAATAAACACTTTAAATTCGTTTCCTCAGTAAATCGCAAATGTTTGTCGAATGTTACTGAAAATTAAAAAGAAAATAAGATAAACAATTTTGTACCGTTTACCCTTCATTAATCGTATTTATGACATTTTTTTTCTTTATTTCCATGTTGAAATAATGAAAAGATTCGGGCGGAAGTGAAATCAGGGTTAATCAAGTTGTTCATACTGACAAAGTTCAAGCTTTTCACCCAACTTTGAACTTACAGCTTATCGTGGAATCCGAACCACAACCCACCAAGGAAGTCTAAAATCGTAGTCTTAATCCGGATTCAGTCCCAAGATCTTCTTTCCGACTACCATCCTGGCTACCCAGCGAGGTAATGTCTGGTGTCCCTCTCTTTTCAGGTATTATTATATATACGAGTATACACCTTTCAACCTTTCAAATGTTCCGCGCGATTATTCCTCATTTCACGAAGGTCAAGCTTGTCGCCCCTCCTCTCGAGTTGGCCTGGTGAAGTAGAGAGTTGGTTTCTTGTACTCTCCACCTAACATAGCCAGGTATGCCCGGCTCATTGGGGATTGTTCTGAGCCAGGGGTCTAATCTTCTTTTGAAGATGTTCACCGCAACACTACTCATGTTCTTTAGTTCTTTGGGCAGGTGATTAAACAGTCTTGGTCCTCTCACAACAAAACTATTTTCTTTCAGGGTTAAGGATGTTCCCTGTCTAGCCTTTGATTTGGGAACACGACACACGACACCATATATATATATATATATATATACACAAACTCAGAATGGTCCCCTGAGAAACTTATATGTTAAACACAGACCGTGCATGGAACAAGGAACTCTTCTGGGAAAATTAAATCCACTATAGTCCGAATAAGTAATGGTAAATGACAAATACCATAGTTTTTATTTTTCATGATGCTAGCCCGACGTGGGCAACGGGTCTCTCGCAAAGAGGTCCCATAAATATAGCTTCCCTCACCAGCTATCTGCAAAGCAGACAGGATCCAGCTTTGGGACATGGATCTAGGGTTTAAAGCAAACCTAGTCCGATGCTAGCTGGTGAGGGAAGCTATATTTATGGGACCTCTTTGCGAGAGACCCGTTGCCCACGTCGGGCTAGCATCATGAAAAAGAAAAACTATGGTATTTGTCATTTACCATTACTTATTCGGACTATAGTGGATTTAATTTTCCCAGAAGAGTTCTTTGTTCCATGCACGGTCTGTGTTTAACATATAAGTTTCTCAGGGGACCATTCTGAGTTTGTGTATATTAAACGGACGTGTTACGTGC
Organism: Bathynomus jamesi; assembly: GCA_023014485.1. Lineage (NCBI taxonomy): Eukaryota > Metazoa > Arthropoda > Malacostraca > Isopoda > Cirolanidae > Bathynomus > Bathynomus jamesi. The sequence continues at coordinate 359,390 of JAJOZX010000672.1, forward strand.
CTTGAAAAGTGGACGCTCAATGTCCCGGTTGAGGTTTAAGTTTTGCTTTTTTGGCTAAAAATACAATAGTTACCCCTTTTTCTTTGATTTATTCAATCCGACGTGAATGCAACGAGTCTTTTACTTATATAGAGGTTCTGAATGTAGTGGGACTAGGCTTGCTTTAAACCCTAGATCCATGTCCCAAAGCTGGATCCTGTCTGCTTTGCAGATAGCTGGTGAGGGAAGCTATATTTATGGGACCTCTTTGCGAGAGACCCGTTGCCCACGTCGGGCTAGCATCATGAAAAATAAAAACTATGGTATTTGTCATTTACCATTACTTATTCGGACTATAGTGGATTTAATTTTCCCAGAAGAGTTCCTTGTTCCATGCACGGTCTGTGTTTAACATATATATATATATATATATATATATATATATATAACTTATATATATATATATATATATATATATATATATGATGGTTCAAAAGTCCTTTTCCCAAAATAGCTATGCAATAAATGTTTGGAACACGACTTATAAATCGCCCTGTGTATATAATATATATATATATACAGAGTATATATAATATGTTCAAGTTAGGAGCAGCTCATAGCATCATTTGTCGAGTATATAGAGTGTTAACTACTAAATAGAGACTTTCGTATGGAACTTAATCACCAGTGAAAGATTGAACACTGCATGATTTACCATAATTAGAGTAGCATTCATTGTCGTGTGTGTGTGCCCTTTTATTAGTTTTCATTATAAGCGCTCTGTTATAATAATGTAAAGTTACACAAAGAATTTCGCCAGAAAAATAAAATAAAAATTTGCTAATCGAGAGAGATATATCCTTATACCATAGTTTCGTTTCTTTGGGACTGGTTACCAAATACATTGGGTATGCCTCTAACCCAGCATAAATAAATAAAATTAATTCACAAATAAAATCTGAAAATAGGAAAACTCATTCCACAGTTGATACTCGAAATTACTTATGAAGAACAGGAATATTACTTAAATTTTCTATCTAAAATCTTTGACGGCGAAATAAAGGTCGAAATATGATTTAATCTTCTGAAAATATGAACCTTTGCTTACACATCTGCTGTTATGAATAAACAATAATGGAAGTGCAAATCCTGCATTTCTGACGTAAGTGCTCATGAGTTATTGTGTTCGAGTGTTATTTTTTCTGTAAATAAGCTTAAAGTTGCAAAGAGAAATGGGCAAGGAAAGTAGAATAAACAAGAACAATCATGAGTAACCTCTAGTAGCATGGCCGCAAAATGGACGAGGGCATATGTAATTTCAATGCCGATCAAATGAGTGCCAGTGCCAACCCTACCCCCAAGGGTGCCAAAAAAGGGAAAAATCCACCTAACCACTTTGGGGGAGAAGTTGGGACGGCCTCACCCTCAAATGGGGTATACATAACCTAATAGAGAGAGAGGAGGAGAGAGAGGAAGAGGCCATCCAGCGTCTGCGAGATGCAGACGCTTAATGAGAGCTCAGGTAGCATCACTTGGCTTAGTACTCGAATTCCGCCAGTTGGCTTAGAAGACTTAGAAGGCGTAAATGGTAGATGTATATATATAATATATATATATATATATAAAACGTCGTTTGAGCTGCCAGATTGCGCTATTCAGAAATTCTTGACAGTTCGTTTAGAAATCCGTCAATCGGCTTAGGTGTAAATGGTATATATATAAATATATATATATATATATATATAATATATATATATATATATATATATATATACCGTTTGCGCTGCCAGACTGCGCTATACAGATAGTCTTGACAGTTGGCTTAGAAATCTGCCAGTCGGCTTAGAAGGCGTAACTAGCCATTTGGTATATGTGTACATATATATTCCCATCTCCCCAATTATTCCTTAATATCCTTTATATATACAACCAAAAGAAATAAATAAAACACCATTACATCATTCTGTTTATTTAGACGAGTTAAGGGAAATAATTCATGAAATACATAGGAAATAGATATACATTCAAAAATAATATACAGCAAAAATACACACATTAAGCGAAGGATATATATACATTCTTAAATAATAATATTAGTACAGGATAAAACTATATAACCATTTAATATATGTACGAGCAAATACGCCCTTATATATATAAACACCAAAACTTATATAAAAAATAGTAATAGTACAGGATAAAACTATATACCCATATATATATATATATATAAACAGCAAAACTTATATAAAATCAAAAACCATACACCTTATGTTCTACTGCGCTAACTAAAATACTAAATTCGCACGTGATCGAGCCTACAGTTACATCATTGTTGCTTTGTACTATACAATAAATACGATTTAGCATTATTTCACCACTCAAGGTGTGCGGGTACCTATACTCGATGTAAAGAGCCTTCATATCGTTCAATACTATTTTTCTGCCCACCTTACAACTGGTTGGCAAATTATCTTTAAACAAGGACAGAATACAATCAAAAGCACGCACAAAGAGGGCGTCGTTAGCCACAACGTCATTATTAAATTCAAGTTTATAAACACCTTTCCAATCGAGGGTTTTTTCTTACCGATCCGAGAAATTCAATCGTGAACTCTTCTTCACAACCCATAGCGGCAGTTGAAATAATCTTCTAAATCGTAACGACAGCTGCTCATTACATAAAGATGCAACTCTTCAGGGTGAACAGTGTAGGCGAGCTCTGCCCTGTACCGCTCAAGTCCTTTGTACCTAAGTTCATGATATTTCGAAGAGCCTAAACCTTTTAAATAAGCATCCAGCTCTAGACCATTCTCGCCATGTTCATTCTTACATTCGATAAACCCGTCGAGCAGAGCGATGTATGCGTATTCAAGAACCGTATCAAAATAAACCATATCCGTAACACGTGCGGCTAATAAGTTATATTTTGCGGAAACCAACGATTTCAAACATTGTGTCGAGGATGAAGCGGTTTCGAGTAGGGACAAGAACGTTATTATCACATGCATTCTTCCACTTCAGTCGTATATCAATGCATGGATGATCATTATTTATACACAACGTACAAACAATGGCATATGAAGGGGTATCACTAATCTGTTCTCTTCTTGTACCTACACCTGCAGGTATTTTACGACGATCCTCACCCACTTCTAAACTATCACGAAGACTCTATTCATCTCCTCAACACTTAAATAAATAACGTTACATTTACCAGAGTTTGCTTGTCTACAAGTCGTTTGAAGTACATAGTTAATGGCACCGGCTTTACATCTGAACACACGCAATGACTTCGTGATGGACACGTCGTATACGGCATTGATAATGATGCTCAAAGGAAGCTCCATCGTTTTCTATTGTGAGAGTGCACAACCAGTTGGGTCACGCTCTGAGATGACTATGAGCAGACGGTGCGCTGTTTGCCTCGGGAACAGGTGTGGAGGAGTGTTATATCAAGCGTTAATATTTCGTGTACGGATTTGTTCTAGCATGAAATAATCATGCGAATACTTGTACCCATTATACCGGCCCATTTCTGATACATAGGGCAATATTGGGTTTAATGTTTTATCGGAGTGGGCACTAGACGTTCATTTCAACAAACTAAACACATTAACAATCCGGCGCAATATCTGAGAGAAACGTGCACGTATTTATCCTTTCTGTTTAACAGTCGATCCTCGTCCGTAAATTCTATTAAAAACCCACACAGGCCTTTAGCCACAACCTCACTAGGAACCTCGTCATGATATATATGAATGTAGTAGTAAAAGTACTTTAGCTTGTCCATGATGACAAGGTTTACATTCTCAGCCGCAGGGTACGCGTACTCGGTATGATGCAGCATGACCTAATACTGCCTGTCACACCACTCATCAGCAAAACTCACTACCTATACCCGTTGCTTCTCTTCTGCACGCGTTGGTTTTTTCACCTCACGGTATATGTATGCTTTTATACAGTTTAGCCCTACGACGTAGTCCATTACATCGTTTGTGCAGCGAAACCCGGCAATGCTCTCGCCAGAATATCCATAGAGTATTTGAACATCTTGTTCCTCAAGCTTCGCGCGATTCAGTGTAGACTTAAAAGTCTCAAAGGAGGGGGGGGGGGCTAGGCCGTCTTTCAGTATTCACCACATCTTCCGATTTTACCGAATACCACTTCATAAACGTCGAACACGCGATATTAAAGGTAGACATCACTATTCTTCGTCTACGTGAGAATTTTCCAAATATACGTCTGAGATCCAGGACTTGCAGTGGCCAACTGAGCACGCAGGGGTAGAGATATGCCTACGTAGTAGCAGGAGTCACGTGACCATTTGATTGATCTTACAGTAAGCGGAACTTAGGACTTTTTTCCTGTACATACGCACGCACGCACAAAGGAGAAAATGAAACCCGATTTGAAACATTTACATATTCAAATATATGTAATAAATAAACATCGTTAACAATAGACATATATAACATGCAGGTATTATGGTACCAAAAGGGTACGGTATCATAGGTGCCAGGCACCTGGTAATGTTTCCTATATGTGTTACGACACACCTTTGTGCCCATAAGTTCTTTCACACACCCTAGTTTCTGTGCCCGAAAATTGTGGATTCCTACAGTCAGTTGGAGAGGTTGGTCACCCTCATCTTCTAAGCACACTAGATCCTTAAACGAGTCAAAGTTAACGACTCGTCGGTTCGCCAGGTTAAGCATGATGCCCTTCACCTTCACAATACATTTCAGCTCTTTCCCCACCTTCACCCGCACCCCATAAGATTTTGGCCCGGTTGATACAAAGGAGTCAGCGTATGCTCCATCACCATACTCATCCTTGATCTCATCAGTGAACTCTCCGAGGAATTTCCCAATAGGCGGCATGTATTCACCCTCCCTCTCTGTGAATATTACGCTATCTGTGTGAGCGTACAGCACCCTCTGCCCAAGAGAGTGCAGTAATCCCCAAAGCTTGATGGGTGCGTATGCCGTTGTGAAGCTGGCTACAGGTATGTTTGTAACACGTGAGATATATTTGGCCAATTCGGTAATGTTGTACTTTATTATATACGTGTTACCAACATTCACGATCTCCATAACCTCTTTATCGGGGGAATTGGCATAATCCCACAACTCGTTATAACTTTGGGCCAAATGAACGTTCCCCTTACCTGTAATCTGTGCAAACTTGCCCCAAACACTATTTAGGCATAACTTTGCACTAAAGCGCTTGCCAGGGTTCTTAACAATTTGGGACCGGTCAAGTTGTATCCCTTCATGGTCACGGTAACGCTGAATATAAGCCAATTTTTCACCCTCGCTCTCAACCCCTCGCGGGTAGCCTGATGCTTCCACCTTATCCTTCAAAAAGTATTTATATATGGTGTGAAAAGGTTGGGTAGCTTCTGAAACCTCCACACCTCATATATCTTCAATATTCTGTAACCATGGTGGACGGCTAGGGAGAGCTCAGGACTTGTTTATACACCTTTGACCTTCCGCTGGTTGGTTGTGTTATTACAGGACTCATTATTCTTCTCTGCGCACTTCACGCACAGGGGAAACATGAGTTTGTGATCTATAATGACGGGTAAGATCGGTATCCATAAATCGTGACGTGGAAGCACGTCTACAAAAGAAATACCGAAATAGCACTTGTTCAAATTCGTTGAGACCCCTCGATGGTGGGCAGGGCTGGTCCCACCAGTTTTTCAGGTGCACCTACGGGGTACGGATTGTTCTTCATCACATTGGGATATAAAGAACAGAAGTCGTAGTAATGGAGTTTCACGCTCTCCGTAGGCGGACAGTATAGCTTGAATAGGTTTGTACGCCCTCCGAACAAGCTATCACCGCATTTGAGAGGATTCAACACCATTGAACGCTTGATCGTGTTTATTTTTTCACGGTACTGTCCATCTGTTTCCATCCGTGCATCAAACTCATGCTCCCACACCATCTTGTGAGTGAACTGGGTACCTATAAGCTGATCGCGAGTGCGGGTCCATGCAAGACTGTCGGCAGGAGATCTATCGTAGATATCTTCTACGATTCCACACTCAGGATGTGGGCATCCATGCCACCAGCATCCGATAAAGGAGTACACAGTCTTCTCACCAGTGGCACGGTCTTCACTTAGACCATCAACCCAAAAAACACGACCGTTGACCTTAATGGGTACTTCTTCCGTGTTGCGTTAGTGTTTTATGTATACTCCGATCTATTGCTGTATGTGTATGAGCCAGTAAATAGCCTTGTGCCCATAACTACGAGGGTTGTTTCTGGGAATGAGTGTAAAGGTGTCTTTAGGCATGAAAATGTTATTGAACACAGTAAAGCACAATGAGGCGATGGTGGTTGCGACTTGCAGCGGTTCGCAGTTGAAACGGGTTATGTACATCCTTCTAAATGCCTGGAAACATACTCTAAGCACGGCACATCATTCATGCAATAACGCTCACATTCATCACCTTTATTGTATGGATTCGTTTCATTAAAACTGTTGTAGTAGCGGTCAAAATCTTCACGGTCACTATCACTCATGTTGGTGTAGTTAAAGTATTGTTTGGGGGGAGGTAGTCCTACGTAATTTAAAGTGTCGCTAGTGAGGAAAGTGTAAGGAAAATACCCTTTTGAAACTTGGGCGGCTACACCCATCACCTTGGGAAGCTTGGCCAATTTACAAGGTTTACAACATTACCTCTTATCTGCATTTGTATGAGTTTGTTTCCCCTTTTCAAGGGGTCGCCTGTAAATATCATCGATGAATCGTGTTCAAGCAGTTCCTTATAAAGGAACTGTGTGTCAAATTTTGCACCGTTTTGGGCAAGAATATACAGTCATTTTTTTAACTTGTCCGCAAACTTGACAGTATAGAATACAAAGAGTTTCACAGGGCTGTCGTGTGCGATCGTTTTATAAACATTTGTCCGTTTACCACATTTGTGACACTCTTCACACTCAACCTGCATGCACTCATCCCACATCTACAAGTAGATGTGGGATAACCTCTTTGGTTTCAGGGTTTGTGTAAGTTTCTATATCATAATACGCAGTTATACAAGTTCTATTTTTATGCTTAGCGTCTTTCGTATAACATACATGCTTCACTCCTTCCCCCTTATATTTCTCATGGCATGTAGGACAGTGAATTTCATCACATTTGTGCTTAAATTTCCCCCACTTATCCACCATATGAAATATACCACATCCACAGATTCTCATTTTCCTGCAAGTGCCAACTGACCTATGTTGCTCAAAGCATTTATTATTGAAAAATGTACGTCTGCACACATTACGTTCCCTCTTCTCAGCTTCAACTACACGACTTTCACATATGGAGCTTTCATGCTCACATACCAAGTGACGTTCCTTATAGTGTTTCACTATATCATCCGCAAACTCGAGACATCCCATACACAAGTCAAGATGCCTTCCATATTTTCGACTTTTATCATAACTAGCGTAAAGAACCCTTATATTGCGGATGGGGAGATACGTTGTTCCTGACAATCTTGAAATAAGTAGAGGTCTTGTACGATCTCTCACACAGCTTTTAAAAAAATGCACAGTCCTACGACGATCATTCATTCCAAATACAACTATCCGAACATTCATTTCCTGCTCTACCCTTCTCAGCTCTTCAGGACCCATATTACATTCAAATTCAAGCTTACAATCTGAAGCCAGTTGAAGAGCACGCTGCACAACCGTAGGCAACCAAATATTTTTGACCTGGGGATTTAGTACAGTAAACATATAGGCTAAGATTACTTCTATAAAGCCGCAACCACGCTCAGCGTTTATATGCTTTCTGTAAATAACCGGAGAAATGAAATTAAGAATATAAGGTGTGGCTCTATGACCAGCAACCCGGAATACTCTGTCAATATCTACCGTGAAATTGTCCATATTGAAGGTTGTACTACTTTGAGAGGCCTGCATTTTACGACCCAAGATATATTCTATATCTACATCGGCCAAGCGTCTGAATGATATTACGACCCAAAAATCATCTACTTCCCAGTCAACTGACCCGAAGGACAACCTCGTCCGGACTTCATGTTCGCCGCGGTTCTGAGGGGCAAACTCCACAATACGCTCAACTGCGCGACGCAGTCTGTATTCAACACCGGTGCTATACAGGGTTCCAGGGTCAACCTTGACTATATACCTAAAGGCTATATACCTATAAACCTAAAGAAGCTCTAAAAAAACATTTAAAATGTACACGGATTAACTCATCAAAGATGCAAAGAGAACAATGCGTAGTGGCGGGAAGAAGAAGAGGGCTGTCCGGAAGAAGGGGTTACCAACACGTGGCGCTATACGTAAAAGGACATCGAAGAAGTGTTCTAAGCAAATGAAACCTATGGTTGATCATTTTTTTAACTGATACAAGCTGAGGACATTGTTCTCATGAATCATAGGCTGTTTACTACTTGCCGAGAGAGGTGACACTATTTCTGACTCATGGCACGCTTCATCCATCCGTGTAATTCACAATGTTGTAAATCGCAGCTGTCCCTCTTTGATATATTCCCAACACAAGTTTCTCTTGAGCACAGTGACTTTATTACAATTAACCCATTAAACACAACTAGTTACCCGAGTGCACCCATAGAATTCGTGATACCTAGCTCAGGCCCACACTTTTTTGATCCAAGCTGCATGCACATGTACGCTAAACTACGTATAGCCCATTCAGATGGAACGGACTGCGATGATAAATATGTTGTATTTCCAGAAACAAACTTTATATACTCCATATTCAGTCAGTGTGATGTATATTTAAACCAGGTCAACATTTCGGCAGGAACGGGTTATTATCACCTACGAGCCTATCTGGAAAATGTCCTCAACTTTTCAAAAGAAGCGAAGGATACCTTTTCAACTACCGAGGGCTATTATCAGCCTAAAGACGAAAGTAGCATAAAGGACAAATTTACAAATTCTAGAAACAAGATATACGAATGTTTTGGACGTCTGCATACAGGCACATTCCAGGAGAAACTGCTTATGAATGGGGGATATGAAATTAAAGCTCACCCGCACGAATCCTGAGATCTGCATAAATCTGGGGTCTGATCAAGAAGAGGGCGCAAAATCCGTTGTAATTCACATTATGGAAACATATCTGCGCGTACGGCTAGTGAAATATGTAGAAATTAAAAAAAATTTAATACACGCAACAGTAAAATACCCAATTAACAGAGTATAGATGAAACTATACATAGTTCCTGCAGGGTTGGCCTCGAAGCAGATAGAAAACGTGGTCCTGGGAGTTCTGCCTAAAAGGTTTCGAGAATTTCGGCCTTAAAAATATAACTCTATACATCAATGGCGTTGCATTGGGCGGGTCTATGGATACGGACTACTCATCAGACGCTGTGTTCCCGCTTCGCGCGAGAGCTTATAGTAATCTGGCCTATATTGCAGGCGCTTGTGATGAGCTCGGGATTGGGGTAACGCAGAAAGAATTCATCGATCAATTTAACTTTTACCCGTTTGATATCACGCCCAACTTATCTGCTCGTGTAATTACACACTTAAGTCCACAACAGAGTGGAAACATCTCAGTCAGATTGGAATTCGCCAACCCGATAGACGCCCCTATTAGTGTAGTAGTATACCTCGAGTCACAAGCCCTAATTGAGATTGACCGCTTCAGGACCGTAGTCACTGACTTTTAAAATGGATACGAAAACACTTCAGAGAGTAGTGAATAATGGCCAAATCACACGCTCCAAATTTATCGGTGTTTGCGCAGAATGAAACATTGAAATTACCAACTACGAGAAAATGCGGGGGAATTATTGTAAACACCGACATTGTTATTGGCGAAAGAATTCATTGGATGGCTATCTATTTTAAAAATTGGGAAAGAATGTACTTTTTTAATTCACTCGGGACTCGCCCTTGCAGTGACCCTGTTTTTTAAAAATTTCTCACACAGTTGCATATCCCCGAAATTGTCTGGAATCCCCACTAATTACAAAGATATTTTAGTAATACTTGCGGGATGTATTGTCTTTCATTTCTCCTGCACATGTCACGTGGAAGGGAATTTATAAATTTTTTTCAATTATTCGACCCGTGTCACACTGACCTGAATGATGAATTGGTGTTAATGCAGATTAAAAAAAAGGTTCCCATTTGTGCGCAATCGATGTATTATGTAAAGTTTTACTTGTATATATAAAATGTATATTTGCCACAATATTATGTAAAATGTAAGATGTCCCCAACAATGTTAGTCTTGTGCTTTGTAGCTTATTTATTGGATGCTAAATCTGTAAGCTGAATTGTATTAATTTATAAAACATGATATCTATCATTTAATAAATTGATGAAAATACACTGTCTTGTTCTTAACCAAAAGAAAAAAGCTTACATTAGTTCCCCAACGACGTAGCAATCGTTGGACCGGATGTGAGCCAATACTTCGAGCTCCGTATTCAGGCCACTGGGTTGGCTGCGCTGTAAAACCTCCAAATCACCGTCGGTTAATTTCGTTTCTTCAAAACTCTCACGAAAAGTAGCTACAACACGTGTCAGATCCTCGTCGGACCTTTAAGGAGAAAGGATAATTTTAAATTAACTTGATTAGTTCATACATTTTTCTAATAATGACCATATTGTGTGGAAGGATGACTAAGCACCGTCACAGAGTATCGAACCCCTGGCAGTTATTAAACAGTTATCCGATTCGATTCGTCCACATTGAATCTTTTAATTAAGTTCCATTTGTTTTCAACAAAATATACACAGAGGAGCATATATATATATATATATATATATATAATATATATATATGCACTCATAAATAACAACAGAAAGCCTAGCATAGTAGCCTGTAGTAAACATATAAAGAAGGCCTTGCAGTGAGCTTAAACTAATTTTACAAAACTCTAACCATGGAAACAAACGCGTAATAAAATTTCACAGATAATTTTAAATTAATTTGATTAGTTCATACATTTTTTAATAATAGCCATATTGTGTGGAAGGATGACTAAGCACCGTCACAGAGTATCGAGACCCTGGCAGATATTAAACAATTAACCTATTCGATTCATCCACATTGAATCTTTTATAATTAAAATCCACTTCTTTTCATCAAAATATATAGAGAAGAGGATATATATATATACACGAGGGTAATTCAATAAGTATCCGCACTTTTTATTTTCACAATTTTATTTTCACATCTGATAGATTATAAACACATCACTTCTCAACATAGTCTCCCTGTTTTTCAGTTTCTCAATACACTTAGTCCAGCGATCTAAAAGCTTCCTAATGCCATCACAAAAGAATGTGTTTGGCTCTGTGCGTAGCCAGTCATGCACCGCTTCCTTCAGGTCATCATCGCCTTGGAATCGCTGACCTTTCAAAGCGTCTTTTAGTGGTCCAAACAGGTAAAAATCCGAAGGTGCCAGGTCTGGACTGTAGGCTGGATGGTCGAGAACTTCAAATTTAAGTTCTTGAAGACATTTTCTAGTCTGTGCAGCGGTATGACGGCGCGCATTATCATTTAACAGAATAACACCTTCCGACAATCTCCCTCTCCGTTTTGTGCGAATTGCCTGCTTTAACTCATTCCGAAGCATGTCAGAATACGATGCACTTGTTGCTGTAGTTCCACGCTCTAGATAATGTTCAAGGATAGGGCCTTGTATATCCCAAAACAGTGTTAGCATAACTTTACCTGCTTTCAGCTGCGCTTTGAACTTCTTTACAACGGGTGATGTTGGATGCTTCCATTGCATGCTCTGTCGTTTGCTTTCTGGTTCATAGTGATGGATACAGGTTTCATCTCGTAATAATGCGCTCCAAAAAGTTTTCACCTTCATTATGATACCGTGCCAAAAGACGAGAGCAGACGTCCATACGATTACGCTTGTGCTCTTCTGTCAACTGTTTGGGCACCCATCTTGCACAAACTTTGTGAAAGCCAAGAATATCTTGAACTATTGAATACGCTGACCCTTCACACTATTTTGGGATACAGGAGGCCCTATCCTTGAACATTATCTAGAGCGTGGAAGTACAGTAACAAGTGTATTGTATCCTGAGATGCTTCGGAATGAGTTAAAGCAAGCAATTCGCACAAAACGGAGAGGGAGATTGTTGGAAGGTGTTATTCTGTTACACGACAATGCGCGCCCTCATACCGCTGCACAGACTAGAAAATGCCTTCAAGAACTTAAATTTGAAGTTCTTGACCATCCAGCCTTCAGTCCAGACCTGGCACCTTCGGATTTTTACCTGTTTGGACCACTAAAAGACGCTTTGAGAGGTCAGCGATTCCAAGGCGATGATGACCTGAAGGAGGCGGTGCATGACTGGCTACGCACACAGCCAAAAACATTCTTTTGTAATGGCATTAGGAAGCTTGTAGATTGCTGGATTAAGTGTATTGAGAAACAGGGAGACTATGTTGAGAAGTGATGTGTTTATAATCTATCAAATGTGAAAATAAAATTGTGAAAAAAAGTGCGGATACTTATTGAATTACCTTCGTGTGTGTATATATATATATATATATGTATATATACTCATAAATAACAACAGAAAGACTAGCACAGTACCCTGTAGTAAACATGTAAAGAAGGCCTTGCAGTGATCTTAAACTAATTTTACAAAACTCTAACCAGGGAAATAAAACTCTAACCAGGGAAACAAACGCGTCATAAAATTTCATAGAAAATTTTAAATTAACTTGATTAGTTCATTTTTCTAATAATAGCCAAACTGTGTGGAAGGATGACTAAGCACCGTCATAGAAGTATCGAACCCCTGGCAGATATTAAACAATTATCCTACTCGAATCAACCATATTAAATCCTGTAATTAAATTCCATTTGTTTTCAAGAAAATATACAGGGTGTACATAAAGTCAGGATCTATTTTTGTGAAGCACTTGGAAATTATATGGAATTCAATCATAAAATGATAAAGTGGTAACATTTATTAAATAATTAAGAGTAGGATTCGACGTGACGCCCATCAGTATCCCTGCACAGCTCAAATCGTTCCGCAGCATTTCTAAACACATTCTGGAGCATTTGCGGGGTTATGTTATCTGCAGCAGTTCGTATACGTGTACATAAGTTTTCAAGACTCGTAATCTTCGTCTGATAGACGTGCGATTTGATAAAGCCCCATGCAAAGAAATCTAAAGGGGTTAAATCTGGTGATCTCGCTGGCCAAGGTCTGTTGCTTCCGCGTCCGATCCAGCGATTTGGAAAACGTCCATTTAGATAATCCTGAACAATTTTTGCATAGTGACAAGGAGCACCATCATGTTGATAGACGACGGTACTAACAATCCTATCCCCAATCAGCTGAGGTTCAAGGTATTGCTGCAACATGTCCAGATAAATAAGCCCCGTAACTGTAGCTTCAGCAAAGAAAAAAGGACCATAAACCTTAGATTTTGTTAAACCCATCCAGACATTAACTTTAGGTGAGTCTCTTTCCCAATTTTGGACGAAATCATTCGGTCTTTCATCTGCCCAAATTCGACAGTTATGGCGATTTACTTTTCCACACGTATGGAAAGTGGCTTCATCACTAAAGAGAATGTTGTCCATTAAATTATCACTCCAGATTTGTTCTACGAGATCAGCACACACAGCACTTCGTCGAGGGAAATCTTCCTCATGTAAATCATGTAAAACCTGCAAATGATAGCTTTTCTTTTGCAAATTAACTTTCAGAATTTTGTGCACAGATGACGTCGGGAGGCCGAGTCTGTGTGATGCAGCACAAACGGACGTACGTGGCTCCTCAGTGATAATTCCGCGTACTGCATTCACGGTAAGATCTGACATACACGGTCGTCCTGATCTTGCTTCATCATTTAAAGATCCCGTTCGTTTAAATTTGTTCACCAATTTTCGTATTGTCTTGTCTATTGGCCCCGGCTTATGAAATCTCCTTCTAAACTTCTCTCTGATGTCATTGTATTTCTTTCCCTCGATTCGCCAAATTACTATTGCCACACGCTCTTCTGTATTCATTCTAAGGGCTTCTGAAAAGAAAAATAGAACAAAATAATTATCTCACAAAAATAGATCCTGACTTCATGTACACCCTGTACACAGAGGAATATATATATATATATATAATATATATATATATATATAGGAAGAGAGTTACAAGTAGACTATGTCCACTATATGCATACTATATGGTACTGAATCAAATAATAAATATAAGGCACTAACCTAACTGGGCTCCAAAGGAAGATTAGCTGGGTGTACTACGCATCGTCTGTCAACACCGGGTCTGGAACCCCTGTCAGATATCCTTTCACTTCGTTTATTATGGCATTTTATAAATTAACGAACACTTGCAAGGGATAAGCACTGAATGATATGATGTATATAGCCCGAAAATGAATCACAAACTAAATTATTACGTAATTACTCACATTTCAATAATGTTTTCTGCATGAGCGTAGCCCATGCAGAGAGGTCCCCGTCTTCAAACAATTGCGGGGAGCAGTGAAGCTCATGTGTCTGACTGGAAGTGTCCATGATGAGAGAATGTGTAGTTACTCGTTGATAAATCACTGTTGTTGATCCAGCTGAAAATGTTCTCTTTTATACAGTATACGCGACCCCGATTGGCCCCATCCCCAATATTCGATTCGCGAGTTCCCTGTGTGAGAGCGAGACTTTCCGCCAACCAGAGATCCTGGATTCGATCTCATGCTCCACCCATTGGGTTGTAATTGGACGAGCCGCGAATTCTGGGGGACGTGCCTTTACCAAATATGACATATTCATTCTATAGAGTTCTTTCAGAAATGGAACAGGCCAGTAAGAGAGAGAGAGAGAGAGAGAGAGAGAGAGAGAGAGAGAGAGAGAGAGAGAGAGAGAGAGAGATTTTTGTTTGGAAAATAAAATGTTTTTCTGAGGTGTCGAACAATGTGACCTATATCGAAGTGTATTTAAGTGTCACTTTCCACATATGTGGGCTTTGTTTCATTAGTTGCAGGTGCAGAGGTGCCGGTCTGCAAGGAAAAAATATAAAATTAATTATAAAACAGTGTTTAAAACGGCTAATTAATTTCGACTGGTCACAACCAAGCACTTTTCAAAGCCATAAACTAATTAAAATATCTAAAAAAGTTATAAAACTTCCGTCCTGCAAAGGCAAACTATTGCCCAGATTTCAACCTTCGAGATACGAAATCTATAAAAAATCAATCCTCTACATCTGGCAGCCGGTCACGACCCGAAATTGCCCTAAAATATTTTAAAATGTTAAAAATAAAGCTATCCATACTGTAGGACAACTTCATATTGAAAATCGTGTTTTCTGCCAAAATATAAAATGCCTCATATATTTGTCTCTGTTCCTGGCCCCTGACCTTTATGATAGGTTTAGAATCCTGGAAGTTAAAAAAATGAGTATGCTGTTCCCTATGCTGAACTAGACTACTATAAGTAGTACCCGATCTCTGGTCACGTTTGTGGGAATTAACCCTTCTCTGAAAATCAATTGTCTCCCCGATGTATTTTTGAGGGAAGCCTCCACATGGGATTTCATAAACTGTTGTTGGAGGCTTTAGTAATAGGATGACGGATGAACGAAGACAATTTATTTGGCACAACGGAGACCAACTTAATCTGCTTTGGCAAGAGTGAGGAAAGCCCTTGTCAACCTCAGAGAGCACTTTCAGGAATGAAACGTCTTTATCCCGGTTCCCAGTCTTGCGAGAAAAGAAAGATCTCCTAGCGGCGAAATAAGCTTTATCGATGAACAATTTGGAATAACCCAAACATATAAATATACTTTTAATATGTAAAACTTCATTGTCGTGACCGGCTGCCAGATGTACAGGATTGATTTTTATAGATTTCTTATTTCGAAGGTTGAAATCTGGGCAATAGTTTGCCTTTGCCAACTGCCAGACGAACGACAGCTATCATCACTCTCTCCCGTGTTTATGCCTTCACACAGTCATTTTAACCTTAGGTCTTCCGCAGGACGGAAGTTTTATAGCTGTTTTAGCTATTTTAATTAGTTTATGGCTTTGAAAAGGGTTGGTTGTGAGTAGCCGAAATTAATTAGTCTTTTTAAAAACTGTTTTTTAATTAATTTTATAATTTTTTCCTTGCGGGTTGGTGTAATTTTATATTGTTTCGGTTATTGCAATTAAAGTTTATATATATATATATATATATATATATATATATATATATATATATAATGTCCTTGAATGACTTAATTTTTGGATGAAATACGATCCACTCCACTAAAGTGACCACAATTACATTCAGTGGAAATGTATCGATACATCAATTGAGTATTCAAAGGTATGCTTGGGGTCATCTTTACTGTCTGGATGGATTTCAACATAAAAATTTATTATTATTTATCAATAGTTTTATTATATATATATATATATATATAATCTCAATAGGAATATGAAAACAAGAGATACGACTAAACATTTATTGGCCAAACGTTTCGGTCCACTCAGGAGCCCTCTTCAATAAATAGAAGCATTTAAAAAACAGTCATATAACTAAAGTAAATACAAATGTCATAAATGTACTGTACAATAATAAAATCTAATACAAAAAATTAGAAAAAACAACTTAAAAAAAACTATCTGCATTATAAGACAAAATAAAAGAAAGTAAAGATAGAAAAAACAAAATTTTGAAATTTTGGTTTTTGCGATGCTTCTATTTAGTCACTGAAGATGGCCCCTGAGTGGACCGAAACGTTTGGCCAATAAATGTTGAGAGTCGTACCTCTTGTTTTCATATTCCTGTTGAGGATAAGGTTCCCGAAGAACACTTCTATCGTAACTATATATATATTAATATATATATATATATATACATTTAAACTGCAAACAAGCACTATAATTAACGTAAAGAACGACGCTTGTATAGGAGAATATTCCGCGCAAGATGAGAGAGAGAGAACGAAACAAATGAAAAAATGAGGTAACCACCCGGGAATCGGAAGATCCCGGATTCGATTCCCGGGTGGTTACCTCATTTTTTCATTTGTTTCGTTCTCTCTCTCTCATCTTGCGCGGAATATTCTCCTATACAAACGTCGTTCTTTACGTTGATATATATACAGTATATATATATAAGCTTATATATATATATATATATATACTGGGTGATCCACATAAATGGGACCCATAAAAAAAAGCCAAATATTCTTCATATTTAATTCCTTTCATAAAAACTATACATCATTCGAAAGAGTAGAGTTACAAGTTTATTATGAAATATTTATTTTTTTAAAATGACTTCTTTCAAATGTGCTCCATTAGTTGCCAAGCATTCCAGTGTTCTCGCTTGTAAGTTCTGCATCACTTTTGCAAGAGTGTGCGGTGGTATGGCCTGTATCTCATTTGTGATGGCGGCCTTCAGTTCTTGCAAGGTCGTTGGGTTATTTCTGTAGACCCTACTCTTTAAATATCCCCAGAGATAATAATCTAAGGGAGAAAAATCCGGAGACCTTGCGGGCCATTCAACGTCTCCAAATCTTGAGATTAACTCGCCTGGAAACGTTTGACGCAAAACTGCCATGCAGTTCTTCGTGGTATGGCAGGTAGCTCCGTCTTGTTGGAACCAGTGGTTTTCTAGACAAAGATCTCTTAATTTAGGAATAAGGAAATCGGTCAACATTTTTTTCGTAGCGATCACCATTTACAGTGACCGTGTTTCCGGTGGAATCCTCGAAAAAGTACGGCCCTATGATCTGAGATGCAGTAAGACCACACCAAACAGTTACACGCTGACTATGCAACGGGACTTCGGTAATATTCAATGGATTTTCTGTTGCCCAGAAACGACAAATTTGTTTGTTTACAGTTCCATTCAAGTGAAAATGGGCTTCGTCTGACATAATCAAAGTTGCTAGAAAATTGGTGGTGTCATTTGCCTTCTGTTGGATCCATTGACAGAATTGTCGTCTTCGTGCGAAATCTCCATCGTTTAGTTGTTGCACTGTTTGAATTTTATATGGAAAGAGCATTAAATTTTGCTTGAATATACGGTGTGTTGTTTCATATCCAACTCCTAACAGCTGAGAAGCACGTCTGATGCTTATGTTAGGATTATCCTGTACAATTTCATGAGTTCTGTTAATGATCTCGTCTATCCTTGCTGTGCGCACTCTTCCAGTTGGTTTTCTTTTTCCAATGCTGCCAGTTAGGGAAAAATTTCTGACACACCGACAGATTACTTTCTTAGAAGGTGATTTTGACATCTGAAAATTTGTCTTGAAAGATCTTTGAGCTGAAACTACACTTCTTCCATGCTCATAATATTGCTCAGTTATGAAACGCAGCTATTCCACAGTCCATGCAGTCATCTTGAAGGGTTAGTTTTAACTAACACTTTTATTTTGTTTTGTATCTTATCTTGTCTTGTATTGTCAAAACCTATACAATCCTGTACAAACTTGTAACTATCCTCTTTCGAATGATGCGTATGATTTTATAAAAGGACTTATACTTTAAGAGTTACAGGGGTTTCTTTTGGGTCCCATTTCTCTGGATCACCCTTTATATATATAAGAAGTTGTCTAGTGACAACCGATTGGGATTTACCTTTCGTGACAGGTACTATCGGCTCAAATGGTCAACCCGTGTTTTAAAAGAATAAATTGGATAAAATGTTTTATTACCTTACCTGTGATAATATATATATATATATATATATATATATATATATATATATATATATCTTTTTAGTGATAACCGATTTTACAATCACCTAAAACTGAAAATTAAAAAAAAATTAAACGATAATTATCAGATATGATGGATGGAGAATGACGGATTAGCCATCATAGTTATTAAAATGTTTATTACCTTACCTGTATCTCCGACGGATTATTCAGAAAGTTTGAAGGTCTTTAGCAGCAGAATTTGATGCAGGGGCGAGATAATCCAACACTGGATAGTGGATCAAAACATCCAACAGGGTGATAGGACGAGAGATAAAACAGTAGTTTATCCCGAAAAATATTAATTTTAATGGAGAAATTACAGAGAATTGAAGAGAGATATTTATTCCAAAATTCCAGAAAGCTGTAATTATCAGATTTTCAGAAACGGATCGGATTAGCTTCCCTGAAAGGTATTAACGTCTAAAACTGAAAAGTATTTAAAAAAACGTTAAACGTGAAATCAAAGTTTTTGAGAGAGAGAAGATCTGTGTATTCATTATTATTATTATTATTATTATTATTATTTAAAACAGCGTTGATGGGACTTTTGTAATCTACTGTCAATGTAATTTTCTTAAATCTATGCATTTTTATACAAACGAATGTGTGTGTGTGTGTGTGTGTTGTGTGTGTGTGTGTGTGTTGTAGAAGATCTATGATCATATAGATGGTGTAAACGGATGATGACGGAGGAAGTTCAACACCTATGAATGTATATATAGTTGTGTGTGTAATAATAGAGAACCTATGAGCGTATATATAGTCGGGAAGTTTGTGTGCGCTTTATGGCTGCTGTGTGAACTGGCTTATGATGCCTGGAGGCACTGGCTTCTACGCCAACCGGCTGAAAGGCATGAAGATCTCTTATTATGCGTCTGCACCTCGCAGGCGATGGATGCTCTGTCTTCTGCTCTCTCTCTCTCTCTCTCTCCTAGGTTAGGTATACTCCTTTGGGGGGGAAACCGTCTCATCTTCTCCCCCAAAGAGGTTAGGTGGACTCCCCCAGTTTGCTGGGGAATTCCCCTTTTTTTGGCACCCTGGGGGTTGGCACTTGGGGAGGGGTGTTGGCACCTTGCAACAAGGGGGTTGGGGTGGGTGGCACTGGCACTCATTTGATCAACATTGCAATTGCATGCACTCGTCCATTTTTCGGCCATACTACTCCTCTATTTTGTAAATGATGTTTGTTTGGTTTTTGTCAGTGTGTGTTTGAGCTTGATCATTGGGTGGTCTTGACGAATAGATTAAAATGCACTAAAAGTGGTCCTTTGCGAGAACTCGTATGTTTCAAAGAAAGGTTAACAAACTGTCCTTCGAAAATATTATCAAAGGCTGTTGTCCCTTCTTTTCAAAATAATCGATTTAAGAGGAAGGGGTCCTTGAATGAGATGCGAATTCAGTCGTTTTTATTTTAGCTATAGCATAACGATAATAATTAACGAACAATGAATATTTAACTACGTAAAAAAATCTGCTATAATAAAACTTTTGCAAGAGATCACTCGAATCGACCCCTCTTTTATATTATCAGAACTTTGAAAAACAAGTGAGTTGCAAAGAGAGTCAATCTCTGATAAAGTGTTCAGTGATTGACTGGTTGTTTTATTCCGTTTTACGTCCTTTGTCCAAGCACTGAGACGGGTGGTAATGCCATTAACTGGGAAAAACGAGTATCATAAAAGGAACACGACGTGCATGACGTGCAACGAGCTCATCACTGCAACCTCATAGCCTAGGTGATCTTGCGAAGTGCGAAGGAGCTTCTTCACTATGGAATGAGATAAAATAGTTTGGGTCCCAGATCCCCTAAACCTCACTCAAAATCAAGACATCCTAGGAAATTTACTACAGAAATGCCATGTAAATATTATACACAATTAATTATTAATACATAATTTCATTAATTAATAAAATAAATAACTCTTTCAGTAAAATTCTGGGTACTCACCATCTCTGCTTTGTGGCAGAGATGGAGTTGTGTGAGTGGTGGAGATACAATTTACTAGGATTTGCGCATGGGATTTGCTTGCGCGGTGAGCGAAATTGCGAAGAAGCGCATGATGAAGTGAAAACTTTCCCCGATATATTTCGCATAATGCAGAGGGAGATGATGCAGAAATGCTCGATGGAGCAATATTATACTGTAACACGTTTAAAATTTTAAAGAAAAATAAAATTTATAATCAGAAATAATTACGCTTTTGAACAGTGAAATAAATTACAAAAAAAGCAGAAATTTTATTTAGAAAACAGGATAAGGAGGAGAATGTAGACACTAATCGATCAAGAAAGTACCCCGGGGGGGTGGGGGGGGCGTTAGGCAGAAGTAAGAGAGTGCCAGAACTCCCATTTCTCCTGTCACTGTCCTCCTTAGCTGATCTTTTTTCTGTGTCTCATCTACCCTGTGAGCAGTCCAGCATGCTCTCAAACACACTTTTTTCCTTATTTTGCGTTACATATACATGCATCTTACACGGTACATAATCTTTTCAAAATTAAAAACAAAACAATAGCAAGGACTTCCAGAGCCTCGGAGTCCCATGGGGAGGGAACCATAAATGTTCCTACTTCTGGCTGCCCCGCTGCCGATACCAGAAATGCAGACCCTGGCAACGCGGCAGGTTCTGTTGTTGCCCATTCGAGATGTTCTGTGCCTCTGCCTGATTCACTTTTCATAAACTTCTGCAACAATCGTGGTCTTTCTCAAATTTTCAATTTGTTGAACACCACTTCTCTAAACCTCAACTTCTCTTCTTCACTGAAACTCAGGTGTCTGGGACGAATAAAAAAAAAACCTTTTCCCCTCCTATTTTTTCTACATTCAATTTCACTCCAAAGCAGATGTTGCGTATATGTACACAATAACCTAACTTACTCACGTACTCCCGAACTGGAATCCTCCGAATTCTATACTCTCTGGCTACGGTTTGCATGCCAGTCTCAAACTAAATACATCTGCGCTGTTTACCTTTCTCCTAATTCTATGGACTATCCAAAATTCTTTGACTACCTCACTTCCAAAGGGGAATTCACTCTATCCCATTCTCCTTTTGCTGAAATCTCCATTTCAGGTGATTTCAATGTTCACCAACACCTTTGGCTTTCCTCCCACTTCACAAACATATCTAAGTGAACTAGCTTACAACTTTTTATCCTGAATAACCAAGAACAGATTGTACAGCACCCTACTCGAATCCCCAATCGCCTTGGAGATAGGCCCAACATTCTGGATTTATTTCTCACATCTCATCATTCTTCTTACTCTGTCAAACCTTTATCACCGTTGGGCTCCTCCAACCAAAATCTTGTATCTGTTTCTTGTCCTATCGCTCCAATTCAGCCTTTGGATTCTCACACAAAAAGACGCCTTTGGCACTTTGGCTCTGTTGATTGGGAGACTCTTAGGCAGCACTTCCTTGATTTCCGATGAAATAATTATTGCTTCCTTTGACAGGCCTCTGGCATGGAGGCGTACATTCCATATTCTATTCCTA
This sequence comes from Bathynomus jamesi, assembly GCA_023014485.1. Lineage (NCBI taxonomy): Eukaryota > Metazoa > Arthropoda > Malacostraca > Isopoda > Cirolanidae > Bathynomus > Bathynomus jamesi. The sequence continues at coordinate 381,585 of JAJOZX010000672.1, forward strand.
CTACAAATGCAAAAACCCTTGGTTTATCTTTGCTTGTTCTAGAGAGGAGGCGTTCTAGAGGAGACGTTCAGATGGTGCCGTCACCATCCAACTCCTTTCTCGCACATAGTTTATATTTATGCTTGAAATCGTGCAAAATTTGTTTTTCGAATCACCAAAAAATCTTTCATCAGACAAAACTGTGAACCTGTCCAATTCTAATTCTCACTCTTTTTGAAACCAAGCCAAGAACCTCTCTAACAACTTTACTTCTTCTTTCACTCCTCTTTTACAGTCCGACGGCTCAGTTGTCTTCTCTCTTCTCAAGATAAAGCTGAACTCTTCGTTCAAACGTTTGCCTCCAGCTTAACCCTGGACTATTCCGGTGGTGTTCTTCCATATCCTCCTCTCTGTGACTTAATCATGACGGAAATTAGAACCTCCTTCAAAGCTGTTCTTTCTGCCCTATCTCGGCTCAACTCTAGGAAGGCGCACGGTCGTGATGACGTCCCAACTGTTGTTCTCAAGAACTGTGCTTCTCTGCTATCACCTGTCTAGTCAAACTCTTTCGTCTTTGTCTTTCATTTGCTACTTTTCCTTCCTGCTGGAAGTTCGCTTTCATTCAACCTGTCCCAAAGAAAGGTGACCGTTCTCAACACTCCAGCTATCGCCCAAATGCTTTGATTTCTTGCCTTTTCAAAGTTTTTCAATCTGTCCTTAATAGAGATTTTTAAACACCTCTATTTTCACAATCTTTTTCAAATCGTCAGTCTGGGTTCCGCAAGGGACGCTCTACTGTCGATCTTGCATATCTCTCTGACTCTTGGTCATCCTCCTTTCGGGACTTCAGTGAAACCTTTGATATTGGGCTAGCCATCTCAAAAGCATTTGATAGAGTCTAGCACAAATCTTTAATTTCATTTCGAAACTGCCCTCCTTCAGTTTCTATTCTTTTATCTGTGCCTTCATCTCTAATTTCTTTTCTGGCATCTATAGCTGCGGTTGTATGATAGATGGCCACTGTTCTTCTCCTAAAGCATTAATAGTGGTGTTCCTCAGGGTTCTGTCCTGTCACTCACTCTTTTCCTTTTATTTTTCAGTGATCTATTAAGTCACACTTCCTGTCCTATCCACTCCTATGCCGATGATTCCACTCTCCACTTCTCCACCCGTTTCACAAAGCGTCCTTCTCAACAGTCACTCCATGCTTCGCGTAGGACAACTATGGTACGCCTGACCTCTGACCTTTCTACTCCCTCTGATTGGAGTAGAGAAAACCTTGTGACCTTCATACCTCAAAAACTCAGTTCTTTGCTGTACCGGCTCCGCTGTTTCTTCACTCCACCCAGTTGCTGTCTCTGTACAGGGGTTTGTCCGCCTCTGTATCGGGTACGTTTCTCATGTGTTGGATAGCTCAACCTACACAGCTCGACTTCACCGGTTGGAATCATAGGCTTTTCGTTTCATCAATCCTTCTCTCCTCGCCGCAATGTTGCATCACTCTCTCTTTATTGTTGTTATTATAACGGGCACTGTTCTTTTGAACTCTAACTGCATGTCCCTTCCTTTAAGGAGAGCACGCAGTAATAGACAGTCGACACATTCTCATTCCTTTTCTGTCCAACTCTCTAACGCAAGGTTTAATGGATATTTTAAATCTTTCATCTACTCAACCGGTTAATTCTGGAGCACTCTTCCTCAATCCATCTCTCCCTCTGTCTATGAAATCCATTCTTTCAAGCGTAGTGTTCAGGCGTCCCCCAAACCCCGAACTTTGATTTTGACTCTCTTCTTCCTCTATGTGAAGAGGGTGTTTTTGCGGGCATTCGCCCTTGGCCCCCTCCTTCCTGCATGAAAAAATACTTAAATAAAGCAAAATAAGCTCCCCAAACAAAAACGCGAGGCTGAAATAGATCTTCATAACCGTTTCTTGGGTAAATCCTCTAAAACATAACTAGTTTCAATCCCAGGTCGGGTGACACTGCAGTGTTATAAACAAGGAGGGGAAAGATATATAATCCACGGACATGAGCTTGCAATTGCAAATTCAACATTCGTACTCAACATATTAAATTAATGCTTATGACATTTAAAGGGGATGCAAACCCCTTCTTAGATGCGCCTATTTTATTTAGGTTAGTTTATAATAAATTAGGTCTGGTTGAATTTACTGACTTTGTAATTTTAGCTGTCGACGACTTGCTTGCCTTCACTTGGGACTGGCAGAGATTTCATTTGCTTTTAAATGAACTTAGGTACAGGCTTACCATAGTTCATTGGTTTAAAGTTGCGGTTGATATTTATCACTTAATCGACGAGAATAGGCCCTTACTAAATAGTGCTGAAACACCTCTCACCGTCACAAAATCATGGAACTTATTGCTTTTACGTTTACTTGTATACAATATTTAGAAAAAAAAAATTCCCTTCTTTCATCTATAATGAACATGGCTCACATCCTTTATATACTGGTTACTCGATGAATATATATGAGAGGCTAACTGAAGTGAAAAAACTAATCCTCATTGTTGTATGTAAAAGCCTTCGTGCAATAATGCACGTAGTTCCGGCGATATTTTATCCCAATAAAGTCACTTTTTTCTTTCATTCTTTTGAAAATGAAAGTAGAAAATAGAATAAAACTAACGAATGAAAAGAGGCAACTCTAATTATTTAATTCAAATTATTTACGCACTGATTAAATACGGTGATGTATGATGGAGTTGTTATTTACTGCAAAACATTTTCAGATTTCATTAATTCTTCATTTGTTTTTACGTGTTTCTTTATCTTCGGAAAATGGCTTCTTCATTCTTGGGGAAAAAGTCATTCGTTTATGGGAGAAAGTTTTCGTTTGTTGCTGAAAATTAAAGATATGGATAATAAATCTCGCTTAGATGATAAAGTGATGAAGTTTCTGTCTTCTGAACGAAGTAGCTCTGAAATTAACCCTAAACAGAAGAGAAATAATATGCTTCTTTAAACGAGTTAATCGCTGTATATCTTAGTGCATTGGGGAATTGTGTAATATACAGTATAATGAATACTGTAGTGAAACGGAAATGATTTAGCTGGTAACATTGTTCAAAACGAAAAGAAACGTAACACCCACAATCATGTTTCAAATCTACGTTCTATGATGACTTTTAAAATGTTTAAAAGACAGCATAAATAGTCCAGAGAAATATTAACTACACTTGCGGTTGCCTTCATTTCTTTATTTTAAACCTGAAAATGTCAAGAGTTAGTTGCTTTCGAAAGCTTTGCATTGTATTATGACACCAAGCTTCAGCTTTAATATAACAGAACAATGAGACCAAAGTATTTTTCTTTATAACAACTTATCCCTGAAATATTAATGGCTCATATTTAGTGTTCTTGTCTCAGTCTTCTATGTGTTTTCTTGATTAAAGTGACCCATGGACAACTAAGTATTCACATTATATATCTTTTGTTACGCACTTCCATTATATATTTTTACTTGCACATAATTCAGCACATGCTAAGTGGTAACTCTGACCAATGGCAGTAAATTTTTTTTACCTTATTGTACGACTCTTCTTATCCTAGTTATGGATATACTTCACTGAGTTTAACATAACTGCAAATAATTCTTAAATTATATTTTCCTGGGAAACTTTTCCAAAGATGAAGACCTGACCAATTATAAACTTCGGTTCGTAGGTTTATTCGAAGTAAGAAATTTTTTTTCCCTTTAAAAATGTTTTATTTATTCCAAATAAATATTATTTTAACACCTGTGGAACACCAACATAAATTTTTAATTTCGTTTCAACATAGTTTGCCAAATAATTACTATTACTTCCTACTCACTGTCATTTCCATTCTCATACACGGTCCTCAAGTGGGAATTCCAGCTTTGGGAATGGCGTTCCCTTATTTGAGAAAGGGTAAAAGAAGGCTATAAAGCAATTGCGAGCTGGAAAGGTATATATTTTCTATGAAAAGTAACTTAAGCAAGCATATATTAACACATTAGTGCCCAGCGTCACTTTGCTGATTTTTTTTTTGCTAACGCCAGACGATTTTATTCAGTCCAATGGGTTAATATGGGAAACCCTATAGTAGGAATGGGGATGACAGGATTTCAGAATTCCCTCTTTTTAGATTCTCACTGTATGTCGAAGAATGAAGTGGGATTAGTAGTATTGCCGCAAAATAGGAGAGTGCCATTGCAATACAACATCGAAACATTGCATGCAACATCGCAACACTAAAGGCAAAATGATGAGAGTTTTTGAACCCCCACCCCTTAAGACCCCCACCACCAAACAAATTATATATATATTATATATATGTAAACTCCAAGGGTAATCTAACCGGGGTGCTCAGTCCTCAAATATATAAATACTGTGTGTATATATATATGTGGGTGTGTATGCATGTATAGAAAAGATTCTTTTATATATATGTACGTGAACTACAAGGGGTATCCTAGCCTAATGCTGCTCAGGTCCACAAAAGTATATTATGCATGTGGGTGTGTGGGTAGCCTAAACACAAGGATAGAGGTAGAAGATCCATCCGTTCGTAGCCATGGAGCATCGCATAATGGTGTCTACAGCATCACAGCCATCAATCTTAGAGGGCAGCATATTACCATCGCTTTGCTTCAAAAAACACACGTAAAGGTGAAATAACGCAGCTCTAAACCCCGCCTCCAAAAAGAACGAACCATTTGAATATTTATTATTTATTATTATATATTATTATTATTGTTATTATTATTATTATTATTTATTACTATTAATAATATCATTATTATTTTTACGTTAATAAGCCTTTGGGAATTTTCTAAAGTAATTTCCTATGTTCACTTAAAGTAAATCTCGATAAACTACACCCACACACACACCCACTGTATAATTTCTAATATATATATTATATATATGATGCAAACCCACAGGGAAAATGAAAAACGATTCCAAGGGCTTTCGTGTATTCAGAGCTACACCTCGTCAGGGTTATTCTCATTCCCTGTCGAGGTGTAGCTCTGAATACACGAAAGGCCTTGGAATCGTTTTCCTTTTTCCTTGTGGGTTTGCATCATTCATTCATTTCACGTGTTTAGTTGTGAAATTCATCCCATATATATATATATATTATATATATATATATATATATATATGTAAAGAACGACGCTTGTGTAGAAGAGCGTCCGCACAAGATGGGGAGAGAAAACGAGCAAATGAAAAATGAGGCACTTCTCAGGAATCGAACCAGGGATCATCCAATTGCCGGTCGGATATGCTAACCACTGCACGAAAGTCTCCGATTAGTCACAACTCGTAATTCTCCTACATACGAGCGGAATCGAATGTCCTGAGGATTCCCGGGTTCGATTCCTGGGAGGTGCCTCATTTTTCATTTGCTCGTTCTTTCTCCCCATCTTGTGCGGACGCTCTTCTACACAAGCGTCGTTCTTTACATTAATTATACTGTGTGTTGTTTGCAGTTAATATATATATATATATATATATATATATATATATATATATATATGTTAACCCCTCGTCTATGGCCTTGGTCGGTTCGAAGTTGACGGGGGGTTCTGGTTAGGTGGCAACAACAGATTTGTTACTCGCAGTAGTTTCTTCTATAATACTCTCCGAGTTCTTCTTGTTCTGGATCAGAGGATTCTGTGGAGCTCTCTGAAGATTCCCAGATTCTTCTTATAACGTATCTGGAAATTATTTTCTCTATTTTATAACTAAGTTCTCTAAAGAGAACAAGGCTCGAATGAGAAGATAAAAAAACCCTTTTTTTTTACTGTAATTTACTGCTAAAATGTACAGGTAGTGCTCAGCATCTAGGTTAGATCAGAATCTTACAGATGGGGAGATTCGACCTCTTTCGACAATGGCTCAGGCAGGAATTTAAAACGAGGAGGATCTGTCCTCCTCGCTGAAGGGGGAGTGCAGTCGAAGGTTAAGCTTACCCTCTTGAAGGATCTGCGAATTATTTCATCTTAAATAAAAAAAATTAATATAAAAAAAATGAAACAGAAAAATAATTATTTTCCGATTATACATTTTTGGGTGACGACTTCACGTCGGAGTCGTATATTGAGTACAACCTAAATACATTATTAAATACATTGCAATTTTATTTTACTTCAACTATGATTATAATTACCAATTAATTCACATTCACTTATTATCACTAATTACAATTTCATTAAAGTACATTAATTACATCATATTAAATTATTACAGTTACTTACAATTCTAGCAAATTGTTAATTGACATATCTAATACTGAAGTAAGATACGGAAGTACACGGTCATTTATGATATAACATAACATAACATAACATACAACATAACACCTTATTTTATAAATTTGTAGCAGGCGCAAGAGGGATTTCGGGTTCCCAGGCTCGCTTTTTTGGCGACGTCATCGGAATCTGAATATTCGTATCAGCATCCACGAGTATCTTGCGAGAGGTTAAATAATTAAAAAAAATAAATGTATACATGTGAACGTACTTACATGTAAGGTAACTATGTACGTCATCAGTGGACATGTACGAATGCATAAAGTATTATACACATATCGGTAGTCACACAATAGGTTGACAATAGGTAGCTGAATGAATAATTAATAAAAGATAAAGGTCAAGAAAGGACATGGACGTATGAATTGAACAACATACAGCTAATGACGTATAGAGTGTAAAGTTTTTTTATTATTATGTTAAAGACATCCAAACTTGCGTTATGCGAGTTTGATCCTTATGTAAAAATTAATATTTGTATATAAAGATTATATAAATATAAGAACTATGAATATAATGAATATAAAGATTGTAATGAATATAAGGATTTATATAAAGATTATATAAATACGCGGATTAGGTAAACATGAGGATTTATATAAATATACGAATTATATAGGAATTATTCATTGTTCATTTTTACATATATATATACAGGGTGTCCCATAAGTCCGGCATCATAGGAAAAATAATAAAAAAGGCAAAACAAAAGCTTTTATTTACAGAACGTGCTCAATATGTCCACCATTGTTTTCAATACACAAATTCAGACGTGATACCCAATCAGCAAGCACACGGTGAATGATGTCAGGAGTAATGGTGTTACATGCCCCAATAATGTGCTGCCGCAAATGTTCAACACTCCTAATTTTCTCTGCGTATACCAGCGCTTTCAAGTTGCCCCAGAGATAAAAATCTAGTGGCGTGAGGTCCGGGCTTCTAGCTGGCCATTCCACAGGCCCTCGACGTCCTATCCAATGACCAGGGAATTGTTGGTACAGGTATTCCCTTACTTGGGTGCTGTAATGTGCAGGAGCGCCGTCTTGCTGGAACCATGTTGGGAAATTTCCTTCTTCGTTCAAGACACTGGGAAATGCTTCTTCCTTGAGCATACGTAGGTAGGTGCCTCCATTGACATGTTCATCGAAAAAGAAGAGGCCTATGATGCGATCCTTCCAAATGCCACACCATACCATCACCCGAGATGCACCTTGTTCCTTTGAAGAGGTATACCAGTGAGGGTTGTTTTGAGACCAGTAGCGGGTGTTCTGTCGATTTACCTCACCATTTCCATAAAAAACAGCCCCGTCACTGAACAGAATGGTGTACGGGAAATTGGCATCCCGAGCATATTGTTCCGTAGCCCATTCACAAAATTCCATCCGCCGGTCGGGATCATCTTCGCTTAATTTCTGTAGGATCTAAAGTTTATATGGATGCCATTTGTGAGCCTGAAGAATGCGATGGATGCTACTTTTCGACACTCCTGTCTCGGCGGACAATCGCCGAAGAGACTTACTGGGACTTCTGTTAAAATGAGCCAGGATAGCAGTCGCTGTATCATCGTCAGTGGACCTCCTAGAAGGTCCACTGCGTGGTTTATCTTCTATGGATCCTGTTTCCTTAAACTTTGCAACAAGTCTGCTAACACAACTCTGTGTTATTGGCTCGCGGTCTGGATGCAGTCTGTTAAATTCAGCAGCGGCCTCTCTTTGACTCCGATTTCCTATGAGTAGAATTATCTGGATTCGTTCTTCCTTGCTCACAGATATTATGGGCTGTAGAAAGAAAAAAATATGAATTATGGTTTGTAGAAATAGAAAAATATGAATTTCTCCTATGATGCCGGACTTATGGGACACCCTGTATATATAGATATAGATATTATCACGGTTAAGATAATAAACAATTACTGTAGTTTGTTCGTTTAATTATGATTTCACGGATTTTGAAGTCTTCAGGTTAGCCCAAATTCCAAACACCTGTTGTTTGAAAGTAATTTCACCGCTGTTAGATAAATATGATATTGTGGACCACCGCGACTTTTTGGAGCCAAAATTTCTCTATCTAGCTTCTCCATCATGAAAGAAAAAAATCGCTTTTGTCTGTCTACTAAGAGCATCTCCATGATTTATCTAAAGTATTGTACATAAATACAAACCTCAAAATATAATTTCAAATAAATTCATTTCTTAAGCAGTACTCTCTCTCTCTCTCTCTGTTATCATTATTATTATTTATTATTGTTATTACTAGCTATTTCTCAATCTTGTATATATATATATATATATATATATATATATATATATATATATATATATATATACGTAATATATTAGTGATGTAGCGGATGTCATTTTTTTCACATCCGCGGATGCGGATGTGAATGAGGATGTTTGATTTCGACATCCGCGGATGCGGATGCGGATGCGGATGTCTACATTTTCGTTATTTTTTAGGATATATTCGAGATTTGTTGTGTTTAACGTATATAATAAGTTATTATATAGAGAGAGCTGTAGCTTTAATGTAGTATAATTGATTAATTGTACAATAATTGCTGTACTTTTCTCTGAACATATAAAATAATATCAAGCATCTAACTAATATAGAAATCAATTAGTGAATTCGTCTGCAAATAAATTCGTTATATTTTGTCGAGTTTCAGCCACAATTAGAAACCATAATTGTGTTACCAGGATGCGGGACGTGAACCCAACTCAAATGCACCCCACCGACCTCTTTCCCCATCCTCCACCCTTATAGAAAGAGATCTTTAATTAGCTTGATAACTATTTATATTAAGTTTAAAGTTTTATTAGGCATATTTATAAATGAGTAATTAAAATAAAGTAAATTAAGATGTTCATCGTTTAATATTCAAACTTAATTATAGGAAGGTTATGCTTAAGGAACATTAATTTTTCTGCCTTTTCTACTGCCAGTCTGTTTCTCCTTTCATCATATATTAATCCAGCACTGCTAAATAATCTCTCGCTTGGTACGTTTGTTGGAGGACAGGTTAAATGTTTCCTTGCAAGTTTACTCAAGTATGGATAGATATTCTGCGTATTTTTCCACCAACTAATAGGATTGTCACATGCAGCCAGGCGTTTTTCTTGGTGATAGCTCTCGATCATTTTTACTACATCTTTTGACATCGCGTAGGTCTCGTCATCGCTGCTTGACTCAAGAAACTGAGAGAGAGATTCTGTGATAGATTTGCTCGTTGAAGGTGTTGGTTCTGTCACTGAAACTTTTATTCTTTTGGTGGGTGGCGAAGCGACAGATTCAAGAGATTGAAGCTCTTCAACTGCTTTGCCAAGTGATGATTTAACTCGTTCTAATGTACTAGGTGAAAATAACTTAGCTTTGTAACGTGGATCTAAGTAGGTTGCAAGAGAGTAACTTCATACAAGAACAGCCTCTCGTCTTGTCGCTTGCATCACTTTTGCGCACAATGAACTAGTTCTATTAATATAGTAGAATTTGATAATTTCCGCTTATTAATGACGTTTTATCACAACGGTCCACATCCGCACGACATCCGCAGTCCAAAGTGCGGATGCGAATGCGGATGCGGATGCGAGAAAATGTGCGGATGTTCCGCGGATGCGGATGTGACCTACATCACTATAATAGATAAAATAACCCGCGAGCCTACGAACACCGTCTAAGGGAAGTCTCATATTAATTTTCATAGTTCTAAAAATTAAGCAAAATTATTCTTAAAACCAGTGGCGGCTCGTGACTAAAAATTCTAGGGGTGCTGTCTCTAAGAATGGGTTGAAATAATTACTGAAATAAAAGGATGAGCATTGAGCAATGAATAAAAGTTTCAAAAGTTATTGAAAAAGTTATTCAGTGAGCTCATCCTTGCATTGTGCTTGATTATTTCAATTGTAAATAAAAAATTTAGGGGTGCTGCAGTTCCGCAGTGCCTACCGACGAGCCGCCACTGCTTAAAACTAATGTAGCTCTCTCTCTCTCTCTCTCTCTCTCTCTCTCTCTCTCTCTCTCTCTCTCTCTCTCTATCTCTCTATATATATATAATATATATATATATATATATAATATATATATATGAAATAGGATCCTTCCTAAGGAGACGTAGTTTTATATTTAGGATAAAACCGAAGACGTAGAGCAAAAAAGTCATTATATTTGGCTGCAGCCGACGTTTCGGGCAACTCTACCCATTTTCAAGGCTTAATAAATAAAAGCTAAAATTAATACATGACAAAAATATATAAATGTCGAGAACTAAAACTAATTTAGAGTACAAAATTAAAACTGTTCAAGAATAAAAATTAAAATTACAAAGCAGAAACAGGCATAAGCCAAAATCAAATCAAAAGTAAAAATTATATAAATGACAAAAATATACGAGTGATAAAAATAAAACTTAAAACTAAAGACATTCAAACGTAAAAAAGTTAAAACCTTTACTAATAAAAAGTTAAACGGAATAAAAAGTTGAACGAAAAATCACAAGAGTAAACCAACATACCATGCTCACTTGATAGCCACCAAAAACTGAAGAGAAAAGGAGACAGGGTCACAATGGAAAACAAATTTTAGTATGTAGTTATTCTATTTAATATAAAGGGGGTAACAGCTAGAATCAATATTTAAACTAGAGTTCAAAAATTTAATGCACAAAGATTCATAAATACGGAAGAAGGACGGGCATTTTAATGATTTAAGAATTTTAAAATTAACAGAAATGTCAACCTTACACTTGATAGAATGATTTCTAATAGCAGACTGTTTCTTTTTCGACAAAACTTTCCCTGTCCTATGGCTAATACCCATATGGGAGCAAAATCTCGCCTGCAAGGAACGAACTGTACTGCCAACGTAGTTCCCCTGGGAACTCCCAGGGCAGGTAAACAAGTAAACAACAGAACAGCTCATCGCAGGGGGGATTTTTTCCTTACATCGGAAAAAACATCCAAGGGAATTATTATTTACAAAAGCAATCTTAAAATCAGTGTAAAAATAAAATTTCCTCACAACACTCAACAATTGCTTCTTCACAAAAGTCATAAAATGGTAAATATCAGGTAAAACAAGATATTTACAATTCTTAGGAACACCATACGTTGGTATGAGGTTGGGGGAATATACATTATTAAGAAATTTACCAATAACACCACCTATCAGATCCCGTGGAAAACCATTTTTAAAGAAAAAATCAGTAAGGAATTCAAACTCATTATGAAGCAGAGCAAAATTTGAGCAAATATTATAAGCTCCATGCACCAATATGCGAATGGAACTTAGTTTGTAATTAAAGTCGCAAAAACTATAAAAAGTAAAACCCAAACCCGCAAACGTAGGCTTCCGATATGTAGAAGTTAAAACGGTCGAGCAAGATTTGGAGACCAAAACATCAAGGAAAGGAATAGAACCTTCAACTTCCTTTTCCTGTGTAAATACAATGTTCTTATGCAGCGTGTTCAGAAAACTTAGAAACTGAACTGATTGATTATTTATCCGTTTGGAATAGAGCAAACGTATCATCAATATAACATCTGTACAATTTGGGCTTAAGGTGAGGGGGCACTCACAGAAGACCCTTTCCTCAAGATGCGACATGAAAATATTTGCAAAAACGGGACCCAAGGGGCTCCCCATCCCCACTCCATCCAGCTGACGGTAAACTACCCCTTGAAAACTAAAAACGTTATCCTTGCCTGCCAAATTCAGAAGCTGCTCAAACTGTGCTCTGCCAAAGCCGTGAAAAAGTGAGTCCGGCTGTGGAAAAGCTTTATTCAAAATAATTGTAATGGTTTCATCCAAGGGAACATTTGTAAAGAGGGAAGATCCATCGAAACTTGTCATAAACAAAGAATTCATATCAAATTTCTTAATTTCCGACGCAAATGAAAAACTATCCTTAACACTGTACGAGTTCACGGTAAATGAAGATAACAGTGGGACAAGAAATTTGGCAAGTTTGAAATTAGCCAAAGAATAAAACGCTAAAATTGGCCGCAATGGAACACCGATTTTATGAACCTTTAGCAGACCATACATAAGGCCCAAATAAGAGCCTGAAACGTAATTACAAACTTGCCAAATTTCTCTCGCGATTTATGGATGCCTGCGTGAAGTGCGCAAGGGAGAACAATGGGGCATGTAATCACACAACCAACCAGTGGAAGATCAGAGGCGTATATATACTGTACGTCCTGAGCTGTCCCTAGGCGTTCATCACGGTTACTGAATATTGAAGATATATGAGGTGTAGAGGTTTCAGAAGCTACCCAACCTTTTCACACCATATATAAACACCTTTTTGAAAGATAAGGTAGAAGCATCAGGGTACCCGCGAGGAGTCGAGACCGAACATGAAAAATCGGCGTATATTCAACGCTACCGTGATCATGAAGGAATACAATTTGAGCGGGACCAAATTGCGAAGAACCCTGGCAAGCGCTTTAGTGCAAAGTTGTGCCTAAATAGTCTTTGGGGGAAATTTGCTTAGAATACAGACAAGGGGAACGTCCACCTAGCCCGAAGTTATAACGAGGTGTGGGAATACGTCAATGCTCCCGATAAAGAGGTCATGGAGATCGTGAATGTGGGTAATACGTACATAATAAAGTACAACAGAACCTAAATGGCTACAGATACATCACGTGTTACAAACATACCTGAAGCCAGTTTCACAACAGCATACGCCCGCATTAAACTTTGCATTCAGAGAGTGATATTCACGGAGAGGGAAGGTGAACACATGCCACTTGTTGAGGAATTCTTCGGAGAATTGACTGACGAGATCAAGGATGAGTATGGAGATAGCGCCTACGCTGATTCTTTTGTTTCAACAGGCCCAAAAACTTAAGGGGTACGGGTGAGGGTGGGGGAAGAAATGAGATATATCGTGAAGGCGAAAGGCATCACGCTTAACCAGGCGAACTGGCGGATCGTCAACTTTGATTCGCTGAAGGAGCTAGTGAGCTTAGAAGATGAGGGTGACCAACCACCCCAACTGACTGTAAGGACTCACAATTTTCGGGCACAGAAGCTTGGGTGCGTGAAAGAACTTAGGGGACGAAAGTGTGTCGTAACATATATAGGAAACACTACCAGGTGCCTGGCACCTACGATACTGTTCCCTTTGGATACAGCGAGGGGTGAATATTGCTGTCATGTTAGCGTATATTTAGTTTTTTACGAAATTTTACAGTTTAACTTTTTTCTATTTATTACATGTATTTGTTTCAGTTATAGTGCATGAATATTTGTTATTTATATTTATCATGAATTAGAAACTATTTACTTGTTGACGATGTTTTACATTTTATTTATTTTTCTATTTAAAATAAATCACGTTTCAGTTAGCGTTTCATTTTCACCTTTGTGTGTGTGTGTGTGTACAAGAAAAACTCTAAGCACCAGCCACTGCATGTTGCTCCCCAATAAAATAAGTCACGTGACTTATGTTACTAATTGGGGCATATCTCCTTCCTGCGTACTCAGTTGACCTCCGCATGTACTGGTTCTCAGACAGACGTGTCTTTTTAACTGTTAAAGATTTCTCGAGTAGAAGAAAAACGATGGCTTCCAATGATGCATGTTCTACATTCCTGAAGTGGTACTCACTAAAGTCTATAGATGTGGTGAACACCCAAAGAATTTCTAGTCATCCCTTCTGTGATTCATTTAAGGCCACATTATCTCGTGCGAAGCATGAGGAGCACGACGTCCAAATATTATATGGCTATTCCGGCGAGGGCATTGCGGGGTTTCGCAGTACAAAACAATGCAATGGATTATACTGCAGGAGTGAACCGCACTAGAGCGTTCATATATCCTGAAGTGAAAGAAGCCATGCTTGCAGAAGAGAAGCAAAGGATCTGGTTTGTGAACCTTGTTGATGATTGGTGTGACAGGAGATATTACACCATGTTACATCACACCGAGTACGCGTACACTGGGGCTGTGAATGTAAATCTTGTGATTATGGACAGTCTGAAATACTTCTACCACGAAATTCATGTATATTATGACGAGTTGCGGAGTGAAGTTGTAGCTAAAGGCTTGTGCGAGTTTTTAGTAGAGTTTAGAGACAAGTATAGTTTGTCCAGCAAAAAAGACAAGTACGGACACATGTTCTTCTCAAATAGATCACCGGAGTGCAAATAAAATGTGCATAGTTCAAGAAAGTACAATAGTGAATACCCCTGAACGTAGATGTATGATACGCATTCCGTGGAGTGGCTGTAATAAAACATTAAAACAGATATTACTTCATGTATCGCACATGGAAAAATTCTCTAAACGCCTACCCAGTATAATAGGATACAAATATTCGGCTGATTCGCGCAGCGAATCTTTCATGTTGGAACAATCTCGTACACGAATCACTAACATCTGGAATCGACGCACCCCCGTGTGACTCCTCCCCACCCCGCCCCTCCCCATCCACCCGTACGGTCCCTCCGAGTCCAAAAACAACATGTCGGCTGCTCATATTCTCCTCAGAGCTTGCCCCGTCTGGACGTTCTCACCTCACAATAGAAAACTATTAAAAGATGGAGCTTCCGTTTGTTGAGCAGCATCCTCAATGCAGTATACGACGTATCCGTGCTGAAATCTGTGCGTGCATTCAGGCGTAATACCGGTGTTGTTAATTATGTACTTGAAACAAAATGTAGACATACAAACTCTGGTAGACGCAATATTATTTATTTAAGTGTTGAAGAGATGAATAGAATCTTCGTGTTGGTTGAGAAGTGGGGCGAGGACAGTTACAAAATACCTACAGGTGTAGGCACAAAAAGAGGGCAGATTAGCGACGAACCCTCATACGCCATTATTTGTACCTTATCCTTAAATCGTAATACAAAACAACCCTGCGTTGATATAAGGTTGATGTGGAGGAATGCTGCTGACAATAGCGCTCTTATCCACACGCGAAGCCGTTTCATTCTCGACAGAATTTTTGAAGTCGTCGGTTTCCGTAAACTGAAACCTGTATTAGACGCCCGTGTTGCTGATATGCGTTATTTTGATACGGTTCTTGAATACACGTACACCGTAGCCAAACAAGGCGAGAATTGATTGGAACTGGCTGCGTATTTCAAAGGTACAGACTCATCGAAATATCACCAACTTTGGTACAAAGGGCTAGAATGGCAGAGGGCTGAACTTACCTTCACTGTTCACCCTGAAGAATTATTTCTTTATTTTAGACACAGTTGTCGGCACGATTTAGAAATGTACTTCAATTGCCGATATGAGTTGTAAAGAAGAATTTACAGTTGAAAAGGTCAGTGTTGGAAGAATAAACAACCGTTTAGAAAGATGTGTTTGTAAACTTCAGTTTAATGGTGATGTTGTAGCAAACGATGTCATCTTTGTGTGCGCTTTTGACTGTATTCTATCCGCGTTTAACGAGGGTGGTAGTTTGACCTCCAATTGTAAAGTGGGTACAAAAATAGTGTTAAACGAGTTGAAGGCCCTTTATATTGAATATACTGTTGATACCCGCATACTTTGAGTGGTGAAATAATGTTAAATTGCATTTATTGTGTAGTACAGAGAAATGAGGATGTAAGTGTGGACTCGATCACATGCGAGTTTACTATTTTATTTAAGCATGATAGAACTTAAAGCATGTATTTCCATTTATGACGCGTTTATATACATACATTAAATGTGTATTTTCTTTTATATAGTAATCTTCTGTACTAACTACATTATTTTTTATTTTGATGCATATATAGATATATATACAGGGTGGGCGGAAAGTAGCTCCCTATTTTGGATTGGTAAAAAAATACATATATTATCCATTTATTTCAGAAGAAATAATATGAAAAGGTAGGCATACATGGTAGGTTTTCTCTAAAATTCAATGTGGGCTCCAACTCTTTCCACCAGCTTCTGGAGCCGCCCAGGAATGGCGTCCACTGACTTTAGCAGGAACTCCGGCGGGATGGAGGACATGACTTCCCGAATTCGGTCCTCCAGTTCTTCCAATGTCCTCGGTTTGGTGCGGTAGACTTCTTCCTTTACCCACCCCCAAAAAAAGAAGTCGCACGGTGTCAAGTCGGGGCTCCTGGCTGGCCATTGATGTGGACCACGACGACCCATCCAACGCCCAGGGAAGTGGGCATCCAGCCACTCACGGACAACAAGAGCGAAGTGCGGAGGGGCGCCATCTTGCATAAATATCAGATCGTCGATGTTCTCCATGTGCTGACAACCGGCCAGACCTCGTTTCGCAACATAGCAAGGTACCGCTCAGCATTCATGGTGTTGCGCAGAAGGAACGGGCCCACAACCTGATCTGAGGTCATACCACACCACACCGTTACACTGAACCGATTCTGCCGTTTTTCAGCGGTAACCATGGGATCCTCTCCTGCCCAGTAGTGGCAATTGTGGCGGTTGACAAGCCTCCGACGTGGAACACCGCCTCGTCGCTCCAGAGGATGTTGCGGAAGAGATGGGGCCAGTCTTCATGCCAAGCCAGCATGATTTCCCCGAACTCCATGCGAATGTCGCAGTCCTCGTCCGAGAGAGATTGGCAGTAATGCGGCTTCCACGCACGCCAATTCAGCTCCTTCTTCAGCACAGTTCGCACTGAGTAGCGGGAGAGTCCACTTTCCCGAGCTGCCTGGCGAGTTGACTTTCGTGGACTCCGTGCGAACATTTCCTGAACTGCCTGCACCGTCTCCTGGGCCCTGGATGTCGAAGGGCGACCACATCTTCGAACATCTGCCACAGACCCCGTGGTCATGAGCTTCGAGTGTCAGTTCTTGATTGTTTTCGGGTCCACTTGGGCACGTGGTCCGTGAATGGCCCGCCACCATCTTTGAACTCGAACGACCGATTGCCAAACTTCGTACCGTGCCGCCAACTGGGCACGCTCCTGCAGTGTTAAACGCTCAGCCATGTTACCCTTCAATCTGAAATGAAAAAAAAAAAATGAACGTTACAATTGTACCACTTTAGAGAACACAAAGAGAACACTTTAGAGAAAAAAAGATTACCGTTACAATTGTACCACTTTAGAGAACACACCATAACAATATAACAATACAATCACAATTTATACATAATTTATATGTAATTTAAATTAGGGAGCTACTTTCCGCCCACCCTGAAACCGTCTTTCCTCACTCATGATTTGGTGTATTGACCCTCTAGAAGTTCTAAAAAGATAATATTTACTTTTTAGGACCCTCCACCCGCCGCATTTTTGCCGAAAACAAAATGGCAGAAAGTCATATTTTGAAAGACCCATAGTATAATATCTATCTGTTTTTAAGAGAACATATCGCGTTATATTGTGCGTTATTTGGTTATAACTATGATAACGAGTAAATATATTCACACAACACAAGCGATACTTACTAATCACCAATATTGTAGCATGGGTGGCTGCAAAGACTATTGAGTAAAATATGTTTACATTTTAGTTTTAGAGCTTATATATAATTTGTTTAAATTAATTCCGTGTTTTGTATTTTTTTAGATTTTCATAATGTGATATTTCTATAGAAATTTAACCTCAGATCTAAATATAGCAAAATCCCTACCAACAAGACAGTCCGTGAAGCAACATTTTCTGTTCGGAATTCCAAGTGAATTGCCACATAATGTCTTACCCTCTAATATTCAGGTTGGGAGATATTTTCTTCTACTAAAGGAAGGCTCATCTGCAAAATTGACAAGTAATTATATTCTCGAAACGATAGCAGAAGCATTGGTCGAAGTGTGGAAACGTTCATCAATACCCTCAATGAGTAAAAAAATCCATAATTACCAAGCTGAAACGCTTTACCGACAAGGTTACGCAACTGAATCGATCCAAAAGCAGTGCGAAGCTTATTGAATTGTTCAAAAAATCATTGGTAGAACTTTTTGACATTTGTGCCTGTAAATGCAACTTCGTTTCGCACAAAGATTTTGGTTGCCGAAAAAGCGGATGTAACGAAAACATATTATTTGTGTTTGTTCAAAAGAATCTGGAATTCCTTAAGGGTCAGAGGACTATCCGAAATATGGTGATTGGAGGTGTGGATGTTACCCTTTCAAGATCTATAGCAAAAATAAATGCAAGAAAGTTGAAGCAACAACAAGGAAGTAAGCGAAGAAAAATAATCATGCATGAAGAATTCGAAAGGGTAGTCATTGATGATGTGCTTTCACCTGATACTAATACTGATCTCTCTAGTACCGAAGAAAGTTCAACAACTGAGTCTGAATATGAATGCTCTATCATTCAAATAAGAGCCCCTTTACCCAATCTCGTCATGGAAGCCGACTGATTTGGTGTTTCAGATAGGGTTGCATCGGCCATTGCTTCAGCTACTTTGGTGGATTTGGGTATCATTACCGAAAAAGACAGTGACTTTTTTATTGATCGAAGTAAGGTGAGAAGGGAGAGAGACAGAAATTGAGAAAAACATTACAAGTTGGAGCTGCACAAAGTTATGGTGATGTTAAAATTTTATATTTTGATGGGAGAAAAGACAAGACGTTGGTAAAGACAAATAAAGATAGTAAATGGTATCAGGATATAATTGTTGAAGAACATTATGTATTATTGAGTGAGCCTTGTGGAGAATACCTTAACCATTTGAGCCCTAAATCTGGAAAAGCAAGTGATGTATCTGAATCGTTGTTCACTTACTTGAATGAAGTGACACTAGACCAGAATCTCCAGGTGATAGAGTGCAACAGTACGAATATCAACACAGGGTCTAAAGGTGGCATAATCCATTTCATGAACTTCCCTTAAGGCATCTGTTTGTGCGATACGACGGGAAAACAACTGGGCCAAGATCATTCAGTGTATCTATTGGTAATGCTCTTAAGACTTGCCATGAGATGCCTGTGGTAAAGTTCTCCCCAACGGATGGGGCCGATAGCATCCCAGTTCTCACAGATGAGCTCATAAAAAATTTAAGTAATGATCAACAATACATGTTCAGAATAATTGGGGCCATAAGAGAAGGATATGTTGACGGAAGCCTGGAGAAACTCAAGCCTGGTCCCCTTAACAACTCTAGATGGTTAACTCTAGCTAACAGACTATGTCGTTATTATGTTTCCCAAAAGAATCCCTCCAGAGAGTTACATAGCCTTGTTCTGTTCATAGTAACAAACTATGGTCCTAGCTGGTTCAATATAAAATTTAAACCATATCTGCCTGATGGACTCAAACATATCTTTGATGAGATAAAAAGGAAAAGGTTCAATCTGTTACCCCAAGATATACAAAAAGTTGTCCAACCTTATATATCACGCAATACCTATTTTGCTCACTCAGAAAATATTCTTCTATCACTGCTGTTAAATAGTAAGCAAAAGCTGCGCAAAGTTGCAATCGATCGAATAATACAGACAAGAAAGTGTAAGGAAGCCAATACAAGGAAAATCAGAGAATTTGGAGAACCAGAATTGAACTTCAAAGCATCACATTGGACAGACATCATCTGGGATAGGACTGATATCAGCAAACCACCTCTCACTTCTAAATTGTGTGATGAAGAATTGCTTGAGTACGAAACAAAATGTTTCAGAGTTGAGCAATACCCCATTCACACACAGAATGTCGAAAGAGCCGTGAAGTTGGTTAAAGATGCACCAGCATCACTAATATCACAGGAATCAAGAGACGGATTTATTACGTCAAAAATAAAAAGTCGCTCTCTGCTTCCCTCACTTAAAACCAAAAAGGATCTGATGCCTCTCCTGAAAAATTAATAATATTTGAGATGAGCGGGTTTTATAACGCATTCAAATGTAATTGATTTACGGCATCCATCGAAGTGAGACCAGATACAATTTTATGTCAATACAATGTATGCACAATGGTGTTTTTCAAGTATAGTTTTGCATTATAAAGCGTTTTTCTTCAATTATTTTTTTTTTGGTAGAACACTTAGGTTTTATGTTATGAGCATATTTTTATTTATGGACAACCAACTGATGGCCATTTTGCTTTTATGTAAAAATGCGAGTGATGGTTTGAGTTACAAACATTAAATGACTGAATACATCATTTGTATGTTCTAATACAACAATAAACAAGTGAGGCAAATAAATTTGAAATAAAAAGTTGTGTATATATATATATATATACGGTATATATATATATATATATATATATATATATATATATATTTATATATATATATATATATATATATATATATATATATATATATATATCTTTTTGCCTTGTTTATCACTATCCGATTTTGTCTCTTAAGTTTCGCATCGTCGGTCATCATAACTACTAAATCTATTGCTTTCTTGCTTCTCTGAATTTCCTGACTATCTGGAGCATAATATGCTGTCTGTTTTAGTTCCTCATTTCTTCCATATCTCAAGCGCTGAAATTCCCCGGTGTTAAATTTCATATTGCTTTCTGACCTTTTTATATTCTGTTTGTGTCCCTCTGTCGGGCCTCCACCTCTTCTGCATTACTGATTTTTCTGCTGATTTTTGTATCGTCCGTAAAGGATGTTACAATACTGTTGTTGGTTACTTCAATGTCTATGTCTATGTCTGTTAGCATGATAATGAATGGGAGTGGGGCCAATACTGTTCCTGATGGTACAGAGTTGCGTACTTCCGATCTGTGACATACCTTGGATTTTTACGACCTGCTGACGTTCTCTGAAGAAGTTGGAGATTCATTTTCTCAATTTGCCTGTTATTCCCATATGTTTCATTTTATGTGGTATTATACTATGATTACATTTGTCTAACGCTTCAGCAAAATCCGTGTATATAACATTATCGTAATTTTCATTGCTTTCAAGTGCGTCTATGATATTGTTGTAGTACTGTATTAGTTGTGATAGATAGAGAGAGAGAGAGAGAGATGGACTACTATAAACTATAAATATTAATTTTCATGGGATATTAATAAACAATACATGAAAAAAACAAAAATAGGTCATACATTTTTTAGGCGATTATGAAATAAAAAATTGATTTGTTCCTTCAGAAGTTTTAAAATCGAAACATAAAACCCTACGAAAGAGGCGTTAAAACTCTGAATTCAAAGATAAAGTCATACTATGTCACAAGCTGTAATTAGCTTATTTAAATTATTAATCTACATTTCATACATCATTAAATCACAAGTTAAGTCGACTTAGAGGAGCAAGTCAGGATCAAGCAATAAACTTTAGGCTTACAAACAATAAAATAAGTCTGCGAGAATTATATCTTAAGTTTATAAGTGATTTCAGTGTTTTATGTTGTCATTGTAATGGAGCAAAATCTTAAAATGAAGTAAGCTCTATATATATATATATATATATATATATATATGTATGTGTGTGTGTGTATTTGTGTATGTGTGTGTGTGTGAGTGTGGTACTTTAAGAGACTATGAGGCTTTGAAATTCAGTTGATGTGAAGCATATATGGAACGATATAAAACTTTATATGCCACAAAGATCGGTATTGTAAAGTTATGTCAAGTTATAATAACAATTTTTAATGTGTAAGAGGCGAAATTTGGAATAAACCTGCTCGTGATTCGTATTTATAATTTCTATATTTTTAACTTTTTGGAAAGAAAGGAAAGCTGAAAAAGAAGCTATACCTGTGAAGCAAATAAACTTGAAATGTGTCGGTTTTTCCTATGATTTTGGACATTTTAGTGACAAATTAATGAACTTATTAAAGGAATCCACATCATCTATCCCAGAAGGAGGCCATGAAATATTCAACTTAAGGGGCCCTTTCGGTTTGGAATAATTCCAATCTTAACCAATCCACAGCGGAATTATAAATCGAATACCTGCGATTAATCATGTCTTATTATTTATTGTTTGTTCCAAACAATATACAGTATATTATTAAATATATATTCGAACCGTTAGAACAAAATGATTTTATAGTTGCATACAAGAGTTTGGGCACACTTTGTGAATTCTTGTAAATGTTTGAATTGCGATACAACTAGAAAAGTGTAAACGCTCAGACAATATTTATAAAGCTGTTGCCATAGAGTATATTTATAAAAAACAATGAGTAAAGGGAAGCCAACGACAAAAAAAGACGGATGATATTTATTTATTTTTCAAAACTGCAACACGACAGTTTAGGTACCCTTTATGTCAGTAACGCGAAGAAACTGATTTTGCTCCGATTACTTCAAGCAGACAACCGGTTCCTGTATCGTTGTATGAGCCTCTAGATTCGTTCCTTCCCAGCCGGGATAATCTTTCTTGACCGAAGCATTTATCTTGTTAAGATTCTTTAGATTTCTTATAAGGACTACTCACCCTCAGATCTTCCTAAAAATGCTTCATGATATTCAGGTGAAGAAACTGAGAAGGCAATTCCAAACCTTTCATTTCTTTTGTTCCTACCATTTTACTGTACATTTAGATGTATGTTTTGGATTATTATCCTCTTGGAATATCCAACCACGCCCCATCTTCAACTTGCTCACCGAGACCAGAAGGAGGTTTAAATCCAAAATTTATTGATACAGTCCTTCGCTGAATCTGTTGATTCAACAATTCAAACCAAATTGTCTGTACCTGCAGATGACAGATCCAGAGCATGACCGAGCCGCTACTGTGCTTTACTGTCAGAATAATGTTACTTTTCACTGTAGCCTGAAAGTTGATGTTTACCTTATCAGACTGGAGAATCTAGTTAAAAAAGACTTGAAACTCATCGAGACAGAATTGGGGCGCTTTGAAAATTGCCCCTGGATGCCTTCGCCTCAATAATGAGGGGCCTCCTTCCTTAAGTTCCTCACCCCCGTTTATGAGGGCTCACCGTCTTACATGAGGGGCACTTGTGGGTTTGCCCCTTGAGGGGCCCCACCTCACCCTTCCGTTCCCTACCTTCCTTTATGAAGTTTCATGGTCTTTCATGAGAGATATTTGTAGGTTTAAAACAAGAAAGGAAAAAAGAAAAAGAAAAAGAAAAAGAAAACAAAGAAACATTCCCTGACGAGATGTATTTGAAACAAAGCTTAACCTAGTCTAGATTGAGTAGTTCAAGGATGAAATGTTTCAGCATGCAGGGAGCAATATTCCCACTGAGTAATATGGGCGCAAAAAGGGAGAGTGCAAGAATGTTGCAGAGATAATGATCAATGTTGCAAAGGGGGTTATGTTGCAAACGGGGGTGGGGATATGTTGCAAAGGGGGGTGGTATGCAATGAAGGGTGGTAGGGTAATGCAACAACTCAAAGTTGGCAAGGGGGAGAGGGGGAGGGAGCTTCGGAGGAAGAAGGGAGGATGACCTCCCCCCAAAGGGGTCCCCTTAACCTAAGAGAGGAAGAGAAAGTAGAGACGGAGGAGGTCTTTGGGGGAGAAGGTCGGATGTCCTCACTCCCCCAAAGGGAAACCTAATCTAAGTCTTAACCTAAGAAGGAAGGAGAAGAGAGAGTTCTTCATTCCACCGGAGTCCGCATCATTATGAGCGTCCTGAAGCCAAGCAGATCTTATATAGAGGATGGTGAGTTGCCAGATATCACTTTTTATATATGGAGGGGGTTACCAGATACCACCATTTATTTTAATTCTTCAGGTATAACTTATTAGGGTGAGTTGCTAGATACCACCATTTATCTTGATTCACAAGAGTTGCCAAATAATGTTTTTATTTATTAAAAGCAAGAACGACTTTCTCCTTAAAGTTATTCAGAAAGAGAATTAATTATTTAAACGAAACCCAATATTAATAATAAAAGAAATACACTAGAGAATTGGCTTAGCAAAAGAAAACGTTCCAATAACATATTCTCTAAGAATAATATTCAATTTACCATTCGCTTTCATTTATTCTAAAACCTTAGAATGTATACTCTCTATTTACTTTTGACAAACCTTTCATGGCCGAAATAAATAAAACACCATTACATCATTCTGTTTATTCAGACGATTTATTCGAAATATATTGAAGATAAATATACATTCCTATATATACGATGGATTATGTATATAATCAAAAAATAAAATAAAAAATAATATAAGAAATACGAAACGTATAATCATCAAAACAATAGTTCAGGCGAAATACACACACACACACACACACACAACACACACACACACACACACAAACACACACACACACACACAAAAACACTTGTATTTGACCGATTTTCTCCTTAAAATTGTTCAGTAAAAGAAGTAATTTATTTACACGTCGTTCTGTCTATTTACTTTTGACAATCCTTTCTATGTCTTTTCATTTTCGAACAATTTTTTTCGTTGGGGTGAGCAATCAGTAATATATATATATATATATATATATATATATTCTGATTGTATATATATATATATATAAGATAAACAATAAACACCAACAGAAATAATTATTTAAACGTTATTCTGTCTATTTACTTTCATTCCTTCTTTGAAAATGTCTCTGGAAGAAACAATGTACAAATTGCCTCGAGCTAACCGCAAAGCCTAACCGCAAAGGACCATTTGGTCTAATTTCATCCATACAGCTTGAGAAAACCACTCTTCACTTCAAATATTTTTCCAGTCATTACCATTACTACTGAAGTTAAAAACTTAATTTTAAATTATATTATTTATTAAAGGCAAGAGAGAGAGAGAGAGAGAGAGAGAGAGAGAGAGAGAGAGAGAGAGAGAGAGAGAGAGAGAGAGAGAGATTTTTGTCAGAGAAAGTGAGAACGACACACACGCACACACAGAGAAAGAAAGTTTTGCTTATTCTATATGGATATAATATTCACAGCA
Organism: Bathynomus jamesi; assembly: GCA_023014485.1. Lineage (NCBI taxonomy): Eukaryota > Metazoa > Arthropoda > Malacostraca > Isopoda > Cirolanidae > Bathynomus > Bathynomus jamesi. Next base: position 406,587 of record JAJOZX010000672.1, read on the forward strand.
AAGTTTTTTTTAAAATATAAATAAAGGAATGAAAAGAAAAACAAAAATATTTATAATTTCTTGTGGAGAATATATTTAATACACAGATTTTCAAAAGACCTTTTAGAGAAGGAAAAATATATACATACGAGGATTATATGCAATAAATTCAGGACATTGATTCTCTTTTTAACTGGTACCTAATCGTTGTTTAAATTACATTAGTAATAACAATAGCTAAATCGGTTTTCCTTCTCCCCGAATTGTTCATTTTGACAAAGATCAACTTTTCACTCCATCTTAGACCTACAGTTTAACGTGGAAACCGAACTAAGCTGCAGCACGGCCCGCGCTCTCAACCAGTACCCCAGCGTCTTAACCACTAGGATACCTAGGGCGCCCATTTAACTACCAACCCAAGCAGACATTCATTTTCATGAGTTATTTAATCACACATCTACGCGAGAATTGGCAAGTAGAAAGTCAAACCGAATACATTAGTCAAAGTTGAGGATCGAATAGTATGACCAAAAACATATATTTTGCAAATATTTGAAACCATCGTGGCAATTAACACACACACACACACATATGTAACAAAAAATGTCCGTTGTCAGGGAGACGGACCCTTATTACAAATTGTTTGTTTCTCGAAGTTCACTGCCAAGGCTCGATGAGTAAATTGATGTTATAATAAATCTTTCTTTTAAGTTAGTGACCCTCTGCGCGAATTCTTTATCCTCCGCTTACTTCTGTACCCCCGATTTCAGTGTGTATTTGATAATGAAATTTTTCGTTTGTTTAGCTTTTAATCAATAGATTCAAGACACAATAAGTACGAGTTCAGTCAATTTGGCTGTTAGGTTCAACTTGGACTTAAACTAGTCTTAGCATTAATCAAATTATTTAAGTTATAACGTTGCCCATCCATTACATCCCTCGCAGTAGTTTAGGTTAACGGTTCTCAATATTTACTCATAAACTCTCTATTCTCTCAAACTCAATGTCTCAAAACTCAAATCTCATTCAATGAAACTCTCAAATTTAGTCTTTAACGAGCAAACCCTCTCAAAGGCCTACTCGGAGAATTACCAGATCGCCACCCGGCCTATCACTCATTCCCGACGAAGCGCAAGATATCTTCTAACGGGTTTTTCCACCCCGCATCTGTTTTCGTACTCCATCCCTACTACGTCAGAGTCCAAGGCGCGCCGAGGCGAGCCCAATCAACGGAGACTAATTTGTGGGGGAGAGTGCAACTTAGGGGTTTGCGTCCCGTTGATGCGCTTTTTCCAAGGCGCGCCGAGGCGAGCCCAATCAACGGAGACTAATTTGTGGGGGAGAGTGCAACTTAGGGGTTTGCGTCCCGTTGATGCGCTTTTCAAGCATTTAAGAACAAAGAAGAAAAGGGGGGAGCATCGCACGAGTCTATGAGGACAGTCGAGGTTTATCTCAAGGGCTGTTTTAAATATTGAAGATAAAACATGTGGTATTATGTGGAATTAAGTGGCTTGTGTATAACAAATTCGTTCCTTCCAAAAAAAAAACAAAAAAAAATTATTGAATCCCTGAGGGAACTTGAGGCCGAACGAAGGACTTCAATGGTCCGTGAATACGGAAAGATAAATGCTCCGTGAGAGGAAATGATTCGTAGTGGAGAGGCAATTCTCAAAACATGAATTCAGTTTACTTAGGTCTATCCAGATACGTTTGAACTCGTAGTTACAAAGAAAATATGAGAAATTCAATAGAACATTAATCTAGTTAAGCTTGCTTACTATTTATAAATAAATTGAAAGTTGTGAAATCAATAGCTGAAAATTAAATTTACATAATAAATACCGTGAGTCAAACATATACGGATTTATTCTGAAATTACATTCATAGAATAAATACCGTGAGTACTGAAAATGTTTGTTTATTCACCGCATAACCAATATATAATCAAGGAAAGGGTAGGTTTAAGAAGAGAAATACATAGCAAGAAGATCACATTATACGGGGAAATTTTTATTTCTGAATGCCTTATAAGGGCAACGCCTTTCTCTAAATTAAATAATCCGATGTGGAAACGGATCAGCCTTCAATATAGTGTCATTTTCATTTATGCTAACATCATGAAAAATGCGTCTACCGATTTAGGACGACTAATTCTTGTAACTTGGGGTGGAAAGTGCTTTCTTTAGGAGGAATAATTCGTACGACGAGTCGCCTAACGACTCTTATAGTTTTCCAAAGGGATGACTAAATAAAATTTTCATAAATCTCATAAAGTTCATAAATTTTAGAAGTAAAAATGGAAAAACTCTCTCTTTTTTCTATACTAAAATTTGCATACTCAACCGAATGACGAGAGCCTACATTACGAGGGCTTACATTATTAGGTAACTGAATGAAATTATATGAATTTATATTTTGCAGTATAATTTAGTTATCAGGTACGGTCAGCAATTAGTTCGAATGCAAGCGCTTCACCCACATCGTCAGCACAAAAACAAGTTGGTCAGCATCGGATCTCTATTTACAGAAAGTTGCTTTCGAGAGACAACTTTCGCAATCTCGCTTTATGACACAAAATGATATGATAATGGTTTTGAGTTAATATGCTTTTAAAATAAATAAAGGAAAGCGATATAGCAGGGAGAAAATTTGAAATACACAGACGGAGAAACTTATAAATTGCATAAAGAGAGGTCATTTCAGTAAGGCTCGTAAATCGGACACTTGTCGCTAATTACCAATTCGTTAAGCACTAATCACTGAAGGAAAATATTACGCATTTAATTAAATTAAACACTTCACTAATTATCAGTTAGTCAAGCACCAATTACTGAATGAAATTATTAATTAATTAATTCAATTTTACCACTAAATCTAATCAATTAAATTAAGCTAATCTCACTTGTTTTTTAACGTAAGTATATTGGGAAAAGGGGAAAGACATTAAAGGTTTAAATTGGGGAGATAGTTCAGGTCTTAATTACAGGAATAGCCCATTTCCTCGTAGCCAACGTTAGGTGCTGATTCTGGCGTACGATATGACTGAATTGCCGAGGGCAATTTTCTGACGGAACCTGGGCTCGTCGGTGAAAAGCGAAATTGATGAGGGGGGCTTCTTTGGGGCGTTCGCGATCTGGTCACCCGATGCCGGGATTTCAAACCTGGCAGTTGGTACCGGTGGAGGACCTCGGCGGCGACAGCATTTCTTTCAGGTCGCAATTCCGATGACGGCGATTCCCTATACGAAACCAAGGGTGAGGGTGGAGTAGAAGAAGGAGGTCGCTCCTTCGTCTGACTTCTTGAGGGTGACTCTTCGGAGGTATCGAGTCATATCCCGGAGGTCTATTCCTCGTGACAAGGAAGCATTGAAGTGGTGTAAGGTTTCTTTCGTAAACGAGGAGTTTACTATGTAAGTGATCTCAAAATCGCGGGGCGCTTCAGGATCAGCAGGTTTCGATAATTGGGCTTCAGACTGAGACGTGCGGTGAAAGTATACGTGGGGCCTTGCAGAATTAGGAAGCCCATTGGTTGGAAAAGGACTCCGTGATTTGAGAGGGTTTACGCCCCAACGTGTACAACGCAGAGGGTTAAGAGGACAGGGATCATGATTAAATTCAGGAGCAATTTCGTTAAGACAAAAAAAATATTTTATATGAGCAATGATAAACAAGAAAATTCATTCTCTCGAAATCTTAATGAATTCTTTTTATAAATTTTCCATTCGATTCCCCTAAGCTCAAGGAATTTGAGAGCTGATTTGGACGCGCGAAACATGCTCTCTCATCATGCTACTATTTCCGACCTATGCATTTATGCCGATTTCTTACTCATGACTATTTTCCCATTAAACTTCTGAGTCAGACGCCACGATATTAGAACGTGAAATATAATATAAAACATTTTATAAACGATATGCAGTAAAGAACTTGAAAAATGTATACTATATGAAAAAGAAAATATGAAATACGTATAGTTATATGAACATTGTTAACTCCAAACCGGAATCATGCCTTTCAGTCAACTTTCCGGGGGGGATTAATTTGATTATATATTAAATGGTAAAAGATTTGTTAAAAGGAAAAAACATCTTTCTTGATTGTCTCGGGGAAGAGTTTAACCCATTTGTTACCTTTGGTTAATTCGTGTGCGTGTCTTGTTTACTCGTTCGATCGCCTTCTAAACGTTAGCCGATAAGTTCATCTTCTAGACCAGCAATCAGGGCCTTTAAATTACTTCTGGCGGTCGACCCGCGTGCGACCACAGGCCGTCCGTTTCGTCGTACCGACTGCGGAAGCGGTGCGGTTCATTGGTTATCTCTTTTTTCCTTTTCGTTTTGTGTTTATTCTTCTGGCGTACGTAATTCATTTCGTTTGTTTCTTCTTCTTCGGTTGCAATTTCAGTCTCGTTTAATTTTCTCTTCTTTTGTTCAATATAGTCCTGAAGTGGGTTTTTTAATCGCCTCCTTTCTTCTGGGTCTAATTTAGGATTTATCACAAATTCTTGTACTTCCCTTCTTTCCTGCTCCACATACTTAGGGGTTAACGAGAATTCGCTCATCATTTCCATGTTATAAATTTCCTCTGAAATTTCATCTTCAGACCATTTACGGTTATGGTTCATGACTTGATTGATCTCTTTTTCACTCATTTCTTTCTTTAGTTCTTCGCTGTTGAAAAAGCATTCGTTTGGCGCGTTACAAGGTTTTTTCCCTTTGCAATCGCAGTATCGTACAACCTCTCCCGCTAGCTTCATTCCTTCTCTCGTAACCTTAACTCTATCCTGGACGGATTCATTTCGCACGGCAATGGGCACATTCCCCTCTTCGCTCACGCAAACCAGTTGCGTTTCTACACTTAGGTTTAAAGAGGTTTCGCTCGCCTCTACGATTAGAGTGGATCCCTCCTTCAACGGGGAAGGAGTACGTACTTCTAAAATTGCTTCAGCTAAAGGGGCAATGGAAGTGGACCCTCGTATTAATAGGAGAGGGAGATTATTTACTTCTTTTCTCTCCGCGTTTTGATCTTTTTGGTTTGGGGCTCTCATCAATTTCGTAATCAAGGGGATTTTTATCTCATTTATGTAAGCCACAAACCCCGTGCCTTTACCTGCAATATGTATGAAGTTTGCTCGGATGAAATCCACCCCTAAAATAAAGTTTAATCCCTCAGGCAATTTTTTAACGAGCAACGCAGTAAGATCATATTTCTCGCGCTCAATGCCTATTTTTGTTTTTATTTGTCCCATGGTGGTTAGAACTTCGTCATTTATCGCCTTACGGCTAGTCTTTTCGACCTGGGGTCGAAATCCAACAGTGTCGATTGACCCTTCCCTTGCTAGACTGACATCGGCCCCTGAGTTCAAAAGTTCAAGGGATACCATGGGACCGTTTCCCTTCATTATTTTTCTCTCTGTATTTTCCATCACACTACTTTCGTTCATCTTAACCCGGGTCGCTTCCCCGGGGCATTTATACGAGGGAGCTACTTCAGTCATGTCTCTTTCACTGAGGCAATCCATCCGCGTCCATTATCACGATATTGTCCTCACTCGTTTTTAATTCATTTTCGCAATTTTCATTTTTGTTCGCCGGATTCAAACTTCCGTTCCCACAATACAAACACGAGTCATTCTTCGTCATGTTATGTCTCATACTCACGTCACATGACCACATAATATATACTCCATTTACCCATTGTGCTTCCGTTGGGGGATCAATTTCCCTTCGGTCTATCGTGTTCTCATCTATCACACTATCATCCATCGAGCTCTCAGATTTTAATTCTTGCATTCCTTCCATTTCTTTCTCGCTTAATTCGAACATTTCATACATTTTTCTCGTACACTCCGTTATCATTCCCACTACGTCTGTGTCCTTCGACTGAGGCCTTACCTCAAAGTCAAGGTTATCTCCTGTTCTTTCCACGCACTCACTATCAGGTCTGCATGAGGTAGACTCCACTCTCAAGGTCAAATCACTCTGCACACACGCTCCGTCCTCTCGCACCGTGTATGTACTTTCAATATCACTCGTTTCATGGGCATTTAAACACTTCTCTTTCGTATCATTATTTAAGCTGCGTCTTTCATTCCTTTCACTCATTTCACTCATCCCTTTCGCTTCCTCATTCTTGCATGTTGTCCTCTCTTTCTCATTCCATTCATTCATGTTCATTTTCTCACTTGCGTTTCTTCTATCCCGGTTCATGCTTTCGTCTTCTTTTCTCCTTACCAATATCGGCTTCAATTCAAGTTCTTTTGTCTTGTGTGTTACTCTTCTTACCAATATCGGCTTCAATTCAAGTTCGTTTGTCTTGTGCTTTGCTTCTTCCTCCTTGAATGATGCTCGACGGGGGGAGGTGTCCCTTTCGTTTGATGAGTCATTCCTCCGGGGCCACGGGGAATTTCTTCGCCCTTTCTCCCACTCTTTTTCGGGGCGTCTTCCGCGGTTGGTTTCCCTCTCCTGGTCGTATCTCCGATAGGGTGACGGACTTCGGTCCGTTCTTCTGTCGGGATACCTGCCTCCATTCCTGTTGGGGGAGAGGTAACCTCCGTTTCTCTTGTCGTAAGGGGAGTAGTTTCTGTCGTAATGGGAAGAGTCCCTTCTTCTTCGTTGTTCATAAGGCGACGGAGAGCCGTACCGATTCTCGTACCTGTTGTCGTATCTGGGGTTACCCTCATACCTGTTGTCGTATCTGGGTTACCCTCATACCTGTTATCGTATCTGGAGTTACCATAGTTATCTCTGTTTCTCTCATACGGCGAGAAGTTCCGTCTTTTCGAATATTCGGAAGGGGAAGAGTACCTACTTCCTCTTTTTTCGTGGTCTTCGTACCGTCGGCCTCCTCCAGGAGTCCATTCCATCCGATAATTTCTTTCATTCTCTCGCCTATAGCTCTCATCCCTTTCACGCACCCTTTCACTCTCCTTCAATGTCTTCACTCCTTCAATCAGGGGGCAATGACTAGCTTTGTGTCCCCTCTCCTCACATAGAAGACATCGAACGTGATTATACCAGGCATTATTTGTATGGGACGGGTGCATTACTAGTGTTATACGGGACAGTATTAACTTGTGGATCGGGTAGGCCTACATTGGGGGAATACAAGTGAGGATACATTGGATAGAAAGGAGAAACATAGGGATGAGGGAAGTGGGTAGGGAGTGGTTGCTGATACATGGTTGGGACGGATTCCTTCTTGGGCAAGAGGCATGTTCTCGAATGAGATCGGCCAAAACTCGACCAAATTTGAATCTCTAAAATTTGTTACAAACGGGTTTGGATCTGGATTAGTCTCAAACTCGAGTCTAGGGGAACAGATTGGAAGGAAAGCTATTCTATTTATATCAAAATTTGGGGGAAAGAAATGAACGTTTGGGGTTAATTTAGGGGAACTGCCCGCTATAGGGAGGCACTCGACTCGTCCCTCCACCTGCCGCTTGGTGTCCAGAAGCAAGTTGCGATGTCGACTCGGCCTGAGCAGCAGCAGCCCACGCAGCGTTCCTCGATCGGTGACCCTCACGTTGTCGTTCGTCTCTGTCTGTTGCGAGCTGGTAGCCCTCATATACACACTTGGAGAGCACTTTTTTCCTTTTTCACTTATGTTTTTAGGGGGTGTATCAGAAAGGAAAGATCCTACTTTTGACACCAGTTTGTAATAAAAAATTGTCCGTTCTCAGGGAGACGGACCCTTACTACAAATTGTTTGTTTCTCGAAGGTCACTGCCAAGGCTCGATGAGTAAATTGAAGTTATAATAAATCTTTCTTTTAAGTTAGTGACCCTCTGCGCGAATTCTTTATCCTCCGCTTACTTCTGTACCCCCGATTTCAGTGTGTATTTGATAATGAAATTGTTCGTTTGTTTAGCTTTTAATCAATAGATTCATGACACAATAAGTACGAGTTCAGTCAATTTGGCTGTTAGGTTCAACTTGGACTTAAACTAGTCTTAGCATTAATCAAATTATGTAAGTTATAACGTTGCCCATCCACTACATCCCTCGCAGTAGTTTAGGTTAACGGTTCTCAATATTTACTCATAAACTCTCTATTCTCTCAAACTCAATGTCTCAAAACTCAAATCTCACTCAATGAAACTCTCAAATTTAGTCTTTAACGAGCAAACCCTCTGAAATACCTACTCGGAGAATTACCAGATCGCCACCCGGCCTATCACTCATTCCCGACGAAGCGCAAGATATCTTCTAATGGGTTTTTCCACCCCGCATCTGTTTTCGTACTCCATCCCTACTACGTCAGAGTCCAAGGCGCGCCGAGGCGAGCCCAATCAACGGAGACTAATTTGTGGGGGAGAGTGCAACTTAGGGGTTTGCGTCCCGTTGATGCGCTTTTCCAAGGCGCGCCGAGGCGAGCCCAATCAACGGAGACTAATTTGTGGGGGAGAGTGCAACTTAGGGGTTTGCGTCCCGTTGATGCGCTTTTCAAGCATTTAAGAACAAAGAAGAAAAGGGGGGAGCATCGCACGAGTCTATGAGGACAGTCGAGGTTTATCTCAAGGGCTGTTTTAAATATTGAAGATAAAACATGTGGTATTATGTGGAATTAAGTGGCTTGTGTATAACAAATTCGTTCCTTCCAAAAAAAAAACAAAAAAAAATTATTGAATCCCTGAGGGAACTTGAGGCCGAACGAAGGACTTCAATGGTCCGTGAATACGGAAAGATAAATGCTCCGTGAGAGGAAATGATTCGTAGTGGAGGGCAATTCTCAAAACACGAATTCAGTTTACTTAGGTCTATCCAGATACGTTTGAACTCGTAGTTACAAAGAAAATATGAGAAATTCAATAGAACATTAATCTAGTTAAGCTTGCTTACTATTTATAAATAAATTGAAAGTTGTGAAATCAATAGCTGAAATTAAATTTACATAATAAATACCGTGAGTCAAACATATACGGATTTATTCTGAAATTACATTCATAGAATAAATACCGTGAGTACTGAAAATGTTTGTTTATTCACCGCATAACCAATATATAATCAAGGAAAGGGTAGGTTTAAGAAGAGAAATACATAGCAAGAAGATCACATTATACGGGGAAATTTTTATTTCTGAATGCCTTATAAGGGCAACGCCCTTCTCTAAATTAAATAATCCGATGTGGAAACGGATCAGCCTTCAATATAGTGTCATTTTCATTTATGCTAACATCATGAAAAATGCGTCTACCGATTTAGGACGACTAATTCTTGTAACTTGGGGTGGAAAGTGCTTTCTTTAGGAGGAATAATTCGTACGACGAGTCGCCTAACGACTCTTATAGTTTTCCAAAGGGATGACTAAATAAAATTTTCATAAATCTCATAAAGTTCATAAATTTTAGAAGTAAAAATGGAAAAACTCTTTTTCTTTTTTCTATACTAAAATTTGCATACTCAACCGAATGACGAGAGCCTACATTACGAGGGCTTACATTATTAGGTAACTGAATGAAATTATATGAATTTATATTTTGCAGTATAATTTAGTTATCAGGTACGGTCAGCAATTAGTTCGAATGCGAGCGCTTCACCCGCATCGTCAGCACAAAAACAAGTTGGTCAGCATCGGATCTCTATTTACAGAAAGTTGCTTTCGAGAGACAACTTTCGCAATCTCGCTTTATGACACAAAATGATATGATAATGGTTTTGAGTTAATATGCTTTTAAATAAATAAAGGAAAGCGATATAGCAGGGAGAAAATTTGAAATACACAGACGGAGAAACTTATAAATTGCATAAAGAGAGGTCATTTCAGTTAGGCTCGTAAATCGGACACTTGTCGCTAATTACCAATTCGTTAAGCACTAATCACTGAAGGAAAATATTACGCATTTAATTAAATTAAACACTTCACTAATTATCAGTTAGTCAAGCACCAATTACTGAATGAAATTATTAATTAATTAATTCAATTTTACCACTAAATCTAATCAATTAAATTAAGCTAATCTCACTTGTTTTTTAACGTAAGTATATTGGGAAAAGGGGAAAGACATTAAAGGTTTAAATTGGGGAGATGGTTCAGGTCTTAATTACAGGAATAGCCCATTTCCTCGTAGCCAACGTTAGGTGCGATTCTGGCGTACGATATGACTGAATTGCCGAGGGCAATTTTCTGACGGAACCTGGGCTCGTCGGTGAAAAGCGAAATTGATGAGGGGGGCTTCTTTGGGGCGTTCGCGATCTGGTCACCCGATGCCGGGATTTCAAACCTGGCAGTTGGTACCGGTGGAGGACCTCGGCGGCGACAGCATTTCTTTCAGGTCGCAATTCCGATGACGGCGATTCCCTATACGAAACCAAGGGTGAGGGTGGAGTAGGAGAAGAAGGAGGTCGCTCCTTCGTCTGACTTCTTGAGGGTGACTCTTCGGAGGTATCGAGTCATATCCCGGAGGTCTATTCCTCGTGACAAGGAAGCATTGAAGTGGTGTAAGGTTTCTTTCGTAAACGAGGAGTTTACTATGTAAGTGATCTCAAAATCGCGGGGCGCTTCAGGATCAGCAGGTTTCGATAATTGGGCTTCAGACTGAGACGTGCGGTGAAAGTATACGTGGGGCCTTGCAGAATTAGGAAGCCCATTGGTTGGAAAAGGACTCCGTGATTTGAGAGGGTTTACGCCCCAACGTGTACAACGCAGAGGGTTAAGAGGACAGGGATCATGATTAAATTCAGGAGCAATTTCGTTAAGACAAAAAAAATATTTTATATGAGCAATGATAAACAAGAAAATTCATTCTCTCGAAATCTTAATGAATTCTATTTTATAAATTTTCCATTCGATTCCCCTAAGCTCAAGGAATTTGAGAGCTGATTTGGACGCGCGAAACATGCTCTCTCATCATGCTACTATTTCCGACATATGCATTTATGCCGATTTCTTACTCATGACTATTTTCCCATTAAACTTCTGAGTCAGACGCCACGATATTAGAACGTGAAATATAATATAAAACATTTTATAAACGATATGCAGTAAAGAACTTGAAAAATGTATACTATATGAAAAAGAAAATATGAAATACGTATAGTTATATGAACATTGTTAACTCCAAACCGGAATCATGCCTTTCAGTCAACTTTCCGAGGGGGGGATTAATTTGATTATATATTAAATGGTAAAAGATTTGTTAAAAGGAAAAAACATCTTTCTTGATTGTCTCGGGGAAGAGTTTAACCCATTTGTTACCTTTGGTTAATTCGTGTGCGTGTCTTGTTTACTCGTTCGATCGCCTTCTAAACGTTAGCCGATAAGTTCATCTTCTAGACCAGCAATCAGGGCCTTTAAATTACTTCCGGCGGTCGACCCGCGTGCGACCATAGGCCGTCCGTTTCGTCGTACCGACTGCGGAAGCGGTGCGGTTCATTGGTTATCTCTTTTTTCCTTTTCGTTTTGTGTTTATTCTTCTGGCGTACGTAATTCATTTCGTTTGTTTCTTCTTCTTCGGTTGCAATTTCAGTCTCGTTTAATTTTCTCTTCTTTTGTTCAATATAGTCCTGAAGTGGGTTTTTTAATCGCCTCCTTTCTTCTGGGTCTAATTTAGGATTTATCACAAATTCTTGTACTTCCCTTCTTTCCTGCTCCACATACTTAGGGGTTAACGAGAATTCGCTCATCATTTCCTTGTTATAAATTTCCTCTGAAATTTCATCTTCAGACCATTTACGGTTATGGTTCATGACTTGATTGATCTCTTTTTCACTCATTTCTTTCTTTAGTTCTTCGCTGTTGAAAAAGCATTCGTTTGGCGCGTTACAAGGTTTTTTCCCTTTGCAATCGCAGTATCGTACAACCTCTCCCGCTAGCTTCATTCCTTCTCTCGTAACCTTAACTCTATCCTGGACGGATTCATTTCGCACGGCAATGGGCACATTCCCCTCTTCGCTCACGCAAACCAGTTGCGTTTCTACACTTAGGTTTAAAGAGGTTTCGCTCGCCTCTACGATTAGAGTGGATCCCTCCTTCAACGGGGAAGGAGTACGTACTTCTAAAATTGCTTCAGCTAAAGGGGCAATGGAAGTGGACCCTCGTATTAATAGGAGAGGGAGATTATTTACTTCTTTTCTCTCCGCGTTTTGATCTTTTTGGTTTGGGGCTCTCATCAATTTCGTAATCAAGGGGATTTTTATCTCATTTATGTAAGCCCAAACCCCGTGCCTTTACCTGCAATATGTATGAAGTTTGCTCGGATGAAATCCACCCTAAAATAAAGTTTAATCCCTCAGGCAATTTTTTAACGAGCAACGCAGTAAGATCATATTTCTCGCGCTCAATGCCTATTTTTGTTTTTATTTGTCCCATGGTGGTTAGAACTTCGTCATTTATCGCCTTACGGCTAGTCTTTTCGACCTGGGGTCGAAATCCAACAGTGTCGATTGACCCTTCCCTTGCTAGACTGACATCGGCCCCTGAGTTCAAAAGTTCAAGGGATACCATGGGACCGTTTCCCTTCATTATTTTTCTCTCTGTATTTTCCATCACACTACTTTCGTTCATCTTAACCCGGGTCGCTTCCCCGGGGCATTTATACGAGGGAGCTACTTCAGTCATGTCTCTTTCACTGAGGCAATCCATCCGCGTCCATTATCACGATATTGTCCTCACTCGTTTTAATTCATTTTCGCAATTTTCATTTTTGTTCGCCGGATTCAAACTTCCGTTCCCACAATACAAACACGAGTCATTCTTCGTCATGTTATGTCTCATACTCACGTCACATGACCACAAAATATATACTCCATTTACCCATTGTACTTCCGTTGGGGCAATTTCCCTTCGGTCTATCGTGTTCTCATCTATCACACTATCATCCATCGAGCTCTCAGATTTTAATTCTTGCATTCCTTCCATTTCTTTCTCGCTTAATTCGAACATTTCATACATTTTTCTCGTACACTCCGTTATCATTCCCACTACGTCTGTGTCCTTCGACTGAGGCCTTACCTCAAAGTCAAGGTTATCTCCTGTTCTTTCCACGCACTCACTATCAGGTCTGCATGAGGTAGACTCCACTCTCAAGGTCAAATCACTCTGCACACACGCTCCGTCCTCTCGCACCGTGTATGTACTTTCAATATCACTCGTTTCATGGGCATTTAAACACTTCTCTTTCGTATCATTATTTAAGCTGCGTCTTTCATTCCTTTCACTCATTTCACTCATCCCTTTCGCTTCCTCATTCTTGCATGTTGTCCTCTCTTTCTCATTCCATTCATTCATGTTCATTTTCTCACTTGCGTTTCTTCTATCCCGGTTCATGCTTTCGTCTTCTTTTCTCCTTACCAATATCGGCTTCAATTCAAGTTCTTTTGTCTTGTGTGTTACTCTTCTTACCAATATCGGCTTCAATTCAAGTTCGTTTGTCTTGTGCTTTGCTTCTTCCTCCTTGAATGATGCTCGACGGGGGGAGGTGTCCCTTTCGTTTGATGAGTCATTCCTCCGGGGCCACGGGGAATTTCTTCGCCCTTTCTCCCACTCTTTTTCGGGCGTCTTCCGCGGTTGGTTTCCCTCTCCTGGTCGTATCTCCGATAGGGTGACGGACTTCGGTCCGTTCTTCTGTCGGGATACCTGCCTCCATTCCTGTTGGGGGAGAGGTAACCTCCGTTTCTCTTGTCGTAAGGGGAGTAGTTTCTGTCGTAATGGGAAGAGTCCCTTCTTCTTCGTTGTTCATAAGGCGACGGAGAGCCGTACCGATTCTCGTACCTGTTGTCGTATCTGGGGTTACCCTCATACCTGTTGTCGTATCTGGGTTACCCTCATACCTGTTATCGTATCTGGAGTTACCATAGTTATCTCTGTTTCTCTCATACGGAGAAGTTCCGTCTTTTCGAATATTCGGAAGGGGAAGACTACCTACTTCCTCTTTTTTCGTGGTCTTCGTACCGTCGGCCTCCTCCAGGAGTCCATTCCATCCGATAATTTCTTTCATTCTCTCGCCTATAGCTCTCATCCCTTTCACGCACCCTTTCACTCTCCTTCAATGTCTTCACTCCTTCAATCAGGGGCAATGACTAGCTTTGTGTCCCCTCTCCTCACATAGAAGACATCGAACGTGATTATACCAGGCATTATTTGTATGGGACGGGTGCATTACTAGTGTTATACGGGACATTATTAACTTGTGGATCGGTAGGCCTACATTGGGGGAATACAAGTGAGGATACATTGGATAGAAAGGAGAAACATAGGGATGAGGGAAGTGGTAGGGAGTGGTTGCTGATACATGGTTGGGACGGATTCCTTCTTGGGCAAGAGGCATGTTCTCGAATGAGATCGGCCAAAACTCGACCAAATTTGAATCTCTAAAATTTGTTACAAACGGGTTTGGATCTGGATTAGTCTCAAACTCGAGTCTAGGGGAACAGATTGGAAGGAAAGCTATTCTATTTATATCAAAATTTGGGGGAAAGAAATGAACGTTTGGGGTTAATTTAGGGGAACTGCCCGCTATAGGGAGCACTCGACTCGTCCCTCCACCTGCCGCTTGGTGTCCAGAAGCAAGTTGCGATGTCGACTCTGCCTGAGCAGCAGCAGCCCACGCAGCGTTCCTCGATCGGGTGACCCTCACGTTGTCGTTCGTCTCTGTCTGTTGCGAGCTGGTAGCCCTCATATACACACTTGGAGAGCACTTTTTTCCTTTTCACTTATGTTTTTAGGGGTGTATCAGAAAGGAAAGATCCCACTTTTGACACCAGTTTGTAATAAAAAATTGTCCGTTCTCAGGGAGACGGACCCTTACTACAAATTGTTTGTTTCTCGAAGGTCACTGCCAAGGCTCGATGAGTAAATTGAAGTTATAATAAATCTTTCTTTTAAGTTAGTGACCCTCTGCGCGAATTCTTTATCCTCCGCTTACTTCTGTACCCCGATTTCAGTGTGTATTTGATAATGAAATTGTTCGTTTGTTTAGCTTTTAATCAATAGATTCATGACACAATAAGTACGAGTTCAGTCAATTTGGCTGTTAGGTTCAACTTGGACTTAAACTAGTCTTAGCATTAATCAAATTATGTAAGTTATAACGTTGCCCATCCACTACATCCCTCGCAGTAGTTTAGGTTAACGGTTCTCAATATTTACTCATAAACTCTCTATTCTCTCAAACTCAATGTCTCAAAACTCAAATCTCACTCAATGAAACTCTCAAATTTAGTCTTTAACGAGCAAACCCTCTGAAATACCTACTCGGAGAATTACCAGATCGCCACCCGGCCTATCACTCATTCCCGACGAAGCGCAAGATATCTTCTAATGGGTTTTTCCACCCCGCATCTGTTTTCGTACTCCATCCCTACTACGTCAGAGTCCAAGGCGCGCCGAGGCGAGCCCAATCAACGGAGACTAATTTGTGGGGGAGAGTGCAACTTAGGGGTTTGCGTCCCGTTGATGCGCTTTTTCCAAGGCGCGCCGAGGCGAGCCCAATCAACGGAGACTAATTTGTGGGGGAGTGCAACTTAGGGGTTTGCGTCCCGTTGATGCGCTTTTCAAGCATTTAAGAACAAAGAAGAAAAGGGGGGAGCATCGCACGAGTCTATGAGGACAGTCGAGGTTTATCTCAAGGCTGTTTTAAATATTGAAGATAAAACATGTGGTATTATGTGGAATTAAGTGGCTTGTGTATAACAATTCGTTCCTTCCAAAAAAAAAACAAAAAAAAAATTATTGAATCCCTGAGGGAACTTGAGGCCGAACGAAGGACTTCAATGGTCCGTGAATACGGAAAGATAAATGCTCCGTGAGAGGAAATGATTCGTAGTGGAGAGGCAATTCTCAAAACACGAATTCAGTTTACTTAGGTCTATCCAGATACGTTTGAACTCGTAGTTACAAAGAAAATATGAGAAATTCAATAGAACATTAATCTAGTTAAGCTTGCTTACTATTTATAAATAAATTGAAAGTTGTGAAATCAATAGCTGAAAATTAAATTTACATAATAAATACCGTGAGTCAAACATATACGGATTTATTCTGAAATTACATTCATAGAATAAATACCGTGAGTACTGAAAATGTTTGTTTATTCACCGCATAACCAATATATAATCAAGGAAAGGGTAGGTTTAAGAAGAGAAATACATAGCAAGAAGATCACATTATACGGGGAAATTTTTATTTCTGAATGCCTTATAAGGGCAACGCCCTTCTCTAAATTAAATAATCCGATGTGGAAACGGATCAGCCTTCAATATAGTGTCATTTTCATTTATGCTAACATCATGAAAAATGCGTCTACCGATTTAGGACGACTAATTCTTGTAACTTGGGTGGAAAGTGCTTTCTTTAGGAGGAATAATTAGTACGACGAGTCGCCTAACGACTCTTATAGTTTTCCAAAGGGATGACTAAATAAAATTTTCATAAATCTCATAAAGTTCATAAATTTTAGAAGTAAAAATGGAAAAACTCTTTTTCTTTTTTCTATACTAAAATTTGCATACTCAACCGAATGACGAGAGCCTACATTACGAGGGCTTACATTATTAGGTAACTGAATTAAATTATATGAATTTATATTTTGCAGTATAATTTAGTTATCAGGTACGGTCAGCAATTAGTTCGAATGCGAGCGCTTCACCCGCATCGTCAGCACAAAAACAAGTTGGTCAGCATCGGATCTCTATTTACAGAAAGTTGCTTTCGAGAGACAACTTTCGCAATCTCGCTTTATGACACAAAATGATATGATAATGGTTTTGAGTTAATATGCTTTTAAAATAAATAAAGGAAAGCGATATAGCAGGGAGAAAATTTGAAATACACAGACGGAGAAACTTATAAATTGCATAAAGAGAGGTCATTTCAGTAAGGCTCGTAAATCGGACACTTGTCGCTAATTACCAATTCGTTAAGCACTAATCACTGAAGGAAAATATTACGCATTTAATTAAATTAAACACTTCACTAATTATCAGTTAGTCAAGCACCAATTACTGAATTAAATTATTAATTAATTAATTCAATTTTACCACTAAATCTAATCAATTAAATTAAGCTAATCTCACTTGTTTTTTAACGTAAGTATATTGGGAAAAGGGGAAAGACATTAAAGGTTTAAATTGGGGAGATGGTTCAGGTCTTAATTACAGGAATAGCCCATTTCCTCGTAGCCAACGTTAGGTGCTGATTCTGGCGTACGATATGACTGAATTGCCGAGGGCAATTTTCTGACGGAACCTGGGCTCGTCGGTGAAAAGCGAAATTGATGAGGGGGGCTTCTTTGGGGCGTTCGCGATCTGGTCACCCGATGCCGGGATTTCAAACCTGGCAGTTGGTACCGGTGGAGGACCTCGGCGGCGACAGCATTTCTTTCAGGTCGCAATTCCGATGACGGCGATTCCCTATACGAAACCAAGGGTGAGGGTGGAGTAGGAGAAGAAGGAGGTCGCTCCTTCGTCTGACTTCTTGAGGGTGACTCTTCGGAGGTATCGAGTCATATCCCGGAGGTCTATTCCTCGTGACAAGGAAGCATTGAAGTGGTGTAAGGTTTCTTTCGTAAACGAGGAGTTTACTATGTAAGTGATCTCAAAATCGCGGGGCGCTTCAGGATCAGCAGGTTTCGATAATTGGGCTTCAGACTGAGACGTGCGGTGAAAGTATACGTGGGGCCTTGCAGAATTAGGAAGCCCATTGGTTGGAAAAGGACTCCGTGATTTGAGAGGGTTTACGCCCCAACGTGTACAACGCAGAGGGTTAAGAGGACAGGGATCATGATTAAATTCAGGAGCAATTTCGTTAAGACAAAAAAAATATTTTATATGAGCAATGATAAACAAGAAAATTCATTCTCTCGAAATCTTAATGAATTCTTTTTTATAAATTTTCCATTCGATTCCCCTAAGCTCAAGGAATTTGAGAGCTGATTTGGACGCGCGAAACATGCTCTCTCATCATGCTACTATTTCCGACCTATGCATTTATGCCGATTTCTTACTCATGACTATTTTCCCATTAAACTTCTGAGTCAGACGCCACGATATTAGAACGTGAAATATAATATAAAACATTTTATAAACGATATGCAGTAAAGAACTTGAAAAATGTATACTATATGAAAAAGAAAATATGAAATACGTATAGTTATATGAACATTGTTAACTCCAAACCGGAATCATGCCTTTCAGTCAACTTTCCGAGGGGGGGATTAATTTGATTATATATTAAATGGTAAAAGATTTGTTAAAAGGAAAAAACATCTTTCTTGATTGTCTCGGGGAAGAGTTTAACCCATTTGTTACCTTTGGTTAATTCGTGTGCGTTTCTTGTTTACTCGTTCGATCGCCTTCTAAACGTTAGCCGATAAGTTCATCTTCTAGACCAGCAATCAGGGCCTTTAAATTACTTCCGGCGGTCGACCCGCGTGCGACCATAGGCCGTCCGTTTCGTCGTACCGACTGCGGAAGCGGAGCGGTTCATTGGTTATCTCTTTTTTCCTTTTCGTTTTGTGTTTATTCTTCTGGCGTACGTAATTCATTTCGTTTGTTTCTTCTTCTTCGGTTGCAATTTCAGTCTCGTTTAATTTTCTCTTCTTTTGTTCAATATAGTCCTGAAGTGGGTTTTTTAATCGCCTCCTTTCTTCTGGGTCTAATTTAGGATTTATCACAAATTCTTGTACTTCCCTTCTTTCCTGCTCCACATACTTAGGGGTTAACGAGAATTCGCTCATCATTTCCATGTTATAAATTTCCTCTGAAATTTCATCTTCAGACCATTTACGGTTATGGTTCATGACTTGATTGATCTCTTTTTCACTCATTTCTTTCTTTAGTTCTTCGCTGTTGAAAAAGCATTCGTTTGGCGCGTTACAAGGTTTTTTCCCTTTGCAATCGCAGTATCGTACAACCTCTCCCGCTAGCTTCAATCTTTCTCTCGTAACCTTAACTCTATCCTGGACGGATTCATTTCGCACGGCAATGGGCACATTCCCCTCTTCGCTCACGCAAACCAGTTGCGGTTCTACACTTAGGTTTAAAGAGGTTTCGCTCGCCTCTACGATTAGAGTGGATCCCTCCTTCAACGGGGAAGGAGTACGTACTTCTAAAATTGCTTCAGCTAAAGGGCAATGGAAGTGGACCCTCGTATTAATAGGAGAGGGAGATTATTTACTTCTTTTCTCTCCGCGTTTTGATCTTTTTGGTTTGGGGCTCTCATCAATTTCGTAATCAAGGGGATTTTTATCTCATTTATGTAAGCCACAAACCCCGTGCCTTTACCTGCAATATGTATGAAGTTTGCTCGGATGAAATCCACCCTAAAATAAAGTTTAATCCCTCAGGCAATTTTTTAACGAGCAACGCAGTAAGATCATATTTCTCGCGCTCAATGCCTATTTTTGTTTTTATTTGTCCCATGGTGGTTAGAACTTCGTCATTTATCGCCTTACGGCTAGTCTTTTCGACCTGGGGTCGAAATCCAACAGTGTCGATTGACCCTTCCCTTGCTAGACTGACATCGGCCCCTGAGTTCAAAAGTTCAAGGGATACCATGGGACCGTTTCCCTTCATTATTTTTCTCTCTGTATTTTCCATCACACTACTTTCGTTCATCTTAACCCGGGTCGCTTCCCCGGGGCATTTATACGAGGGAGCTACTTCAGTCATGTCTCTTTCACTGAGGCAATCCATCCGCGTCCATTATCACGATATTGTCCTCACTCGTTTTTAATTCATTTTCGCAATTTTCATTTTTGTTCGCCGGATTCAAACTTCCGTTCCCACAATACAAACACGAGTCATTCTTCGTCATGTTATGTCTCATACTCACGTCACATGACCACATAATATATACTCCATTTACCCATTGTGCTTCCGTTGGGGGATCAATTTCCCTTCGGTCTATCGTGTTCTCATCTATCACACTATCATCCATCGAGCTCTCAGATTTTAATTCTTGCATTCCTTCCATTTCTTTCTCGCTTAATTCGAACATTTCATACATTTTTCTCGTACACTCCGTTATCATTCCCACTACGTCTGTGTCCTTCGACTGAGGCCTTACCTCAAAGTCAAGGTTATCTCCTGTTCTTTCCACGCACTCACTATCAGGTCTGCATGAGGTAGACTCCACTCTCAAGGTCAAATCACTCTGCACACACGCTCCGTCCTCTCGCACCGTGTATGTACTTTCAATATCACTCGTTTCATGGGCATTTAAACACTTCTCTTTCGTATCATTATTTAAGCTGCGTCTTTCATTCCTTTCACTCATTTCACTCATCCCTTTCGCTTCCTCATTCTTGCATGTTGTCCTCTCTTTCTCATTCCATTCATTCATGTTCATTTTCTCACTTGCGTTTCTTCTATCCCGGTTCATGCTTTCGTCTTCTTTTCTCCTTACCAATATCGGCTTCAATTCAAGTTCTTTTGTCTTGTGTGTTACTCTTCTTACCAATATCGGCTTCAATTCAAGTTCGTTTGTCTTGTGCTTTGCTTCTTCCTCCTTGAATGATGCTCGACGGGGGAGGTGTCCCTTTCGTTTGATGAGTCATTCCTCCGGGGCCACGGGGAATTTCTTCGCCCTTTCTCCCACTCTTTTTCGGGGCGTCTTCCGCGGTTGGTTTCCCTCTCCTGGTCGTATCTCCGATAGGGTGACGGACTTCGGTCCGTTCTTCTGTCGGGATACCTGCCTCCATTCCTGTTGGGGGAGAGGTAACCTCCGTTTCTCTTGTCGTAAGGGGAGTAGTTTCTGTCGTAATGGGAAGAGTCCCTTCTTCTTCGTTGTTCATAAGGCGACGGAGAGCCGTACCGATTCTCGTACCTGTTGTCGTATCTGGGGTTACCCTCATACCTGTTGTCGTATCTGGGTTACCCTCATACCTGTTATCGTATCTGGAGTTACCATAGTTATCTCTGTTTCTCTCATACGGCGAGAAGTTCCGTCTTTTCGAATATTCGGAAGGGGAAGAGTACCTACTTCCTCTTTTTTCGTGGTCTTCGTACCGTCGGCCTCCTCCAGGAGTCCATTCCATCCGATAATTTCTTTCATTCTCTCGCCTATAGCTCTCATCCCTTTCACGCACCCTTTCACTCTCCTTCAATGTCTTCACTCCTTCAATCAGGGGGCAATGACTAGCTTTGTGTCCCCTCTCCTCACATAGAAGACATCGAACGTGATTATACCAGGCATTATTTGTATGGGACGGGTGCATTACTAGTGTTATACGGGACAGTATTAACTTGTGGATCGGGTAGGCCTACATTGGGGGAATACAAGTGAGGATACATTGGATAGAAAGGAGAAACATAGGGATGAGGGAAGTGGGTAGGGAGTGGTTGCTGATACATGGTTGGGACGGATTCCTTCTTGGGCAAGAGGCATGTTCTCGAATGAGATCGGCCAAAACTCGACCAAATTTGAATCTCTAAAATTTGTTACAAACGGGTTTGGATCTGGATTAGTCTCAAACTCGAGTCTAGGGGAACAGATTGGAAGGAAAGCTATTCTATTTATATCAAAATTTGGGGGAAAGAAATGAACGTTTGGGGTTAATTTAGGGGAACTGCCCGCTATAGGGAGGCACTCGACTCGTCTCTCCACCTGCCGCTTGGTGTCCAGAAGCAAGTTGCGATGTCGACTCGGCCTGAGCAGCAGCCCACGCAGCGTTCCTCGATCGGGTGACCCTCACGTTGTCGTTCGTCTCTGTCTGTTGCGAGCTGGTAGCCCTCATATACACACTTGGAGAGCACTTTTTTCCTTTTTCACTTATGTTTTTAGGGGGTGTATCAGAAAGGAAAGATCCCACTTTTGACACCAGTTTGTAATAAAAAATTGTCCGTTCTCAGGGAGACGGACCCTTACTACAAATTGTTTGTTTCTCGAAGGTCACTGCCAAGGCTCGATGAGTAAATTGAAGTTATAATAAATCTTTCTTTTAAGTTAGTGACCCTCTGCGCGAATTCTTTATCCTCCGCTTACTTCTGTACCCCCGATTTCAGTGTGTATTTGATAATGAAATTGTTCGTTTGTTTAGCTTTTAATCAATAGATTCATGACACAATAAGTACGAGTTCAGTCAATTTGGCTGTTAGGTTCAACTTGGACTTAAACTAGTCTTAGTATTAATCAAATTATGTAAGTTATAACGTTGCCCATCCACTACATCCCTCGCAGTAGTTTAGGTTAACGGTTCTCAATATTTACTCATAAACTCTCTATTCTCTCAAACTCAATGTCTCAAAACTCAAATCTCACTCAATGAAACTCTCAAATTTAGTCTTTAACGAGCAAACCCTCTGAAAGGCCTACTCGGAGAATTACCAGATCGCCACCCGGCCTATCACTCATTCCCGACAAAGCGCAAGATATCTTCTAACGGGTTTTTCCCCCGCATCTGTTTTCGTACTCCATCCCTACTACATCAGAGTCCAAGGCGCGCCGAGGCGAGCCCAATCAACGGAGACTAATTTGTGGGGGAAAGTGCAACTTTGGGGTTTGCGTCCCGTTGATGCGCTGTTCAAGCATTTAAGAACAAAGAAAAAAAAGGGGGGAACGTAGCACGAGTCTATGAGGACAGTCGAGGTTTATCTCAAGGGCTGTTTTAAATATTGAAGATAAAACATGGGGTATTATGGGGAATGAAGTGGCTTTTGTATAACATATATATATATATATATATATATATATATATATATATATATATATATATGTGTATATATATATATATATATATATATATATATATATATATATATACAGGGTGTCCGAAAAGTCCTGCATCATAGGAGAAATTCATATTTTTCTATTTCTACAAACCATAATTCATATGCTCGGGATGCTAATTTCCCGTACACCATTCTGTTCAGTGACGAGGTTGTTTTTTATGGAAATGGTGAGGTAAATCGACAGAACACCCGCTACTGGTCTCAAAACAACCCTCACTGGTATACCTCTTGAAAGGAACAAGGTGCATCTCGGGTGATGGTATGGTGTGGCATTTGGAAGGATCGCATCATAGGCCCCCTCTTTTTCAATGAACATGTCACTGGAGGCACCTACTTACGTATGCTCAAGGAAGAAGGATTTCCCAATGTCTTGAACGAAGGAGGAAATTTCCCAACATGGTTCCAGCAAGACGGCTCCTGCACATTACAGCACCCAAGTAAGGGAATACCTGTACCAATAATTCCCTGGTCATTGGATAGGACGTCGAGGGCCTGTGGAATGGCCAGCTAAAAGCCCGGACCTCAAGCCACTAGATTTTTATCTCTGGGGCCACTTGAAAGCGCAGGTATACGCAGAGAAAATTAGGAGTGTTGAACATTTGCGGCAGCGCATTATTGGGGCATGTAACACCATTACTCCTGACATCATTCACCTTGTGCTTGCTGATTGGGTATCACGTCTGAATTTGTGTATTGAAAACAATGGTGGACATATTGAGCACGTTCTGTAAATAAAAGCTTTTGTTTTGCCTTTTTTATTATTTTTCCTATGATGCCGGACTTATGGGACACCCTGTATATATATATATATATATGTATATAACCAAATCCGCAAGGCAGGAATCTTGGGAAAGCTGTGAATAGTATGACCGCAAAACATAATAATGCACATTCTGCTTGTAGAGATGTAGAGATCTAGATTTCTTATTTCCTAATGATGTTTGTGCCATAGGATGTTACTGTGCTGTTTCTGGTAATGTCAGGATTATGAAGAGTAGCAGCGCTAATTGTTTCCTGTGGTACTGAGCTGAGTGGTTGTGATGAAGATATTCCTATAACGACATGCATCCGAACTGGGAAAAATTGAGGATCAAATATTATGACCGCAAAAATAATAATGTAAAATATTGTTGTGATAGAGATGGTTGATCAATTTTGCAAGGTATATTGCATAAAGTCGTGGGTTCTAAAATGTGGAAAACCGAGAAAAGTATGGGCGCAAATGCAAATATTGTCGTGGTAGAAATTTTCAAGTGCCAATACACAATGTCATCATTAAATGAGGTACTTCTTGTCCTTGTAACTCCTTATCTTTCATGTACACTTTCCACATTGTGTCCGGCAACTAATACAGAAACTCTTTCCAAAATTGTTGTGAAAGAAGCTTTATACAAAAGTGTAATGAAAAAAGAACAGCTTCAGAGTTCATTCACACCATGCGTACACTTATCTCGTGTACACAGCTAGTGCAAAATAGAACGCACCAATGAAACTCTAGACTCATTTAAAATAACCTAAAGTAAGCATATATCTTCCCTCAATTTCGTAAAATTTTTTCTACAATGCATTCTTTCATCTCCTTGTACTATCTCGTGATGGGAGACCGTTCTCTGCGCCCAGATGATGTAGTTACCCGTGGTACGGGTGCCACGTAAAACTGTAGATCCCCTTCGGCAAATGACCTTAGATATTGCGAAGGGAGTTAAACAGTCCACATCAATCAAACGACAGAATGCACTGACGACGCAACGTTGTATACATCCGGTTACAACAACCAAATATGAATTATATGACAACCAAACCTAATGGTTACTTTGATTACGACACAACTGGATTGAAGTTTGTAACCCAACCACGGTTAGTGAATTAACTTTTGGATTAACCTTTTGGACTTGTTGTGCAAATTATTTTTTATGTACGTACGTATGTATGTATGCATGTAGGTATATATGTATGTGCAGCAGTTATAAGAGTACATTTTATGCATAAGAGACAGATTTGTGGCTGAAGATATGCTAATAATTTTTAACTAAACGTAACTATCGTACGCAATACGTTATTTCTGTGACCCTTCTAAACTATTTTCTGTTTTTATATATAAATGATTTGTCATAAATAAATTTATATAAATAAATTATATTAACATAGTGATGGTATGCATTTTATATATTATACCATTGTTGCGAGTTATCATTTAAACTGAACATGCTTCTAAAATCGACATCGTTGAACCCGTGTAAGAACTTGAAAACCTCGATGAGTTGACCGCGCAGCCTCCGAGTTTCCAGCGAAAACAATAGGATGCCCATTCATCTACCAACCAACTAGATATTTTCGTGCATTTTCACGAACTAAACACATTTTATTCACACTCCGACACACTATTTGAGAGAAACATGTACCCATATTTTTCATTTTTGCCTAGCAAACGATATTCGTCTCTAAATTCTATTAAATACTCACGCAGACCTTTAGCCACAATCTCACTACAAACCTCGTCATGATATATATTAATGTAGTGGTAAAAATACTTAAGATTCTCCATGAAGACAAGATTTACATTCTCAGTCGCAGGGTACGAGTTCTCGGTATGATGCAACATGACATAATTTCGCTTGTCGACCACTCATCAACAAGACTCACTAACCATATCCGTTGCTTCTCATCTGCACGTTGTCGTGAATATGCTTTCAATCATTCTTTTAATTACTTATTTACTTTACTTTCTGCTCTTTATTGCATTTATCTTTACACTCTCTTTACTCGTTTCCACAATACTTTATAACGCGTGGTATGTAGCCGAGCTAGCAGAAACCGTTAGCCTAATGCAAAGGGGAAGGGGGTTCATTAATACTCTTTTTAACGCTTGTTAACACTTTAGTTAATTCCGAAAACGCTTTAATTATTTTGGGGGGACGCGAGTGGGAGATTTTACTATAATATTTTACGTCGGAGAAGGGGCACAAAGTATAATTGAAATTTAAGCTTACATGACCTCAACTTTACGCTTATCGCGCTGCTGAACGACTGACTGACTCTTTTTGGGGGTAGTCTGCTCTCTGGGCCTCTGTTCAGGATTGCCAACTCTTCCAATTTTAAACACTTACAATCTAACAAACAAACTTTATCGTAATTTCACAATTATTAGTAAAAATTTATATTAAACATTATAATCTTAATTAAACAAAAATTAATATTCTTAACTAGGAATTCAAATGAATGAATTTATTAATATCTTACGACCTGTTAATTTCTAGGAGAAAGAATAAGCGCGAGATATCCCATTATAAAAGTTACGCCAGGAATTCCTGGGGTACTGGGGCACAATAGTACCCCAGGTAGAGTTTAAGGGTTAAACTTACAAAAAACTCGTAATAATTTTGATACTACGATTTCAAGGTTTTACGATAAAAGCAAGAAGAAAGGAAAGAACACGAACAACAGAAAGAAGCAAATTCGAATTTTTTAATTTCCACACCAAAGGTATAAACTAGGAAGATGTTGCATCCAGCATGGAAGTAATAGATTCCATTTCCATCTTCGTGAGATCATTGTGGAAGGAACAAAGGTACAGGGATCGAATATCGTAGACATACCAATATTATCTTAAGGAAATGCCTAATTCTTAACGTAACTTAACTGAACCTAACCCAACTTACATTTATTTAGGGTGAATTTCACACTTAAACACATGAAATGAATGAATGATGCAAACCACAAGGAAAAAGAAGAAATGTTCCCAAGTCCTTTCGTGTACTCAGCAGTACACCTCGTCGGGGAATGGAGAAGGCCAGTGACGAAAATATATACATATGTACAACGGAACAGAGAAATAAAGAGATAAGCACATGGTTAACAAGCATTAATTAAAAGCGAAAGACATTTTAACAAGATATTGTTAATTTTATACATTCCATTTTCTCTTCCTACTACTACTAATTGGAAAAAAACTTGGTTTAACTTTACTTGTTCTAATGCTAGCAGCAACAGAGATGAGTTTTTCAGAATTTGCCGTTGCCATCCATCTCCTGGCTCATATTTGTGCCCGGAATCGTGCAAAATCTGTTCTTCGAGTCGCCAAAATTTCCTTCATGCAATAAAATTGTGAAAATCTATGCAATTCTAAGTGTTCTCGCTCTTTCTGGCATCTAGTTAAGAACCTCTCCATCAACTTTACATGTCCTTCCACTCCTCCCCTTTTCCAATCTGGCTCAGTTGCCATCTCTTCTCTTCACAAAGCTGAATTATTCGCCCGGACTTTCGCTTCTAACTCAACCTGAACGATTCCAGTGTTATTCCTCCGACAAAATTGTCTGAAATAACCACAATCGCCTCATTGTGCTTTACTGTGTTCAAGACCAAATTCATGCCTGAAGACACCTTAGCCGTGGAAATCTCTTTCGTCTTTGTCTTTCATCTGATACTATTCCTTCCTGCTCGAAGTTCGCTTTCATTCAGCATGTCCTAAAGAAGGGTGATGACTCTCAACCATCCAACTATCTTCCATTTTCTTTGATTTTTTGCCTTTGTAATGTTTTTGATTCCATCCTTAATAGGACAATTCTTAATCACCCCTCTTCTTACAGTCTTCTTTCAGATCGTCAATATGGGTTCTACATGGGAAACTCTACTGGCGATCTTTTTGCATATCTCTCTAACTCTTGGTCATCTCCTTTTTGGGATTTCGGTGAAACCTTTGTTACTGCGATATACATATCAAAAGCTTTAGATAGAGTCTGGCACAAATCTTTAATTCGAAACTGCTATCCTTTGGTTTCAATCCTTCTATCTGTCCCTTCCTCTCTATTTTCCTTTCTGGACGATCTATCGATGCGGATGTAGCTGGCCACTGTTTTTCTCCTAAAGCTATTAACAGTGATGTTCCTCAGATTCTGTACTGTCACCCACTATTTAACTTTTATTGATCAATGATCTATTAAGTCGCACTCTCTGACCTATCCACTCCTATGACGATGATTCCACTCTTCACTTCTCCACCCGTTTCATAAAGCGTCCCACCCAACAGTCACTCTGTGCTTCGCGTAGGATGGCAATGGTGTAACTGACCTCTGATCTTTCTACTATCTCAGATTGGGACAGATAAAATCATGAGAATTTCATTGCTTCAAAAACTTAGTTTCTCCATTTCTAACATTCTTATTGTTTCCTTCTCTTGTGATCTTTCCTGAAAAGAACACATATACCCTCTTTCTAAAAGAGTTTCTAAGGGGTTAGGTGCGTTGTACCCGTTCCGCGGTTTCTTCACCCCACTCAGTTGCTGTCTCTGTATAGGGATTTTGTTCGCCCCTGTATGGGGTATGCTTTTCATGTGTGGGATGTCTCAACCCACACAGTCGTACTTGACTGAGTGGAATCTAAGACTTTTCGTCTCACAAATTCTGCATCTCTTACTGATAGCCTTCAGTCCCCCTCCATATCAAAAGTGATAGAAGATTGAGGGAAATCTTTGTTTACTGTGAAACACAAGTTATTTATGCAGAAACTTTAAATATATTTACAGTATTACGTCGATACAATATATGAGAAAGAGAAAACTTCATCAACTTGAGTAGTCTAAGCATCATCATCCTGTTTGCATATACGTTTTGTGTTTCGTATTTATCAATTATTACGAAAGAATTCTTTTATAACTTGAAGAGCCTAATCATTTTCATTAATCAGTAAAGTAACATAAATATCATCAACTGTTGATGCAAAATAGAAGTCAACATCTTCCTTCCTTGACTAATCAATTTTAAAATTAGAAAGAGCCGTGTTGAGCAGAAAACTGAGATTTGTTTATAAAAAACGTCTGAACAGTTAGCGAGAACAACGTGAAAAAAGTGTTAGCAGCTGACGAGGAAGCTTCTAAACAGTGGCTGCATCCTCCAGCGCAGGACACGTCAACGCGAAGAGGCGACGTCAAACCAAAACATCAACGCGCTGGTGGCCAAACTTCCTCAAATCTCCGTGCAGCGGGCTGTCTACGGTTGGCCAGACTGGCAGTCGACGGCCTGTTGCGTGGCACGGTCAAAGTGCCGATCGGCTCCCGGGGCCGGACCTATTCTCAGCGTGCTATTTTTTCAATTACAGGGAACAATTGCGTGCTCCCCGAACTACTCTTACTCTCTGGCGACATTAAGACTAATCCAGGCCCCACTACAACTTACACATGTCACCATACACAAAGACATAGACACAATAGCACCATGAGACACATACAGAAGTATAATATTAACATATTACAATACAACGTAGATGGCCTCACAAACAAAATCATGCAGCTTAGGGAATTCGTACACAAACAAAACATTCACATAGCACTTATACAAGAAACAAAACTAAAACGCACACACAAAACACCCACCATCCCTGACTTCACGGCGATCCGTCAAGATCGTACTGGGGGTAACGGGGGTGGACTCATCACTTACATACGTAAAAGCATTAGCTACACTGATGCTACCCAAAACATTACAAACACAATTCAAGCAGATAACACGATAGAAATACAGGCAGTTAACATTAAAACACGCGCAAAACACAACAACACACTAATCAACATTTACATCCCACCAGATAGTTCACCTCAGGTGCCAGCCAATTACAATCCACAGTTACACAATCTTGCCTCTCTCACTAATGTCATCTTAGGAGGAGACTTCAACGCCAAAGACACTAGTTGGTACCTGCACAACCAAAACAACACCAGAGGCGCCAACATAGCCACACAACTAAACAGCCTCTTCATTCTTAACAATACAGAAGAACATACACACATACCACATCAAGCAGGATACTCAAACTCCTCCCCAGACATAACGTTCTGTTCCCCCTCACTACAACACATACACAATGGAGAACAGAAAAACAACTGTCATCAGACCACCTGCCCATCATCATTACAACACATTCTACACTCTGCCCCAACAGCCTTCGGCACACTTACAGAAATTACAAGAAAGCTGATTGGGAACAGTTCAAAATACAGACTGAGGAACAATTCACCACATTAAACAGCACACCCATCATAAACATCGATACAACACTCAAGACATTTAATCAGATTATCAATAATGCAAACAAATACATACCCAAGGGCAACATTAGGAAATACAACCCAAATTACACTAGAGAAATAGCCCACCTCATAAGGCAACGTAACAACCTCAAACATAACACACAAACACCACACACAGAAGCCATAAAGCAGCAGATACAAAGCTCAACACAGAAATAAACAACAAACTCAAAGAAAAACGAACAGAAACATTCAGGGAATTCATAACAACACTAAACCACTCCACAGATACATACAGGCTATACAAGACTATAAACAGCATTACCCACTCTAACAGCGGCATTCACACCTCACACGCGGCTATCTGTCGCAGCCAAAATAATATCCCAACATACACACAACAAGCTAACATTCTAGTTAATCACTACGCAAAGATAAGTCACTTAAACAGAGACAACAACCAGAAACACGCAGACAAACAAACAGCCAGACACAAGAAAACCTACAGACTCGACACGACCATTACACCCTTCAATACAGACCAGACCACCAAGATCATCAAAAACATTAAAAATTCGAAGGCTACTGGACCAGACAACATATCTAACATACACCTTAAACACTTGGGCCCACAAGGAATACTAGCTCTCACAAATATCAGCACATATTCATACCAACACTGTATTATTCCTGACATATGGAAACAAGGTAAAATTATTACACTACTCAAACCAAACAAAAATCCAACAGAACCAGCTTCCTATAGACCCATTACTTTACTATGCACACCTTCCAAAGTAACAGAAAGACTAATCTTACAAATCACCAACCCACACATACCACTATCGCCTACTCAACATGGATTCAGACCTCACCACTCAACCACGACATTACTCACTAACCTGACGCAGCACATCATGGATGGCATCAACTCTAGAAGACCAGCTCAACGTACACTATTAGCAACAATAGACATTAGTAAAGCATTTGATGCTATCCCACGCTTCCCTCTCATAAACAAAATACTCAACACAAACATGCACAATAACACCAAAAGGTGGCTGAGCAACTATCTCTCAGGAAGATACTCACATGTCACATTTAATGGCAAGTCATCCAAAAACAAGCTTTTTCCGAACGGGGTCCCTCAAGGCTCTGTTCTCTCACCAACACTCTTCAACTTATACATGCATGACATTCCAACACCCATAGATAACAAGCTTACCTTATCATCATATGCAGATGATATCACTCTAACATCCACCCACAACAACATCGACACCGCTACAAATAACCTACAAACATACATAAACAGTATACAAGACTGGCTCACACACAATAGACTCAAAGTAGCGCCCACAAAATCAACCATCACCTTGCTTACAAGCAACACAAAAGAACACCAGGTAATTCCACAACTTACACTAAACAACATCAACATTCCACACACTCACAGAACCAAAATACTAGGTGTCACATACAACACATCATTATCTTTTGCAAACCACATTCAGGACATTAAAAACAAATGTACGTCAAGACTTAACACGCTTAGGGTACTAACAGGCACAAACTTTGGACACCAGCAGGAAACAACATCACTCATCTACAAACAATATATTCGCTCAGTTATGGACTATGCTAGCCCATGCTGGGCACCCATTATCTCAAACACACACATAAACACCTTACAAACAATACAAAACAACGCACTTCGTATCATTACAGGATGCACTCAAACAACACCAATAGAACACCTGCACACAGAAACAAAAATACTAAAAGTTAGGGAACATTTAGACATGAGGGGAACACAATTCATGGCAGCAGCGACAACTAACCCACAACACCCTTGCCACTACATGTACAATCATGCACCAACACCTCGCACCATTAAGGTAACACCAGAGAGACATTATAACCAAATACTCCATTCCATACCACGCCCCACAGACATCACACAGTACAGAAAACACATACACACACACCTAACCCACAAAGCACTGACACGACTCGGTCCGAATGCGGTCCTAGGTGCGAAGCCGCCGCCCATTAACAGGTCAGAGATCAGCCTGAGCAGATCGGATCGAGTTAACTTAGCACGATTCCGATGTGGACATCACCCCAACTTATGGACATATAAACACAGACTAGACAACTCCATAGACGACACCTGCCACCTGTGCCAAGACACACCACAAACAATTGAACACATTATGACGGACTGTACCGCTCTAGCACAACAACGAACACAACACAACATCACGAGTGCGCTGAACCTCTGGTCCACTCCGGAGAGGGCGATCGGTTACCTGCGTGCCGCCGGCTTGCTCGATCAGGGTGGGCTGATCGGCTAAACAACAACAACAACAACTATCGCTATTATACCAGACATTGCTCTTCTGAACACGCCATCTGCATGCATCCGCCTTTAAGGAGAGCACGCAGTACCAGACTTACAACACATTCTCATTCCTTTTCTGTCCAACTTTCTAAAGCAAGGGTTAATCGGTATTTTCAATCTTTCATCTACTCAACCGGTCAACTCTGGAATAATCTTCCTCAGTCCACCTTTCCCCCTGTCTGTGACCTCCACTCTTTCAAACGTAGAGTATCCAGGCATCTCAAAAAACCTGTACCTTGATTTTGGATATCTTCTTCCTCAATGGGAGAGGCTTTTGCGTACATTCGCCCCTC
Source organism: Bathynomus jamesi (assembly GCA_023014485.1). NCBI lineage: Eukaryota > Metazoa > Arthropoda > Malacostraca > Isopoda > Cirolanidae > Bathynomus > Bathynomus jamesi. The sequence goes on from JAJOZX010000672.1 coordinate 438,947, forward strand.
GCCCTTCGTACCTGTATAAAAAAAGCAGGCTGGAATGGAGGACGTTTGTTAGAGATATGTAAGTTCAGGACTATCTCCTTTATTTTGGCAAAGCCTGGAAGCACTACCACTCATGGTTTACGAAGGAAATTTTGGCGACTCGAAGAACAGATTTTTCACGATTCCGGGCACAAATATGAGCCAAGAGATGGATAGCAACGGCAATTCCTGAAAAACTCATCTCTGTTGCTACTAGCATTAGAACAAGTAAAGTTAAACCAAGTTTTTTTTCCCATTAGAAGTAGTAGGAATAGAATATGAAATGTATAAAATTAACAATATCTTGTTAAAATGTCTTTCGCCTTTAATCAATGCTTGTTAACCATGTACTAATCTCTTTATTTCTCTGTTCCGTTGTACATATGTATATATTTTCGTCACTGGCCTTCTCCATTCCCCGACGAGGTGTACTGCTGAGTACACGAAAGGACTTGGGAACATTTCTTCTTTTTCCTTGTGGTTTCATTCACTTCATGTGTTTAAGTGTGAAATTCACCCTAAATAAATGTAAGTTAGGTTAGGTTCAGTTAAGTTACGTTAAGAATTAGGCATTTCCTTAAGATAATATTGGTATGTCTACGATATTCGATCCCTGTACCTTTGTTCCTTCCACAATGATCTCACGAAGATGGAAATGGAATCTATTACTTCCATGCTGGATGCAACATCTTCCTAGTTTATACCTTTGGTGTGAAAATTAAAAATTTCGAATTTGCTTCTTTCTGTTGTTCGTGTTCTTTCCTTTCTTCTTGCTTTTGTCGTAAAACCTTGAAATCGTAGTATCAAAATTATTACGAGTTTTTTGTAAGTTTAACCCTTAAACTCTACCTGGGGTACTATTGTGTCCCAGTACCCCAGGAATTCCTGGCGTAACTTTTATAATAGGATATCTCGCGCTTATTCTTTCTCCTAGAAATTAACAGGTCGTAAGATATTAATAAATTCATTCATTTGAATTACACCGGTCTGCATGAAAATCGATTTCTTTATTTTGAGTTGTGATTCTGAAGCAGTTCGCTGCGCTGAATTCAAAAATGCTACCAGTTTTTTTCTATCACCCACAGTTTTAAAGTTATTAGCAAAACAATTTTGGGGCGTTTTGTAATTTTTTACCTTTTTTATCTTTAATTAATTTCGTTTTTTCATATTTTTCAGATAGATAATTCTAACATTACGTCTTTAAAATTTTAATAATGGCTTCTAGAGGATGTACCCATAGTCCAGACATATTTTGTTATATTTGTGGTCGGTATGTTGTTGTAAAACAAAGGACAAATGTAACGACCTTCATTAAGAGAGCTTATCATGCTTATTTTGGAATTAAATTAGGAGATCAAGACAAAAGTTGGGCTCCACACAAGGTTTGTCTTACGTGTGTTGCGGCACTAAGGAATTGGAGCAAAGGTAAAAAGAAAAGTTTGCCATTTGGAATCCCTATGGTACGGCGCGAGCCTAGAAACCATACCGACGACTGCTACTTCTGTTCTTGCAATGTTAAAGGTTATAATGCAAAGAATAAAGAGCGCCTTCAATACCCAAGTCTTCCATCTGCAATAAGGCCGGTACCCCATGGTCCAGAAGTTCCTATTCCCCGCCCACCCGAGAGTCTGGATCAATACAATTCAGATTCTGATTCAGCTCCAAATCCAGACAATGATGATGTTTATGAACAGCCAACAGCTGACCGAGATCCTATACCATTAACCCAAGCCAAACTAAATGACTTAGTCAGGGATATGAATCTGCCTAAGGACTCTGCAGAACTTTTGGGGTCTAGATTGCAGGAGAACAATTTATTGGCATCCGACACATACTTCGCTTGGTAAAGAAGGTAAATATATTTTGTTTCTTTCAGTTATTTTTTTATTCTTTCATAAACAAGCAATATGCTTGTCCAAGAGCTAGGAGCTATTTAATTCTGCTTTAATTAGGTTTTACTCTATCACCTAAAGATTTCGTGCTACAAAGGGTGTTGTAATACCTCATCTGTCCCCAAATGTTAACCACCCATTGATGGGAGGGGAGAGAGTATTTTGCTGGGAACGGGACTGGTTGTTATATATATTTACCCTACATTATTATGTAAGCGTTACTGTAGTCTATAACAACAAAATTTATGGTTTAGCATGTGCAATCCAATGTTGATCTCGATAAGATGGTTCACATTTGGGGATAAATGGGGGATTTATGACACACCCTGTAGTTAGAAAACCATATGTGATAGGGAAAAACTAACTATAGTTTTGAGATCAGCACACTCAAATTATATAGAATCACCAACTAGTTTGTAAAAATCGATCGACAAGTTTTCAAATGTGTACTGGTGTTATCTGTCCTAAGCTCCGCCTCATGTATGATCGGTCACGTGACTCCTGCTACTACCTGGGCATGTCTCTATCCCCTGCGTGCTCAGTTGAGCGGTGCAAGCGGTGGAACTCAGACGTGTATTTGAAGAAATCTCACGTAGACGAAAAATAGTGATGGCTACCTTTAATATTGCGTACTCGAGTTTTATGAAGTGATAGTCGGTAAAGTGTGAAGATGTGGTGAACACTGAAAGATCCCTATTCTACCATCCTTTGATGCTTTTCAGGCTACATTGAACCGTGCGAAGGAACAAGAGGTACAAATACTCTTCGGCTAATCAGGCGAGAGCATTGCAGGATTTCGTGGTACAAGTGATGTATTGAACTATGTTGTAAGACTAAAATTTATAAAAGTTTACATATACCGTGAAGTAGAAGAAACAGCACGTGCAGAAGAGAAGCAACGGATATGGTTAGTGAGTCTTGTTGATGAGTGGTCCGACAAGCGAAATTGTCATGTTGCATCATACCGAGTACTCGTATCCTGCGACTGAGAATGTAAATCTTGTCTTCATGGAGAATCTTAAGTATTTTTACCACTACATTAATATATATCATGGCGAGGTTTGTAGTGAGATTGTGGCTAAAGGTCTGCGTGAGTATTTAATAGAATTTAGAGACGAGTATCGTTTGCTAGGCAAAAATGAAAAATATGGGCACATGTTTCTCTCAAATAGTGTGCCGGAGTGTGAATAAAATGTGTTTAGTTCGTGAAAATGCACGAAAATGTCTGGTTGGTTGGTAGATAAATAGGCATCCTATTGTTTCCGCTGGAAACTCGGAGGCTGCGCGGTCAACTCATCGAGGTTTTCAAGTTCTTACACGGGTTCAACGATGTCGATTTTAGAAGCATGTTCAGTTTAAATGATAACTCGCAACAATGGTATAATATATAAAATGCATACCATCACTATGTTAATATAATTTATTTGTATAAATTTGTTTGTGACAAATCATTTATATATAAGAACAGAAAATAGTTTAGAAGGGTCACAGAAATAACATATTGCGTACGATAGTTACGTTTAGTTAAAAATTATTAGCATATCTTCAGCCACAAATCTGTCTCTTATGCATAAAATGTACTCTTATAACTGCTGCACATACATATATACTGTACGTATGTATGCATACATACATACGTACGTACATAAAAAATAATTTGCACAAGTCCAAAAGATTAATCCAAAAGAAAGTTAATTCACTAACCGTCGTTGGGTTACAAACTTCATTCCAGTTGTGTCGTAATCAAAGTAACCATTAGGTTTGGTTGTCATATAATTCATATTTGCTTGTTGTAACCAGATGTATACGACGTTGCGTCGTCAGTGCAATCTGTCGATTGATTGATGTGGACTGTTTAACTCCCTTCGCAATATCTAAGGTCATTTGACGAAGGGGATCTTCAGTTTTACGTGGCACCCGTATCACGGGTCACTACATCATCTGGGCGCAGAGAACGGCCTCCCATCACGAGATAGTACAAGGAGATGAAAGAATGCATTGTAGAAAAAAATTGTATAAAATTGAGGGAAGATATATGCTTACTTTAGGTTATTTTAAATGAGTCTAGAGTTTCATTGGTGCGTTTTATTTTCCACTAGCTGTGTACACGAGATAAGTGTAGGCATGGTGTGCGTGAACTCTGAAGATGTTCTTTTTTCATTACACTTTTGCATAAAGCTTCTTTCACAACAATTTTGGAAAGAGTTTCTGTATTAGTTGCCGGACACAATGTGGAAAGTGTACATGAAAGATAGGGAGTTACAAGGACAAGAAGTACCTCAATAAGTAATGCATCCCATACCGAGGATGTATCAGTGGTTACGATTCCATGGAAAAAAATTCCTACACCGCAAATAGTGTGCAAGTTTCGGCCTATCCATTTTCTTGAATTGAACCGCTGAGGAACTGTTCTCCTCTTCTGAAGGTAGTCTGTTGCACGCGCCACAGAACTTATAGGTAAAGTAAATATCACAAACAGAGAAAGAGTTCGGGTTATATTAGGAGCGGAAACAAGGACATTGTGCTCTCTCTGTACAATTCCCTGGTTCCCTGGAGTATGCTGTGCAGTTCTGGTCATTTGTAACACCGATATAACGGGTCCACGCTTTGGACATTGGTCGACCAATGGTGTCTTTATCTCCTCTCCGTAGATTTAATGCTGACATTGTGTATTGGCACTTGAAAATTTCTACCATGACAATATTTGCATTTACGCCCATACTTTTCTCGGTTTTCCCCATTTTAGAACCCACCCCTTTAAGCTGTATGGATGAAATTAGACCACATGGTCCTTTGCGGTCAGGCTTTGCAGTTAGCTCGAGGCAATTTGTACATTGTTTCTTCCAGAAACATTTTCAAAGAAAGAATGAAAGTAAATAGACAGAATAACGTTTAAATAATCATTTGTTTTGGTGTTTATTGTTTATCTTATTATATATATATATATATATATATATATATATATATATATATATATATGTATATATATATTCCTGATTGCTTACCACAACGAAAAAAATTGTACGAAAATGAAGACATTATACAGAAAGGATTGTCAAAAGTAAATAGACAGAACGACGTTTAAATAAATTACTTCTTTTACTGAACAATTTTAAGGAGAAAGTCGGTCAAATACAATTGTGTGTGTTTGTGTGTGTAGGTGTGTATGTGAGTGATTACTGAGTGCTCACCCGAGTGAAAAAAATTGTCTGAAAATGAAAAGACATTATAGAGAAAGGATTGTCAAAAGTAAATAGACAGAACGACGTTTAAATAAATTACTTCTTTTACTGAACAATTTTAAGGAGAAAGTCGGTCAAATACAATTGTGTGTGTGTGTGTGTGTGTTTGTGTGTGTGAGAGGGTGTATTTCGCCTGAACTATTGTTTTGATGATTATACGTTTCTTATTTCTTGTATTATTTTTTATTTTATTTTTTATTATATACATAGTCCATCGTATGTATAGGAATGTATATTTATCTTCAATATATTTCGAATAAATCGTCTGAATAAACAGAATGATGTAATGGTGTTTTATTTATTTCGGCCATGAAAGGTTTGTCAAAAGTAAATAGAGAGTATACATTCTAAGGTTTTAGAATAAGTGAAAGCGAATGGTAAATTAAATATTATTCTTAGAGAATGTTATTGGAACGATTTATTTTGCTAAGCCAATTCCCTAGTGTATTTCTTTTATTATTAATATTGGGTTTCGTTTAAATAATTAATTCTCTTTCTGAATAACTTTAAGGAGAAAGTCGTTCTTACTTTTAATAAATAAAAATATTATTTGGCAACTCGTGTGAATGAAGATAAATGGTGGTATCTAGCAACTCACCCTAATAAGTTATACCTGAACAGTTAAAATAAATGGTGGTATTTGGTAACCCCCTCCATATATAAAAAGTGATATCTGGCAACTCACCACCCTCTATATAAGACCTGCTTGGCTTCAAGACGCTCATAATGATGCGGACTCCGGTGGAATAAAGAACTCTCTCTCTCCTTCCTTCTTAGGTTAAGACTTAGGTTAGGTTTCCCTTTGTGGGGGTGAGTGCATCACACCTCCCCCAAAGACCTCCTTCGTCTCTCCTTTCTCTTTCTCTCTTAGGTTAAGGCAACCCCTTTGGGGAGGTCATCCTCCCTTCTCCCCCCGAAGCTCCCTCCCTTCTCCCCCTTTGCAACATTGATTTGTTGCATTACCCTACCCCTTCATTGCATACCCCCTCCCCCTTCATTGCATACCCTCAACCCCTTTGCAACATACCTCCACCCCTCTTTGCAACATTGATCATTATGTCCGCAACATTCTTGCACTCTCCCTTTTTACGCCCATACTACTCCACTGATCAGTTTGATATTCTCTATATACAGTATATATACACTTACTTTATAGAAAGAGGGTAAAAATCAAATAGCAGAGTTTACTTATGACTACAGAGCTTGACATTCAATTTTGAACATTTATAACTTTCAACAAGAGAGATTGAACAGAAGAAAACTTAAAATAAATAGTTCCTGCATGAAAAAGGGTTTAATAGACAGAAATAAACCTATACTTGTGTTGGGTTCTCAGAGCCATTTTTATCATATACAGTTGCTAGACGAATACATATATTTCTTTACTCTCTGTTAAATATAGATGTTACGAAAGCAAAACTCAGTTAATTACAGTTCAATACCGATAGAAATTTCTGAATTAATATTTGTATTATATGAAATTAGAATAATGGAAATATTATCAAAATTAAAATAAATTACATTTAATTTTCAATTATATTGTAGGGATAAATTATACTTTTCCAATTTTAAAGTCAAATATTTTATCACTCGGATAAACTAATGTTTTAATTATTCATCCATCAAATACATTTTTCTATCTATAATTCTCCACTTAAACATTATTATTACTATTATTTAATTATATACTCGTATATGTATACTTCTGTTAAGCTTATTTAAATTCATGGGAGCTCAGACTGCAATCTTGGTACATTTCTGTCACATTAGCTGTTTTCAGACTTGTAAATAAGTTTTATTTTCCTTCACAATGAATAATAATAATAATAATAATAATAATAATAGTACCCTAATTATTATTATAATTATTATTATTAATTATTTATCTTACATTATTTTCTTAACCTTTATTATACAGTTAGTTACAGATCTACGAGTCGTGACCACTGATGTATTTCTAACGGAAAAAGTGCGGAAGCGATTCTACAAAAGTCAGGAAACAGGCACATTTTAATAATTTGTGTTTTAATATGTTTTGTTATTTTCAGATTTGTTGTTGAACCTATGATACAGAAATTGACAATAGATGAATGGGTGGAGATAGTTTTAATGTGTGCAAAGCGTGGCGTGGTAACAAATACCGATCAGTTGCTACTGCTTTTAATGACAAACACCCCGAGAGGCCGCCAGTTGTTCAGGCATCAGTTGGAAACCTGTTCACTCGCTTCAAAGAAACGGGAAGTGTTCATGATCGGCCGCGTAGTGGCAGGCCAAAACGTTCAACCGATGCAGCAACATCACTAACGGTAATCAAACACCTCGAAAACAGCCCACGTAAGTCCTTAAGAAAGTTATCTCAGGAAACGGGTGTCTCCAGAAGATCCATTCCACGAATTTTTACAACAAATCGTTTCCACCTCTACAAAGTCTAACTCGTTCAGGAACTGCACGGTGACGACACAGAACGTGGTGTAGAGTTCTGCCAGTAGTTTCTACAACATCGACAGCTTCAATGAAGGATCATGTTCAGCGACGAAGCGATATTTCACCTCAGCGGTCGTGTCAATAGGCATAATGCACGCTAATGGGCTAATGAGAACCCCCACTGGATGGAGGAAGGACATGTGCAATTCGATCTACGAATTGTGGTGTAGGCTGCGCTCTGGGGCGATCGGTTAATTGGTCCGTACTTTTACGACGGCAATGTAACAGGTGAAACATATCTGCATATGCTGCAAACATTTCTAATGGTCATACTGGACGACATTCCATTGGCGGAACGGGCGATGTGGTTTCAGCAGGATGGTGCACCACCACATTTCGCAACCATCGTCCGGAGCTCTTTAGATGAAACATTCCCAAGCAAGTGGGTCGGACGGCGAGGGCCCGTCGAATGGCCACCTAGGTCTCCAGACCTCACGCCTCTTGACTTTTTCTTGTGGGGCCATCTCAAGTCGGTAGTCTATGCTGATCGACCCAGAACCATACGTTCTCTAAAGGATAAAATCACATCTGAGTGTGCCAAAATCGGAACCAATGTGTTAAGGAATGTTCAAAAATCATGCATTCAACGCGTCAAAAAGTGTCTCCAAGAGGAAGGCCACCAATTCAAACATTTATTATAATTTAATAAACTGTGCCTATGGTTCCTGACTTTTGCGCCACCCTGTATATATATATATACTGTATATATATATAATAATATATATATATATATATATATATATATATATATATAACATAAATTTTATATTTCAGAAGTACAAACAACATTCTGTTTTCCTTCATTGCCATATGCTTGCCATGACTTTTCTTTCCAGAGTAGTAAATAACAAATAAGTAGCTGTAAGTTTCTGTAACGCAGTAACTGTACGAATATTACTTGCTATTATTATATGGCTCAGCACTTATCTTTTTATTTTATTCTTCCTTTGGCTATAATTAAAAGAGAATCACCGTGTTATTTTCTTAGCTTATTTCAATCCAAATAAGCTAACCAACAGACCACAACGTTAACAGTATATAATATACATGCGTATGCGCACACACGCACGCACACGCACGCACACACACACACACACACACACACACACACACACACACATACATATAAATTTGTGTTACTGAGTATAAATTTGTGTTACAAGAACCTGTTTCTGTGTTTCAAGAACGCGGTAGACCTACGTTGTAATTTATTAATTTCCAAACGATCGTTTTTTTTTTTTTTTTTTTTTTTTTTTTTTAACTAATTAAAAGCATGGCACCCCCGTCAAGTACTTGCAGTCGCTGTGAAGAGAAATTTGCCGCTTACGCGTTTACAATGGCTAATAATAATGAACAGTTAGTTTGCAGGTGCTGCTCAAGCATGGAAGTGCTGTGGAACGAGTTAGAACGTGAGAGGGAGGCCAGGGTGAGGCTTGAAGAAAGCGTGATGCTCCTGACGGCAAAATTAGAATCCCCTGAGACTCCAGTTACGACCCCTCCTGCCTCAGTTTCTATTAATAATATATATAGTAGTAATAGCCCTCTCTCTTCCCCTAGTTCCCAACCCTTCGTTCGAATGCGTAATGGAGCCCCATTGAGGAAACCTAAGACTTGTCTACCAGTAATAACAAGCAATTAGTTTTTCTGTTTTAGGTTTCGAAGATGCTGATGAACCGGAAATACGACTCGTTGGCGATTCCATTGTTCGAGGGCAGCTCGAGGAATTCTGTGGGAGAAACCCTCGTCGTAGGCGCCGTTACTGCTACCCTGGTGCAAGGGTGGAGGATATAACTAATAGTGTTGACCATTTTACAGACGGTACCGCAGAGGACACAACGTATGTTATTCATGTCGGTACTAATAACGTTTTAAATTCTAGATCGGAAGAACTGCTGGCTAGGTACAGCGACTTACTAGAGCGATTAAAGGAAAAAACTAATAAGATTGTTTTAACAGGTATACTTCCTTGAATTATCCAACGTAACGATTTCTACAGCAAGGCGACCTATATTAACAATAACCTAAAGTCTCCTTGCCAAAAGGAAGGGGTGCATTTTGCGAATTTTTGGAACAGTTTCTACGGCAGGAGGGACATGTTCCTCGGAGATGGACTTCATCTTAATGATGTTGGAGCTGCGCGTTTTGGAAGACTATTTCATAATACTGTTTCTTCTTTTCAGGCTGCCGTAACTCGAACGGTCCCAGCGTAAATTTCACAAATTTCCCCTGCGCTCGCGAAGGTGTCGCAGTTACAAACAATTTGAAGGTTTTATCCTTAAATGCTCGTAGCCTACGAAATAAAAGAAACGAATTTTTTTCTTTAATTGCTTGTAAAGACTATGATATAATTGCGATAAATGAATCGTGGCTTAGCACTGAAACTCGTGACTTTGTACGGGAGTATCAAATTAAAGGTTATAGACTTTTTGTTAAAAACAGAAGAGGTAGGCGAGGAGGCGGTGTTATGTTGGGTGACAGGACAATTGCGTCCTGGTCAAGTGCGTCCCGGACAAATGCGTCCCGGTCATTGGCGTCCCTGGACAATTGCGTCCGGTTTTATTTCGTCCCGGACAATTGCGTCCCGGACAATTGCGCACTTCCCCAACTACTATATGAAGTTTATTTATTAGACAAGTGAATAGAAAGTTAATTGTGACTTCACCTACGCAATTGTCCAGGGACGCCAATGACGAGGGACGAGTATGTTTGTTATTGTAATTTTGTATGGGATATAATGCCCGGTTAGATTAATTGAATGCCCAGTTAGGTCAACTGTATGCCCTTGACGATTGGTTAGGTTAAGTTGTGATATTTTCGTTAAAACTAACGAAACTAACTTTATCTTAAGTGGACGTAACCCATAAAATTTGACAATGATGTTGCTGATGATGGATAAAGTTTTAGAGAACAGTTTCGAACAGAACTTGTGAACATATGACAAGTTTAATAGGTTAAAATGAAAAGTATATTTGAAATTCCGATACTAACTTTCTATTCACTTCTCTAATAAATAAACTTCATATAGTAGTTGGAGAAGTGCGCAATTGTCCGGGACGCAATTGTCCGGGACGCAATTGTCCAGGGACGCCAATGACCGGGACGCATTTGTCCGGAACGCACTTGACCAGGACGCAATTGCCCTAGTACCGTTATGTTGTACAGGGTGTCCCAGAATTAACTATCTATTTCAATGAAATCGGACAAATTTTTTAAAAACACACTTTTATTTATGTTTATCATGTTTAATATGTGTTAAAAATGTATAAATTTCTAAATTTTTTTCATAATTTTATTTTCATAATTTTTTCATTATCTGGTCCAATGAAAGACCGTCTGAAGTCATAGAATGGCAAAGAGACTCTCCAAAAGTTAACGTGTGGCTTGGAATGACCAAATCCAAAATTTATGGCCCATTCTTCTTTGCGGAAGCAACTGTAACAGGTACCGTCTACCTTGATATGCTTCAGCAGTTTCTCGAACCACAGCTTCTTGATGATGGCATTCTTGATAATGTTGTGTTTCAACAAGAAGCATTGATCTTTTGTCGATAAACCTTTGTTTTTATGAAACCCCATGCAAAGAAATCCAGGGGTGTCAAATCCGGAGAACGCGGAGGCCAAGGTCGAGGTCCTCCACGTCCAATCCACCGATTCGGAAGGCGTCTGTTGAGGTATTCTCGAACAATTAGAGAATACCACACAACATTATCAAGAATGCCATCATCAAGAAGCTGTGGTTCGAGAAACTGCTGAAGCATATCAAGGTAGACGGTACCTGTTACAGTTGCTCCCGCAAAGAAGAATGGGCCATAAATTTTGGATTTGGTCATTCCAAGCCACACGTTAACTTTTGGAGAATCTCTTTGCCATTCTATGACTTCAGACGGTCTTTCATTGGACCAGATAATGAAAAAATTATGAAAATAAAATTATGAAAAAAATTTAGAAATTTATACATTTTTAACACATATTAAACATGATAAACATAAATAAAAGTGTGTTTTTAAAAAATTTGTCCGATTTCATTGAAATAGATAGTTAATTCTGGGACACCCTGTATATCAAAGATAATATTGCGAACGTTATCGAAGTAAAGCACACAATTCCAGAACCGATAGATTCGACTATAGCAGAACTTAAATTGAACGATTTCAAACTTCTTGTTGCGGTTATATATAGGCCCCCTAATCAAACAGCTGATACGGACGAAGCGTTATATCGTGAACTAAAGATAATAATCGGTAGTGAGTAGGCTTTAGTTATGGGTAACTTTAATTGCGCCAACGTGAATTACGATACCATGCAGGGAGACGCGGAAGGTAATCGTTTAGTTAATTTTCTCGAGGATAGCTTTCTTATTCAAAAGGTTGGGGAACCTACGAGGTTGGACAGTATTTTAGATTTAGTAATAACTACGGATGATAGGCTAATTACTGATCTTCAATAATAGAACCGTTAAGCAATAGCTTTCACAATATGGTAGAGTTTGTCCTCTCAGTAAGTCATTCGAAACCAGCTAACTCGACTAAAATTCCTAACTTCCAGCACGCAGACTTTAGTAAATTTCGAAATAAATTGTCACACGTCAATTGGGAAAACGTAATGGGGAACTCCAACGCAAAACTAATGTGGGAATCGTTCGAAACAGTATTTAGGACTATAAATGAGGAATGTGTACCGTACAAAATTAAGCGTGCGAAAGTAAACAACAAGCCCTTGTGGTTTACTTCTAGAGTAGGAGACATTATAAAGAGTAGAGACAGGGCTTATAGGCTACATAAGTGCGATAAAGACAATTTGTGGTTACGAAACAACTACATATCTCTAAGGCGTGAAGCGAAAAGTGTAATAAAAAAGTCCAAGCGCGAGTTTGAAATCTCCATAACTCGTGACGGTAAAAACCCCAAGCAATTCTTTCAATACGTCAACAATAGAAATCCAGTAAAAAGTGTCTTGGGGCCGTTGAAAAATGTTAACGGAGATCTAGTTTCTGAAAACAAGGAAATGGCTACCTTGCTAAACGAATTTTTTACGTGTTTTTACTATAGAAGATGTAAAGAATATCCCTACGGTCATAGACATAATACCTTTTGATAATGGTAATATTTTGGATAATATTGTGGTTAGTGTAGTGAAGGTAATGCGCTATATTGATAAAATGAAAACGCGTAAATCACCGGGGCCTGATTCCATATATCCCATAAAACTTAAAGAATTAAAAGATAGCATTGTTGTGCCGCTAACAAAGATTTTTAATGCGTCTATTTCTGATGAGTGCGTACCAGATAATTTCAAGTTAGCAAACGTAACACCTATCTTTAAGAAAGGCGATAAAGGTGCGGCGAGAAATTATAGGCCAATCAATTGAACGTCTGTTGTAGGTAAGCTACTGGAATCAAAAATTAGGGATCGTATAGTCGAACACTTAGAATTGCATAAACTAGTTAGAAATACGCAGCACGGTTTTAGGCGAAACAAATCTTGCTTAACTAATCGGTTAAAATTTTTTCAAAGCGTGGTTGACGTTTACGACAGTCATCGGGCGGTTGATGTAGTGTATTTAGATTTTCAAAAAGCGTTTGACACCGTGCCGCACAAAAGACTCATTGAAAAAACTAAGGCTCATGGAATCAGAGGTGTAGTAATAAATTGGCTAGAAGAGTGGTTGCGAGTTAGGAAACAGAGGGTGGTCGTTGATGGAGCGGAGTCGTGTTGGGCTAATGTAGCGAGTGGCGTTCCCCAGGGTTCTGTATTGGGCCCCTTCCTTTTTCTTATATATATTAACGATTTAGATGTCGGCCTAGTCAGTACAGTTTCATAGTTTGCGGATGACAGGATTAATGACGAAGATAGAGGTAAAATTCAGGAAGATCTGAATAAAATCGTTGATTGGTCAGTCACATGGCAAATGAGATTTAACGTCGATAAGTGCAAAATTTTGCATATAGGTTCGCGTAATGGTAATTTTGCGTATAGTATGTCAGGGAAAGATTTAACAAGCGTAGAGCAGGAAAAAGATTTAGGAGTTATAGTCACTGGTGATTTAAAAGTAGCGAAACAAAGTACAGCAGCAGTCAATAAGGCGAACAAAGTGTTAGGTTTTATAGCTCGAAATTTTAAGTACAAATCGCGCGATATTATTGTTCCTCTTTATAAATCATTTGTTAGACCCCATTTGGAGTACGCGGTCTAATTTTGGAATCCGTATATACGCAAAGATATAGACAAAATCGAAAGAGTTCAAAGACGAGCATCTAAGATGATCCCGTCGCTTAGGTCAAAGTCGTACGAGGATAGGTTTAAGGAGTTCAAATTGACTACACTCGAGACTAGGAGGCTAAGGGGTGATCTAATCCAGGTTTTCAAAATTATGAATGTGTTCGATAACGTAGATAGAGATAGCTTTTTCGAAATATCTCAATATAATAGTACTAGAAATAACGGGTGTAATTTGACAAGTAGAGGGTTCGAGACAGCAGTTGCCAAAAACTTTTTTACGCATAGGTAAATAGCTGGAATAGTTTGCCGGTAGAAGTAATTAGTAGCACGTCTATAAACATGTTTAAAAATCGATTAGACGCATATGTTGATAGATTGGGTATAGTTTAAGGTAGTAAAATTAAGGCTTTGTGGTGATAGATCCCACAGCTCAACACAAGTGTTCTGGGATATAGGGAGTCAGCATCTTGGGTTAGGGGACACTCTCTGTCCTTACACACCCCATTTAAAGAGATTCCTCTGCCGAGCGGTGGCCCCCATAGTACTGTGAGGTATTGAAAAACTCATGATCTTCACTTGCCCAACAAACACCTTGAAATGGGACACCCAAAATGGGTGCACACACACATTTCTACATTACTGTACAGTCTTTACAGCCACACCTACACTTTTCCTCCTAAGTATATATATTGTAAGGTATATGGTTGTAAATTTTGACTTGGTCCGCAATCGATATGGACCGTGACTTATTTTTCGTTGGCAAGGTACTAGTATTGATGGATACCGTAATGAAATTGACTGGATTCTTTGGATCTGATATATTTCATGTCGGTTAGTGTGTAACATATTTGTGGATAGTAGTCTATTATGACTTGATCCTCTGGATCTAGAGATTCTATCTTTAGTTTTAATTCGATAATTAATTAGTTTTAAATTGATAATTATTTAGTTTTGTAAAAATTGGTCGTTGCCAATGTATAGGCAGTTTTTACATAAATTTCTTATGTTCTTGTGGTTCGGAACCCACGTAAAATTGTAGGTCCCCTCCCCCACCACGGAGGACATACACAATTCACAATTACGACCATAGTTAGGTAGACCAGCCATGAGTGGATCCTAGGGTCTTTGTTGGTCTGAAACTTTATAACATTATAACATTATATATATATAGTATATGTTAAACACAGACCGTGCATGGAACAAGGAACTCTTCTGGGAAATTACATCCACTATAGTTCGAATAAGTAATGATAAATGACAAATGCTTTAGTTTTTTCTTTTTCATGATGGAAAGCCCAACGTGAGCACGGGGATACTCGCGAAGAGGCCCCAAAATATAGCTTCCCTCACCAGCTATCTGCGAAGCAGATTAGATCCAGCTTTGGAACAGGATCTAGGGTTTACAGCTTACACCCAGCCTACTACATTCAGAACCTCAATATACGCAAGAAACTCGTTGCATTCACGTCGGATTGAATACATCAAAGAAAAAGGGGTAACTATTGTATTTTTAGCCAAAAATCAAAACTTAAACCTCAACCGGGACATTGAGCGTCCACTTATCAAGGCACATAACACGTCCGTCTAATATACACAAACTCAGGATGGTCCCCTGAGAAACAGCTATAACATGATCAAGTTCCGTTTCGTCCCTTTAATGAGAAGTTAACATGATTAGTTCATGCTGTATCAAATAAAGATAAGTAAAATTAAACTAGTTTAATTAAAGAGATACAATAAGGGAAAATCGCGATTAGGACGTCTGGCCTATTGCAATTACAAAGCAGATATCCTCAGTTTTCAAAAGTAAACCTCGGGATAATCTTAAAAGTTTTAATATTTCTAAAATTCTACTGCGGCGCTGTCTTTAAATTATTGAGAAATGTATTATTAAACCTCCACCATATATATATATATATATATATACAGGGTGGGCCGAAAGTCTGGATCCATAGGAAAATATTTATTTTAATACATAAATTACAACAAATGGTAAATACTTAAAATGAATATTAACTTTAACTCGTAAATGCGTATCCGTGATACTGTACAGTAGTTCGTACTCCAGTATAAATACTCAAATTTTTTTTTATTTCAGCCCAGAAATGGCTTCGAATCTAACAACAACACCGGGTAGAACTTGTGCTCATGTACGCAAGACAGGGCGCTACACACAGAGAAGTTGCTACCGAATTCAATAGAAATCATCCTCATAAGCATCCAGTAACACATGCGACTGTTGGCAAGTTGTTTAAACGTTTCAAAGAAACAGGAAGTGTACATGATCGACGGTGTTCTGGTCGTCCAAAAACTGCAACTGATGAAAATACCTCTGCAATGGTATGTGAAACTTTAACGAATAGTCCAGTAAAGTCAACAAGAAGATTATCAAATGAAACACGCATCTCGAGAACGTCAATTCGAAGAATTATTAAAAATCATAAATTCCATCCCTAAGTGTCTCGATGTCAGAGGCCGCCAATTTGAGCATTTGTTATAATTTGTTGTTTATACTGGAGTACGAACCACTGTACAGTATCACGGATACGCATTTACGAGTTAAAGTTGATATTCATTTTAAGTATTTACCATTTGTTGTAATTTATGTATTAAAATAAATATTTTCCTATGGATCCAGACTTTCGGCCCACCCTGTATATTAGGGTGGTCCTCCCTTATAGAGGCGATATTTTTTTTTGGTAATGTACATGCTCCCACCCAATAAAGTTGTTCCACTTAATAAGAAAATAATTCTGCTTCAATTTGAGCTCGATCGGATAATAATTAGAGGTGGCTGTCGAAGCTTGAAGTTACCACAAAACTGCAAGGCGGGGGTTTTCTATTGACCCCCTGAACAATCTCAGTTGGCCCCCAGGGATCCATGGATCACCACTTCTTGCGAACCACTGATATAATGTGTAGTTAAAAGATTTTTATTTTGCATATATATTTTAAATTATAAGCGTTATACATAACACTGATGACGTACTATTTTGAATCGTCATGGCTGGCAAGACCACTCACTGTAGCTCACTGTTTAAGATCTTCTTAGTAGGTTCAGAATATTTCTTCCTGTGTTGCTCCACGACTTTCAATAGGTATTGAAGTTGTTCTTCATTCTTAGTGTGTTTTCCACTATAATCCTGGATAAGTGCAATCCCGCGTTCGGCATTGTCGTTCACGACCTTGATGTTTTCAACTTTCCGAAGAGCCTCTTGAAACTCATCATCTGAGTCCAATGTTGACGGGTCTTTTTGCATAAATGCAGTATTGATATTGAGGGCCCGTATAAGCTTGAAAGAGTTTCTCGTGCTCAAGGAATCCAATGTTGGGAGATGATCTTGACGAAGGCTCACACGTTTCGGACATTTTAGGCTGCCTTCTGTCTCATTAATTCCCTTTACAATTAATCTTTTTGTGTCTACTGATACAGAAGCATCAAACAGTGCCAATCCCACCATTTCCTCAGATAGGTACCACAAGTGGCCAGCAAATTTAGATGCTGCAGATTTTGCCCATTTTAAGGATTTCGTTCAAACTTTAAAGTTTGACAGCCACCCCTAAATATTATCGGATCTGGTAAAAACTTTGCCAAAATAATTTTTTTATGAAGTGGAACTACTTTATCGGGTGGGACCAATAAAAATAAAAAATTAGTTTTTGAGGACCACCCTACGGTATATATATGCCGAAATAACCACGAAGGAAACAGACAATAATTAAAAGCAAGTGCACTAATTTACAGCTCAAAAGGAAGATTAGCTGGGTGTGCTAAGACATCTCAGAGAATAATTAAAAGCAATTACGCTAATTTACAGCTCAAAAGTAAGATTAGCTGGGTGTGCTACGCTTCGTCTGCCTGCAACTGGTCTCGAACCCCCAGACAATTCTTAATAGATTTTACTATTTCTGTTGTATCTATATTGTGTAAAGGTGTATATCCATTTCTGCTTAAATCACAAACTAATTTTCAAAACACATTTATTATGGTATTTATAAGTTAATTAACACTGAATGAGCCGTATAGCTCCTCCATATATATATATATATATATATATATATATATAATATATATATACACACAGTGGAACCTCGGTGTTCGAACGAACCGGACCTCGAACAAACCTGAGTCCGAACAATTTTGTTCAGAAAAAATTGACCCCGTCTTTGAACGTTTTCTGGAGTCCGAACGCTTGGAGGAAGTTGTTGCCTGACTCTGTGGCAAGCAGAGACTTTGAGGCAGAGCCAGTGGTTCCGGAAATCATCTCCCTAGGTGGGTCTATGGGGTTAGAGGTGAACCAGGAGGATGTGGAGGAGTTGATAGATGACCACAGCAGGGAACTCAAGACAGAAGAACTTCAAGATCTTCTCAAGGAGCAGGAAGAGGAACTGGTAGAGGAATTTTCTTCACCGGATGATGAGAAGGAGGTTCGCACTGCCAAAATTTCCAATGATGAACTTAAAAGAGTTTTTTTTTTTATTGGTCAAAAACGCAGAGCATAGTGGAGAAATGGCACCCTGACATTGCTCTGGTGAACCACAACATCAATTCCTTCAGTGATAATGTGGTTGAACACTTTAGGAAGATTATGAGGGGTAGGCAGACACAGACGACATTGGACAGATTCCTTTTAAAACAGAAAAAATGATTACAGTATATTGTGGGCTGTTTTTTGGGGGTAACTTTTCGTGGCCCAGAACGAATTAATTACATTTACATGTATTTTAATGGGAAATACTGTTTCGGACATCGAACTTTTCGCAGTTCGAACACCACCTAGGAACCAATTAAGTTCAAACACCGAGGTTCCACTGTATATATATATATATATATATATATATAATATTATATATATATATATTCCGAGATAACCGCGAAGGAAACAGAGAGTGGGACAATAATTAAAAACACTGAATGAACCCCAGTATATATAATCACAAATTAATCACTTACATTTCAAATGAGGTGTCCGTTGGATCTTGCAATGCATCGCAACTTTCTGCAACAGTCTGCGTTGAAAGTAGAGTGTTACCGTCCACAGCGTTGTAAAGGTAAACTGCAGAGAGTGATGGGATGTCTTGATCTTCAAACAATTCGGGAGAGTTGTAGAGCGATTCTTGACTCATGGTGGGGTATTTCAAAAGCACTGAGCGAAAAAACTACTGAAATGAGGTCCTGAGATGAAGTGCCCCCTTTTATAAATGGGGCTTGCGATTGTGATCAACCTACAACACGCGAATCGCGAGCTTCCTATTGCCTATCAATGAATTTTGGGCGGGCTTGACGCATAGGCCGCGCCTAGCAGCCAAACAGAAGTTCTGGGGTTCGCCCACAGGGCTGTGATTGGATGCCCCGTGAAATCTGGGGCGTGTCAGATATTCTGCCCCGATGATATGGTGGGGGATTTGAATGGATGGTAAGCCTGCATTTATACGAGGAACTTAACGAGGTTGGTTTGTAAATTTATTTATGGTGCCCTATCTAAAATAGGATCGGAAAAATTTATTTCCTCTGAAATATAAAACTCCAGAAACTGGAAGGTGATTTCAAAATCAATTATCCATGAGGGTAAAATTCATCAGTGCGCGAAGCTCGTTCTCGCACTTGTAAAAGTTTATTGTATCCCTGCGTTATCGTACGATACAATAAATAAATTTAAAAAAACGAAAGTGTGTGGTGGATGCAGGTCATTAACTCCAAAGTTTATGATCTCGAACAGAACGCTGTTTAATATAATTGTATATATTATATATATATATATATATATATATTCCAGACAGAGAGAGAGTTACAAGGAGTTACAAGGAAAAGAAGTACCTCAAAAGGCCTTACGGCCCATACCAAGGAGGTACCAATGGAAACGTGTGCCAGGAAAAATTTTCTACACCCTCAAATAGTGTGCAAGATTCGGTCTAACCTTTTCTTGAAGTGATCCACAGAGGAACTGTTCACAACTTCTGAAGGTAACCTGTTCCATGTGTCAAATCCAACTTCCAACCATTGTTCGGAGTTGGGTTATCATTTAAACTAAACATGCTTCTAAAATCGACATCGTTGAACCCGCGTAAGAGCTTGAAAACCTCGATCAGTTGACCGCGCAGCCTCCGAGTTTCCAGCGAAAACAAGTTCAGGGCGCGTAACCGTCGATTGTAGCCCATATGCCTAACGGAAGGGATTAACTTTGTGGCCCTCGCCTGCACTCGCTCCAGCCTCTCAATATCTTTCCTGAGGGTGGGCGACCAGAACTGCACAGCATACTCCAGGTGCGGCCGAACCAGGGAATTGTACAGAGAGAGCACAATCTCCTTGTTCCGAAACTGAAATTGCCTCCTGATATAACCCAATAGTTTCTGAGCTTTCTTTTTCACCTCTACGCACTGTTTCGTAAACTTAAGGTCGCTGCTAATTAGCACACCCAAGTCCTTTTCTAAATCAGTCACCTCGATATGACTCCCCAACATCGAGTAGTCCGACTTGGGATTGGCGTAGCCAATGTGCATCACTTTGCATTTACCCAAGTTAAACGGCATTTGCCATTTTTCGGACCACTCTCCTATCCTACCTAGGTCCGCACGCAGTTGCTCGATCGCTTCGGGCGTCCCAACATTGGCCCCAAGCTTGGTGTCATCAGCGAATTTGGCGATCCGACTGACGATGCCACCGTCGATATCATTTATGTAAATGATAACCAACAGTGGCCCCAAAACGGAACCCTGAGGAACCCCACTAGTGACCGAGGCCCAACCCGAACTAGCCCATTTAATTACAACCCTCTGCCGCCTATTCCTCAGCCAGTTTTCAATCCACCTACCTATTTCCCCACCGATACCCAGCGCACGCACTTTCGCCATTAGCCGGCGGTGAGGTACCTTATCAAAGGCTTTCTGAAAGTCGAGATAAAGTATATCAATCGCCCTACTTTTATCATACTCACTCAACATGACGTGGAAAAACTCCAGCATGTTGGTGAGACACGACCTATGCCGTCTAAACCCATGTTGGGAGTCCCCAAGCAACTTGTAGAAATCCAAATGGTCAACGATCCTATCCTCTATTATCCCCTCTAATAATTTACCTACAACTAAAGTGAGACTAATGGGACGATAGTTCCCTGGACTTTCGTGATCCCCTTTCTTAAAGATAGGGGTCACGTTGGCTTCCCTCCAGTCACCAGGCACCTGGGCGTCTCCAACGATTTGTTGAAGACTGTAGCCAGGTGGGGAGCCACCTGGTCGCGCACCTCCCGCAACACTCTGGGGAGAAACTGGTCTGGCCCAGGAGCCTTAAACGCGCTCAGTTTGTCTATTCTATCGGCAACGACTGTCGCGGTACATCGAACACTATCCAGGCCAGCACCTTCGTGCCTCATGCCTGGCTCGGGGATGATGCGGGTGTCCTCCCTGGTGAACACTCAAGCAAAGTACTTATTAAGCACATTGGCGATGTCCGCGTCGGAGGTCCGCAGAACGCCGCTTCGGTCCTTTAACGTACCTATCATGCTTCTAATGGGCTATCTACTATTAACATAATTGAAGAACTCCTCAGGGTTCCTCTTGCAGAGGCTTGCCACCCGTAGTTCTTCGTTACGTTTCGCTAGCCTAACCTTCGCCTTTACTTCCCTGCACAGGCGGACATACGCTTCAGTGTTCTCATGGGAACGATTGGCCTTCGCCCTCTTATACACTACTTTCCTATTTCGGATAGCCGAAGCGATATCACGACTGAACCACATAGGCTGCGTTGAAGCAGGGATGACCAGTTTTGAGGGTATGGCAGCAGAATGCAGCACCATAAACTCGTCCCGGAATGCACTCCACACTCCCTCAACATCGCCGCCGACCTCTAAACCCATCTCACCTACGTTATCCCGGAGGCTAACAAAGTCCGCCGGCCGTAGATCGAGCTTACTGCCTCTCGAGTTGCTACGCTTCACCCGTGGGACGCAGACACGGAACCTAATAAGACCGTGATCACTCCCGCCCAACGATTCGTCAACGGTGAGGCCAGTGACGAGGTTCTCTTCGGTCGTGAATACTAAGTCTAGAACGCTTTCGCCTCGTGTAGGCTCATTGACCCACTGAGTGAGGAAGTTCTCATCAGCAAAGTCAACTAGCCTCCTACCTTTAGCATCAGCAGTCCTGTCTTCCCACTTTATGCCGTGACAGTTGAAGTCTCCTAAAACTAAACACACCTATCCCCTAGCAGGCTACGGAGTTCGGTGTAGAGGGCTGTATCCTCCTGGAGGAGGAGATGCGGAGGTCTGTACACCAAGATTAACCTATAGTTCGTCCCTCCCACATTCAGATCGACGCCAAGCAGCTCCCGTTCCGACCGGAACTGGCAGTCAACTGAACTTAACGTGTCCCTGACGTATGATATATTAGTACCCCTCCCCCCCTCCTCACGGGTGCGGTCTTTGCGAAACATTCTATACCCGGGAATTTCGAACTCGCCAACGTAGTCCCTACGATTAGTATGAATCCAGGACTCGGTGATAGCAACGATATCCTGGTATTCTAATGCTAAGAGCGCCTGTAGCTCGCAAAACTTACTCCTAATCGAGCTACCATTAAACAGCATTGCACGGAGGGAGCCTTCCCTATTCTGACCGCCCCCTAGCACGACCCGTTTCCCGAACAGCCAGGGCTGTCGGGAGTTGAAGACCCCTCACCAACGTGGAGGCAACTTCCATAGGAGCCTGAGCCCCCTCCAACGTGGAATGAGGTTCACCCATCTGTATATGGACGCACCCTTCAGTTGAAGGTACGTCGCCAACGGCTCAACATCATCTCTCCCCGGTGGGGGCCCGGCATCTCTCTCCCCGGGCTCGACCTCACCATTCTGTATAGGTGCCGGTCGAGCAGCGCGCCTAGCACACCTTTACCCTTGTCATTCAGGTGGACGCCATCCCTCTGGTAAAGGTCTCATCTACCCGAAAATGCGTCGAACGGGTCAATAAACCTCACGCCCAGGGGGACGCACAAGTCTTGCACCATCTCGTTGATGCCAATGACCTTACTGAGCGCGTGGTCACTGGCATTCATCCGCGGTAAAATACCCATCAACATTCCCCTGTGTCTTCAGTTTTAGATCACCCGCAAGAGACATGATCTCAGTGATGATCCCTTCCGTCGAACCTACCCTACCGCCTTTGAGAAACAGGTCGTTGCCACCAGCGTGGAAAACGATCGCAGTCCTCCGACTAGCCACGCGCAGCTTCTCTACCTTCTTCCTTATTTGCGCCGTTCCCCGCCCAGGTAAGCACCTTACCTTCCTCCCATCCCGCTTTGCAGAAGAAAAGTACTTCTCCTGGCCCTGATCTGCGAGTCCCCAATCAAAACGGTGTCTTTCTCCTTCGAGCACAGGAGACTAAAGCGGTTGGAGGTCCTGACAGAAGCAACTGGGTCTCAGGCTTCGGCTTCGCAACCTTCTTGCCCGAGACCTTTCGATACCCGTCGCCACCCATAGACGCACTTACACCACCCGACCCACCCCGACCGGCAGCTACATCCTTCCGTTTCCTTGGGCCATCAGTAGGCCCCTTCCCACCCTTTTTCTTTATCGGCCCTTTCCCACCCTTCTCTATCGGCCCCTTCTTTACGCCTTCCACCTTGCGCCGCGGTTCCGTCCGTTCCACGTGGGTCGCTTGCGATTCCTGACACTGATTTTGTACCCTGGGCCCCGGTTGCACTTCTACCCTTTCTTCGTGATCACGAGCTCTGTCCAGTCCATCGCTGGACCGCCATTCCATGGCAGCTATCCTATCAATGAGCTCCGGGGTGGAGGGCGCAGCCGCGTCAGTGACCGCCGCACCTCCAACAGCCGGTCTGGACGACTCGAGCGGCCGGACCCTCTCCTCTAGCTTCTCGTAAAACCGCATGAGTTCGCAAAAGTGGCACATGCTGGAGTGGTTGATCTTCTCGAAGCAGGCTTCTTTGAAGTTCGTCACCCACTGGTTTGCTTCACAACTCGCACATTCAGCCTTCAGTTTCTGCGGTCCAGTCAGTGTAACTTTTTTTTTTCGAACTCTGAATACACTGAATAAGATAAAGCGTTCTAACAATGAAAACTATACAAAAACGTTCTGACCAGTATATAAAAAAGGAGGGGGGGGGTGAATTCTTCCCGCGCGTAGACACATCCACCTATTTGCAAGTGACCTTCATCCCGTCCAGAAAACTACACCTCTCGCTGCTGCCGCACCGACCAAGGGTCTCCCCATGGCCGGGCAGTCCCAAACGTGTCGCAGCTACCAACTGACAAACACTCGCGATGCAGGCTTCACGGATTTCCCGCCAGGAACGACAGTGAGATGCAGCCCCTTACTAAGTCTTACTAGTCACTCACAAGCGGCCAGACTCTTAGAATCCAGTGTTCAATGGCTATCCCACAGACCCAGAGGCTACGCCCGAGAGTTTATGCTGGCCTGGCAGCCAGCTAGGTAGTAAAGCTCTCTCATCTAAGAGCAGTACAGCCAAGCACCATCAATTGGTCACCAAAGAACGGTCGCAGGGGGCTGGTCAGGCCATTACGCGTTAGGAATGGGCTTAACGGGGCACTAGCCACACTCCATTCATCGCGCCCCTACGACTGGGACCCCTCCATCCCAGTCTCTCACAACCTACGAGCGTTAAATGGTGTTATTTATAGAGGTTCCAAAGCCTTTCTTCCCACGCATGAGGTAGCAGTAGGGTCCTAATAGTAAAAGTAGAGAAAAGACTTAATACTAAAAGTTTTTTTTTTTTTTGCAGTCAGAGGAGAGCATCCTTAACCTAAGCTAAAAGGACAGTGTAGGGATGGGATGGGGTCCTAGTAACCCACGGGACAGGATTGTACAACAGACTTCACCCGCCCTCTCGAAAGAGAGAGAATCTAAAGGAACTGGCAGGCAATTTCTCTAGAATCCCACGACTCGGGACCGGAGGGCTGTCACACCCCAAGTATAAAGTTTACAACACCCAGAAGGAATGTGCATAACCTTTATATCCCCTGCGGAGAGAGAGCGAGCGAGAGGGAGATTGAGAGGGAGAGAGAGAGGGAAAGAAAGAAAGAGAGAGAGAGAGAGGAGAGAGAGAGAGCGCGAGAAGGAGAGAGAGAGAGGGAGAAAGAGAGCGAGAGGGAGAGAGAGAGAGAGAAAGAGAGAGATTTGTACATATATAGGATCACCTTTGCTTTCAATGGCTTCGGTCCGAATTGTTCATTCTAGCGAAGGCCAAACTTTTCACCCAGCCCTAGACCTACTTTTTAACGTGGTATATATAAGAGAGAGAGAGAGAGCGCGCGAGAGGGATCCATGTTAGGGAACCCTGGTTACCCATTTGTCTACCAATCGTGAAAGGATGTTTACACTCCACCTTAGACCTACAGTTTAACAGGGATCATTAGGATACCCTGGTTTTCCATTTATCTATCAACCGTGGAAGGACGCGCCGCCACCAGGTTTCGAACCCGGCGTATATAGTTGTGTGTGCGTAATATTTTATGGGCGTATAGGCGGTGTGTACGTGCTAAAACGAAGTATACACTGTGCTAACTGGCTGATAGTGCCTGGAAGCACTGGCTGATTAAGCCAGCTGTCTGATTAGGGGCCTATAAGACAACGGCCGCTCGGCTGAGGTCTTAATATGCTTGGCTCCTGCCAAACGAACACCTCTCTTCCTCTCTCTCCTTTTCTCGCTCTTTCTTTTAGGGGATAACTCCGCCTCCAGTTGCATAACCCTTGTTGCTCTTGCAACAAGGGGGCTGCCACTGGTGCTGGCACTCTTGCAACACTGATCAACATTTGCAATTACATTGCACTCTCTCCTTTTGCGCCCATACTACTCCTGTCACTCGATTTGAATTTTATGATTCTTTTTCTGTCATGATTATTTTTCCCAACTCCCATTTTCAGGAATGTTTTTTTTTTATTTCGGGAGGCTTCATGGACTCCAGGTCCACTGATAAAATATAAGTCTTTGTGGGTGTCCTGTTTCAGGTCGCTGTTTAACCTCTCAATTTCTACCGCTTGGTTTTGTAGCCAAACTTCCATAGTGGATACTATCTCATTAAGAGCGTTTATACACTGTTTTAATCCTTTGTTTTCTTCTAATTTGATTATTCTTCATTATTTTCTGTTAAACGGTTTAGGATAAAAGATAGGTACGATTCCATATATAAATCTATTTGTTTACTATCACCGGTAAAAACCTGGCATTCCCGCCTTTTATTCGCTTGAAATTCCTCAATTCGATGTCTCTGGGTGAAGCAGCGCTTGATGTGGAGGGAGAAGGGCTACCTCTCTCCTGTTCGGTGACGGAGTCTCCTGAAAATGAGGGAGTGGGGGATGCCAGTTGTTGCTATTTTGTAGTGTATTCACTTGAAATTTAGATACTTGTTGATAGCACCGGTCTGCATGAAAATCGATTTCTTTATTTTGAGTTGTGATTCTGAAGCAGTTCGCTGCGCTGAATTCAAAAATGCTACCAGTTTTTTTCTATCACCCACAGTTTTAAAGTTATTAGCAAAACAATTTTGGGGCGTTTTGTAATTTTTTACCTTTTTTATCTTTAATTAATTTCGTTTTTTCATATTTTTCAGATAGATAATTCTAACATTACGTCTTTAAAATTTTAATAATGGCTTCTAGAGGATGTACCCATAGTCCAGACATATTTTGTTATATTTGTGGTCGGTATGTTGTAAAACAAAGGACAAATGTAACGACCTTCATTAAGAGAGCTTATCATGCTTATTTTGGAATTAAATTAGGAGATCAAGACAAAAGTTGGGCTCCACACAAGGTTTGTCTTACGTGTGTTGCGGCACTAAGGAATTGGAGCAAAGGTAAAAAGAAAAGTTTGCCATTTGGGATCCCTATGGTATGGCGCGAGCCTAGAAACCATACCGACAACTGCTACTTCTGTTCTTGCAATGTTAAAGGTTATAATGCAAAGAATAAAGAGAGCCTTCAATACCCAAGTCTTCCATCTGCAATAAGGCCGGTACCCCATGGTCCAGAAGTTCCTATTCCCCGCCCACCTGAGAGTCTGGATCAATACAATTCAATTCAGATTCTGATTCAGCTCCAAATCCAGACAATGATGATGTTTATGAACAGCCAACAGGTGACCGAGATCCTCCTAAACCATTAACCCAAGCCGAACTAAATGACTTAGTCAGGGATTTGAATCTGCCTAAGGACTCTGCAGAACTTTTGGGGTCTAGATTGCAGGAGAACAATTTATTGGCACCCGACACATACTTCGCTTGGTACAGTAAGTAAAGTAAAGACAAGTAAAGAAGGTAAATATATTTTTTCTTTCAGTTATTTTTTTATTCTTTCATAAACAAGCAATATGCTTGTCGAAGAGCTAGGAGCTATTTAATTCTGCTTTAATTAGGTTTTACTCTATCACCTAAAGATTTCGTGCTACAAGGGGTGTTGTAATACCTCATCTGTCCCCAAATGTTAACCACCCATTGATGGGAGGGGAGAGAGTATTTTGCTGGGAACGGGACTGGTTGTTGTGTATATATTTACCCTACATTATTATCTAAGCGTTACTGTAGTCTATAACAACAAAATTTATGGTTTAGCATGTGCAATCCAATGTTGGTCTCGATAAGATGGTTCACATTTGGGGATAAATGGGGGATTTATGACACACCCTGTAGTAAGAAAACCATACGTGATAGGGAAAACTAACTATATTTTTGAGATCAGCGGACTCAAATTATATATAATCACCAACTAGTTTGTAAAAATCGATCGACAAGTTTTCAAATGTGTACTGGTGTAGTTTTTGAAAGTCTTAATTACAGAATTTGATTCGATTTTTAGATAATGTTCTTGCTTTACATTAAATTTTTATTTACACATATAGTTAAAATTCAGTCGTTCGTTCGTACGTTTGTTGTTTTAGGGTCATGGGTATAGCTTGTGGCCCTGTAGAACGAAAAAAGTAGTGTCGGATGTGGCTAGAAAAATTTGAAGATATTTTTTATGTAATATGATTAGTCAAGGAATATTGTACGTGGGACAGAGCTCATGACTTCTGAAACTTCAGTTTTAACTCCATTTACTACCACTGTTTGTGTCCTCTGAGTCAGAAAATTAAATATCCATCTTCCCAACTTTTCAGTAATTCCTGTATTCTTAAGTTTGCGTGCTATCATTCCATGGTCACATTTATCGAAGGTTTTAGCAAATCAACATATATTACATCTATGTTTTGTCCTCGACACAATGTTTCCAATATTTTCTCCTGCTGGTCTAACAGCTGTGATACGCATGATCTGAAGCGATGTTGGTTTGGAGTGTATAAATTATTTTTTTTGTAGGTAGTAAGTAGTTTTGCCTCTAATTATACGTTCAGAGTCTCTTTGCATTTCTTCAGAAACATGGCAATCCATATGTCTGGCCCTGGTGCCGAAGAGTTAGAACCTTAATTACTTCTCCTTTCGAGAAGTCTAAATTTATTAATAGGTTCGTGTCCGAACTTGTTCTTGGCTGATTTGTATTAATGTCAAAACATTCCCCTGGATTTTCTGCTTTCTTCTCGGACTTAAGAGTGCTAAACAGAGTTCGATTGCTCTTTAAGCAGTTCACTCATTTTTCTGGGTCACTTGTGCATTCGTCGCCCTATCTATCAACGGATCAACCTTGCTACGGTTTCTGTTTTGTCTCTTCGGAACATGTTTCAGTAATAGAGGTTTAGTTTCATTTTCTATTATGCACAGTATTTCTTATTGAGTCTTCTCGTGAAGTAGCAATTCCTAATTTGCTTCTTTAAATCGTCAAATATTCTTTCTGACTCTCTGGGATGCGTTTTTGGACATCTGGTTGTTAACTTTAATTGCATATGGATCAGGTTATGGTCAGAGACATTTGTGTGCGTTTTATTATTTCATTATATATATATAAAATTGCTGGTTTTGTGTTGACAAAAAAGAAACCCATATTAACAACTATAACA
This sequence comes from Bathynomus jamesi, assembly GCA_023014485.1. Taxonomy (NCBI): domain Eukaryota; kingdom Metazoa; phylum Arthropoda; class Malacostraca; order Isopoda; family Cirolanidae; genus Bathynomus; species Bathynomus jamesi. Next base: position 467,759 of record JAJOZX010000672.1, read on the forward strand.
CTCCAAGCCGACAGAACAGTAAGGCGTAAAGGAGGATGTGCTATTTATACACGCGAGAAACTTATGGCAGAAATGACTATTAACACTTCAAACAACTATGTAAAATGTGTAGCAGCAAAAGTCGAAAAATTAAATATGGTACTAATTGTAATATATACAGTAGATCCCCTAACACACCAACTTCAAAATTCTCAGATTCCATTACAGAGGTCAGAAACTGGGTAAAAGGTCTACACTCTCCAACCCCAAATATTTTTCTCTGTGATGATTTTATTTTTCCATTTATGAAATATAAAAGGATAGGAAAAATATATGTATACAGCAAGACAAAGGGGACACACGGGAAGACCAGGAGCAGGCAAAAATGCTCCTAGCGCTAGCCGACGAATTTATGTTAACACAAGAAATAACATAAAATACAAGAAAAACAACTGCCTTGATTTCGTATTCACAAACAACAGCAACCTAATTGATAACATACAAATATCCCCAACTATAATATCAGATCACAACATTATTGAAATAACAACCAATACAAAAGCAACAGGAAAGGAAAGAACACACTATAGAAAGAAACAAATTCGAAATCTTTAATTTTCACTCCAAAGCTATAAACTAGGAAGGTGTTGCATCCAGCATGGAAGCAATAGACTGGAAAACTATCTTTGATGCTAAGACAACGGAAGAGATGTTAATTACTTTAGAGGAGAAGACACTGGAAATTGTGGAAAGACGCCCCAAAAATGCAACGAAGGGGAAAGAAGCAGGTTCGAGAGATAAAAGATGTTGACGTTCCGAAAGAGAGAAAGGGTGCCTGTAAAATTAAGAACCTACAAAGACAACAACATCAAAAAAATATTAAACGATAAATTGCAGGGTATAGATTGCGTCATACAGGACCTAATTGAGAAGCATACAGAGAAAGAAGAAGACGCTATAGAAGCGATAAAGGTTAACTCAAAGTATCAAACTTCTATAATTTTGAATAAAGAAAGTCGAAAAATGACGCGACTATCGGACCTTTGAAAAATGAAGACAATGCTTTATCTGATGATCTAACAGAGATATCTAAAATATTGAGCGCTCAGTATGAATCATCTTCCAGTATTCACAAAAGTGATAAACTGATATGTGATATAAACGCGTCCTTTGAAGAACTACAAGGGGAAAGTATAACGGACTTCAACTTTACAACAGATGATATTTCACAAGCTCTAGGGAAAGTAAAAGCACACTCGGCGGCAGGTCCGAACAAATGATATGCCACACTGATCAAAAACTGCAAGAATGCAATCTCTAAGCCCCAATATTGGATATGGAGACTATCACTCGACATGGGAGAAATACCGGGCATCCTGAAGAGAGCGAACATAGTTCCAGTATATAAAGGAAGAGATCGATCCGAGGCCAAAAACTATAGGCCAGTGTTGCTTACATCTCTTCTCACTGAAATCTCTGAAAGAATAGTTTGAGAAAATATCTGTGACATTTTGGAAACTCGGAAAAAGTTAAGTGATAAACAACATGGATTTCGGTCAGCCAGATTATGCCTTTCACAACTAATGGAACACTATAACAACATTATTACTTTCATTGAAAGTAATGAAAATTATGATGTAATATACACAGACTTTGCCAAGGCGTTCGACAAGTGTGACCATGGAATCATAGCACATACACTAAAATATATGGGAATAACAGGAAAAGTACGAAATTGGATATATAATTTCCTTAATGAATAGCAGCAAGTCGTTACAGTTCAAGGAATATCTTCATCAGAATCAGAAGTCCTTACCTCAGTATCACAAGGAACAGATTAGCTCCATTACTCTTCATAATCATGCTATGTATAAAATCTTTAAAGGCTTTTCTCCCACCATGTATATGCGTGACCAGAGATACATGGAAGTAAGCTTTTCAGTTTTCAGGATACAATAATACTGTTATGTCCTTTGTTTTCACCTCTCCATTCAGTGTATATATACAGTATGTACATTAAATATATATATAAACCTTTGGTAAACCTTTGGTTTGCTTCCGCCCGAAATTCTCATTCTGACGAAGGTCAAGCTTTTTACTCTACCTTAGACCTACAGTTTAACGTGGAATCCGAACCACGCCCCACCAGTAGCACAGCGTTTTAACCACTTGGCTATCCAGGGTCCACATTTATTTACGAACCACTTTCATTATTGTGTGGAAGGATGAACAGCTGGGTTTTGCTGCGTGCCGCCTACCATCACCGGGTCTCGATCCCGAGGCCGATGGATTCTTAGTCAGCGCCGCTAACCTCTACACCACCGAGGCGCATAAAAACTGGAACAATATAATATATATACTTTTCGTTACTAATTGTTTTGGTATTATCGTCAGCAGAAGGAAAGAAAATTAAAGGCTCGAACTTTGCTGGACATCATATGACAATCCATATGAATGGTCCATGCAGATGAAGGACAAGTTTGATTGGTTTTGGTACTCTTTTTTTGTCTTCGCGAATGAATAAACATTCCAGCAGTTTGCTTCAGGAGGACGGATCTTGATACGGAGAATCTGAAGCGAGATGTTTAGTTCAAATTGGTGCAACCCAATGTGAAATTCGGTGGTTGTGATGTTAGTGTGGGCAGTTATTTGGCATTCTGATAAAACTGACCCTGTGTTTGTAGAGGGACGTTTTAATTCACAAGATTACATATCCATCTTAGATGACAGCCTCCTGCCTTTGTTTCTGAATAAAAACTTCACCTGGACGACATCAGGATAGTGTCCATTTTATTCTTGCAGGCCGTTGTGTTTTTAAAACTAATAAAGAATAGCGTTCTCCAACAACAGAGGGAACAATATAATGTGTGTGTGTGTGTATATACAGTATATATATATAGAGTGTGTTCATTTTATTCTAGCAGGCCGTTGTGTTTTTAAAACTAATAAAGAATAGCGTTCTCCAACAACAGAGGGAACAATATAATGTGTGTGTGTGTGTGTGTATGTTATATAGTGTGTTCTAAAATTACGAGTCCACTTCGAGTTTTTGTAACAGCAATTGCGATAGACCTTTATTAATTCATAATTTAATAAAACAAGAGGATTAATATTTTTATAAAATGAAATTAGGCCATAAATGAACGCTATATTCTCGTATTTTTCTGAATCCCTCTTGCAGTCAATACATCAGCCACTGGTTGCACTGATTGAATTTATTGATGGTACTTTGGGTGATATTGTTCCAGTTTTTGGTATCACTCCCCACACATAAATATGAATGGTGAGATTGTCATTTTTCTTTTCGCATGTGGAAAATGTCCCTAAATGTGAGGGTAAATTCAGATCAGGTGACTGTGGAGGTTATTCCATTGTGGTCAGAACATCCTGTTCTTCTTTATGCTTCAGATAATTCATTCAAAGGTTGGACTTGTGCTATGGGTTGAAAAAAAAAATTGAAGTTTTAAATCACAACCAGTAGTATGACCGCAAAAGGAGAGAGTGCAGAGCAATTGTAATGTTGATCAAATGAGTGCCAGTGCCACCCACCCGTTCCCCCCCTTGTTGACGAGGCCAATGCCCCCAGTGCCAACCCCCCCAGTGTGACAGGGCGTAGAAGCCAGTGCGTCCAGGCATTATCAGCCAGTTGGCACAGTGTATATATCGTTTGAACAAGCAAAACGCGCACACAAACTTCCCGACTATATATACACTCATAGAATCCTTATTATTACACACACACACACACACACACATATACATATATATATATATATATATATTATATATATAAGCAGATGCATGTGAAGCCCCAATAGCAAAATATATACGAGCATAACCACCACACAAAAAGAATACACAACCACCACCACAGCACCACAACCACCAATCGTCTAAATATAGCTTACCATCACCTAACCAAACCCACCTTACTCACGGCTTTTACTTAGCAGCTCCTAATAGACCGACAAGGTCTCTAAATACGACCTAATTAATAGACAAAGCTATTAAGCATAAATAAATACATTTATGGGGCTATGGGGTAAACCAACAAGGTCTCTAAATATGATCCAATAGACAGAGCTATTAAACATAAACAAATACGTTTATAAAACCAGAGAGTAAACCGACAAAGTCTCAAAAAAAGGGCGACACTACCATTGAGCTTCTCATTGTAGAAAACTACCACGAGACCAATTTGACGTTTGGTACGCGATCTTTTGAACAAAAAATCGAATAAGATAAACTAAGTTTAATAAAAAACAAATTTTCATCATAATATACAATTTTATCCTTAAACTATAACATAAAAAGCATTAATATGATTTTTAAAACAAAATAGAAATTAAATTAGGAGTAACCATTCCATATTTCCTCTTTCACTCATCTAGTGTCTTTCAACACATTAAGACACCAAAATCGTTAATAACATCGATAACGTAAATTTTGACAAACTGTTCACTTTCGATAATAGCAATACTCGTAATAACGGATTTAAGTTGCGTGGCAGGTGTTTCATTACTAATATCGCTAAAAACTTCTTTACGTTTAAAGTAATTGATAAATGGAATAATCTCCCCGCGTCAGTCGTTAACTCTATCAGCGTTAATATGTTTAAGAACCGTTTAGATAGGCATTTTAAAAATATTAACGTTGTTTAAAATAAAAAAAATTAGTAACAGGAGCTCTAGGGGGGTAGTCAAGGATGAGTCTGTTGACGATTAATGCCAGCTTGTGACATGGCAGCGTGTGATGCCAGCAATAAAATAAAATAAAAAAATTAGACTAACACGAACGTAGATGTAGCTCGTAGAGTAAACTAACCCACTTTTTGTTTAACTTTACCTACTTTTTTTTTCTTTTTCTTATCCTCTCCTTACTTGCAAGTCTGTAACTCTCTTTACTTGCATGTCTGTAGTATGCATGGTATGACAGTGAGTTAAGACTGTGTTTGCATGGTTTGTAAGAGTTCTTATTTTACTTTTCATCTTTCACCCCTTTCCTATTCTCTTCGACTATTTTTCAGACTTGTCAGCAGTGGCCGGCGGATGATGATGGTGAGACTTTTTCTCTTTTTCTGAATGAATGTTAACCCACGAGTGATAGGTATTGCTACTTACTTAATCCCTTATTCTCTTCTCTTAACCCCCTACTCTTTCCTTTCTCTCGGGCTAACCTTAGAGTGGATCTTAAGGTCTTTGTTCGCCTTAGCTTCTGTAGATCTGTAGATCTTTAACCATATCACAAAAAAATATTAATATAGCTCTATATTAAAAATAGATTGTATTTCGGGATAACTATTTCATTTCTCGTCTTTCGACCATTTATTTTGTTTCAATACAAATGTATCTTTAAGACACAAATACATCTGTAAACCTTATTACAAAAAATATTAATATAACTTTATATTAAAAAAAGATTGTATTTCGGGGTAACTATCGCCAGAATATCCATAGAGTATTTGAACATCTTGTTCCTCAAGGTTCGCACGGTTCAATGTAGCCTTAAAAGTCTCAAAGGAGGGAGGGCTAGGGCGTCTTTCAGTATTCGCCACATCTTCCGTCTTTACCGAATACCACTTCATAAACGTCGAACACGCAATATCAAAGGTAGCCATCACTATTTTTCATCTACGTGAGAAATCTTCACATATACGTCTGAGATCCAGGGCTTGCAGCGGTCAACTGAGCACGCAGGGTGTAGATATGCCCAGCTAGTAGCAGCAGACACGTGACCTTTGATCGACCATACAGGGGCCGGAGTTTAGGACTTTTACTATACATACGCTACTATTTAATTATTTGGAGAAATGTTACCAATGAAGTTTAATTGACTTAGAAATAAAGACAAACCTTTATTCTTTAATGTATGTCGGAGGGTGAATTACATACATGAAATAACTTTGCTTACCATACCATATAAACTTCAAATATAAAGGGTGTTTCAAAAGTCTTTACCCTTTTTTTCCCCAAGGACCCTAAGGTGACCATACGTTCAACACCCAAGTGAACATAACTGTCAGAGCGTGCAGAGTGTGCACACACTTCGTGAACACAATCAGAGGCCACGCAAGTCAATATGTCAGGTTCGATGGAGCAATTGAAAACTCGGGTTGCTTGCGCTGCGTTTGGGGAGGCACATCGAGCTTGTGCAGACATGATTCGGAGAATTCGTCACGCTGATCACAAGCTCAAAGTTCCAGGTTTGAAAAACACTGTATCTATGGCGTGGGTGGCACAACGTTTGGATAAGATGCACCAAGTTGGCGGAAAATCAATAAACATTTTATAAAGGTTTGTGTTGAATGTATGGTCACCTTAGGGTCCTTGGGGGAAAAAAGGGTAAAGACTTTTGAAACACCCTTTATATGTAGTAGTGTATTCTAAGCTTTACTTTAAAGCTGCTGTACCGCTTTAGAAGATTAATCCGTAAATTGAAATCTTACAAGAATAAAGGAAATATACTGAACATTTTCTGCTTGATAGGCACCAATGTTTGTGTCTGTTATTGGTTCTAATGGAGTTAACCGTGATTTGGCGGTGTTTACATTCGCTGTTCGCATCCTGCCATCCCACCGCAATGCGCCTCACTCAGTGTCTCTCCGCGTTACCAAAAACAATATTAGCAACACTGTTAACAGAGGGAGGGGTTACAACATTGTTTTTCCCAGGAATTGAAATTAGAGGGGGAGCTCAAATTTTTAATGGGTTGAGAGTCGAGGGGTGAGACCGTGAGGGCGAAAGTGGGCTTTATGGCACCATAGTAAAAACTGAAAAATGTTTCACGACCATTTTATTAGGTTTAACTCATCTTTTAAAATTGGCTCAGGACGGTACTAGATGAGCCGAGTGTACCTGGCTATTTGCGGTGCAGAGCGCAAGAGAGCAACTCGCTCCTCCACAAAGCCATGCCTAGAGGCGGGGCCCACAACCATGACCTTCGTGTGAAGAGAGACCGACGCACAAAACCGCAACGAGGCACACACACACACACACACACACACACACATTTTATTCACGCAGTTATCCGTGATTCACTGTCGTCAGTTGAATTAACTATGACTTATTAATTGTTACTATTGTGCACTTATCCGTGATCGTGACATGGAGTTCACCTTGATTTGGGGGTGTTTACATTCGCGGTTCGCCTCCCGCCATCCCACCACAATGCGCCTCAGTCAGTGTCTCTCCGCGCTACCAAAGACAATATTAGCAACAATGTTAGCAGAGGGGGGTTACAACAGTGTTTTCCAGAGGAATTGTGATTAGAGGGGGGGTTCGAATTTTTAATGGGGTGAGGGTCGAGGGGTGAGACCGTGAGGGCGAAGGTAGGCTTTATGGCAGCATAGTAAAAACTGAAAAGTGTTTCACGACCATTTCATTAGGTTTCACGCATCTTTCAAAATCATCACACAAATTAAAATTGACTACTCACGCCTTCTATGAAGCAATACATCGACATCCTTCCTGGCTTCTTGTAATTTTGCGCAATTTGACCTGATTTAAATATAACATCCTTAGTCATAGACAGGGAAAGATGGAATGAGGAAGAATGTTCCAGAACAGGCCATTAGATTATTCGTCGTTTTTCTCTTAAAGAGCATTCAAATTTCTGCTTTTACGTATTACACAGTTTTGTCTTCATCTCTTGCCCTCTATCTATCTACAGGCTCGGGGAATCCACCTAATCTAAGAGAGAGAGGAGAGAAAGCAGGAGAGAAGAGACTTTGGGGGAGAAGCTAGGATGTCCTCACCCCCGAAAGTGGTATATCTAACCTAATTTTATCTATTTTATAAAATTTTCATCCATTTCTCTGCACCAATATTTAATTTCTTCTGAAGTTCTATTTAACTTAAACTTCTCATCTTCGTGGTTGCTTGCCAAATCATTTATACATTATATACAGTAAGTTTATCTCAGCTCTCAGACAACTTCTTCACCCTCTCACCGGGATACGTTGTATATAGTGAGAGGTCCAATATACTTATTTTTGCAGCTAGATGATTCAGATCAAGGACTAAGTAAAACATCTAAAATTTGCAAATGGTACAAAAAGTAGGATGCCTAATCATTCCCAATTATTTATGTATGTTCCATTGATACAAGTAAGAAAAGAAAATTATTAAATTTTTTTTGTATTTTTGCTGGTAAAAATAATAATTAAAAAATGCTCTGGTTAGAAAGCCTGTCAGTAATAACCAAGGGAATGTAGTCGAGACCCGTAGTCTTCACCTTCCGTTTCCTCTATCTTAGACGTAAAAGCCCTTTGTATAGCTTCAATGTTCGCAATATCTCGTTTTCTGTATGGATTTGTGAGTACTGAGCAATACTCAATTATTGGTAGGACTAGACTCTTCCATAATTTGAGCATGATGTTTGTTTTTCTGTTGCGGAAGCTACTCCAGATGATTCCCCTTATTTTTCTAGTCGTTGTAATTTTCATGTTCTAGTGCTCTGAATTCTGCATCCGACGACATTATTACTCCAAGATCCCTGACTTGTGGGTTTAGCGTTATCTGTTTGGCTTTCAGAGTTTTGTACCCGTTTTCTGTAGCTCCTTGCTATTACCATATCTTAGAAGTTGGAATTTTCTTCGTTGAACTTCATATTGTTGTCTTCTACCCACTGGAATAATGTTTCAATGTTGTTTTGTAAACAGCCAGCTTGGAGTGGAAAGCCGTAGTACTACAGCACAATAGTAACACTAGCCCAGGGTGTTATGATACATCCTGGGATATTGTCAGAGACTTAAATGGTCGTTTCTCAGGACCGTCAGAACAGTCAAAGTTGAAGTCTTCAAAGAAGGCTAGCTGCTTGTCTCAGTAGAATACCAGATGAGCCGGGTGTACCTTGTTATGTACGGCAGAGAGTGTAAGAGAACGTCTCGTTCCTTCACCTGAGTGCAACATGCTGATTACACAGAATCAAACACAGTCTCGCTTGAATGACTTAACACCAAATAAACCTAATTCTGATTTTAATCAATGTAGAGCATGATTGCCTAACCTTGCATCTGGTTAACTAAAGGGGACTTTCTCAAGGTAGATGAGTCATTAGTTAAAGATGCAATTAAATCTTACTTAAATACATTATTTACACACATCAGATTAACGGGCTGTTATTTACCCTACTAACAACAGTACGTACCCATTTTGTAATGTAAACACAATAGTGAAGCGTTTATTTCAAAAGCACAGAGGTAAAAATGAGACTCTTAGGTAATAAGTGAACATGAGAACACTGTATTGGTCGCAGATGGACCATGAAAAGAGATAATTATTTGAGAGAGTTGGGAAATTGTTCTTACATATTAAGTTTCAAGATAAGTCTTTCCATTCTACAATTAAGTTGTTCCCTTCATGACGCTTCTTATTGCCACTGAGGAAGTTCAGAGAAAATGATATATGAAGATAGCTAATAAAAATAAATAAATGAGATTTGTCTGCTTCCTCCCCCCTTAAGGAATTGAAGATATTACAGTTCCTTAATGGTCTTAAATAATATACTATTGCATTCGGAATACTTTTGGCTACATTTTTGGGCATAAGGGGAAAATGCATTGTCACAGCGATAAGATGCCTCAGTTGGTACTGTATTCTGACAAACTAGAGCATTATTAGGAAGAGGTATAATAAACACTTAATTGGATTTGTTAACAGTAGTGTTGTATGCCCTCATCAAACCTGGACCAGGTTACCAACATAACAGGTTAAGTGATTTATGAACTGTTAAAGACCGTCCTACCTTTGATCCCTCTGCAGCACCCCGCCTCAGTCGGGTAATTTGATGTAAGAAAAAGTTGCTTTCTAAGACAGGGACTTTGAACAACACCCTGGCCGGATGAGTACTGAGCAATACGATAGTCAAATCTGCGCAGGACAAACAGATGGAGAGAGAGAGAGAGAGAGAGATTTGAGTGCATTAGTATTATTATTATTTTAATCCTTTACTTGCCTACGTCCCTATTTTGGGTGGGCTTTGCCCTTTCACAGTTAGATTAGATTTGAGTTGTTCAGCAGCTTCTTGTCTGCTAAATTGCATTATGGGTGCCTCCAATCTTCTACGTTTAGTTGTGTTTGTGACAATACGCTGATTTTAGAATATGATTGTATGTTTGATTTGGTGTTAGCGCTTCTTTAAATTAATCTGACTGAGTAATACGGCATTGATGGCGTGTGCGTTTAGGAAAATATTTGCCAGATTCTCCAAATGTAGTTATTGCACAGTCATTAGATCGCATAAGTTATCAAACAGGTAATTCCAATTAACTTAGTATATATATATATATATATATATATATATATATATGTGATAATATATATATATATATATATATATATATATATATATATATATTATATATATATATATATATATATATATATATATAATATATATATATATAATATATATATTATATATATATATATATTATATATATATATATATATATGATAATATATATATATTATGAGAGAGAAATTTGCTTTTGCGTAATTAGCTGTAGATATGATAGTTATGTGTTAAAATATCATATAAGTATAAGTTGCCGACTGATTTTTATTGCGAAAGAAGCAGATGTTTAATTTAAATATTTACTAATAATAATACTTAAGGTTAAATTGATATACTCGATGTTTAAAACCGCTTTCAACGCTTCAGTTGATGGATGTTGACAAAGTTCCTCATTTCTACCAAATCTCAAGAAGTGAAATTTTTCAATGTTAAATGTAATGTTGCCTTCTGACCATTTGTATATTTTGTTTGTGACCCTCTGCAAGGACTCCACCACATGTATCGCGGATTTTTCTTCCGAACTTTGTATCGTCTGCATACGATGCTGGTATACTAATGCTGGTTACACCCCTGGCTTTGTCTCTTAGCATGATAATGAACACGAGTGAGGCCAGTACTGTACTTTGTGGTACTGCCAGACACATGGAGCGCGACGTTTCCGCAGAAATGTGAAGAGAGTATTGCCAAACCGCTATACTTACTATGAAGGAAATCATTCGACTTATGAGAAATTCCACTCCCTTAAAGAACACGAACATTGCCCCCATATTTAAAGGTGGTAACAGAGCCAATGCCCAAGAATTATAGGCCAGTGACTCTCACCTCACACCTTATAAAGTGTTTTGAACGTATAATTAGAGGCAAAACTACCTACTACCTACAAGAAAAAGACTTATACATCCCAAATCAACACGGTTTCAGGGCGGGAAGATCATATCTATCACAGTTACTAGACCACCAGGAGAAAATATTGTGTCGAGGACAAAACATAGCTTTAATATATAGGATTTGCTAAAGCCTTCGATAAATGTGGCCATGGAATCATAGCACACAAGCTTAAGAATACAGGAATTACTGGAAAGCTAGGAGGGTGGATATGTAATTTCTTGACGCAAAGAACACAAAGGGTGGTGGTAAACGAGTTAAATCGGAAGCCGTGAGCTCTGTCCCACAAGGGACAGTATTAGCTCCCTTGCTGTTCATAATAATGATTGCAGATATTGATGCAGATATTAAGGACAGTATTGTATTATGCTTCGCAGATGACACAAAGATATGTAAGAAAATATAGAACGAAGGCGACATAAGAAAATTACAAAACGACATTGAAACATTATTCCAGTGGGTAGAAGACAACAATATGATGTTCAACGAAGAAAATTCCAACTTCTAAGATATGGTAATAGGAAGGAGCTACAGAAAACGGGTACAAAACTCAACTCTGGAAGCCAAACAGAACGCTAAATCCACAAGTCAGGGATCTTGGAGTAATAATGTCGTCGGATGCAGAATTCAGAGAGCACTATAACATCAAAATTACAACGACTAGAAAACTAAGGGGAATCATCTGGAGTAGCTTCCTCAACAGAAAAGCAAACATCATGCTCAAATTATGGAAGAGACTAGTCCTACCAATAATTGAGTATTGCTCAGTACTCACAAATGCATACAGAAAACGAGACATTGCGAACATTGAAGCTATACAAAGGGCTTTTACGTCTAAGATAGAGGAAACGGAAGGTGAAGACTACGGGTCTCGACTACATTCCCTTGGTTATTACTGACAGGCTTTCTAACCAGAGCATCTTTTAATTATTATTTTTACCAGCTAAGATAAAAAAAAATTTAATAATTTTCTTTTCTTACTTGTATCCATGGAACAGACATAAATAATTGGGAATGATTAGGCATCCTACTTTTTGTACCATTTGCAAATTTTAGATGTTTTACTTAACAGTCCTTGATCTGAATCATCTAGCTGCAAAAATAAGAATATTGAACCTCTCACTATATAAAACGTATCCCGATGAGAGGGTGAAGAAGTTGTCTGAGAGCTGAGATAAACTTACTGTATATAATGTATAAATGATTTGGCAAGCAACCACGAAGATGAGAAGGTTAAGTTAAATAGAACTTCAGAAGAAATTAAATATTGGTGCAGAGAAATGGATGAAAATTTTATAAAATAAATAAAATTAGGGTATAAATACCACTTTTGGGGATGAGGACATCCTAGCTTCTCCCCCAAAGTCTCTTCTCTCCTGCTTTCTCTCCTCTCTCTCTTAGATTAGGTTGATTCCCCGAGCCTATAGATAGATAGAGGGCAAGAGATGAAGACAAAACTGTGTAATACGTAAAAGCAGAAATTTGAATGCTCTTTAAGAGAAAAACGACGAATAATCTAATGGCCTGTTCTGGAACATTCTTCCTCATTCCATCTTTCCCTGTCTACGACTAAGGATGTTATATTTAAATCAGGTCAAAGTGCGCAAAATTACAAGGAGCCAAGAAGACTGTCGATATTTGCTTCATGGAAGGCGTGAGTAGTCAATTTTAATTTGTGTGATGATTTTGAAAGATGCGTTAAACCTAATAAAATGGTCGTGAAACATTTTTCAGTTTTTATTATGCTGCTATAAAGTCTACCTTCGCCCTCACGGTCTTACCCCTCGACCCTCACCCCATTAAAAATTCGAACCCCCCTCTAATCTCAATTCCTCTGGAAAACACTGTTTTAACGCCCCTCTGCTAACATTGTTGCTAATATTGTCTTTGGTAGCGCGGAGAGACACTGACTGAGGCGCATTGTGGTGGGATGGCGGGAGGCGAACCGCGAATGTAAACACCCCCAAATCAAGGTGAACTCCATGTCACGATCACGGATAAGTGCACAATAGTAACAATTAATAAGTCATAGTTAATTCAACTGACGACAGTGAATCACGGATAACTGCGTGAATAAAATGTGTGTGTGTGTGTGCCTCGTTGCGGTTTCGTGCATCGGTCTCTCTTCACACGAAGGTCATGGTTGTGGGCCCCGCCTCTAGGAATGGCTTTGTGGAGGAGCGAGTTGCTCTCTTGCGCTCTCCACCGCAAATAGCCAGGTACACTCGGCTCATCTAGTACCGTCCTGAGCCAATTTTAAAAGATGAGTTAAACCTAATAAAATGGTCGTGAAACAGTTTTCAGTTTTTTACTATGGTGCCATAAAGCCCACTTTCGCCCTCACGCTCTCACCCCTCGACCCTCACCCCATAAAAAATTCGAACACCACCCTCCCCTCTAATCTCAATTCCTGTGGAAAACACTGTTGTAACCCCCCCTCTGCTAACATTGTTGTTAATATTGTCTTTGGTAGCGCTGAGTGACACTGACTGAGGCGCATTGTAGTGGGCTAGCGGGGTGAGAATCACGAATATAAACACCGCCATATCACGGTTAACTGCATTAGAACCATTAACAGACACACATTGGCGCCTATCAACCAGAAAATGTTTGGTATATTTCCTTTATTGTTGTAAGATTCAATTTACGGATTAATCTTCTAAAGCGGTACAGCGGCTTTTAATTAAAGCTTCGAATACACTGTTATATATATTTAAAGTTATTTTGTATGGTAAGCAAAGTTATTTCATATATTTAATTGAAACCCCCAACTACATAAAGGAATAAAAGTTTAAGTCTTTATTTCGAGTCAATTAAACTTCATTGGGTAACATCTCTCCAAATAATTAAAGAGTAGCGTATGTATAGGAAAAGTCCTAAACTCTGACCCCTGTATGGTCGATCAAAGGTCACGTGTCTCCTGCTACTAGCTGGGCATATCTGTACCCTGCGTGCTCAGTTGACCGCTGCAAGCCCTAGATCTCAGACGTATATTTGAAGATTTCTCACGTAGACGAATAATATTGATGGTTAACTTTGATATTGCGCGTTCGACGTTTATGAAGTAGTATTTGGTAAAGACGGAAGATGTGGTGAATATTGAGAGACGCCTTAGCCCTCCCTCCTTTGAGACTTTTAAGGCTACATTGAACCGTGCGGAGCTTGAGGAACAAGATGTTCAAATACTCTATGGATATTCTGGCGATAGTTACCCCGAAATACAATCTATTTTTAATATAGTTATATTAATATTTTTTTTGTAATAAGGTTTAAAGATATATTGGTGTCTTAAAGACAAATTTATATTGAAACAATATAGTTGCGTAAAAGAGGAAAAATGAATAAGTTACCCCGAAATAGAATCTATTTTTATTATAAAGTTATGGTAATATTTTTTGTAATAAGGTTTAAAGATATATTGGTGTCTTAAAGATAAATTTGTATTGAAACAAAATAAATGGGCGAAAGACGAGAAATGAATAAGTTACCCCGAAACAGAATCTATTTTTATTATAAAGTTATATTAATATTTTTTGTAATAAGGTTTAAAGATATATTGGTGTCTTAAAGATAAATTTATATTGAAAGAAAATAATTGGATAAAAGAGGAAAAATTAATAAGTTACCCCGAAATAGAATCTATTTTGGCGAAAGACGAGAAATGAAATAGTTACCCCGAAGTACAATCTATTTTTAATATAAAGTTGTATTAATATTTTTTGTTATAGTTTAAGGATAAAAATGCATATTAAAGATAAATTTGTAATGAAACAAAATAATTGGCAAAAAGAGGAAAAATTAAATAGTTAACCCTAATTTAATTTCTATTTTGTTTTAAAAATCATATTAATGCTTTTTTATTTTATAGTTTAGGATAAAATTGCATATTATGGTGAAAATTTGTTTTGGCATTAAACTTAGTTTATCTTATTCGATTTTTTTATTAAAGATCGGTTACCAAACGTCACATTGGCGTCGTGGTATTTCACCATGAGAAGCTCAATAGTAGAGTTACTCTTTTTTTAGAACTTTGTTGGTCTACTCCTGGGTCCTATAAATGTATTTGTTTATGTTTAATAGCTTTGTTTGTTGGGTCGTATTTAGAGACCTTGTCGATCTCCCAGCAGCTGATAAGTAAAAGCTGTGGGTAAGGTGGGTTTGGTTAGGTGATGGTAACCATACTGAAACGATTGGTAGTTGTGATGCTGTGGTGTTTTTTTGTGTGGTGGTCATGCTCGTATATACTTTGCTATTAGGGCTTTACATGCATCTGTTTATATACGTTGTGTGTGCGTGTGTGTGTGTGTGTAATAATAGGGGATCTATGGGAGTATAGTCTGGGAGTGTATGTGCGTTTGTGTGCGCTTTTAATTCGTTCGAAGGTTATTAATATATACAGTAGGCCGGGTCGAAATTTTATATTGAAAAGGTACATATTATGAGGGGTTTGAATGGAACACAGGAGCCCCCCTCATAAATTATTTTCGCTGTTTAAAGCCTCCTACCCATGCCACAATTTTTCACTTTTTGACCTCTATTGAAGAATATTCCATTTGATGACATAAAACTTTATTAACGTATAATATTTGCCTTTGGTTAGCTTCCGCCCGAATTGTTCATTCTGACGAAGGTCAACCTTTTCACTCCACCTTAGACCTACAGTTTAACGTGGAATCCGAACCACGCTCCATCAGCAGCCTAGCGCCTTAACGACTAGGCCACCTAGGGTACCCATTTAGCTACCAACCACGTTCTTTATTGTGTGGAAGGATGAACAGCTGGGTTTTGCTGCGCGCCGGCTGCCGTCGGGTCTCGAACCTGGGGCCGATGGATTCGTAGTCAGCGACGCTAACCACTACACCACCGAGGCGCATTTTATTTAATAATGTACAGTATTAGGAAAATTAATAAAGTACAAAAATATATTCAGAAGAAAAAATTAGAGGCATAATAAATGTGGTAAAATTCAATTCACTTTTTCATTGTTCCTTATCACATCAAAAGGGAAGAAATTTTCAATATCAATAGGAAATTTTATTTCATATGTTTCTTAATCATTCCAGTGGACCTTCCATTCAAACTTGGTCAGTTTTCGCCTTGATTCTAATGAGTTTAAGATAAACTTTTGACAGGTTGTCATATCCTATTCTTTCCTGACATGCCTTTGTTACTAGGTTCACTGCCCTTTCCACACTTTGACTGTGGCATGGAAAAGAAGCTATCTCCAGTGGCTTACATCGAGCCTGTAGTAGCTCATCTTCGCTAAAATTGTTTAGCAGTGGTGGAGGAGTAATTATCTCTTTTTGCCAATCGATCATCTCGGTGTAGTCAGTAGACTGGAAATTGAGGGTTCGAGGTAACTCAAAGTGTCTGGTACCTGAAAATCCTGTTCTTGAAAGGATGATTTTCTGAATAGCTTGCTCCCTAATTTCTAGTCTCTTGTTAGTTACCATTGATATGAGTATATTTTCTGGGTGAGCAAAGTAGGCGTTATTTTTAATACTGGTTCTATGATTGATCTATGTTGTTCATCTAAATTTCGAAGCAAGCACATTAAATGCCAAAAGTTATATGCACCATCAGTTGCATTAGGATGAGATTTTATCCAAAACCACCCTAGAGCATACAACTGCATAATAATCTTGACTATATCTTGAAGGTTTTTATCGAGATTTGGCGTTGAGATATATAATCGAAGGACCCTGTTGGCTAGAGTTAGCCAGCGAGCATGGTGAAGGGTACCTGGTGATCGAGTGGACGGATCTTGAGAAGTGTCTCCAGTTTGCACTGCCAGACACATATCATAGAGATATCTGTGATCACTGCTTAGCTTCTTTACAACATTTGCTGGAATTTCTTTAATGTTTTCCTTTACGCGAGAATATTTGACTACCTCCAGTTTTGTTAAATCTGTTTTCAGTTTATTCCCAATTGAACCCACAAAAGTATTTGGACTTGTTGTTTTACCATCAATGGCTTTGTAGACGTGCATAAAAGGCAGCTCATTCAAATGCAAGAGGCACACCAACCACTGCACTGGTCTGTTAAAATGAATTTCAACCAGTTTTATGGCTCCACCAATTTTTCCTGTATTTTCAGGAGTACCATCACACAGTAAAGCTTTGATAGTACCTGTGCTGTTCGTGTCTGTAATAATAGTTATCAACTCTTCTGCTATGCAGCGAGCAGTTCCATTATCTGGTGTGACATGGTCTACATAGATACTTCCAGGTTCTTTCACATAACATAGTGTTCTTCTTTTATTTTTCCACTTTTAGTTAATGTGTTATCTTTCCTTCAATCAAATCCAAGGCACTCCATCTTCAAATTTTCGGATTTAGACCTAAAAGTATTTGTTTCACCCGTGCGATTTCTTTCTCTTTCTAATCTCTTTATGTTAAGCACGTTCGTGTGGTTAAGGATCCCTATATCTTTTAAAGCTGCATTGACTATTGCAGCTGCAGCTCTACAACTTACACGATAACGATCTGCTGTTAATGCTAAGTTTTTATAGGAGTGCCTCTTCTGCATATTCTCAGTTAATTCTAACTCGGCCTCATAATCACATCCTGACTCTGAATCTACATCCATGTCTTCTTCGGTATTTTCTATAAATTCCGATGGCAAAACATTGGTGGCTTCAGTCATTTGTTCTTGTGCTTTTAGTTGACGGTTTTGTGCTTCTTGGGCTCTTGCTAAAGATCTCTTCTTTGTTGAACTAGCTATGCGATCAATTGGTCCTAACTGATTTTTTCTTACACCTGCAAGATTTCCTATCAATTCCCTTATCATAGCATTCACAAGAAGATATATCAAACATTTCATCATACTGAGCTACTTTTAAGGCAAAACGTTCAGTTCTTCGATGTAACGGCGCCTTATTCAGTTTTTAGGCTTCTTTTATTAGTCGACTGACTTTGGTGTTAATCGTAGGGAAAGAAAATTTCTTCAAAATGTCTTCAATATCTTTTACAACAACCCTGTAACAATCATTAGCAGTTGCTGATCCTTTTCATTTAGCTTTTTCACGACGGCGCACAAAAAGGTAGTGTCTCACAACATCTGCTTTTGAAGGAGTCATGGCTGCTGGGAATTCCGTAGGATATCCAAAGGCTGCATTTGAGGACTTGCTTCTGGTAGTCATAGTTTATATTCAGAAGTAAAATCAAATTATATGTAATTTATAATTTATGATAATTCAAATTATAATTAAAGCAAATGCAAATTATTTCTATTTATCTGAAAAATTATTCCTGTTGATCTGAAACAAAAATATCAACAACTTATCATGTAACATATAACAACATTAAACATATGCAAATATGAGGGTAAAAAAGGGAGGAGGGGCATGTGATAGGGGTAGTAGGGTAGCACATGCTTGATTTTTTAATATTTTGTTAAAGTGATAAAAAAAAACCTTCTCACATAGTGTACATTTTAAGAAATAAAATTTTTTCCCATTTAAATATATGCAAATATGAGGGTAAAAAATTAGGTGGGTATGTGCTAGGGGTAGCAGAGGTAGCACATGCTTGATATTTTAATATTTTGTTAAGATGATAAAATGAAACTTCTCACATAGTGCACGTTTTACGAAATAAAAAATTTCCCATTTTCGACCCGGCCTAATATACAGGCCATTTATGCCTTCTAAGTCTTCTAAGCCAACTGGCGGATTAAGCCAACTGGCGGATTTCGAGTTCTAAGCCAAGTGATGCCACCCTGAGCTCTCATTAAGCTTCTGCTTCTCGCAGACGCTGGATGGTCTCTTCCTCTTTCTCCTCCTCTCTCTCTCTTAGGTTAGGTATACCCCTTTGCCGGGTGAGGCCGTCCCACTTTATCCCCCAAAGAGGTTAGGTGGACACCCCCCAGCTTGCTAGGGGAATTCACTCCCTTTTGGGGGAGGGGATTGGAACCTTGCAATAAGGGGTGGAAGGGGGGGTGGCACTGGCACTCATTTCATCAACATTGCAATTGTTCTGCACTCTTTTTGCGGTCATACTACTCAAGCCACTGACCACTTCGGCATGGCAAAGTAAGAAGGAATGGTATTGTTCTTTCTTGATGAGACCGCTAACTTTTACAGTGTCTCGAGTACCATACCCACTGAAACAACCTCATACCATTAGAGTATCTAAAAATAAACTAAGGAGTGATTTTTAAACGCATGAGGTTTACATTTAAATCATAAATTGAGGTTGCGACAACAACCTCAATACTTCGAACTTGTATGAAATAAAATTATTTGGAACAAAAGTGGCTACAAAATAATTACTTATTATTTAATATGTAATTTTTGTAATTGGTACCATAATTGATGTAGGCCGGTAATTGGTAACATAACTGGCAGGTCCTGACTAACGTATAAGAGTGACTTTAATGTATCTGGAAAGACATTAAATTAAATGAGAAAGCAATAATATTATCCAGAATGTCAGAGAAGAGAAACCCCTCAAGAAATTTTGATGAACAGGAGAAAATTCGGTAATTGGTTTCTCTTAATTGAGCAACGTATTATCCATTATTATAGGTAAGTATTATCCAAACGTATTATCCATTTCCAGTAGAAGTAAAGGAAAAAAGTCGATGTAGCTTATGAAAACATTTGGTGCAATGGGAATACTATTAAACAGATTTCAGTAGTAAAATAAAATATTATTAATAAAGTCCTCAACGGACTTTCTCTCAAAAACATAACCATTGTTAATCTTAATGAATTCAACCTGGGTAGTTTTATTCTCCCGTAAACAACCATTGATGAGTTGCCAGTATTTTTCCGTATCTTTTTTCAAATTTTTCTTTAAAGTTTAGTAGGAGTACTTGGCCAGTTTAATTAAGAGTAGAGACCAATAGGTTCCAATAAAATTTAAATGGTCTTCTTATGATAGAAGCAAGTAATCTACTAGAGATCCAAAGACATTCTGCTAATAATGGACTAACAGTTTTATCACTTATGGGAAAGTATTTACTGTAGATATTAGACCTCGAGTTCAGAGATGGTCGGTCGATGTGACCAAGAAAGAAGATAGTGAAGAAGAGAAACTGGAACAGACGAAGAAATGGGAAAGAAATAGAGAAAGAGTGGAACAGAAACGAGAGCGTGAGTAGAAGAAGACAGGCGCCCGGGCTCAACCAGGCACGCGCAGGCGTTAAGAGCAGGCTCTTTTGTAGATTTGGGGATCCGAACCCCGAGGCCTACTAACCTCACAAGAGGGAAGCAGGCCCCCTAAAAAAGTGACAACAGATGCCGATAGCAGAACCACCGACACCTTCTCGGAGGATGGAAGAGAAAAGATCTCTACCTCCAGCGAGGCCACACGACAATCGACCAATCGACCTTTTTCTACCATCACCGAGTTCAGAGATGAAAAGTTTGGTTACTCCGTGTTAATAAAATCTCTTAAATTCTCTATTTCATTTCTAAATCAATCTATCACAAACTGAATAAATTTTCTAACTACTACCGCAACTACTACTACTACTACTACTACTACTACTACTACTGATAATAATAATAAAAATAATAATAATAATAATAATAATAATAAAATAATAATAATATTAATAATAATAATAATAACAGTAATAATAATAATAATAAAAATAATAATAATAAAAATAATAATAATATTAATAATAATAATAAAGGATTTACATTTAATTTCCAATATTCTGAATAGTTTTTTATTTTCAGTACTGAGTTTCTTAATAATAATTATAGATAAGAATTTGCAGTATGCTAAGAATACTGTCTTCATTTTTTCTTCTGCTGACGCGTTTCGTTCATATACTTTGAAAATCTTCAGAGCTTTATACATAATTTTAAAGTAAAATGGGTTATATATATTTTTTTTTATTCTAAATTTGATACAATTTCAAATTAATTTAAGAATATTCGA
Organism: Bathynomus jamesi; assembly: GCA_023014485.1. Lineage (NCBI taxonomy): Eukaryota > Metazoa > Arthropoda > Malacostraca > Isopoda > Cirolanidae > Bathynomus > Bathynomus jamesi. Next base: position 488,818 of record JAJOZX010000672.1, read on the forward strand.
AAGTTCATTAAATTTTATATTAATTTTCGGTTTTTTCATTTTAATGTAAAAGGCTTCGGCAATTTTTAGTTTTTGTACGTCATGTGATGAGTATAGGATTTGAAAGTTTTGTGAGATATTTTTTAAATTTAATATTTTATGATCTACTCTGTAATGTTCGTTAATTTTACTTGGACGATATTTATGTTGGTATGCTCTCTCTTTAATGTGGTTTGTGGTGTAACCAATGTAAGTCGACGTACAGTCAACTACAGGACATATAAATTGGTACACCACATGATGTTGCTTATCAGGGTTTTTGTTACGTATCAAAAAATGGTTTGATAACTTTTTGTTTTTATAGTATATGTTAACATTGATAGTTTTTTCTTTATCCATTGGTTATATTGTTTAGACATTTTCCCTAATGTTTTAGTCTTGTTGGGTTTCTTGTTTCGAAGTAAAATTTTATACCTGTATTTTTATTTTTATTTTCATCGTCCTCCTTATTTTTGTTGTATAAATTTGTTAGAGTTCGGTTTATGATATTATCGATTAAAAATAGCGGAAAATCACTGTTTATTAGATTTTGCTTTATTCTCTCAATTTCTTCATTAAAAAGTTGCCAACTTGAGCATATATTGAAAGCTCTGTGCACGAGTGTTTTAATTATTGATAGTTTATACCAACATAAATATCGTCCAAGTAAAATTAAAGAACATTACAGAGTAGATCATAAAATACTAAATTTAAAAAATATCTCACAAAACTTTCAAATCTTATACTCATCACATAACGTACAAAAACTAAAAATTGCCGAAGCCTTTTACATTAAAATGAAAAAAACGAAAATTAATATAAAATTTAATAAACTTTCGAATATTCTTAAATTAATTTGAAATTGTATCAAATTTACAATTTACTTTAAAATTATGTATAAAGCTCTGAAGATGTTCAAAGTGTATGAACGAAATGTGTCAGCAGAAGTAAAAAATGAAGACAGTATTCTTAGCATACTGCAAATTCTTATCTAGAATTATTATTAAGAAACTCAGTACTGAAAATAAAAGACTATTCAGAATATTGGAAATTAAATGTAAATCCTTTATAAAGACATAGGCTGATATCGACTTTCTAAAATTTTGCCTGAATAATCAGCTGTTTCCTAATTTTCTGAACATAAGACTTTACGACAAAACAGCTCACAAAGAAAAGTCTACAGAAAATTTCAAAACAAAACTTCTCAAACGCGAAATTGTGAAAGAGAAAGATAAATTAATCGACCTTAAAAAAGAATCCATTAAAAATGTTTTACTTTTCAGAAAACAAACCGGAAATCTACACTTCTATTCTTCTATCTTATTCTTAAATAGAAGCTTAAGAGAATTCAAAGATGACATTGAGTTTAAACACTTAAATAAATTACACAAACTTTATGGAGGAACAATTATGCAAAAAAACAAAGAATCAATAGTGACTAATTTATCAAATTATGAACCTAATGAACACGAATCTAGTATACTTGACAAAGGATTAAATTTTGGCCTTAGGAAACCATCTGAAAAGATAGAAAAACAAATTGAAACCGAAAGACTTTATGAAAAAATTAAATACAATGAACATAATGGTAAAATAAATGTGATTAAGGATGATGAACTTAAAACAAAATTAAAAACATTTTCAATCTCATTTCTTGAAAAAATAATCATGGAAAATTAACAAAAAATGAATATGACGCGATATCATCTCTTAGAAACAATGATGAAATCATAGTAAATTAAGAGATATTGTCAGCAATAATAGTAAATTTTCGAAATGTAATATTAACACAACACTTAAAACAAAAAATGAAATAAATAAAATTGCTAATTCAATAAATGACGTAAACATCTCCAAATTACTAAAACGATCAGGAAGTTATAATGATGGTCATCTTTATGGACTACCTAAGACTCATAAAAACTCTACTAATCCACCATTACGCCCTGTCATCTCAATGAGCAGAACTGTCACACATGATATCGCTCAGTTTTTAAATAAGATAATAAGACCGTATCTTAACAAAAATTTTATTGTAAATTCTACAACCGAAACACTAGCTAAATTAGCTAATTAAAAAATAGCCAACGCTGAACAACTTGTTTCTCTTGACGTGGAATCACTTTTTACAAATGTACCAGTCATGGAAATCATAGAAATAATTTTGGACAATGCTTACAATAATCAAAATTTAATTGCACCAACATTAAAAAAAGAAGATATGAAACAATTACTTATTTTGTGTTGTACAAAAATTCCGTTTAGATTCTGTGATGAAACTTACATACAGATAGATGGTGTTGCTATGGGCATACCATTAGGACCTACCTTCGCAGACTTTTATATGTCAAACTTAAAAAAATAAAATAATGAAAGAAAACAACTTCTACAACCCAAAACTGTATATGAGATATGTCGACGATACCTTGATACTATTTAAAAACAATAACCACATTCCTTTATTTATTCGAAGACTTCATGAACTAAGTAAATTGAATTTCACATTTGAACCTTCCTTGAATAATACACACTCTTTTCTTCTTCCGCAGCTTATTATCCCATCTTTACATGGGGGTCGCTGTTTTTGGTTCGTCTTCTCCACTCTCCTCTGTCGTATACCACGTCCTCCTCCAAGTCCTTCTCCCTGATGTCCGCCACCACACAGTCCCTCCATCTCGTCTTCGGTCTTCCTCTTCTTCTCCGTTCCGGCAACTCCATCTCCGGCACTCTGCTCCCCACATACTCCTCCTCTCTTCTCCTGACGTGTCCATACCACCTCAGCCTGGCCTCCTGCACCTTCTTAGATGCTTCCGCTACCTTCACTGTTCCTCTTATATGCTCATTTCTGACCCTATCCCTCCTCGTCACTCCACACATCCATCTCAACATCTTCATTTCAGCCACATCGATTTTTCTTTCATTACTCTTCTTCATTGGCACAGTCTCCATTCCATACAACATTGCCGGCCTCACCACTGTTTTGAATACCTTTCCCTTCAGTTTCACTGGGACCCTACTCTTATCACAGAGCACCCCTGATACGTCTCTCCAGTTCTTCCACCCCGACTGTATTCTACAGTTTATCTCTCTCTCTGCTCCCCCCTCTGCATCCACTGTTGACCCCAAGTATTTAAAATCCTCCACCGTCTTAACACGCTCTCCACTCAATGTCACTTCCCCTCCTCGGTCCTGCTGCACATCACATCTCATATATTCGGTCTTCTTTCGGCTAATTCTCATCCCCCTACTTTCCAACGCCTCTCTCCAATTTTCCAACTGCTGCTCCACCTCCTCTTTCGTCTCCCCACTCAACACAACATCGTCTGCATACATCATGCACCACGGCGCCTACCCTCTAATCCTGTCCGTCAACACATTGAATACCACATTGAAAAGGAAGGGGCTCAAAGCTGATCCTTGGTGCAGACCAACTTCCACCCCAAAGCTCTCTGACACACCCACGCTACTCCTCACCTTAGTTGTTACTCCCCTGTACATCCCCTTGATCAGTTTAACATACTTCTCCCGGTACCATCTTTTCCCTTAAGCATCTCCAAACTTCCTGCCGTGGTATCCTATCATATGCCTTCTCCAAGTCAATAAAAACCATGTGCAACGCCTTCTGCCCCTCTCTGTACCTCTCTGCCAACTGTTTCAATGCAAAAACTGCATCTGTCGTTCTCCTTCCCGGCATAAATCCAAACTGTTCCACTGACACTTCCGCTTCGTCTCTCAAGCTACTCTCCACTATTCGCTCCCATATCTTCATTGTATGTGATATTAGCTTGATCCCTCTATAATTCGTGCAATCTTGTACATCTCCCTTCTCTTTGAATATACACTCTCTTTTCTCGACATTAATATATTCATTGGTCAAAATGGATGTTTAACGACTGGTGTACATGTTAAACCAACAGACAAAGGAACGTATCTAAATTATAATTCATACTCACCAGAAAAATATAAACTATCAATAATTAAAACACTCGTGCACAGAGCTTTCAATATATGCTCAAGTTGGCAACTATTTAATCAAGAAATTAAGAGAATAAAGGAAAATCTAATAAACAGTGATTTTCCGCTATTTTTAATCGATAATATCATAAACCGAACTCTAAAAAATTTATATAATAAAAATAAGGAAGATGATGAAACTAAAAATAAAAATACAGGCATAAAATTTTACTTCGAAACAAGAAACCCAACCAGACTAAAACATGAAGAAAAATGTCTAAACAGTATATTAAAGAGGCACATAAAACCAATGGATAAAGAAAAAACTATCAATGTTAACATATACTATAAAAACAAAAAGTTATCAAGCCATTTTTCGACACGTAACAAAAACCCTGATAAGCAACATCATGTGGTGTACCAATTTACATGTCCTGTAGTTGACTGTACGTCGACTTACATTCGTTACACCACAAACCACATTAAAGACAGAGCATACCAACATAAATATCATCAAAGTAAAATTAACGAACATTACAGAGTAGATCATAAAATATTAAATTTAAAAAATATCTCACAAAACTTTCAAATCCTATACTCATCACATAACGTACAAAAACTAAAAATTGCCGAAGCCTTTTACATTCAAATGAAAAAACCGAAAATTAATATAAAATTTAATGAACTTTCGAATATTCTTAAATTAATTTGAAATTGTATTAAATTTACAATCACGAAATATATATATAACCCATTTTACTTCAAAATTATGTATAAAGCTCTGAAGATGTTCAAAGTATATGAACGAAACGCGTCAGCAGTAAAAATGAAGACAGTTGTTGTTGTTGTTGTTTAGCCGATCAGCCCACCCTGATCGAGCAAGCCGGCGGCACGCAGGTAACCGATCGCCCTCTTCGGAGTGGACCAGAGGTTCAGCGCACTAGTGATGTTGTGTTGTGTTCGTTGTTGTGCTAGAGCGGTACAGTCTGTCATTATGTGTTCAATTGTTTGTGGTGTGTCGTGGCACAGGTGGCAGGTGTCGTCTATGGAGTTGTCTAGTCTGTGTTTATATGTTAGTAAGTTGGGGTGATGTCCACATCGGAATCGTGCTAAGTTAACTCGATCCGATCTGCTCAGGCTGATCTCTGACCTGTTAATGGGTGGCGGCTTCGCACCTAGGACCGCATTCGGACCGAGTCGTGTCAGTGCTTTGTGGTTTAGGTGTGTGTGTGTGTGTTTTCTGTACTGTGTGATGTCAGTGGGGCGTGGTATGGAATGGAGTATTTGGTTATAATTTCTCTCTGGTGCTACCTTAATGGTGCGAGGTGTTGGTGCGTGATTGTACATGTAGTGGCAAGGGTGTTGTGGGTTAGTTGTCGCTGCTGCCATGAATTGTGTTCCCCTCATGTCTAAATGTTCCCTAACTTTCAGTATTTTTGTTTCTGTGTGCAGGTGTTCTATTGGTGTTGTTTGAGTGCATCCTGTAATGATACGAAGTGCGTTGTTTTGTATTGTCTGTAAGGTGTTTATGTGTGTGTGTGAGATAATGGGTGCCCAGCATGGGTAGCATAGTCCATAACTGAGCGAATATATTGTTTGTATATGAGTGATGTTGTTTCCTGCTGGTGTCCAAAGTTTGTGCCTGTTAGTACCCTAAGCGTGTTAAGTCTTGACGTACATTTGTTTTTAATATCCTGAATGTGGTTTGCAAAAGATAATGATGTGTTGTATGTGACCCCAAGTATTTTGGTCCTGTGAGTGTGTGGAATGTTGATGTTGTTTAGTGTAAGCTGTGGAATTACCTGGTGTTCTTTTGTGTTGCTTGTAAGCAAGGTGATGGTTGATTTTGTGGGCGCTACTTTGAGTCTATTGTGTGTGTGCCAGTCTTGTATACTGTTTATGTATGTTTGTAGGTTATTTGTAGCGGTGTCGATGTTGTTGTGGGTGGATGTTAGAGTGATTTCATCTGCATATGATGGTAATGTAAGCTTGTAATCTATGGGTGTTGGAATGTCATGCATGTATAAGTTGAAGAGTGTTGGTGAGAGAACAGAGCCTTGAGGGACCCCGATCGGAACAAGCTTTTTTTGGATGACTTGCCATTAAATGTGACATGTGAGTATCTTCCTGAAAGATAGTTGCTCAGCCACCTTTCGGTGTTATTGTGCATGTTTGTGTTGAGTATTTTGTTTATGAGAGGGAAGCGTGGGATAGCATCAAATGCTTTACTAATGTCTATTGTTGCTAATAGTGTACGTTGAGCTGGTCGTCTGGAGTTGATGCCATCCATGATGTGCTGCGTGAGGTTAGTGAGTAATGTCGTGGTTGAGTGGTGAGGTCTGAATCCATGTTGAGTAGGCGATAGTGGAATGTGTGGGTTGGTGATTTGTAAGATTAGTCTTTCTGTTACTTTGGAAGGTGTGCATAGTAAAGTAATGGGTCTATAGGAACTGGTTCTGTTGGATTTTTGTTTGGTTTGAGTAGTGTAATAATTTTACCTTGTTTCCATATGTCAGGAATAATACAGTGTTGGTATGAATATGTGCTGATATTTGTGAGAGCTAGTATTCCTTGTGGGCCCAGTGTTTAAGGTGTATGTTAGATATGTTGTCTGGTCCAGTAGCCTTCGAATTCTTAATGTTTTTGATGATCTTGGTGGTCTGGTCTGTATTGAAGGGTGTAATGGTTGTGTTGAGTCTGTAGGTTTTCTTTGTCTGGCTGTTTTCTGTCTGCATGTTTCTGGTTGTTGTCTCTGTTTAAGTGACTTATCTTTGCGTAGTGTATTAACTAGAATGTTAGCTTGTTGTGTGTATGTTGGGATATTATTTTGGCTGCGACATAGCCGCGTGTGAGGTGTGAATGCCGCTGTTAGAGTGGGTAATGCCGTTTATAGTCTTGTATAGCCTGGATGTATCTGTGGAGTGGTTTAATGTTGTTATGAATTCCCTGAATGTTTCTGTTTGTTTTTCTTTGAGTTTGTTGTTTATTTCTGTGTTGAGCTGTTGTATCTGCTGTTTTATGGCTTCTGTGTGTGGGGTTTGTGTATTATATTTGAGGTTGTTACGTTGCCTTATAAGGTGGGCTATTTCTCTAGTGTAATTTGGGTTGTATTTCCTAATGTTGCCCTTCGGTATTTTTGTTTGCATTATTGATGATCTGATTAAATGTCTTGAGTGTTGTATTGATGTTTATGATGGGTGTGCTGTTTAATGTGGTGAATTGTTCCTCAGTCTGTATTTTGAACTGTTCCCAATCAGCTTTCTTGTAATTTCTGTAAGTGTGCCTAAGGCTGTTGGGGCAAGTGTAGAATGTGTTGTAATGATGATGGGCAGGTGGTCTGATGACAGTTGTTTTTCTGTTCTCCATTGTGTATGTGTTGCTGTGAGGAGAACGTTATGTCTGGGGAGGAGTTTGAGTATCCTGCTTGATGTGTATGTGTGTATGTTCTTCTGTATTGTTAAGAATGAAGAGGCTGTTTAGTTGTGTGGCTATGTTGGCGCCTCTGGTGTTGCTTTGGTTGTGCAGGTACCAACTAGTGTCTTTGGCGTTGAAGTCTCCTCCTAAGATGACATTAGTGAGAGAGGCCAGATTGTGTAACTGTGGATTGTAATTGGCTGGCACCTGAGGTGAACTATCTGTGGGATGTAAATGTTGATTAGTGTGGTGTTGTGTTTTGCGCGTGTTTTAATGTTAACTGCCTGTATTTCTATCGTGTTATCTGCTTGGATTGTGTTTGTAATGTTTTGGGTAGCATCAGTGTAGCTAATGCTTTTACGTATGTAAGTGATGAGTCCACCCCCATACCCCCAGTACGATCTTGACGGATCGCCGTGAAGTCAGGGATGGTGGGTGTTTTGTGTGTGCGTTTTAGTTTTGTTTCTTGTATAAGTGCTATGTGAATGTTTTGTTTGTGTACGAATTCCCTAAGCTGCATGATTTTGTTTGTGAGGCCATCTACGTTGTACTGTAATGTGTTAATATTATACTTCTGTATGTGTCTCATGGTGCTATTGTGTCTATGTCTTTGTGTATGGTGACATGTGTAAGTTGTAGTGGGGCCTGGATTAGTCTTAATGTCGCCAGAGAGTAAGAGTAGTTCGGGGAGCACGCAATTGCTCCCTGTAATTGAAAAAATAGCACGCTGAGAATAGGTGCCGATCGGCACTCTGACCGTGCCACGCAACAGGCCGTCGACTGCCAGTCTGGCCAACCGTAGACAGCCCGATGCACGGAGATTTGAGGAAGTTTGGCCACCAGCGCGTCGTTGATGTTTTGGTTTGACGTCGCCTCTTCTTCGCGTTGACGTGTCCCGCGCTGGAGGATGTAGCCACTGTTAGAAGCTTCCTCGTCAGCTGCTAACACTTTTTTCAGGTTGTTCTAGCTACCTGTTCAGAGGTTTTTTATTCTTAGCATACTGCAAATTCTTATCTAGAATTATTATTAAGAAACTCAATACTGAAAATAAAAGACTATTTAGAATTTGGAAAGTAAATGTAAATCCTTTATAAAGACAGGCTGATATCGACTTTCTAAAATAATAATAATAAAAATAATAATAATAATAGCAATAATAATAATAATAATAATAATAATAATAATAGCAATAATAATAATAATAATAATAATAATAATAATAGCAATAATAAAAATAATAATAATTTTAAAAAGTCGATATCAGCCTATGTCTTTATAAAGGATTTACATTTAATTTCCAATATTCTGAATAGTTTTTTATTTTCAGTATTGAGTTTCTTCATAATAATTCTAGATTAGAATTTTCAGTATCCTAAGAATACTGTCTTCATTTTTTCTTCTGCTGACACGTTTCGTTCATATACTTTGAACATCTTCAGAGCTTTATACATAATTTTAAAGTAAAATGTGTTATATATATATATATTTCCTGATTGTAAATTTAATACAATTTCAAATTAATTTAAGAATATTCGAAAGTTCATTAAATTTTATATTAATTTTCGGTTTTTTCATTTTAATGTAAAAGGCTTCGGCAATTTTTAGTTTTTGTACGTTATGTGATGAGTATAAGATTTGAAAGTTTTGTGAGATATTTTTTAAATTTAATATTTTATGATCTACTCTGTAATGTTCGTTAATTTCACTTGGACGATATTTATGTTTGTTTGCTCTGTCTTTAATGTGGTTTGTGGTGTAACCAGGGTTTCGGAGCCGGTAAAAAAACTTCTGGCTCCGACTCCGGCTCCGGAGCAGAAATTTTTTACAGTCTGGCTCCGGCTCTGGCTCCGGCTCTGGCTCCGGCTCTTTTATAGTAAATTCTGTTAATTATAAAATAAATATCTAGATTTATATAACTAATTGTCCAATTTAAAATATTGCACAAAAATTTTATTATTAAATCACTTTAATACTCAAAATTTAAATTTCTTATGATTTTAAATTAGGCAAATATAATGATAGAATGAAGTTATTTAAATAACTAAAGGAAAATGATGAAAACTAAATGATATTAAATATTTATTAACAATGGTAGCTTATATAAATTAGAGAAACTTGCCTCCTAATTAGTTCAAAGTTCAAACTTAAGAATTCTCGTATGGAAAATAGTAACAATCAAACTTTCTGAGATAATATATGCATCTTTTTTTAAGTGTTGAAACTTGAAAGCTTCATGAAAGCCAACTTGGCTTGAAAAAGAGCTGAATATTTCAAAAAATTCAGTTTTTAAATTTTTAATAGGTTATATTATTTACTTAAAAAGAGATTTTCTTTTAGTCAAAAAGTTTTGTAATTTAATTAACAAAAGCAATTCAACTAAAAGTCAAAAGTTCAAACTACTAATACATATTATAAAAGAAAATTTACAAAATCATTTACCCTACGCTTATAAAATCAATACTACTCTTTGGATTAACAAATGAAAACTAATGCAAAATTTTTTTTATTCTAGCTAAGGTATAATCAAACTAATTTTAAACATAAAATCAAGATATTCTTCTTGTAAATCTGTTTCCTTAAAATAATTGAAAATGAAAATTACTAAGTTTATTTATAATTTTTTTTTTTAAAACAAGATGGCCTCAATTATATTTTTTAAGTGTAACCTTAAATCAGACTTTATCTTTAAAGTTCAAACTACATATTAAAAAATTAAAAAGTTTGCAAATTCAATGATACATTTACAGTATCATAAATCATAATACTCCTTGTATTAAAAAATGAAAGCAAAATAATAACTTTTGCAGAAATTTTTACTAATGTAGCTAAGGTAGGAAACTAATTTTTAAACATAAAATCAAGATATTCTCCTTGTAAATCTGTTTCCATAAAAAAATTATGAATTAAAATTATTTATCTAAGTTTACTTATAAACATTTGTTCTTAAAAATAACATAGCCTCAACAATATCTTCTTTCATACGTGCCCTTAAATCAGATTTTAAAATTTTCAGTGCTGAAAATAGCCGTTCAACACTGACTTGTGTTGAAGGCATAGCTACTAGAAGATTTGCAACATCTCTTATAACTTTAGGATACCTTTCTATTACTTGTTCAAAAGACAGTTTTGACGAACGGTCAAATTTTTCAATCTCAGGAAAAGATTCCTCAACTTGCAATTTGAGGGTACACATTGGACTGAGAGGTGGTATTAGTTCACTTTCTGAACGAGGACGTTTTGATTTCTTACCATGTTGAATATCAATAATTTTTTCAAAATCAAACTCGCTGACATCAGAAGTGGTGGAAGGAGATGATGAATTTGATGATGATGCAATAATCTCGGTTCCACATTCCTCTCTTAATAGAGAGACTTTATTTGAAAGGTCTAGGTTACTTTTCATTCTGATTGCTATATTGCATAGGGCATCCTTGGCTTTAACTACCTGTTCAGATGTTAATAAGCATCTATATCTAGGATCTATATAAAAGCAGCAAGCAATACTTCATTATCAAGTAAAATATTTTCTCTCCTTTCCATGGAACTTTTAATGTCATCAGCTATGGTGCCTTCTATCTTGGAAAGAAAATACATCAAAGATTTCCACTCTTTCAAAAATTGACCGGGAGTCAAATCTTCACTTTGAATTTTTTTTGTTACTATATATGGCTGGTACAGTACTCTTTCCAATCTTCTTGCTTGTTCCCACATTATTTCTGAAAGATTCACATTTGAATTTGCCATGTCCAAGAGTACAGGTTTTAATTCTAATAAGCGCTCTATCATTAAATAAGTGCTGCCCCATCGAGTTGGTTGATCTAAAATAGCAACCTTGCCTGCACGTCTTTTAATTATTTCTTCCACTTTTGGGTTTCTTGCTGCTACTACAACCTGTCTCAACTTACCTATGAGAGAGGTAGCATGTTTATCTCTCAATCCATCGCAAATAGCAAGTTGCAAGGTATGTGCACCACAACGCATGTGGTTGATTCTAGAGAAGTGTGAAATTTCAGATACAATACTGTCAATTTCTTCTACACAAGATGCCACTTCCTGAGTGTCTGTTGAATCATCATCATGTTCACCAAATGTTTGTATATCATCTTCTGAAGTTGCCTCTTGATTATCATTCAACTTCTCAACAGTTTTAATCATATTTGATGCATTATCACTGACAATGCAGAGCACAAATTCTTTCGGTATGCCGTACTCTTCCAGAGTTCTCATAATTAGATCATGCAGGTAGTCACTAGTTTGCTGAGCATGTGTATCTTTTACTGCTATAGTGCGGGTGAGGATTTTATTATGATCATCAATAAATCGGACATTGATGGCAAAATAATGTGTCCGTATTCGTGTGCAACCATCAACTTTTAAATATATGAAGCGCCCTTTTAATTGCTCTTTGAGAGCAAATTTTTCTTCTTTTGATTTTTCTATCACTAAATGACGGATATTGTCTTTATCTAAACTAATCTTGAATTTCTGAGCCATTTCTTCTAGTAGACTGCGCATAGCTGGCTTTTCAAACATAGATAGAGGCATAGAATCTTTAACAACTAACTCAATTATGCTATTTTTAAAATTATCTGTAGTCATTGAGATAGTGACTTTTTGAGACATCAAAAATTTAGTAATGTTTTGCTGGTTTGCTTTAGTTTTTGAACTGGCAGAAGTACTGGGTCTTGAAAGCTCAAGCATTTGCTTCTTTTCTTCCATCATTTTTGATATTTCAGGATGTAATCGACTCAAGTGTCTTTTCAAATTATATGCTCTTGAGGAGACATCAGGCTTTTTGCTTTGAGGCTTGGTAATTTTAGTTCCACACGTTGAAATATTTCCCGAAGCATCAGAAACTTCACAAATACAAACATAGTGTTTCTTATCTGAACTTTCAGTAAAATACTTGAATATATCAGACTTCTTTATTGAATCTCTATCCATTATGAAGGGTCATAGACTGATAATTATAATTAAAGAATCAAGTACAAATTACAAAGAATCTGAAAAAAAAAAATTTAGCAATACAAGATAATTGACCTAAAAATAAAAATAGTTCAATCCAAGTCAGAAGGACCAACCTTACTAGGTATGTATCTAGGTAGTTACCTACTTAGATAAATAGTTAGTACCTACCTACCTAAGGTCTCCACCGCCATAAAAAATTTTTACCTATATAATTAAGTGTTGTTAAGACAAATCTTCCCAAATATTTAATGGTTAAAAAATGGAAATTTGCAGATTATTCCTGCAACTCCCACACCTCCATAAAATCCAAGAATCGTATGGTACCATTTTTCGTAATATATTACAAGAATTATAATTTGCAACTAAACCTATATTTAACAAATAACAATTTAGGTAGCAATATATCGCCCGGAGCCAGACCATGGAGCCGTATTTTCAAGGTTTCTGGCTCCGGCTCCGGCTCCGGCTCCAGGTAAGCAAAATTCACTGGCTCCACCGACTCCGGCTCCGGCTCCGACTCCGGCTCCGAAACCCTGGGTGTAACCAATGTAAGTCGACGTACAGTCAACTACAGGACACGTAAATTGGTACACCACATGATGTTGCTTATCAGGGTTTTTGTTACGTGTCGAAAAATGGCTTGATAACTTTTTGTTTTTATAGTATATGTTAACATTGATAGTTTTTTCTTTATCCATTGGTTTTATGTGCCGCTTTAATATATTGTTTAGACATTTTTCTTCATGTTTTAGTCTTGTTGGGTTTCTTGTTTCGAAGTAAAATTTTATACCTGTATTTTTATTTTTATTTTTATTTTCATCCTCCTCCTTATTTTGTTATATAAATTTGTTAGAGTTCGGTTTATGATATTATCGATTAAAAATAGCGGAAAATCACTGTTTATTAGATTTTCCTTTATTCTCTCAATTTCTTGATTAAATAGTTGCCAACTTGAGCATATATTGAAAGCTCTGTGCACGAGTGTTTTAATTATTGATAGTTTATATTTTTCTGGTGAGTATGAATTATAATTTAGATACGTTCCTTTGTCTGTTGGTTTAACATGTACACCAGTCGTTAAACATCCATTTTGACCAATGAATATATTAATGTCGAGAAAAGAGAGTGTATTATTCAAGGAAGGTTCAAATGTGAATTTTAATTTACTTAATTCATGAAGTCTTCGAATAAATAAAGGAATGTGGTTATTGTTTTTAAATAGTATGAAGGTATCGTCGACATATCTCATATACAGTTTTGGGTTGTAGATGTTGTTTTCTTTCATTATTTTAGTTTCTAAGTTTGACATATAAAAGTCTGCGAAGGTAGGTCCTAATGGTGTGCCCATAGCAACACCATCTATCTGTATGTAAGTTTCATCATAGAATCTAAACGGAGTTTTTGTACAACACAAAATAAGTAATTGTTTCATATCTTCTTTTTTTAATGTTGGTGCAATTAAATTTTGATTATTGTAAACATTGTCCAAAATTATTTCTATGATTTCCATGACTGGCACATTTGTAAAAAGTGATTCCACGTCAAGAGAAACAAGTTGTTCAGCGTTGGCTATTTTTTAGTTAGCTAATTTAGCTAGTGTTTCGGTTGTAGAATTTACAATAAAATTTTTGTTAAGATACGGTCTTATTATCTTACTAGCTAAAGTGGGCCCTACGGGCCCATTTAGCTACGCCCGTGGTGCTGGGGCCTTTGGCGTCAGTAATTTGGGAGCCGCAGGCCCACCCCCCCCCCAGTTACCGGGGAGTCAATTATTCAGTCAATAAAACTATAGAAAAGAATGTTGCCCGGGTTAATTGAATGCCCGGTTAGGTCAACTGAATGCCCCAAAAAAAACCTCACCCCCCTTATGCAACTTGGGGGCTAACCCCCTCCCCATTTAGTCTGTAATGGTTGGAGCACCAGTATGAAAGTGCATAAAAAGAACTCATTTGGTAAATTTTTTAACTTAGCCGCAGATTAAATTTCGGCTCAAAGCTGAACGCAAAAGCAAATATTTTTTACACTTTTTAAAATTATAATTAAAAGTAGAATTCATTACGCCTTTTTCTAATGCATTAAAATGCAAATATCGCCCATATATATCAAGAATCTTCTTCTCTTTTCGAGCGTGACAGACTGACAGACATTCCTGGGTGTTTATAGTATTAATTTAAAAACTGAGTGATATCATCTGTGACAGTTCCGCTCATTGAGATGACAGGGCGTAATGGTGGATTAGTAGAGTTTTTATGAATGTTAGGTAGTCCATAAAGATGGCCATCATTATAACTTCCTGATCGTTTTAGTAATTTGGAGATGTTTACGTCATTTATTGAATTAGCAATTTTATTTATTTCATTTTTTGTTTTAAGTGTTGTGTTAATATTACATTTCGAAAATTTACTATTATTGCTGACAATATCTCTTAATTTATTATTATATTCATTCTTGTTCAATATAACAGTACTATTACCTTTATCGGATTTTTTTATTATGATTTCATCATTGTTTCTAAGAGATGATATCGCGTCATATTCATTTTTTGTTAATTTTCCATGATTATTATTTTCAATAAATGAGATTGAAAAGGTTTTTAATTTTGTTTTAAGTTCATCATCCTTAATCACATTTATTTTACCATTATGTTCATTGTATTTAATTTTTTCATAAAGTCTTTCGGTTTCAATTTGTTTTTCTATCTTTTTAGATGGTTTCCTAAGGCAAAAATTTAATCATTTGTCAAGTATACTAGATTCGTGTTCATTAGGTTCATAATTTGATAAATTAGTCACTATTGATTCTTTGTTTTTCTGCATAATTGTTCCTCCATAAAGTTTGTGTAATTTATTTAAGTGTTTAAACTCAATGTCATCTTTGAATTCTCTTAAGCTTCTATTTAAGAATAAGATAGAAGAATAGAAGTGTAGATTTCCGGTTTCTTTTCTGAAAAGTAAAACATTTTTAATGGATTCTTTTTTAAGGTCGATTAATTTATCTTTCTCTTTCACAATTTCGCGTTTGAGAAGTTGTGTTTTGAAATTTTCTGTAGACTTTTCTTTGTGAGCTGTTTTGTCGTAAAGTCTTATGTTCAGAAAATTAGGAAACAGCTGATTATTCAGGCAAAATTTTAGAAAGTCGATATCAGCCTATGTCTTTATAAAGGATTTACATTTAATTTCCAATATTCTGGATAGTTTTTATTTTCAGTACTGAGTTTCTTAATAATAATTCTAGATAAGAATTTGCAGTATGCTAAGAATACTGTCATTTTTTTCTGATGACGCGTTTCGTTCATATACTTTGAATATCTTCAGAGCTTTATACATAGATAATAAGACCGTATCTTAACAAAAATTTTATTGTTAATTCTACAACCGAAACACTAGCTAAATTAGCTAACTTAAAAATAGCCAACGCTGAACAACTTGTTTCTCTTGACGTGGAATCACTTTTTACAAATGTACCAGTCATGGAAACCATAGAAATAATTTTGGACAATGTTTACAATAATCAAAATTTAATTGCACCAACATTAAAAAAAGAAGATATGAAACAATTACTTATTTTGTGTTGTACAAAAACTCCGTTTAGATTCTGTGATGAAACCTACATACAGATAGATGGTGTTGCTATGGGCACACCATTAGGACCTACTTTCGCAGACTTTTATATGTCAAACTTAGAAAATAAAATAATGAAAGAAAACAACTTCTACAACCCAAAACTGTATATGAGATATGTCGACGATACCTTGATACTATTTAATCTAGAATTATTATTAAGAAACTCAGTACTGAAAATAAAAAACTATTTAGAATATTGGAAATTAAATGTAAATCCTTTATAAATAATAATAATTATAATAATAATAACGATCTTTTTAGTGTTGAAATGCAATTTAATTTATTACAAGAATTAAAGGTAAATGAAATTGAACCACAATTTTAAATAATTGCAGTGGTACAGTACGTATAAATTGTGCATACAAGCCCATCATAATTCATTTATTAGTAAATAAAACATGAGCTCAGCAACACACACACACACAACACACACACACACACCAACACTTTCCTGAGGAAATCCAGAATCCAATCACGAGAGGGAGATTCATGAGCGAATCAGTCGCTGGAAAAGAAAATTCATGAACTAATTTTTAACCGAATTACGTTCTACATTTTTCTTTTTTTTTCTATGTGGTAAAAAAGATTATTTTCTCAAAAAAACGAAATCTCATTGCGAATACGACACATTTTTAGATTTTTAAAACAATCCACAAGTTTTATGGTATTATTAAAAGGAAGTGTATATATATATATATATATATATATATATATGTGTGTGTGTGTGTGTGTGTGTGTGTGTGTGTGTGCGTGTGCGCGGTTGTGTAATATCTGCAATATGAATTTCCATGGTATGTTTTACAGTTAAAAAACTGCAAACCACGGAAACCCATAAAAAAGAATCACATCATTTACACGTACAGCTGCCGACACCATCCTCGAACACTTTCTGTAAATATTATAAAATATACGGTAAGTGGTAACTCAAATACTATAAATTGTGATAGTGCAAAAGAACATACAGTGTTTAGAGATATTGCAGGAGTACCAACACACATATTTTAGAAGCGAGATATTAAATTTAAATAAAAATGCTTGTTTACTTGTCTCTGTGCCGTGGTGGAGACCACAATCTTACATCTGTTTCCTGTCCTATCGCTCCAATTCGGGCTTTGGATTCTCCCAAGAGGAGGCGCCTTCAGCACTTCTGCGCTGCCGATTGGGAAGCCCTTAAACAATACTACTTTGATTTTCCATGGAATAATTAGTGGGCTGGGCGTATCACGGAGGTGATTCTTTCGGGCATGGAGGCGTACATTCCATATTCTTTTCGTACTACTGATGCAACAACAGAAATTGGTTTAACTTTGCTTGTTCTAATACTATCCGCAACAGAGAGGAGGATTTCAAAAGGCACCGTCACCAATTCCTGACTTTTACTCTGCTTATATTTCCGCAAAATCTTTTCCTTGACATGGCAAAAATTCCTTCATCACAGAAAAATGTGAAAACTTGTCTGATTTTAATTCTTCATGCTCTTTGTGGCACCTAGCCAAGAGCCTCTCCAAAAACTTTATTTCTTCTTTCCCTCCTCTTTTCCATTATGACGGCTCAGTTGCCGTCCCTTCCGATAAAGCTGAACTCTTCGCTCAAACTTTCGACACCAAATCAATCCTGTTTCGCCATCTTCTTCACCACTCTAACTTATTTTTTTCTGAAATTAGGATCATTTCCAAAGGTGGTTTTTTTTTTGGCCCTACCTGAGCTCAACTCCAGGAAGACGTACGGTCCTTATAGTGTCCCTCATCTTATTCCCAAGAAATGTGCGTCTGTGCTGACACCCTGTCCAGACAAACTCTTTCGTCTTTGGTACTTTTCCTTCCTGCTGGAAGTTCGCTTTTATTCAACCTGTCCCAAAGAGGGGTGACCGCTCTCAGCCCTCCAACTATCTTCCAATTGCTTTGATTTCTTGCCTTTCTAGAGTTTTTTTAATCCATCCTTAAGAGGAAGGCTCTGAAACATCTCTCTTCTCAGACTCTTCTTTCAGATCGTCAGTATAGGTTCGGCAAGGGACGCTCTACTGGCGATCTTCTTGCACAGCTCTTCTACTCTTGGTTATCTTCTTTTCGAGATTTGGGTGAAACCTTTGTTGTTGCGTTAGACATATCAAAAAATTATGATAGAGTCTGGCACAAATCCTTAATTTTCAGACTGCCCTCCTTCGATTTCTATCCTTCTGTCTTTGCGTAGATCTCTGATTTCCTTTCCCGCCGATGTATAGTTGTGTTTGTACATGGCCATTATTCTTCTTCCAAAGCTATTAATAGTGGTGTTGCTCATGGATTTGTTCTATCACTCACTCTCTTCCTTTTATTTATCATTGATTTTTATGTTGTACTTCCTGTATCAACTCCTATGCCGATAATTTCACTCTTCACTTCTCCACCCGCTTCACAAAGCGTCCCTCTCAACAGTTATTCACTCCATGCTTCGCGTGGGGCGGCTATGGAGCACCTGACCTCTGGTCTTTCTACTACATCTGATTGGGGCAAAGAAAACCTTGTGACACGGTTATCCCCTTATCTTCAACAATATACAACTCAAACCCTCCTTCACTCTTAACATTCTTGGTGTTTGCATTTCTCACGCTCTTTCCTGGAAAGATCACATATACTCTCTTTCTCAAACAGTTTCAAAGAGTTTAGGTGTGCTGCACCAGCGCAGCAGTTTCTTAACCCCCACTCAGTCATGTTCGTAAGGAGTACGCTTCTCATTTGTGGGGTGACTTAACTCACACAGCTCTACTTGACCAGGTGGAATCAAAGAGTTTTCGTCTCATCACTTCCCCGCCTCTTACTGTCCTCAATCCCTCTCTCTTCACCGCAGTGTTGCCTCACTCTCTCTTTACTATCGTTATTGTAACGAACACTACTCTCATGAACTCTCGAACTCTCTAACCTTAACGAAAGTTTGCAGGACAACAGTTTCGACACATTTTCGTCCCTTTTCTGTCCAACTCTCTAACGCAAGAGTTACTCGGTATTCCCAGTCTTCATCCACTCAACCGGTCAACTCTAGAATAACATTCCTCAATCCATCTTTCCCACTGTCTAATAATAGGGTGGATCGATTTTACATTTGTTTCGATTTCCATATTCTAATAGAGACAAAAACTTGCGCATGCATGAGAAAATAGCCTCTGCAAAATCTTAGCTTAATAGGTAATCATCTTCTGCCCCCGGCAGAGCGATGAAAATCATATTTTAGTAGTCAAAAACGTATTTTTCTTATAATTTTTAAAATATTTCAATATGCATCAAAATTATTCCTAATAACTATAAAGTCGATGAAAAAGACCTCATATGATCGTTTTTCCAAGCGCGTTGTCCTACGTTAATATCTTTTGCCCCCGGCAACAACGTCAAATGTTGAAAAAATAGGTAATTTATATACATATTTTCAGATCGGCTCTTTGTCTTAAATAATGCATTTATATATTTCCCATAGCATTTATATCGTTGCTTAGGCATGAAATAACACACACGCAAAATTTTATGACTCTAGGCTAGGGTTTAAAGGTCATCTCTGGTGAGTGCTGCCAGCAGCAGCTGCCACTGACGCGCCAGTACGCACTGCGCAGTTCCCTCAGTTGCTACCATTACAGGGCATTTTCTTTGACGGACGTAAAGATAAAACAATGACACAAGAAGAAATAGACAATGTGAAGCATAGAAGGACTGTGGTAGAAGAGCATATAGTTTTAGTTCAAGAACCAGAATCCTAGTACATGGGGCATTTCACTCCTGCATCAGGTTCTGCCACTGCAATAACATGAGGTATCATCAACTTTCTAGAGACTAACAATATTATCACGGACGACATTGTGGCTATCGGCTGTGATGGTACCGCAGTGAACACGGGTCGAAAGGGTGGAGCCATTCGTATGATTGAAATGAAACTACAAAGGCCATTTCAGTGGATCATATGCCTATTATACGGTAATGAATTATCACTGCGACACCTCATTCAAGACTTGGCCGGCAAAACAACTGGGCCAATGGGCTTTACTGGACCAGTTGGAAAACAACTGAACGACTGCGAAAAACTTCCAATTACAGAATTCGATGCCATTCCATCTCCCGACATTGACATAGATGATGCCGAGTTGAGCACTGACCAAAAATATTTGTTAGGCATCTACAGAGCAGTGTCGAGCGGTAGCTACTCTTCAGCTCTCGCGGCTCGAAATCCAGGTAAGATGGCGCATTCCAGGTGGCTGACAACAGCAAATAGAGTTCTGCGCCTCTATGTTTCAACCAGTGAACCCTCCAGCACCTTCAACGAAATTGTGCGATTCATTATGACAGTTTACGCACCAATTTGGTTTAAGATAAAGAAAAACTCCAGTTTCACTGAGGGCGCAAAACATTTTTTCGAAATGATGCGTCTCTCTCAGACCATGCCTCAAAGATCTAAGACAATCGCCAACAAAGTCCTCCATAGAAATTCTTTCTTTGCTCACCCAGAAAATATTTTGATCTCCATGCTACATGCCGATGAGCAACACATAAGAGAATTGGGATGGAGAAGAATATTAAAAGCACGATCAAAACAATCACCAGCGGGGGAAATTCGAGCCTTCGCCATGCCTGAGCTGCTCTACGATAGTCAAAACTATTACGAAATGATCAACTGGCAAACGGCTGAGGTGACCGAACCCCCCGTTACAAAAACAATACATGATACCCGAATAAAAGAGTTTGTTGAGACGGGAGACCAGCCTCATGGACTGAGCCCACTATTCCCTTGTCATACTCAAGCGGTCGAGAGACTCATCAAATTAGTAACCGAAGCCTCTGCCAGTGTAAGTGGAATAGAAGAGAGGGACGGATTCATCCGCTCCCGTCTTCACTCCCGAACAAAAATTCCACGATTTGATTCTAAGAAAGATTACCGTATGTAAATCGACATGCAGCCAAAGGAAGGGTGGTTGGGGCTGGATAGGGTGGAACTCGACGTACAGCCACCTCCTCGTGGTGAGTTCTGGTTTGCTAATTTTATAAAATTAGCAAGCGAGGAGCTGTACTTAGTATTTATCGAACTTATAACATCGCATTAACGTAATTATAATCCACATTTAGACTTTTCTCGGGGACAGAAGATATTACTCTAGTCATAAAATTTGGCGTGTGTTATTTCATGCCTAAGGAACGATATAAATGCTATGGGAAATATATAAATGCATTATTTAAGACAAAGAGCCGATCTGAAAATATGTATATAAATTACCTATTTTTTCAACATTTGACGTTGTTGCCGGGGGCAAAAGATATTAACGTAGGACAACGCGCTTGGAAAAACGATCATATGAGGTCTTTTTCATCGACTTTAGAGTTATTAGGAATAATTTTGATGCATATTGAAATATTTTAAAAATTATAAGAAAAATACGTTTTTGACTACTAAAATATGATTTTCATTGCTCTGCCGGGGGCAGAAGATGATTACCTATTAAGCTAAGATTCTGCAGAGGCTATTTTCTCATGCATGCGCAAGTTTTTGTCTCTATTAGAATATGGAAATCGAAAGAAATGTAAAATCGATCCACCCTACCTGAGTGTCTATGACCTCCAATCTGCCAAACGCAGCGTCCTGGCATATTGAAAACTCTGGACCTTGATTTCGGCTCTCTCCTTCTCCTTCTATGGGGCATATTTGCAGCCGTTTGCCCTTGGCCCCTCCAACCTGCACAAAAAGCTACAAAACTACTACTTGTCAAGTGTTGTAATCTTTCCTTGTCTTGCCCTAGTTTTAGTATTTGGCAAGTCCTTCTTGTTTTCTTCTCTATATCAATTTGTGAGGTTTATTTTGAGATCCAGAGCGTCTTTCATTTATTCTCCATGTGTGCAATAGTGTCTCTCTCTCTCTCTCTCTCTCTCTCTCTCTCTCTCTCTCTCTCTCTCTCTCTCTCTCTCTCTCTCTCTCTCTCTCTCTCTCTATATATATATATATATATATATATATGTGATATAATATAATATATATATATATATATATATATATATATATATATATATATATATATATATATATATATATATATACAGGGTGTCCTATAAGTCTGGAACCATAGTGTAAAATAAATAATTCACGTTTTTCAGTTTATGCAAGTGCCCATGATGTCTTTGAGTGTGAGGTGAATGGTGAGGTGAACCGACAGAACACCCGCTACTGGTCGCAAGACAACCCTCACTGGTTTACTGCTTCAAAGGAAGAAGGGGTCGCTCGTATGATGGTATGGTGTGGCATTTGGAAATATCGTATCATAGGCCCCTTCTTTTTGGATGACACTGTCACAGGAAACGCCTACATGCGTATGCTCAACGAGGAAGCATTTCCCAGTGTCTTGAACGCAGATGGGGATTTCCCAACATGGTTCCAGCAGGATGGTGCTCATGCCCATTACAGTATCCGGGCAAGAGAGTGGCTGCACCGACAATTCCCTGGTCATTGGATAGGACGTCGATGGCCTTTGGAGTGGCCGGCGAGGAACCCCGATCTCACCCCGTTGAATTTTTATCTCTGGGGTCACTTGATGGCGTTGGTCTACGCGGAGAAAATTCAGAGTGTTGCACATTTGCGGGAGCGCATCATCGACGCATATAACACCATCACTCCTGATACCATTCGCCGTGTGTTTGTTGACTGGATATCTTGTCTGCATTCGTGTATCACTAATAATGGTGGACACATTGAACACGTTCTGTGAATAAAAGCCGTTTTTATTGCCGTTTTTATCAATTTGCCCTATGGTTTAGAAGGAGATTTCATAAGCCGGGGCCAATAGACAAGACAATACGAAAATTGGTGAACAAATTTAAACGAACGGGATCTTTAAATGATGAAGCAAGATCAGGACGACCGTGTATGTCAGATCTTACCGTGAATGCAGTACGCGGAATTATCACTGGGGAGCTACGTACGTCCGTTCGTGCTGCATCACACAGACTTGGCCTCCCGACGTCATTTGTGCACAAAATTCTGAAAGTTAATTTGCAAAAGAAAAGCTATCATTTGCAGGTTTTACATGATTTACATGAGGAAGATTTCCCTCGAGGAAGTGCTGTGTGTGCTGATCTCGTAGAACAAATCTGGAGTGATAATTTAATGGACAACATTCTCTTTAGTGATGAAGTCACTTTCCATACGTGTGGAAAAGTAAATCGCCATAACTGTCGAATTTGGGCAGATGAAAGACCGAATGATTTCGTCCAAAATTGGGAAAGAGACTCACCTAAAGTTAATGTCTGGATGGGTTTAACAAAATCTAAGGTTTATGGTCCTTTTTTTTCTTACTGAAGCTACAGTTACGGGGCTTATTTATCTGGACATGTTGCAGCAATTCCTTGAACTCAGCTGATTGGGGATAGGATTGTTAGTACCGTCATCTATCAACATGATGGTGCTCCTTGTCACTATGCCAAAATTGTTCAGGATTATCTAAATGGACGTTTTCCAAATCGCTGGATCGGACGCGGAAGCAACAGACCTTGGCCAGCGAGATCACCAGATTTAACCCCTTTAGATTTCTTTGCATGGGGCTTTATCAAATCGCACGTCTATCAGACGAAGATTACGAGTCTTGAAAACCTACGTACACGTATACGAACTGCTGCAGATAACATAACCCCGAAAATGCTCCAGAATGTGTTTAGAAATGCTGCGGAACGATTTGAGCTGTGCAGGGATACTGATGGACGTCACGTCGAATCCTACTCTTAATTATTTAATAAATGTTACCACTTTATCATTTTATGATTGAATTCCATATAATTTCCAAGTGCTTCACAAAAATAGATCCTGACTTTATGTACACCCTGTATATATATATATATATATATATGGAGTGCCACACTGATCAAAAACTGCAAGAATGCAATCGCTGAGCCCCGACACTGGATATGGAGACGATCACTAGACACGGGAGAAATACCGGGCATCCTGAAGAGCGCGAACATAGTCCCAATATATAAAGGAGGAGATCGATCCGAGGCCAAAAACTATAGGCCAGTATCGCTTACATCCCACCTCACTAAAATATTTGAAAGAATAGTTAGACAAAAAATCTATGACTTTTTGGAAAATCAAAAAAAATTCAATGATAACCAACACGGGTTTCGGTCAGGCAGATCATGCCTATCACAACTAATGGAACACTACAACAACATTATTGATTCACTGGAAAGTAATGAAAACTATGATGTACTATACACAGACTTTGCTAAAGCGTTCGACAAGTGTGACCACGGAATCATAATACATAAACTGAAATATATGGGAATAACAGGAAAAGTAGGGAAATGGATATATAATTTCCTTAGTGAGCGGCGGCAAGTCGTTACAGTACAAGGAGTATCTTCATCAGAATCAGAGGTCCTCAGCTCAGTACCACAAGGAACAGTATTAGCTCCACTACTCTTCATAATCATGCTAACTGACATAGATGAGGACGTTACCAGAGACAGCACAGTAACATCTTTTGCGGATGACACAAAGATCAGTAGAAAAATAAGAAACCCAGAAGAGATAGGATCTTTACAAACCGACATAAACAGAATCTACAAGTGGACGGAAGACAACAATATGAAGTTTAACACCGAGAAATTTCAGCTATTACGGTACGGAAAAAGAGAAGACCTAAAATCCATCGAATATTAAACCTCAAATGGACAGGAAATTCAGAGAAATTCCACAGCAAAAGATTTAGGGGTTGTAATAACAGATGATGAAAAATTTGAAACAAAATAAGATAGCAGTAAACAGAGCAAAGAGAATAACGGGACAGATATTGAGAACCTTTAAACGAAGCGATAGGAATGTAATGATTCCCCTACTGAAAACCCTGATAATACCCAAATTGGAATACTGCTCGGTTCTAACATCCCCATATAAAAAAGAAGACATGAGACAGCTGGAAGGGATCCAGAGAAACTTCACAGCCAAGACCAATGGGTGCAAAGCACTAAATTACTGGGAAAGATTACGCGAACTAGACCTATATTCACTGGAAAGGAGAAGAGACAGATACACCATTATTTACACTTGGAAAATAATGGAGAAACTAGTCGCTAATCTTACTCTGAACCCTATAACTCCCCAAACAACGGTGGAAAGTAGAAACGGTAGACTGTCTCGTATTCCCAAATTGAAGGCGAGACAGGGAACATCCTTAACCCTGAAAGAAAACAGTTTTGTAGTGAGAGGACCAAAACTGTTTAATCAGTTGCCCAAAGACCTAAGAAACACGATGGGAGTTACAGTGGCTCAGAACAATCCCCAATGAGCCGGACATACATGGCTATGTGAGGTGGAGAGCGCAAGAACCCAACTCACTACTTCACCAGGCCAAATCGAGAGGAGGGGCGACAAGCTTGACCTTCGCGAAATCTTAGTAAGGTTGTTGTTGTTGTTTAGCCAATCAGCCCACCCTGATCGAGCAAGCCGGCGGCACGCAGGTAACCGATCGCCCTCTCCGGAGTGGACCAGAGGTTCACTGCAGTAGTGATGTTGTGTTGTGTTCGTTGTTGTGCTAGAGCGGTGCAGTCTCTCATGATGTGTTCAATTGTTTGTGGTGTGTCCTGGCACAGGTGGCAGGTGTCGTCTATGGAGTTGTCTAGTCTGTGTTTATATGTTAGTAAGTTGGGGTGATGTCCACATCGGAATCGTGCTAAGTTAACTCGATCCGATCTGCTCAGGCTGATCTCTGACCTGTTAATGGGTGGCGGCTTCGCACCTAGGACCGCATTCGGACCGAGTCGTGTCAGTGCTTTGTGGTTTAGGTGTGTGTGTGTGTTTTCTGTACTGTGTGATGTCTATGGGGCTTGGTATTGAATGGAGTATTTGGTTATAATGTCTCTCTGGTGTTACCTAAATGGTGCGAGGTGTTGGTGCATGATTGTACATGCAGTGGCAAGGGTGTTGTGGGTTAGTTGTCGCTGCTGCCATGAATTGTGTTCCCCTCATGTCTAAATGTTCCCTAACTTTCAGTATTTTTGTTTCTGTGTGCAGGTGTTCTATTGGTGTTGTTTGAGTGCATCCTTTAATGATACGAAGTGCGTTGTTTTGTATTGTCTGTAAGGTGTTTATGTGTGTATTTGAGATAATGGGTGCCCAGCATGGGCTAGCATAGTCCATAACTGAGCGAATATATTGTTTGCATATGAATGATGTTGTTTCCTGCTGGTGTCCAAAGTTTGTGCCTGTTAGTACCCTAAGCGTGTTAAGTCTTGACGTACATTTGTTTTTAATGTCCTGAATGTGGTTTGCAAAAGATAATGATGTGTTGTATGTGACCCCAAGTATTTTGGTCCTGTGAGTGTGTGGAATGTTGATGTTGTTTAGTGTAAGTTGTGGAATTACCTGGTGTTCTTTTGTGTTGCTTGTAAGCAAGGTGATGGTTGATTTTGTGGGCGCTACTTTGAGTCTATTGTGTGTGAGCCAGTCTTGTATACTGTTTATGTATGTTTGTAGGTTATTTGTAGCGGTGTCGATGTTGTTGTGGGTGGATGTTAGAGTGATGTCATCTGCATATGATGATAAGTAAGCTTGTTATCTATGGGTGTTGGAATGTCATGCATGTATAAGTTGAAAGTGTTGGTGAGAGAACAGAGCCTTGAGGGACCCCGTTCGGAAAAAGCTTGTTTTTGGATGACTTGCCATTAAATGTGACATGTGAGTATCTTCCTGAAAGATAGTTGCTCACCACCTTTTGGTGTTATTGTGCATGTTTGTGTTGAGTATTTTGTTTATGAGAGGGAAGCGTGGGATAGCATCAAATGCTTTACTAATGTCTATTGTTGCTAATAGTGTACGTTGAGCTGGTCGTCTGGAGTTGATGCCATCCATGATGTGCTGCGTGAGGTTAGTGAGTAATGTCGTGGTTGAGTGGTGAGGTCTGAATCCATGTTGAGTAGGCGATAGTGGATGTGTGGGTTGGTGATTTGTAAGATTAGTCTTTCTGTTACTTTGGAAGGTGTGCATAGTAAAGTAATGGGTCTATAGGAAGCTGGTTCTGTTGGATTTTTGTTTGGTTTGAGTAGTGTAATAATTTTACCTTGTTTCCATATGTCAGGAATAATACAGTGTTGGTATGAATATGTGCTGATATTTGTGAGAGCTAGTATTCCTTGTGGGCCCAAGTGTTTAAGGTGTATGTTAGATATGTTGTCTGGTCCAGTAGCCTTCGAATTCTTAATGTTTTTGATGATCTTGGTGGTCTGGTCTGTATTGAAGGGTGTAATGGTCGTGTCGAGTCTGTAGGTTTTCTTGTGTCTGGCTGTTTGTCTGTCTGCGTGTTTCTGGTTGTTGTCTCTGTTTAAGTGACTTATCTTTGCGTAGTGATTAACTAGAATGTTAGCTTGTTGTGTGTATGTTGGGATATTATTTTGGCTGCGACAGATAGCCGCGTGTGAGGTGTGAATGCCGCTGTTAGAGTGGGTAATGCTGTTTATAGTCTTGTATAGCCTGGATGTATCTGTGGAGTGGTTTAGTGTTGTTATGAATTCCCTGAATGTTTCTGTTTGTTTTTCTTTGAGTTTGTTGTTTATTTCTGTGTTGAGCTGTTGTATCTGCTGTTTTATGGCTTCTGTGTGTGGGTTTGTGTGTTATATTTGAGGTTGTTACGTTGCCTTATGAGGTGGGCTATTTCTCTAGTGTAATTTGGGTTGTATTTCCTAATGTTGCCCTTGGGTATGTATTTGTTTGCATTAGATGATCTGATTAAATGTCTTGAGTGTTGTATTGATGTTTATGATGGGTGTGCTGTTTAATGTGGTGAATTGTTCCTCAGTCTGTATTTTGAACTGTTCCCAATCAGCTTTCTTGTAATTTCTGTAAGTGTGCCTAAGGCTGTTGGGGCAGAGTGTAGAATGTGTTGTAATGATGATGGGCAGGTGGTCTGATGACAGTTGTTTTTCTGTTCTCCATGTGTATGTGTTGCTAGTGAGGGGGAACAGAACGTTATGTCTGGGGAGGAGTTTGAGTATCCTGCTTGATGTGGTATGTGTGTATGTTCTTCTGTATTGTTAAGAATGAAGAGGCTGTTTAGTTGTGTGGCTATGTTGGCGCCTCTGGTGTTGTTTTGGTTGTGCAGGTACCAACTAGTGTCTTTGGCGTTGAAGTCTCCTCCTAAGATGACATTAGTGAGAGAGGCAATTGTGTAACTGTGGATTGTAATTGGCTGGCACCTGAGGTGAACTATCTGGTGGGATGTAAATGTTGATTAGTGTGGTGTTGTGTTTTGCGCGTGTTTTAATGTTAACTGCCTGTATTTCTATCGTGTTATCTGCTTGGATTGTGTTTGTAATGTTTTGGGTAGCATCAGTGTAGCTAATGCTTTTACGTATGTAAGTGATGAGTCCACCCCCGTTACCCCCAGTACGATCTTGACGGATCGCCGTGAAGTCAGGGATGGTGGGTGTTTTGTGTGTGCGTTTTAGTTTTGTTTCTTGTATAAGTGCTATGTGAATGTTTTGTTTGTGTACGAATTCCCTAAGCTGCATGATTTTGTTTGTGAGGCCATCTACGTTGTACTGTAATATGTTAATATTATACTTCTGTATGTGTCTCATGGTGCTATTGTGTCTATGTCTTTGTGTATGGTGACATGTGTAAGTTGTAGTGGGGCCTGGATTAGTCTTAATGTCGCCAGAGAGTAAGAGTAGTTCGGGGAGCACGCAATTGCTCCCTGTAATTGAAAAAATAGCACGCTGAGAATAGGTCCGGCCCCGGGAGCCGATCGGCACTCTGACCGTGCCACGCAACAGGCCGTCGACTGCCAGTCTGGCCAACCGTAGACAGCCCGCTGCACGGAGATTTGAGGAAGTTTGGCCACCAGCGCGTTGATGTTTTGGTTTGACGTCGCCTCTTCTTCGCGTTGACGTGTCCCGCGCTGGAGGATGCAGCCACTGTTAGAAGCTTCCTCGTCAGCTGCTAACACTTTTTTCACGTTGTTCTAGCTACCTGTTCAGAGGTTTTTTATAAACAAATCTCAGTTTTCTGCTCAAAACGGCTCTTTCTAATTTTAAAATTGATTAGTCAAGGAATGAAGATGTTGACTTCTATTTTGCAGCAACAGTTGATGATATTTATGTTACTTTACTGATTAATGAAAATTATTAGGCTCTTCAAGTTATAAAAGATTTCTTTCGTAATAATTGATAAATACGCAACACAAAACACATCTGCAAACAGGATGATGATGCTTAGACTACTCAAGTTGAAGTTTTCTCTTTCTCATATATTGTATCGACGTAATACTGTAAATATATTTAAAGTTTCTGCATAAATAACTTGTGTTTCACAGAAAAGAAAGACTTCCCTCAATCAATGTAAGGTTGTAAGGTAAGGTGTATATATATATATATATATATATATATATATATATATATATATATATATATATATATATATATACAGGCCCAGATTTAGCTATAGGCGAACTAGGCGATCGCCTAGGGCCTTGCGCCAAAGGGGGCCTTGCTCAAGCCGTTTTGCGCGTTCTGTTCAAGTGATATTAATGATTTAGAACTCTATGAAGAACTTAAAGTACTTTGCAGGTTTATACCTGAGAAAACAGATCTCGGAAATACCCTTGTTTATATAGTGCAGAAACAACTAAGTGAGATTTCTCCTAATGTTTATGTTGCACTTCGAATAGTATTAACCATCCCAGTTACTGTTGCTTCGGCTGAAAGAAGTTTCTCGCGTCTCAAACTTATTAAAACATATTTGCGTTCCACCATGTCTCAAGCGAGATTGCAATCATTAGCTATGTTATCAATAGAAAACGATATAACAAATTCATTAGATTATTCTCAATGAATTGAAGAGTTTAGCTCGAAGAAAAGTAGAAAAGCATTGCTGTAATATTCAAGGAGCATCTGAACCAAATATTAAAGCATTAATATTTAGCCTGATAAGTCGATCGCTCACTATTATAAACAAAGAAATGTCAACATCTCTTATACATCACATATGAAAAACGTTTGTATACTATGGAAAGTCATTACCTATAATATTAAATAAATCTTAGAAATCATTGTCTTATAAGCTTATTTTCGATACAAATCTTGATTCATATTATAATTTATACTTATTTGTCTGGTTTATTTATATTTCTTATACAATTTCCATGCGTGATTATTTTGGTTTGGGTTAATTTTTAAGTGCTGGCATAGTTCTGTCTATGCGGGATTCTAATATTGCTGGTATAGTACCGATAATTAAGTCCATATTTTCATATATATAGACCTAGGGCCTCGCAATTTCTAGATCTGCCTAGGGCCTCGCAACTTTTAGATCCGGCCCTGTATAATATATATATATATAATATATATATATATATATATATATATATATGCAAACCCACAAGGAAAAAGAAAAATGAGTTCAAGGTCTTTCGTGTATCAGAAGTAGGCTGACCATATTTCCTTGAGACAAAAACGGACATTGGGATGGCAAAAAAGGGACGGGGGTTATGTAATATTCTGTATTCATGAAAAAGTAAGTACAAAACATATTGAGCTTACAATTATTCTTCAGTGACAGAACCCATACAAAAACCCATACAAACGGTACTGTCCCGTTCAAGACGGTACGTATGGTCAGCCTAATCAGAAGTGTACCTCGTCAGGGAATGCAGAGGTGTGCCTGACGAGGTGTACTTCTGAATACACGAAAGGCTTTGGATTCATTTTTCTTTTTCCTTGTGAGTTTGCATCATTCATTCATTTCACGTGTTTAATTGTGTAGGTCATCCCATATATATATATATATATATATATATATATATATATATATATATATATATATATATATATTATATATATATATATACAGTATATATATATACTGTATATATACAGGGCGTCCCAAAAAATGTATACACACTATAACAGCTGATAGCTCAATTGATGTTTCTTTCTTTCCAAGTTAAACCCATTAGAATTAATAATGGCAGTCAGACTAAGCTTTGAACAAAGGAAATTCATTCTAAAATGCTACTGGAAGTGTGAAAACACAGTTGAAGTGCAAAGACAGTTTAGGAGGGAGTTTCAAACAGATCCACCAACGCGACTTACCATCACTCGAATTAGAGATAAGTTTGAAGCCGATGGAACTGTTCAGAATGTCCACAAGAAGCGTTTCGGAAGACCACGGACATCGACAAGCCCCACAAAGCAAGAAAGAGTACTGGAAACGTATCACCAAAGTCCAAGAAAATCTGTGCGGCAAGCGAGTCGTGAGGTAGGAATTTCAGAATCGTCTGTCCAACGCATTTTGAAGCGCTGTCAATGGAAAAGTTACATTCCAAGATTAGTCCATGCTATTAATGAAGATGATCCGGACCGAAGAGTGGAGTACTGCGAGTGGTACTTGGCACGATGTGGATGTGGATTGGACGAAGGGGTTTCGTAGAATACCCTCCGCGTTCACCAGACCTCACACCACTAGACTTTTTTTATGGGGATACTTAAAAGACAAAGTCTACGCTATAAAACCTGCAACAGTCGCTGAATTGAGAGCAGCCATTGAACGAGAATGCACACAAATACCAAACGAAATGTTTCGTGATGTTTGCGATTCCATTGCTTCGCGTTATCAGCAGTGCCTGGACCAGAACGGACGTCAGTTTGAAAACAGGCGTTGACAAAACAATTAAATAATGTCTGTAGATTCTATTACATTTTGAAAATGAAATGTATTTTAATTAACACTGCCTTTATAAGTATTTAAAGTGTGTATACATTTTTTGGGGACGCCCTGTATATATATATTGTGACGTATAAATGATGACGACGAGGTGTTTTATTTAATACTTTCTGTATTTATTGATATTAATTATACCCTTCTTTGACCTAATATCATTTAAACCACGTCATATATGTTTACCCATGGTTATGCTTTCTCCTGTCAATTTTGTTAAGGGGATAATTATACACCTTTTACAAAAATAGTATATTCAAGACCTTAAAACCAATTATATTGCAAATAACAATTTTGACAGTAATAAAGATTTGTTTATGGAAATGACACTTGAGACATTGATTCTTACTTCAAGAATTTGATATTTAGAATTAACATGAATCAGTCAAAATATGACTGTTGGCCAAATATTTTGGCATGGAATCAATTACCATGAAAAGAATGACACTTAATCATAAGTCAATTAATTAAAATGCATAAGCAATTTACATTTAACTGATAGACAATTTGAATCTACAATTGGTAGTTATTTAACTGAATACAGTCAGTCCTCTTGTAATATGCCAGGTCATAAAAACTGATTAATCGCGCACACACTACAATTTTAAAATACAATTTTATTTGACTTAATTTTTCAGAACACGATTGGTTCTCTACCCTTTCAATTATATGGGCTTTAATTTAACATCAATTACTTCCTTTAAATAAAAGATGTTTGAGACAATTAACCTTTGTCTTCAGAATTCTGAGATTCAATATTAATACAAGACCATTAAATAACTGGGTATAATGTATAAGATAAGAGAATTAAAATGAATGTATAATGTCAATAATTACAAAACGTTAGATACTTATCTTGTGGATATAAACCCTTTTTGTGTATGGCTTTTAATTCCTTGTAATAATGTACATATACTTCCTCTTTCATACTATATAGATTCACCGCGAAGAGCTTTGTGTCTCTCCCGCTTTCTAAGAGAAATTTTAAGGTGAGACAATTTTACGTCTTATTTGAGCTAAGTCCATTTTCTATGCCTTTACAGACTTTTTTGTGTCTTTTTAAACCGACGTGAATTTTCGTTTTCCTTTCTTTATGAGATTTTACTCGATTTTTTAAACTATTCCACTTTTAAGTGCTAACCGAAACTTCTTTATTTCGAAGGTACCGTTCGTATAAATTTATACGTAAACTAACTTTTTATGGAGAACTTGTTTTTCTTCTTGCAGGAAGAATTAATTTTAATTCTTACTTAATTTGAAAACAGAGGGTTCGTGAGAACGATCTTTATTCTACCACGGTTTTGAAAGCAATGCCCTAACTGTTTTCCGCCTTTTTTCTCATACCCTCTCTCTGTTTTGAAAATGTACTTTCTATATTAATTTATTTTCCGTAGTATCGGGGTATCCTTCATAGGTTATTTTTATCTGAATTATTTAGAACTGAATAGACAATTAAATTCATGTCCTTCTCCCCAAATTACATGAGTATGTTAACATGCAGGTGTTTTAAGAATTTATAAAACTTCGTTTATGCTAGAACGTCGAATTACGCCCGAACTGTTCACGAACAACGACTCTTTGTTTGAGCTGAACGTTTACAGATGTAGTTACCTTTGGTATTAATTTCTACATTTATATGATACCGTTGGTATTAATTGTTATAATGTTATAATTTTTCACAGCAACAAAGACTCATGGCTGATCTACCTAACTGAGTTCGTAATTGTGTATTGTGCATGTCCTCCATGGTGCGGAGAGGACCTACAATTTTACGTGTGATCCGAACCACAAAGATTTAATTTTACTACCTTAAACTATAACCAATCTATCAACATATGCGTCTAATCGATTTTTAAACATGTTTATAGACGTGCTACTAATTACTTCTATCGACAAACTATGCCAGCTATTTACTATTCTATGCGTAAAAAAGTTTTTGGCAACTGCTGTCTCGAATCTTCTACTTGTCAACTTACACCCGTTATTTCTAGTCCTATTATATTGAGATATTTCGAAAAGCTATCTCTATCTACGTTATCGAACCCATTCATAATTTTA
The DNA here is from genome assembly GCA_023014485.1 of Bathynomus jamesi. Lineage (NCBI taxonomy): Eukaryota > Metazoa > Arthropoda > Malacostraca > Isopoda > Cirolanidae > Bathynomus > Bathynomus jamesi. The sequence continues at coordinate 522,558 of JAJOZX010000672.1, forward strand.
AAAACCTGGATTAGATCACCCCTTAGCCTCCTATTCTCGAGTGTAGTTAATTTTAACTCCTTCAGCCTATCCTCGTACGACTTCGACCTAAGCGACGGAATCATCTTAGTTGCTCGTCTTTGAACTCTTTCGATTTTGTCTATATGTTTTCGCATATGCGGATTCCAAATTTGGATCGCGTACTCCAAATGGGGTCTAACTAATGATTTATAAAGAGGAACAATAATATCGCGCGATTTGTACTCAAAATTCCGAGCCATAAAATTTAGCAATTTGTTCGCTTTATTAACCGCTGCTGTACTTTGTTTCGCCACTTTTAAATCACCAGTGACTATAACTCCTAAATCTTTTTCCTACTCTTCGCTTGCTAACTCCTTCCCTGACATACTATACGCAAAATTACAGTTACGCGAACCTATATGTAAAATTTTGCACTTATCGACGTTAAATCTCATTTGCCATGTGACTGACCAATCAACGATTTTATTCAGATCTTCCTGAATTTTACCTCTATCTTCGTCATTAATCGCCCTACCACCCAACTTCGTGTCATCCACAAACTTTGAAACTGTACTGACTAGGCCGACATCTAAATCGTTAATTTATATAAGAAAAAGCAAGGGGCCCAATACAGAACCCTGAGGAACGCCGCTCGCTACATTAGCCCAACACGACTCCGTTCCATCAACGACCACCCTCTGTTTCCTACCTCGCAACCACTTTTCTATCCAATTTATTATTACACCCATGATTCCATGAGCCTTAGTTTTTTCAAGAGTCTTTTGTGTGGTACGGTGTCAAACGCTTTTTGAAAATCTAAATATACTACATCAACCGCCCGATGACTATCCTGAAATTCAACCACGCTTTGAAAAAATTCTAAAAGATTAGTTAAGCAAGATTTGTTTCGCCTAAAATCTTGCTGCGTATTTCTAACCAAGTTATGCAATTCTAAGTGTTCGACTATACGATCCCTAATTATTGATTCCAGTAGCTTACCTACAACAGACGTTAAACTGATTGGCCTATAATTTCCCGCCGCACCTTTATCGCCTTTCTTAAAGATAGATGTTACATTTGCTAACTTGAAATTATCTGATACGCACCCTCAGAAATAGACGCATTAAAAATCTTTGTTAGCGGCACAACAATGCTTTCTTTTAATTCTTTTAGTTGTATGGGATATATGAAATCCGGCCCCGGTGATTTACTCATTTTCATTTTATCAATATAGCGCATTACCTCCCTTTCACTAACCACAATATTATCCAAAGTATTACCATTATGAAAAGGTATTATGTCTATGACCGTAGGGATATTCATTACATCTTCTATAGTAAAAACTGACGTAAAAATTTCGTTTAGCAAGGTAGCTATTTGCTTGTTTTCAGGAACTAGCTCTCCGTTAAAATTTTTCAACGGCCCCAACACACTTTTTACTGGATTCCGATTGTTGACGTATTGAAAGAATCGCTTGGGGTTTTCTTTGCAGTCACGAGCTATGGAGTAGGGCGACTCGTTTTTACACTTTTTTCGATATTTGATTGGGGGTAGTGCGGAAAAGTTGCGATTTGGAGAGAAAATAAAGTGTGTAAATTTTTTTTGATCTACGTCAATACCTTCCGGTGGCGGCGAGTCCTTAAAAATCGAAAAATAGGCATAACGGGGTAGATTGGAAAATGGTTTTAAAGACTTACAAAATAAACAATAAATATTTCAGCACAATCTGTTAATAACTTCCGGTGGCGTCTTAGCCGTTAAAATATCCAAAATATTGATTTAAAGCAAGTTTTAACAAGATGTTATACAAATGTTAATTCCGGTATATTTCTGTGCAAACAACCCTGAGAACACTACTATAGGCTTGAATAAATTAATAGCAGTCATTGAACAATGAACATTATATAAAAATTATATAAAATTATATAAAATTTTCATGTGTTTTTAGGCCTATTTTTCGATTTTCAAGGACTCGCCGCCACCGGAAGGTATTGACGTAGATGAAAAAAATTTTACACACTATTTTCTCTCCAAATCGCAACTTTTCCGCACTACCCCCCCATCAAATATCGAAAAAAGTGTAAAAACGAGCCGCCCTACTATGGAGGTTTCAAATTCGCACTTGGACTTTTTTATTACACCTTTCACTTCACGCCTTAGAGATATGTAGTTGTTTCGTAACCACAAATTGTCTTTATCGCACTTATGTAGCATATAAGCCCTATCTCTACTCTTTATAATATCTCCTACTCTTGACGTAAACCACAAGGGCTTGTTGTTTACTTTCGCACGCTTAATCTTGTACGGTACACATTCCCCATTTATAGTCCTAAATACTGTTGGAGATCCCCATTATGTTTTCCCAATTGACGTGTGACAATTCATTTCGAAATTTACAAAAGTCTGCGTGCTGGAAGTTAGGAATTTTAGTCGAGTTAGTTGGTTTCGAGTGACTTACTGAGAGGACAAACTCTACCATATTGTGATCGCTATTGCTTAACGGTTCTATTAATTGAAAATCCGTGACTAGCCGATCATCCGTAGTTATTACTAAATCTAAAATACTGTCCAACCTCGTAGGTTCCTCAACCTTTTGAATAAGAAAGCTATCCTCGAGAAAATTAACTAAACGTTTACCTTCCGCGTCTCCCTGCTTTGTATCGCAATTCACGTTGGCGCAATTAAAGTCACCCATAACTAAGGCCTGCTCACTACCTATTATTCTCTTTAGTTCGCGATATAGCGCTTCGTCCGTATCAGCTGTTTGATTAGGGGCCTATATATAATGGCAACAAGAAGTTTGAAATCGTTCAATTTAAGTTCTGCTATAGTCGAATCTGTCAGTTCTAGAATTGTGTGCTTTACTTCTATAACGTTCGCAATATTATCTTTGATATACAGCATAACACCGCCTCCTCGCCTACCTATTCTGTTTTTAACAAAAAGTCTATAACCTCTAATTTGATACGCCCCTACAAAGTCATGTGTTTCATTGCTGAGCCACGATTCATTTATCACAATTAAATCATAGTCTTTACAAGGAATTAAAGAAAAAAATTCATTTATTTTATTTCGTAAGCTACGAGCATTTAAGGATAAAACCTTCAAATTGTTTGTAATTGCGATACCTTCGCGAGCGCAAGGGAAATTTGAGGAAATTACGCCGGGACCGTTCGAGTTACGGCAGCCTGAAAAGAAGAGGCAGTATTATGAATTAGTCTTCCTAAACGCGCAGCTCCAACGTCATTAAGATGAAGTCCATCTCCGAGGAACAAGTCCCTCCTGCCGTAGAAACTTCCAAAAATTCGTAAAATGTACTGCTTCCTGTTGGCAAACAGACTTTAGGTTATTGTTGATATAGGTCGCCTTGTTGTAGAAATCGCTACGTTCATTAATTCGAGGAAGTATACCTGCTAAAACAATCTTATTAGTTTTTCCTTTAGTCGCTCTTGTAAGTCACTGTACCTAGCCAGCAGCTCTTCCGGTCTAGAATTTAAAACGTTATTAGTATCGACATGAATAACATACGTTGTGTGCTCAGAGGTTCCGTCTATAAAATGGTCAACACTATTAGTTATATCCTCCACCCTTGCACCAGGGTAGCAGTAACAGCGCCTACGACGAGGGTTTCACCCATAGAATTCCTCGAGCTGCCCTCGAACAATGGAATCGACAACGAGTCGTATTTCCGGCTCATCAGCATCTTCGAACCCTAAAACAGAAACTTATTGTTTGTTATTACTGGTAGACAAGTTTTAGGTTTTCTAACTGGGGCTCCATTACGCACTTGAACGAAGGGTTGGGAACTAGGGGAAGAGAGAGGGCTATTACTACTAGTTATATTATTACTAGAAACAGAGACAGGATGGGTCGTAACTGAAATCTCAAGGGATTCTAATTTTGCAGTCAGGAGCATCACCCTTTCTTCAAGCCTCACTCTGGCCTCCCTCTCACGTCCTAACTCGTTCCTCAGCACTTCCTTTCTTGAGCACCACCTGAAAACTAACTGTTCGTTATTATTAGCCAAAGTAAACGTGTAAGCGGTAAATTTCCCTCCACAGCGACTGCAACTATTTGACGAGGGTGCGATGCTATTAATTGATGAAAAAAAAAATCGAGCGTTTGGAAATTAATAAATTACAACGTAGGTCTACCGCGTGCTTATTGTGCCGTCACCTGCGCAAGCCCGCAAAAATGTTCTTCAAACGCAGAAACATATTCTTGTATTTTCACAAATTTTCACAAATTTAAACTAAATGAATATATACTTAATTAAGCTACCGACGAAGGATCTGTAAAACAAAAAGTATTAATAAAACTTATCTGTCCGCTATTCGACCGACTTTTTTCTTTCCTTCTTTCCTTTTTCCCCCGGTAGGTGACCATACCCTACTTGATATTTCCCGTAACAAAGCAAAATGAACCTAATTAAACCTCGTTTTCTAATAGATTCGAAAACAAACAAGGCAAGCCACGTGCACTAGCCTTGGTTTAATCAAATAATATAGTAATGAATAAAGTCAATGAATGAAATATATTCGTTAATGAATGATTAGTAACAGAAAGTAATGTAGTTAAGAATGCACCAAACACTTTTTTTATTTAAAGACACTTCAATGAAAACAACTTATTTAATTGGTAACACTTGACACTCATTAAAACACGTCTGTTCACAAGGAAAGACTGGTCACTTCTCCATTTATATGAATAATTAGACATGCAATTTTTTCTGTTTGCATAATAATCAATTCATTTGTGATTTAATTATAACCAGTAATTTCAATTAAACCTTATTTCATCAACCCCGTACATAACAATATATATATATATATGCCTATATATACCTTTCAACCTTTCAAATGTTCCGTACGATGATTCCTCATTTCACGAAGGTCAAGCTTGTCGTCCCTCTTCTACAGTTGGCCTGGTGAAGTAGTGAGTTCTTTTCTTGTAATCACCACCTCACATAGCCAGGTACGCCCGGCTCATCGGTAATTGTTCTGAGCCAGGAGTCTAATCTTCTTTTGAAGATGTCCAGCGCAACACCACTATTTTCTTTCAGGGTTAAGGATTTTCCCTATCTAGCCTTTAATTTGGGAACACGACACAGTCTTCTTTTTCTACTTTCCACTGTTGTTTGAGGAGTTGTAGGGTTCAGAGTAAGATTAGGGACTCGTTTCTCCATTATTTTCCAAATGTAAATAATGGTGTATCTGTCTCTTCTCTGTGAAGCTTCTCTGAATCCTTTCTAGCCGTCTGATGTCTTCATTTTTATATAGGGATGTTAGGACCGAGCAGTATTCCAATTTGGGTATGATCATTGTTTTCAGTAGAGGAATCATTATATTCCTATCCCTTCGTTTAAAGGTTCTCTTTATCTGCCCAGTTATTATATTTGTTCTGTTTACTGCTATCGTATTTTGTGTTTTAAATTTCGCATCATCAGTCATTACAACTCCTAAATCTTTTGCGCTAGAAATTTCCTGTCCATTCGGGGTATAATATTCCATGGATTTTAGGTCCTCCCTTTTTTCGTACCGTAACAGTTGAAATTTCTCAGTTAAACTTCATATTGTTGTCTTCCGTCCACTTGTAGAATTTGTTCAGGTCTTTTTGTAAAGATCCTATATCTTCCGGTTTCTTACTTTTCTACTGATCTTTGTGTCATCGAGAAAGGATGTTGCTGTGCTGTCTCTGGTAACGTCCTCATCTATGTCAGTTAGCATGATTATGAGGAACAGTGGAGCTAATACTGTTCCTTGTGGTACTGAGCTGAGGACCTCTGATTCTGATGAAGATATTCCTTGAACTGTAACGACTTGCCGCCGCTCATTAAGGAAATTATATATCTATTTTCCTACTTTTCTTGTTACTCCCATATATTCCAGTTTATGTATTATGATTCCATGGTCACACTTGTCGAACGCCTTGGCAAAGTCTGTGTTTACTACTTTCCAATGCATCAATAATGTTGTTGAGGTGTTCCATTAGTTGTGATAGGCATGATCTGCCTGACCGAAATCCATGTTGGTTATCAGTTAACTTTTTTCTGAGTTTCCAAAAAGTCATACATTTTCCGTCTAACTATTCTTTCAAATATTTTAGTGAGATGAGATGTAAGCGACACTGGCATATATACAAGGCGTCCCAAAAAAATGTATACACACTTTAACAGCTGATAGCTCAATTGATGTTTCTTTCTTTCCAAGTTAAACCCATTAGAATTAATAATGGCAGTCAGACTAACCTTTGAACAAAGGAAATTCATTCTAAAATGCTACTGGAAGTGTGAAAACGCAGTTGAAGTGCAAAGACAGTTTAGGAGGGAGTTTCAAACAGATCCACCAACGCGACTTACCATCACTCGAATTAGAGATAAGTTTGAAGCCGATGGAACTGTTCAGAATGTCCACAAGAAGCGTTCCGGAAGACCACGGACATCGACAAGCCCCACAAAGCAAGAAAGAGTACTGGAAACGTATCACCAAAGTCCAAGAAAATCTGTGCGGCAAGCGAGTCGTGAGGTAGGAATTTCAGAATCGTCTGTCCAATGCATTTTGAAGCGCTGTCAATGGAAAAGTTACATTCCAAGATTAGTCCATGCTATTAATGAAGATGATCCGGACCGAAGAGTGGAGTATTGCGAGTGGTACTTGGCACGATGTGGATGTGGATTGGACGAAGGGGTTTCGTAGAATACCCTCCGCGTTCACCAGACCTCACACCACTAGACTTTTTTTATGGGGATACTTAAAAGACAAAGTCTACGCTATTAAACCTGCAACAGACGCTGAATTGAGAGCAGCCATTGAACGAGAATGCACACAAATACCAAACGAAATGTTTCGTGATGTTTGCGATTCCATTGCTTCGCGTTATCAGCAGTGCCTGGACCAGAACGGACGTCAGTTTGAAAACAGGCGTTGACAAAACAATTAAATAATGTCTGTAGATTCTATTACATTTTGAAAATGAAATGTATTTTAATAAACACTGCCTTTATAATTATTTAAAGTGTGTATAAATTTTTTTGGGACGCCCTGTATATATATATATATATATATATATATATATATATATATATATATATATATATATATATTTGTCTATCTATCTATGTCTCTCTGTTTCTCTTCTCTACATAGAGTATAAATTTAGTGTCTTCAGTCTTTTCAATCAATCTAATCCTTTCACCTTGCAGAATTAATGTAGAAAATGCACAAACCACTACCCAAAATTAAAAAGCAAAGCTTTTTGGAAACTTCGTCTTTTCTTTCAAGCCTTTGTATTTCAAACAGTTTGCAACACGGAGGCTTGAAATGAGGGACAAGTCCCACAAAAGCTTTTTTTTTTCATTTTAGGTAATTGTGGGTGTTTTATATATGTATATATATATATATATATATATATACTGTGTAAATATATAGAGGGTGTTTCATAACATGTGGGACGCACTTTCAGGATGGATTCAGGATCTAAAAACAATGAAAAAAGTTTATATAAACATATGCCTGAAATCGCTTTGTTTCCGAGTTACAGCCCGTTCTGTGTTCCAGCAATTCTTTCCGCAAACTGTTTGCAAACACTGCTTGCCGACAACGTTTGTGTGTACGAGACTTATTACATGTATGGCCTTGCCGATTGTAGTGTTTCGTACACTCTATGACATGTTTCAATGTCGTTGAGAGTAGAGCCATCAGTCAGTCAGAGGTGCATTGCGGACGGTGTTCCACTGTTCGTATTCGTAACTTCTTACTGTGAATAAGTGAAGTCCAGTGAAAAAAAACCTTAAAAGTTTTTGTGCTATTCAGTGATAGTGTGCATTTGAAGTGAGAATGGAGGCTTATTCGAACAGAGGAATGGCAGACATGCATCTCATGTATGGACTTGCCGAGTGTAATGCGGCTGCGGCAAGAATTCTGTATGCGGAAAGGTTTCCGAATCGCCGTCTGCCAGATAAGAAGACCTTTCAGAGAATAGACGAGCGACTTGGTGATAGGGGATCATTCAACAAGCGAGTTTCAGATGATGGTAGACCAATCAGCGCCAGAACTGTTAAGTTGGGGGTGCAGATCCTGAATCGTGTGGAGGAACATCCTGCTGTCAGCACCCGAAGGATAGCAGCAGCAGAGGGTATAAGATACACAACTGCGTGGAGAATTTTACGGGAACAACAGCTTTACCCATATCACATTCATAGAGTACAAGGCCTTACTGAAGCTGATTTCCTACCACGAGAGGCTTTTTGTACTTGGTTCCTTCAACAGTGTGCTCGCGATCGTCTTTTTCTATCCTCCGTGTTGTTTTCTGATGAAGCTGCCTTCACAAGAAATGGCGTGATCAATTTTCACAACACTCATCACTGGGCCAAAGAGAATCCGTATATCATCATCCAGTCAAGGCACCAACAATAATTTAATATCAATGTATGGGCAGGACTTATTGCCGACAACTTAATCGGTCCTTTTGTTTTGCCTGGAAGATTAACAGGAGAATCGTATTCCAATTTTTTAAGGAACGATTTATGCGATTTACTAGATAAAGTTCCTCTTGGTGTCCGACGTCGTATGTAGTTTATGCATGACGGCGCTCCGCCTCATTTTAGTCGCGTAGCCAGAGGTTATTTGGATGATCATTTCCCTGATAAATGGATAGGCCGTGGAGGACCCATTGCGTGGCATGCTCGCTCCCCGGACTTGAATCCACTCGATTTTTACCTGTGGGGTCATCTGAAATCCATCGTTTACGTGACACCCATTGACAACGTTGAAATGCTTCACCAACGTATAGAACAAGGATTCCAGAAAATTCGAGCAATACCTGGAATGTTTGAACGCGTCAGGCAGTCTATGACGAGGCGTGTTCAGTCGTGTATTCAAGCGCAAGGCGGTCATTTTGAGGACTTCCTTTAAAGGTAAGGCGGATACTTGCTGGAACACATAACAGGCTGTAACTCGGAAACAAAGCGATTTTGGGCATATGTTTATATAAACCTTTTTCATTGTTTTCAGGTCCTTAATCCATCCTGAAAGTGCGTCCCACATGTTATGAAACACCCTGTGTGTGTGTGTATATATATATATAATATATATATATACACACAGGGTGATTCATGACGAAATGTCATAACTTCGGAAACTTATAGCTGAGGTCATTCCCAGTCAAAAACTTCAGATGAATATAGGTCCGATTCTTAACGGTTAAGGAGCTATGGATGTTTGAATTTCAAGCATGCGCATGCGTGATCTTGAACTGAATTAACAGTTACTTACTGAACCGAACTAACTACGCAGTGGAGTGTCGTGTTTCACAGCGTGCAGTTGATGTTTTGTGCGTTCAGTATACCTTTTACATTTTCAAATGCCGAATATGCCGATATGGTGTATGTTTACAGATTTTGCAATGGAAATACTACTGCTGTTGTAGCTGAATACCAGCTACGTTTTCCAAATCGAAGAATTCCGGATCACGAGTGTTTAGCAATGTTTTCCGGAGATTGCGAGGGAGCGGTTCATTTCCTAGCGTTACTGTTTTATCTGAGCGTCCGGTACAAGAAGATGTGGCTGAACAAGAAACATTATTCATATGGTACGGCGGAGGCCTCATGTTAGTACACGAAGGATTTCCACACGTCTTAGAGTTCCCCAACCAGTATGTAGAACGTTACACGAAGAAGGCATGGATCCATACTACGTACAGCGCGTTCAGCACCTCCAACCTGGGGATCGTGCCCAACGACTGGAATTTTGTAATTGGCTCAATGCTGATCGACAATTGCATCGATAAGTCTTGTTTTGTGATGAGGTTCAATTTACACGCGACGGTGTCAACAACACTCGCAATCCACAAGTGTGGTCAGAAATGAATCCTCATACCACTGTGGAAAGTAATTTTCAACATCGGTTCAGTGTCAATGTGTGGTGTGGTATTCCCTACGATCATCTGATTGGTCCGTTTATCTTCGAAGGTGGTCTTACAGGTATTTATCTACGATTTCTGCAAGACGAACTGCCACCACTGTTAGAAGATGTACCTTCAACAACACGATTGCGTATGTACTTCCAATAAGACGGAGCTCCTCCCCATTTTAGCCTTGCAGTGAGAACGCATCTAGATGATCGCTTCCCTGGTCGATAGATCGGTCGTGGTGGTGCACAACATTGGCCACCCAGGTCTCCGGACCTAACCCCTCTAAATTTTATCTTTGGAGTCGCATGAAAGAGCTGGTGTATCAGAGAAAAGTGGAAACACGAGATGCATTGCTCCGTCGGTCGCATTTCGGATGCTGCAGCCCTCTCATAGGACAATCGTAATGAACGAATGCGAGCTACACGCGCGATTCACAGACGAGCCGCGATGTGTATTGAGGCCGAGGGTAGTCATTTTGAACAGTTATTGTAAATTTATGAATAAAAACTTTAGCAGCTATTTGTTCGCTTATTCTTATTTTTAAACATTCAAACATCCATAGCTCCATAACCGTTAAGAATCGGACCTATGTTCATATGAGGTTTTTGACTGGGAATGACCTCAGCTATAGGCTCCGAAGTTGAAATTTCGTCGTGACTCACCCTGTATATACAAATGAATACAAAGGACACCAAACAGCAACAAACCGGCTGGTCCCTACGAGGCTGTCTGTTTAAGGAGGGAGGTTAAAAATGTAAGAAAATGTAAAGATAGGTGAAAGTTTTAAAGCGAAGCAAAGAAGGGAGGTTGAAAGGAAGGAAAGAAATTTAAAGATAAAATGAAAATTTTAAAGTAAAGAGGAGAGAATCCGATTAAAAATTCTACAATACCTCTACGCACTAACAAATGCTTCCAACTCGGGGTTTAATGCAAGATAAGCGTTTAACCTCTTTTTAAAGGATTCGACCGAATTAGATTGAAATACGTTGGCTGACAATCCATTCTACAAATTAATTATTCGATTGAGAAAAATGTTTCGCTTCATTAAAATTAAAATGTCTACCCACTAATTTCAGACCATTACTGCGAGTTCTATCTGCATTTCTGAAAGTGAAATATTTTTCGGCATCAATATTATCAAACGTATGAAGCATTTTAAACACCTGGATTAAATCTCCTCAAATCCGCCTTTTCACAGGTGAAAATAAATTTAACGTTTCTGAACGGGCAGCGTATGATTTGCATCGAAGCTTAGGAATCATCTTAGTAGCTCGTCGCTGCAGTCTCTCCATTCTGTCTATGTCCTGTCGTAAATATGGGGACCAGAACTGAACGCAACATTCCAGGTGCGGGCGTACTAAGAAATTATATAATGTTAGCATTGTTTACTCCGCCTTAAATTCAAATGATATACCAATAAATCCTGAAATTCTATTTGCTTTTCTAACCGCTTCAATACATTGCTTTACTTGATTTAAGAGTGTCGGCAACAATAATACCTAACTCTTTCTCTTCCTTAACAGTGGTTAGTGGCTTGTTGCGCATAAAATACTTTTCTTTAACAATGTTTCTACCAACATGCAACGTTTTACATATATTTATATTAAAATTCATTTGCCAAATTTCTGCCCACTCGAGTAATTTATTACTATCTTCTTGAATCTGCAAACGCTGATTTTGTTCGGCCCATAGTTTGATATCATCTACAAATTTTGAAAATATACTGTTAATTCCTACGTCGATGTCATTGATATATAATAAATAGTAAAAAGAACTGGTTCCAGAACTAATCCCTGAGGCACGCCACTAGTTCCATTTTTCCAGTTAGACGCTTTGGCATTAATGACCACTCTTTGTTTGCATCCACGAAGCCAATTTTTAATCCATTTGAGAACATTACAAGAATGAAGTTTAACTAATAATATCCTATGTGGCACTTTATCAAACTCCTTAGGAAAATCGAAATATACATCTATCTAATATCTACTGTTTTACTCTCATCATATATATTTATAGTATCATTAAAGAAATCGAGCAGATTAATAAGACAAGAACGATTACGTCGAAAGTCGTGTTGAGAATGTTTGATTAATTTATTCATTTCTAAGTGATTTTGTCCCGAACGATCGTATCCATGAGCTTACCAACTACTGAAGTCAGATTTATGGGACGATAATTTCCGGGAAACGATTTGTCCCCTTTTTTAGATATTGCCATAATGTTTGTAAGTTTCCAGTCGAACGGAACTTCTCCAGACTGTAACGATTTATTATTATTATTATTATTATTATTAAATATATACAGAATGTGAGAGGAGAGACTATTGCCCAGTTCATTTCTTTAAGTACCCAAGAGTAGATCTTATCTGGACTCGGAGTTTTATTGGGATTAATTTTACCTACAGTATGGCCAAGAGTACTTCACTTTCACTAATGGTAAAATCGTGAAGCTTTAATTGATCATCACTGAGCATGATTACGGGGACAGGAATGTTGTTCATATTTTTGTTAGTGAAGACGGAAGAGAAGCATTTATTTAAAACTTCCGTCATTTGTAAGTCATGGTAAATTTGTTCGTTGTTTTCGCCTCTGAGTGGACCAATGGTCTGCAAAGCTACTCTTTATTTCTAACATAATTATAGAATTCATTCGAATTCCATTTAATTTCGTTCACTATATATACACAGTAGGGCGGAGTGAAAAACTCATATTTCGAATTTTCAAATTGGCTAGTGTGAGAAATGTGTGGAGTAGTGAGGAAATAAGCTGGTATAAATTTAAAATCATAACATTAATATCTTCAGGTGCCACAATGACCTTCAATATTTAAAAAAATTTAAAAAAGCAGATTTTAACCAATAATTACAGAAGAGTCCACGATGCACAATAGACAAGAATTTATTCACACTTGTATAAAAATAGCTCAGTCAACCTTTAAAAAAAGTTTCTATTCTCTAAAAACAGTTTTCTATAGTCAGCTCACTCAGCTGTCACGTGAGTACCTCGGTTCAGTGTAGCTGTCGCTCTCGTAGCAGGTGGGTGTTCTGTTGTTGGCGTTACTCAGATAGTCTAAACTATATTTCTTATATATTTTGCATTTCTGTATTGTGTTGCCCTAAGTTTGCCATGTACTATTAACTGAAATTAACGTATAATTGATATTAGCTCTTTCTTTTTCAGATTTGTATACTTTCAAAATGTCTCGAGTTTGTGCAAAATCAACCAGGGCCTCAACTGAGTGCCCCATGTTTGGTATGGGGGAAGATTTGTGGCACAGGAATCTTCCTACATACGAAGGAGTTTTTAAATATTACTTGTTTGTAAGAAACGATTTGAAACAGAATACTAATAAAGATCCTTCAATATCTCAAATATTAGAACAAGTTGTTGATAAATTGAAAACAATTTGGGAAAGTGCTTCCGTCCCAATTCTGTCAGACAGGCGAATTGAAACAATGTTCAGAAGCTACCACGAAAAGTATCGTGTCATTATGAAGCCATACCAAAGCAGAAAAAATTCTGAAGCTTACAAAGCAAAGATTGATATGTTCAAAAAAGAAGCACACACGAAACTTTTTGACATTGCAGCGTGCAAGTACAAAGTACTAACACAATGTTCTTGTCCCAAAGAAAAAACGGTTCCAAAGGAAGAAGTGACGTTCCTCTTAGATCAAAGGAGTGAAAGAAAACTGTTTATTGATAGAGTATGTAGATATTACACTCTCAAAGAAAAAAGCATCTACGTTGCTAAGAAAGCAAAAAGAAGCTGTGAGGCTCACCAAAGAATCTTCACAGGAGAAATTGCAGGATACAAATGTTGAATTATCATCATCGACATCAAATAGTGAAAGTGAATCTGGCGAAATATCAGACGATACATTTCCAGAGCCAGTTAGCTCGAAGAGAAAGCTCGAACAACCTGAAGAACAATTATTCAAGAAAAGGAAAACTACAAATCTACCTTCAGTGGCTATTGCTTGTGACAGGACTGCAGTTTCAGATCGAGCTGCAGCATTCATTGTTAGTGCAGTATTGCAAGATATTGGAGAAGTTTCTATTGACAATACATCTGAAGTAGTGGATAGGAGTAAAATCAGAAGAGAAAGACAAAAGAAGAGATCAGAAATTATGAAAGATCAAAATCAGGTCCCAATCAGAGGAATCTATTTTGATGGTCGAAAAGATTCTACACTCTTCCAAGAAAAAAAAGAGTCCAAAGTATATCAGAAGAAGGTAACAGAAGAACATATCACTTTAGTGAGAGAACCTGGTTCAGATTATTTGGGCCATTATTCTGTGAATTCTGGATCAGCTGAAGAAATATGTAAAGGAATGTTTGAGTATATTGGAAATAATGACATGAACCTGGAAAACCTTGTTGCCATTGGATGCGATGGTGCAGCAGTCAACACTGGAGAAAAGGGAGGCGTTATAAGGCTTATAGAATTGAAGCTGAAGAAGCCAGTTCAACATTTAGTGTGCCAGCTCCATGCCAATGAATTGCCATTACGCCATTTAGTTGCAAAGCTGGATGGAAAAACATCTGGCCCCCGCGGATTCACCGGTCCTATTGGCAGGGAATTAGAGAACTGTGAGAGTCTTCCTGTTGTCGAGTTTGAAAGGATTGATGCTGAGGAACCAACTGTAGACTGTGAAGATCTTAGCACCGACCAAAAATATCTAATTGATATTCATCAGGCCATAACAAAGGGATATTGCTCTCCAGATCTTGCTCATCGTAGTCCAGGCAAAATGGCACATTCACGATGGCTGACTACAGCAAATCGTTTGCTTCGTCTATACGTTTCAACTGTAAGTCCATCTGAGAACCTCATGAACATTGCTTCTTTTATAATGAAGGTCTACATCCCAATGTGGTTTTCTATTAAGCAAAGTACGTCTTTTGTCAATGGCTCAAAACATGTTTTCAAAACTATTGAACTAACAAGAACACTGAATGACGAAGTAAAGGATATTGTAAACCCTGTCATACAAAGAAATGCATTTTTTGCAAATCCAGAAAATATTCTAGCATCAATGATTCATGATGACCGCAGCGCCATAAGAGAATTAGCGTGGAGGCGAATAAAGAAAGCAAGGCAAACAAACAAGGAAAAAGTTGTGAGGCGTTTCACAGTACCTGTTATTCAATTTGAAGCTACTGATTATACTGATTTAATTAATTGGCAAAAATGCATTGTCACTGAACCAAAATGCATTGTCACTGAACCACCTGTGACAAGACACCTGACAGAAAATGAGATTGAAGAATTCATAGAAAACAAGAGTACCCCTCCATTCGAGAAATTCCCTTGTCATACACAAGTAGTAGAAAGAATGGTAAAATTAGTGACTGAAGCATCATCAAAAGTATTTGGATTGAACGCGCGAGATGGCTTCATAAGATCAACACTTCAGTCACGTAAAAAAATGCCATCATTCGAAAGTAAAGCTGAATATAAAGTTTAAATAAAACGTTAATAGAAAAAAACATGCGCAAGGATGGGTGGTTGGGAGGGCATGGGTGGAGCTCGACACGCAGCCACCTCCTCGTGGTGAGTTCTGGATTATTTAGATCATTAATCAAAAGAACATTGATCTAAATAAACTAAGAGCTGCGTAATTCAGTAACTATTTTGGTAATTGGAACACTTAATATATAATAATAACAAGTAAGTTTCAGTTATTGTACTAATGCAGAATATACAGTAAGAAAATCATTATATTTCACTTTTTTCGACGGCTTTGTGGCACCTGAAGATATAATTTCGCAGGACTAATATTTATGCACAGTCATTATCTATAGCACCCACATATGTTCCGCACTAGCCATATTTGAATTTCGAAAAAACGTTTAAAAACCTCATTTTCGATCCGCCCTAATACACAGTAGCTCATAGTTGTGCTTATTTTTTCTAATAAGGTTATTACTTCGCCTTCTCAATTGCCTTTAATCATTTTCGCCAGAGAAATTATTTGTTTCTTTAGATTTAAAATACACGTTACTTTTTGATGTTAAGCTACTTTTAATTTAATTTCAGCATTCCACCATTTAGGTTTAACAGACTTCGCCAGTCTCATTTCACGTAATGGAATATTACTTGACTCTAAATGTTTAAAATCATTAAAAAAAGAAGTTTTTGTGTCATTAATATCACCGCGCGCTGGAGCCTTATCCCACTTGTGTCGAAAGTTGCAGTTTCATGTCACGAAATTTAATTCTTTTAAAATCCAAAACGGATTCCAGGCTCACCGAACTGAGAACATTAATTTTAATTTCAAATGTTATTTGCCTATGATCACTGGTGGAGAAGTAGTCTCCTACCGAAATATTATCAACTAAGTCTTGGTCTGTAGCTCTAGTGGGTTCCTTGACCATTTGAAAATGTGAACTTTCGAGCAAACTCTCGTACAGTCGACGACCGGAATTAGACTGTAAAGAACTACCCCAGTCCCTGCAAAGTAAATTCAGATCTTCCATAATTATCGCATCATGTCCGCTACTAACATAAAAAATTAGTTCCTGAAGTCTATTATCTGAGCCGGAGGCCTATATACTAGACCTATAATTAATTTCTTTCATGAGTTGTCTCTAATTTCAACAAACGTTGCATTTATATTATAAATTTCTGCAATGTTTTTATTTGTGGGTTTTAAGTGTGACCGAACGTATAGTACTGTACCACCATCCCTTCTTTCTATTCTATCATTGTTAAACAGCTCATAACGAGGAATATGATTTTCTCCGAGAAAATCTCTACTGTCTGTATTTAAACAGGATTCAGTAATTGCTAGAACCTCAAAATTTTGTTCAAGGACAGTACTTAATAGTTCATCAAATTTAAATCTTAAACTCCGAGCATTAATATAAAATACGATTATAAAATCTAGAGTACCGGAGTAGAATTAGTGGGGGAGTATTTTTGGAATCATACGGGGGTGGGGGGCTCAAAAGTTGTAGTAATCATATTTCATTAAGGAAATATGAAAAATTTTGTTATCAAATAAGTACAACCCCCTGTACATACTTCTTGAAGTTGGGTATCCCAAAATTAGCGTGATTTCATAATAATAAAAGCAACACTGCATCTTTTATCATAATATTTTATCAAAGTGATTTGTTAAAAACTCAAACATAATTTTTATTGATAATTAGCATTTCTTTAATATTCAGAATGTGTTCTTGAACTTAAAATTAGGAAATAAGGCAAATAAAACACGCATGAACATGAAATAACAGTGTATTACATTTGCACGCAATATATTTCTAGTGATCGAAGATAATATAACATCAATGGCATTGTTGAAGTCATCGAAGGTTACATCTGCCTTTGAGGAAACATTCCTTTGTTTTGCCATCTACATCACTTTCCATGAATTCATCAACCTCCCTTGAAGATGTAAAAGGTCCTCCAATACCTTCAAAGCGACAAGGTCCTTGTTTCGACGCTTGTCTACAGCAAGGTCAACTGATGCTGATGATGGTTCTAAAATATCAGTGTTAAGTGACTCCATACTGATGTGTCCCTCCTCACATGACTGTTCTGTACTACATACTACTACTAAACTCATCATACTTTACCGGTTTCATCATCTATTTCTCTTTTTCTGCTATTTCCTTCTTCTTTTCAATAGATTGTAGATCTCTCTTTCTTCGCTCCATGGATTTCATCCATTTTCGATGAACAAAATCTTCACAGTACATTTTTCTCTCAGCTTTCTGGTCTTCAAGAAACCTCCACTCTATCTCTGTCATCTTTACCCCATGTGATTGCTCAAGCTTTTGCCGGATCAACATATCAAATAGAGTACTTGTATGTTTATTAAAGTCCTTGACTTTTTAATTGTAACTGTCATTTTGTTTCTGCTTCCTTTTCTGTGCTAATGTTGTCAACTCCTTATAAAGTTCAAGAATATTTTTCTTCACATACTTTGCTGTCACTGTATATAAGTTGCAGAATATCCAGTGTTCTTGTAGAACCTCAGCTGTAAATAGAGCTGCATCATCCTTTGGCCTGCTCGTTTTCGCCGGAGGAGGTAGACCATACGTATTTTGAATAATGTCTTTCTAGGTTGGGAGTCTGTCAAACAAAAACTCTGCTTCCTGAACATAGTCAGTCGTTCCTAGTATCTTTTTGCTTCTAGACCCTGTCACAAACTGTGGTCTATCCAGTGCTTGAGCCATATTCATGACTAGTTAATTACCTGAAACAGAAAAGAGGATTTACCACCATCAAAGTTTTATGTGCTGTACTAATGTGCCAAGAAGAAACAGTGTATTATAAATACGAATAATACTAATGCCTTAATGACAAAGCTAATAAGACATCAACTATCAATTTCTGACAGACTGTAAATCTATTTAAATCTCTACTTATTGCATCATTACACTGTCAGATATTTCCTAATTCTAATCCTTCTTTACATACTAAAGAGAAAAATGGTATATCTGTATAAATCATAACCATCTCGAACACAAACCCAGTCTCAGAGAAACATTAGTGGTTCCTTCTTGTAATAGGCCCATATCTGGGTTCCATTTGCCTCATGAGTTCATAGTACCTTCCAAGTATAATATATTTTAGGAGATGAATACTGTATGTATTTGACAATTAATTTCATGCACATTCATAGGATTAGGACTTGTTTTAAAGTTAAATAAACATATATATATTGAAGTACCTAAAAAACTCTTAAATATAACGAAAATGCCAGAAAAACGCTCATAGACGCCAATTTTCAGGGGTATGTAGAAGGGAGGTTTAACCCTTTCAATCATACAATGGTCAAAAAGTGTCATTTTCCTCAATAGAACAACCAACTCCATGTTTTAGGGGGAATCAGGCCAAAAATATCTCAGACTTTTTCAGTTAAAACCCCTCCCCATGGGCGCCCGCAGGATTTTTTCAAAGGGGGGGCAAAATTTAATGTATTAATAGGTAGGGACCGGAGCAAGCAAAAAACTTTTGACAGGTGCTTGAGTTGGCGCTGCCAACTTGGCGGGATAATTTTAAGGGGGGACTTCTGAACAGATAAAAAGGTAGCAACCTTTTATCATGCACACAAATAAAAATTTTCACCCTTTAGGAGGCAGTTGGATACTTTTCAGCAAGTTTAGGATATAAATATTTTCTTAGAAAATATTTAATATATTTTCTTGGCATTTCCAGGAGGGGGCAAGCGCCCCCCCTTGCCCCTACCTGCGGGCGCCCATGCGGCCCTCCCTAGAAGAATATCGACGTTCTTCGTGGAACCAGTCGTTCACTGTAAGGAGAATTTGTTAGGCTGGTCGCTTTCATAGGAGTTACGCCGTTTTTGCCTAAAAAGCCATTGCAGAACTATGTAATAGTCTACCAAGACGAGCTACTCCCACGCCATTCACGTGAGCACCTTCACGCAAAATTAAAGCCTTTTTATTAGAAAAATTACTAAACAAATCGACGAATTCAACATTTTCCTTTTGTCAAAGGGACTTAAGAATATCATTCATGTACAGTAGGTAGCTCTGGTGAAAAAGTTGTCGGATCCTGCTATTCTGGGGGGAATTCCTGAAAAAATTAATTTATTAGTTATATCCTTCAGAGTCCACTTCAGCCTCTTGTATTTCTCTAGTTGCTCCTCTGACCTGGAAATATTAATATCGTTAGCCTCAACATGTACCAAAAATATCATACTACCACCAGCATCTTTACCAAACTCGTCTTTAGAGTTCGTGATGTTGTCAATACGGGCTCCTGGATAGTAGTAGCCTACCTCCTTCTCCGAGTTGGTTTCCTTCCGCAGAACTCCTGTAATTTCCCTCGAATAATGGACTCGCCAACCAGCCTAATTTCCTGCGTGTCATTCTGCTTTGGTTCTAAGACAGAAAATCTGTTAGTTGTAACTACTCTTAAGCAAGGTTTATGCTGCGTAGGTCGAGCCTCATTTCAAACTGGCTCAAATGGTCGATCCCCCGAAAGGGAAAGGGGGGCGGGAATGACGAATGATTGGGGATTCGTCTTATATATATATATATATATATACACACAGTATATGTGTGTGTGTGTGTGTGTGTGTGTGTGTGTGTGTGTGTATTAGGTGTTGTTTTAAACATTTGATACTTTAAAAAGTTTGAGGTTTTTTTATATAGTGAAATAGAAGCATGAAATTTTTACTGTACCTTATCTACAAAAGCAGGTCCTCCCCAAGTCTCTTCTTCCGATTTGCTTCAGACAACCATCCGTTCAACAATTTCAGCAGATAAATTAAGTCAGTGTTCCTGAGGATGTCATAAGACGAAAGCGCTTGAGCATTATTTCATGTTTTAATTTTCCTTCGCGGTTATTTTCATCATAAATATTATTCACGTGATACTTTCGTGAAATAATTTTCATATATATATATATATTATATATATATATAATATATATATATATTTTGCTTCCGCCAGAATTGTTCATTCTGACGAAGGTCAAGCTTGTCACTCTATCTTAGACCTACAATTTAACATGGAATCCAAACTACGCCCCATCAGCAACCCAGCGTCTGAACCACTAGGCTACAGAGAGTACCCATTTATCTACGAACTAATTTTTTCTTTTATTGTGTGGCAGGAAGAACAGCTGGGTTTAGCTGCGCGCCGCCTGCCGTCACCGGGTCTTGATCCTAGGATCGTTGGATTCGTACTCAGCGACTCTACCTACTACACGACCGAGGTGGATATATATATATATATATATATATATATATATATATATATATATATATATATATATATATTAAAACGCCCGCTGCGCCTTCCACAGCAAAAGTCCCCAGAACACAACCTGAGGGAGGACACGGAAGGGCAGGTGTGTTGCTAAAATCCTCCCTAATTTTCCCTTACTGTGTATACTGAATATGGTGCGAATTACTCTAGCTGTTTAGGTGTATAAACGAACATAGAACAGAGAGACATTATCCTTCTTATCATTCCCGATATATGTTTATATACGTGCGTGTTTGTGTTTGTGAGTGTGTGTGTGTGTGTGTGTGTGTGTGTGTGTGTTAAATCTCTCGTCCAGCGTTGGCACTGTTCAAGAAGCTTGACAGAAACTCATTTAAGTTTACAGATTTTTATAAATTATAATTTTTACCAGTGAAATCAAATTAAAATCATTAACATTAAATTATAGTATTTTTATGCACGAAAGAGGGGGGCAAGGGTAAATGCGTTATACTCCATTTGGAAGACACATATAAATATATATATATATAAATGTTTCCAGGATTATTCATTTTTGTACAAAATGAAGTATAATAAAAAGAATAGTTTCAGAGTTCATCCGGGCTCGAGACCCGGTGACGGCAGCCGGCGCGCGGTAAACGATCATCCTTCCGCACAATTTGTTGGTAGATAAATGGGTACCCTGGGTGACCTAGTGGTTAAGACGCTGTGTTGCTGGTGTTTCGGATTCCACGTTAAACTGTAGGTCTAAGGCGGAGTAAAAAAAACGCTTGACCTTCGTCAGAATGAACAATTCGGGGGATGCTAATCGAAGGTTACCAATAAAGTAGAACTTTTTTAATGCATGAAGGATGGGACAGGGTTAATAATGTAGTAAGTTTTAGAAGTCACTTGGTTTTTATATGAAGTTTAACACTGAAAAATTTCAACTGTTACGGTACGGAAAATTGTAGGAACTAAAATCCATGGAGTGCGAAAGAAGATTAGACGCTTGGTACATACAAGCCCCGATGAGCTGTGTGTACCTGTGAGGTGGAGAGTAAAAGAAGCCAACTCACTACTTCATCAGGCCAAATCGAGAGGAGGCGCAATAAGCTTGACCTTCGTGAAATCACACACGTAATAATAATGATATGGCAATCGCTGGGTTGACTGCTAGGTAAAACTTCTACCTCCGTATTCAGGTCCATGACATGCGTTTCTCCAAAACGAAAAGATTGTATAACACTAGTCAAATCCTTTAAGTTGATTTCTGATCGAAATAAAATCAGTAATGTGTGTGTGTGTGTGTGTGTGTGTGTGTGTGTGTGTGCCGTCTTCAGTTTATCTACTCTCTCTGTATAAATAGATTTTAAATTCATTTTCCATTCAAAAGCAATGATAATAATGATGAAAATAATATATGGAGTGGACGGTGGCGGAACCACTACTTCTTTGGAGTTGAATTTAGGTCAACCGCAGCTTCGGGAAAAACATCTGTGAACCTTACGCTTACCTGCCTCCGATCCTTCTCGTTTCAACATAATGTGAAAATGAATGTTATTCTATGAGAATATTTATAATTGTTTACTTCCAAATTTAATGTACGGCTTAGTATATCTGTTGCATATTATTAAACCTGTTTTCATATGGGAAATTTAATATAAATGTTTATGCATAGATTTCTCAAATCAAAAGAATGAATATTAAGATGGATGAAAAAAATTGTATCAAAATGAGAAATGCCTCTTTTATACAGAGATTGACAAAAGTTAATCGACATCTATCTCTCTCTCTCATACCACTCTTCTGTAAAGAAATTTACTCACTTTGACTATCTGGAGATCCCTTCTCTTGTTCATCACAGCATGAATAAGCCACAGTCATGCAGCAAGGCAAGCACGATGCGCAGTCATCAAGCAACGTGTTGTACACAATGGGAACAGGGGGAGCGTGTGTTTGAATGCATTCTATGTTTTTCACTCCACCTTAGACCTACAGTATAACATGGAATCCGAAATATGGTACTGAATCCACGACTAAAATTTTTATTTTATTCGTGTTGCAAAATAGTACACGTATCTTTTGAGGAAATTTAGTTGGTATTTTAATATACATATACATATATAAATTTTATATATATATATATATATATGTATGTATATACGGGGTGTCAGGAAATGATTGCCCCCCTGTAGGGCAAAAACTAGAAGAGCTAGATAAAAACCGGCGAGACCACTTGAAAGAGCGTTAAAATCTGAATAAAAACCATTATGTTCTATTCCTGTGATTTTAATTCTTACCATTTTTTTCCCCACAGAAGCCATGGCATCATCTATTTTGAACGATTCAGAGAAAAAGCGAGTTCTTGACCGCATTCGAGCTGTCACATTTCGTGAAGCAAAGGAAGCTGGTGCAACTTTCATAACTCGACACTGGGTGGCTGAGAGATTAAAAAAATCAGAAGACTTTGTCAAAAGGAATTGCAATAAGAATCCTGAAGATTGTGAAACAGAATTTCGAGGAGGAAGACCGGAGAAATTATCTCAAGAATCGAAAGACATTGTGCTTGCTGCATCACGGCGCCGAAAGAAGAGCTGCTCTGAGGTAGCGAAAGAGATACTTATCCGTCGTGGTAAGATAGTCAATCGGCAACTTGTGCATCAATTTCGAGTTCGCCAAGGCTTGAGTGCTTGGCATGAAATAGCTAAGCCACGGAAGAGTGATCTTAATATTGAAGATCGGCTATGGTTTTGTGATTATCTTGAGGAATGGACGGAAGACGATTTCCTTCACTTGGTTGTCAACGATGAATTCTTCGTTTATGTCTCCAGAAAACCAAATTTTCAGAATGATCGGGTTTGGGCAACAACTCCTGATGAAGTCCCAGACGACCAGAAGTATCGAGAAATAGTAAAAAATCCAGCATGTGTGGGTGTTTTCATTATGTTCTCTATTCGGAAGATCATCTGGGTTATCAAACCAAGAGGAACCAGTTGGGATGGGCCTTATTTTCGAAATGTAATTTTAGCCCAACATGTAATTCCGTTTTTGAAAGACCCCGAGTGTGTTTTGGATGTTGAACAGGCAACCTTTCTTCACGACAAAGCCCCCTGTATGAAAGCACTTGCGACTCAACAACTGCTTAAGGACAATAACATTGATTTTTTCGGAAATAATGAATGGCCTGGCAATTCTCCCGATCTTAATGTCTGTGAACGTGTCTGATCCATCATGAAGGATCGGGTGGAGTCCTTAATGCTGGAACAACCCATTCAGAATCGGTATTCAACAGAAATTATGACTGCAAAGATCAACGAAGTCCTTGAAGAAATGAGTCATGATACCGATCTCTTTGAGACACTTCTGGGATCATACCCCCGTCGATTAATGGCCGTCAGAGCTGCAAATGGGGGCAACACCCGATATTAAAACAAGTGTTTTTTATTCAAAATTAAACGCTCTTTCGCGTGGATTTGTCTGTTTTTTTCTATTCCTTTCAGTTTCTTCTGTACAGGGGGGGGGGGGCAATCATTTCCTGAAACCCTTTATATATCGTTTAAAGTGTGTATTGTTATCTTTTGCTTGTATTCTCTGTCATTTGTTTTTTAATTCATTTCTGATTGATTGTTTTTCTTTTATTGTTAATTAAATAAATAATGTGTTTTAATTAGTTCTTTTGCTGAACAAATTAAGGAGAACGCCTCCCTCTCCCGTGCCTTTAATAAATAAATAAATAATGTAAATGGTACTGCCTGGTAACCCTGCATGTATGAATAGTTCTCTCTGGCAACACTGCCTTTAATATATAAATAAATAAAAAGTGGTATCTAGCAACTACAGACCCTCTATATAACAGATGCTGGGATCCTAGGACACTCATTATGCGTCGGACTCCAGTGAAATAAAGAACTCTATCTCCTCCTTAGGTTAAGGCTTAGGTTAGGGTTTTCCTTTGGGGGGTGAAGACATCCCATTTTCTCCCCCAAAGACCCTCCTCCTCCTCCTTTCTCTCACTCTCTTAGGTTAAGGTTACCCCTTGCGGGAGGTCATCTCCCTTCTCCCCCGATGCTCCCCCCTTTCATTGCAATTTGGGGGATAACCTCTCCCCCTTTTTGAAAGAACCCTCCCCCTTCTCAACAAACCCCCTCCCTATGTTGCGTACCCCCTTGCAACACTCCCCCTCTCCCTTTGCAACTTATATGTGGAGTCAAAACAGAAAAACCCACATGACATTATATATATATATATATATATATATTAGTGGTGCACCGATTAATCGGTATCGGCACCTGGCATGCCGATATTAGGAAAATACCTTGGATTGCCGATTAATCGGCATGCAAGGTGCCGATACCGATTAATCGGTGCACCACTAATATATATATATAAACGCCTTCAAATACTTTCGCGATTTCCACTTTACAATAAACCCACTGTTACATCGACGAGACTACGAAGATTTTCCTTTTGCCTTCTGAGAAATAACATTCAAGATGAGGATGGCGTTCGACTTCGTTAAAGGAACTCTCGGGCGCAATGCCTCAATCGCATCTCACCTCTCTCAACGAAGAACTCCAGTGACACGAGAGATCTCACCATGTAACAACGTGTACAGACCCTATTGGCCTGGTGCCATTCACCTAACTTTATATAAAGACTATCATTACCTCGCGCGTTATATAATATTGAAGTCATTCATCAAGTGAACATTTTATAACCTTTCAATACAACTTTTATTCAAATAACTGCAACGTCTATTTGTTTCACTTAAAACATTTATTTTGTTTAATAAAGGAAGAAAACTCACTGTATTAATTTCCTTAATTAATAATATTATTTGGTCAGCAATAGATCAGTCGTGACCTCAGCCTCAATAAACATAACATTATATTCGTAATTAACATTACTATAGTGCCAATAAGGTACTATATATATATATATATATTAATAAAACAACCCGAACGTAAACTACAGAATGGCGTGAATGTGAGAATGTGAGGAGAAAAGGCAGTCAGTAAGGCGTACACATCCATTCACACAGGTGTCCTGGTGGACCAGCGCCCTCCCACATAGCAAAATTCCACACCTGCAGCGCTTCATACACCATCCGTGGTGCTACTCCTGAGCCCTGTCAAAAATAAAAGAGACAGTTCCGAACTTATATACTTCTAACAAACCTTCATTCCAGTCGATTTGCACCCACTTCTCATGCATCGCCCACATCAAGTCCACGCTTACTCATGCAATTATTCATCATGTCCATTCATCTTCATTTCGGCCTTCCGTGGCTCCTTCTACCTATGCAAACACTCTTATGCACTCTTTTCACTACTCTGTCGTCTTCAGTTCTTTCAACATGCCCAAACCACCTTAACACACTTTCCTCAATTTTCACTTCCACTGACTTTTGATCATCACATCTTTCCCGAACGACACGATTTCTTACTCTATCAATCCGACGCACGCCACACATACTTCTCAGGTTATCCATCTCAACCGCTCTTACTCTTGACCTCTTCCTTTAACACCATGTCAATGTTTCACACCCATACAAAAATGTCAATACTAACACACCTTCATGTAAACATCTTACATCATCTTGATCCGATCTCTGCTTTTTCACAACCGCTTTCAGCGCACCCACCCACTTTCTTCCTTGATTTACTGTATTGTTAACTTCATCACACTCTTTTGTTCAAAACAACCCAGATACTTAAAAGAGTCTACCACCGCTAGTATTTCACTGTTCACCATCACACGACAATCCGAAATTTCCTTTCTCTCTACAATCAATACCTTGCTCTTACCAACGTTCACGTTCGACACTTCTCTCGCACACCGCCACAAATCTCTTAACAACCTCTTGCCTATCACACTCACTCTGAGCAGATAACACAGCATCATCCGTATGCATTACAGACCTAATGTGTCCTCTGACACCTCCATCTTATCCGTAGAGCTACGTTTACATTTAGATACATGTATGAGATACAAACATAGATGTATAAGGACTTGTCTGAGATACAAGTCAATTGACAAATCGATATACAAGTATAAATCTCGAGGGATTTTGACTCCTGTTCACATCTGGGCACATGTAGTCGTCAGCCAAACTCCGTACAGAGCGGACGCATTTCCTGAGCTTTCAGATATTGCTTCTACTTTTGGATATTGCCAATAACTTTACTTTTGAAAAGTTCTGAATTTTATATACTTGCGTCTATATTCACATTGTTATAGTTAAGTAATTGAATATTAGTGGTTTTTAGCGATTTAGAAGTTTTCATAGCGTGCCAGCTTAATTTAACTTAAACTTGTGACGGTTATAAACTAATTTCAACTGCACGATGCCGTCGCAGAAAGCGTCGTGATGTTAGGTGTGGGGTAAACCGGTGGTATTCGGATTTTAAAGAATATAACGGCGGTCCTATGGGAGGAAATAGTTGACATAAAATGCAGTGTACGTGAGGTAACGGAAAGACTTGCAACGCTTGATGAGGGCAGGGGTAGGGCTACGGTTGACGAAAGCCGAACCAATAATAACGTTGAAGACGTTAGTAATTTGAAGGGTGAGGTGCGTAGCCTAGTTTCTAGTTTAGGTAGCTTATCGGGAAGGTTGGATAGAGTTGAGGAAGGGGTTAAGGTTGGTCCGAGATTAGTAGATGGGGAGGGATTTAGAGAAGTTAAGGGTGGAGCTAGGCCGCGTACGTTAGGTGATAGGAATTCCCCCCTATCGAGGTTTCGAACCCTTTCGCTCATTTGGAAAGGGACGTGAATGAGGGGGAAACTATTTTAATTGGGGACTCTTTAGTGCGCCATATGGACAAAGAGTTCGTTGAACGGCATCCAACCAAGAGGAGGAGGCTCTGTCTACCAGGGGCCAGGGTTGACAGAGTTAGAGACGAAGTGGATAGGATTGACGTTGCCTCCCGTCACTCGATGTTGGTGACGATGGTAGGAGGCAACGACTCGTATAGGTTCGATACGAGAGTGCCTGACCTTTTGGAGAGATATAAGGGGTTAATTAGGTCCCTGAAGGCGAGGTCAGATAGGTCTTTAGTTCTAGGTATTACCCCTAGGCACGGTTTGTCTTAGGATGACGTCAAAAACAATATTTTTTGGGTAATAAATTAGAAGAGATTTGTGCTGAGGAAAATGTACCCTTCGTAAAGCTGTGGTCCGAATTCAGTGATCCTAGCCTTTTTATAAAAGATGGGGATGCATTTTAATGAAATAGGTAATACTAGGGTAGGTAGGTTAATTGACGAAAACGTACGAAAGCTGTATAGGTCGAAGCCTTCGTTAAACGTTGTGGGTCCGCGGAACGCGGGCCCGACGTGAAAAATAGTTTAAAACGCCAGCCCGTGGTAAAAAATAACTTAAACGTCTTTTATTGTAACGCGCATAGTATTAGAAATAAATTAACCAGATTTAAGGCGATAATTTATTCAGGCAACTACGATATAGTTGCTATCACTGAAACGTGGTTAAATACCGTGACGTGGGACTTGTTGGGGGAACTTGATGTACTGGATTTTAAATTCTTTACTAATGATAGGTTACATAGGTTTGGTGGCGGCGTTTTGCTGTACATTCGTAATTCCCTTAGGGCTATCGAGGTTAAGATATATTTCCCGGCAGCAAATAATGCGATATGCGTTGAAGTTAGGGTGCGTCGTATTAGTTTTAATTTTGTTGTTTATATACCTCCCGTTCAATCTCTCGATACCGATACTAGACTTTACTCACTTCTTGGTAACTTTATTGACAATCGGAATAGTATAATTGTCGGAGACTTTAACTGCCCTAATGTTAATTACGAGACTTTTACTGGTAATAAGGAGGGTTTGAGATTGAGTGAGTTCATGGAAGATAATTTTTTACGACAGATGGTTACCGAACCAATGCGCGGTGACAATATTTTAGATTTGGTGATGACGAACGGCGAAAATATTGTCGAAGGTTTAGAAGTAGGCGAGAGTTTAGGATGTAGTGATCATCAAATTCTAAGTTATTGATAGAAAACACTAAGGATAGTAACGTAATAGAAGTCCCTGATTTTCGTAGGGCTAATTTTGATAGTTTTGCGGATAGAATATGAATAGTGGACTGGGATAACTTATTTATGGGTAATGAGGCAAATTTGCGTTGAGAGGCGTTTAAAGAAAGTTTTATGAATATTGAAAGGGAGTTTATTCCTCGTAGGCCCAAGCGCGCTAGAAATCATGGTAGACCCAAGTGGTGGACTAAGGAAATAGGCGAGTTCATAAACGAGCGTAACAGAGCGTATCGACTTAATAAGCGCAATGGCACGGCAGCTAACTTTAGTAGATATATCGAGCTTAGACGTCAGGTTAAAAGATCAGTTAGGAATGCTAAGCTGAATTTAGAGATACTTATATCCAAAAAAGTTTTTTGAATACGTTAATAATCGTAAGCCGATAAAAGATAACATAGGCCCTCTAGTGGATGTTAACGGCGCTTTGGCTTCTGACGCTCAGGCGATGGCGGGAATTTTCAATAACTTTTTTGCGACAGTTTTTACCGTAGAAGATGTAAATAATGTCCCCGACGTGGACGATATCGTTCCATTTAGTAGCGAGACTATTTTGGATGAAATAACTGTTTACGAGGGTGAGATTGCGCATTATATCGATAGGCTAAAAGTTAGCAAGGTTCCAGGCCCTGACGCTTTTTATCCCAGACTTTTGAAAGATTTGAAAGACGTTATCGTCGGCCCCTTAACGAAGATTTTGAATCGGTCACTCGAAACGGGGATTATTCCTGAAGACTTCAAATTAGCTAACGTCACGCCTATTTTCAAAACAGGCGACGGCATAGTAGCTCGCAATTATAGGCCCATTAGCTTAACGTCAATTGTCGGT
Source organism: Bathynomus jamesi (assembly GCA_023014485.1). Classification (NCBI taxonomy): domain Eukaryota; kingdom Metazoa; phylum Arthropoda; class Malacostraca; order Isopoda; family Cirolanidae; genus Bathynomus; species Bathynomus jamesi. The sequence continues at coordinate 552,038 of JAJOZX010000672.1, forward strand.
AAACTTTTGGAATCTGTAGTTAGGGATCGTATCATCGATCACTGAGAAAGTAGAGATTTGATTAATAGTAGTCAGCATTTAGATTTTTAAAAAAGCGTTCGATACAGTTCCGCATGGAGGATTAATTGCGAAAGTTAAAGCGCACGGTATACGGGGTCAGGTAGCTAACTGGTTAGAGGAATGGCTTCGTGCTAGGAGACTGAGGGTCGTTGTTAATGGTAGTGAATCGGGGTCGTTGGATGTTAGTAGCGGTGTCCCACAGAGTTCAGTGTTAGGCCCATTGCTATTTGTAATTTACATTAACGACATAGATGTAGGAATGACTAGTAACGTGTCAAAATTCGCGGACGATACTAAAATAGGCGGTAAGGTTGTTAACGAGGACGATAGAAATAGGCTCCAAGACGGTGTAAATAGGATTATGGAGTGGACGGATAAGTGGCAGGTGCAATTTAACGTAGACAAATGTAAAGTTTTGCATATAGGTTCTCGTAACAATAATTACACGTACACGATGGATGATAGACAGTTAGCGAGTGTTGGCGAGGAAGTAGATTTAGGCGTACGCGTATCTAAGGATTCAAAAGTTGGCAACCAGTGCCTGGAATCGTGCGCAAAAGCTAATAGGATGTTAGGCTTCATAGCGCGTAATTTCTAATTTAACCCCCCATCCGTACACCCAAAATATGTTTCGCCGTCTGTACAGCAGGGTCAATATGACCCTGTGCATTTTAAGGGATTAAAAAGTAAAATGAAACATATATTTTTAATGAAAAATTGGAAACATCATTCTTTGATGTCTTCCTGTCCTTAGAATAAGGACAGATGGTGCACCTTTTCCTCTTGTAAGCCCCAACAGGTATTGAAGGGTAACTTGGTTGTGAAGTCGGGAACTCTTGTCCTAGGACGTCGCTAATGCGTCGTTTTACATGGAGCTGCATACCAGACTTAGCTATTCTCTTCTCCATGAATGGTTTGCAAAGAGATCGTGACAGATTTTTCAAAAACTGTCGCCTCGAATTCTTTGCCTTCGGATTGGCCATGAGGAACAGAGTCACCTACACTGTACACCAGGGTCACATTGACCATAAGCAAAGACTTTTTATGTGTGTAAGAAATTGATGACAACGCCTATCTTCGTACTTCCGTCTGGCAACAGAGCGCTACCAACACACTAAATTTACATGCCCGCATGGAGACTCCAAAATAATCAGTGCGCATGCGCGAGGAAGTACAAAAATTGACAGGGTCACGATGACCCTGGTGTACAGCGCGGGGGTTAAATCGAAGGATATATTGCCACTTTACAAGTCCCTAGTCAGGCCTCATTTAGAATATGCCGTTCAGTTTTGGTGCCCGTATTTGCGTGAGGATATTGATAGTTTAGAAAGGGTTCAGCGTCGTGCCACGAAACTAATTCCGTCATTGCGCAACAAGCCTTATGAAGATAGGATTAAAGAGTTAAACTTGCATTCACTCGAAACTAGGAGATTAAGAGGGAGCTTATTGAGGTTTTCAAAATCGATAATAAAATCGACAACGTAAATTTTGACAAACTCTCCACTTTTGATAATAACAATACTCGTAATATCGGATTTAAGTTGCGTGGCAGACGTTTCATTACTAATATCGCTAAAAACTTCTTTACGTTTAAAGTAATTGATAAATGGAATAATCTTCCCGCGCCCGTCGTGAACTCTACCAGCGTTAATGTGTTTAAGAACCGTCTGGAGAGGCATTTTAAAAATATTAACGTTGTTTAAAATAAAAAAAACAATTAGCAACAGGAGCTCTGGGGGGGTGGCCGAAGGTGAGTCTGTTGACGATAATGCCAGCTTGTGACATGCCAGCGTGTGATGCCAGCAATGAAATTATTATTAAAAAAAAATTAGACTAACACGAAGGTAGATGTAGCTCGTAGCGTAAACTAACCCATATTTTGTTTTACTTAACGTATTTTTTTTTCTTTTCTTATCCTCTCCTTACTTGCATGTCTGTAACTCTCTTTACTTGCATGTCTGTAGTTTGCTTGGTATTACAGTGAGTTAAGGATGTGTTTACATGGTTTGTAAGTGTTCTTATTTTACTTCTTTTCATCTTTCACCCCTCTCCTGTTCTCTTCGACTATTTTTCTGACTTGTCGGCAGTGGCCGGCGGATGATGATGATGGGACTTTTTCTCTTTTTCTGAATGAATGTTAACCCACGAGTGAAAGGTGTTGCTACTTACTTAACCCCTTATTCTCTTCTCTTAACCCCCTACTCTTTCCTTTCTCTCGGGCTAACCTTAGAGTGGATCTTAGGGTCTTTGTTAGCTTTACCTTCTGTAGATCTGTAGAACACTTAATAAAGTCATCCCAAACAAAGAAGCAAAACTTGCCTGTCGATTTCGACATATTACTCGAATTGTACGGACTCAATTTAATTTACCCCGAAAACGCACAAAAAAAAAGACAAACTATTTGCGTACCAACACAGTAACCGCAAACAAAAAGAAAAAAAGAGACGAAACCTTGTCATTTGCTTAACGACGCGAAAGAGCGAGAGAGAAAGGAAAAACAAATCCTTTTCACGAGTTAACAAACAAACGCACGCACAAACTATAATACTGTATACGACAAGTTAGGTACAATTAATTTAGGAGTCCATTATAAAAATGAAAATCAATCCAAAATTCCGTTTTCTGTTATAATAATGCAAGACAATTCAAATAATAATAAAAAAAATTATACCCATTTAAAAAAAAAATAAATTGACCTTATACTCGTACTTTGCAGAAACCGTTTTTTTTGTTACAACAATAAAATATATATTTCACCTATATATTTATATACGCATATATTGCATGCGAAAAGAGCCAAATCTGACAATTTCCTTCTTCCAACAAAAAAAGGTTGAATTAAATTGACTACACTTGAAACCTGACTGACTTGAAACCTGACTGACTTGAACTGCTATCAAGTAGTGGAATGGGCTTCCTATTTCTTTCGGAAATCCGAACTAACTGATTCTCTTAACATTAAGTTATCTATTATCCTCGTGGGCGGTTGTCCCTCTGGATTCAACTGACTGACTAGAACTGCTATCAAGTATCTCTATAACTAACTCTCTGGGGCGGTTGTCCCTCTGGATGCAACCGACTAACCTGAACTGCTATCAAGTATTTCTATAAACTATAAACTATCTCTTTCTCTATCCAAGAAATACAGAATTAATGCATAATTTGTGCATTATAATAATGCACAATAATCGCATAATAATTGCAAGTCAATTCGATTCAATAATTTGAAAAAAATTGTAAACAAAAATAAAAAGAGTAAACAACATTTCACTCGAATGTACGCGAAGATACGGTACTATTATGTTTGGTAAATAAAATAAAATTATTCTCTACTAACTATAATAGTGAAAATAACTTTCAATAAAAAGAAATGTATCACTGGTGTAGTGAATGTTCACTGTTTCTTGTTAATTCTGGCTTGATACTCATTATTAACTGTTAATAATACTGACTTCTCAAATATTTAGAGATTACTTTAAAAGAAAGAGATTTGTACTTAACAAGATTCCTACGGCGAAATCCTTGAAGACGTGTCCTGAAGACGTGTCTTGCTGGCTACTTGTTCCTGGATGAAGAATGGGCGTCGCCAGTTCTTCTATTTCCAGGGTCTGGAAGACTGGAAGAATCCTAGTTGCAAGTGTCGCCAGTTATTCTATTTCCAGGGTTTGGAAGACTGGAAGAATCCTAGTTGCAAGTGTCGCCAGTTATTCTATTTCCAGGGTTTGGAAGACTGGAAGAATCCTGATGCAGGGTCGCCAGTTGTTAACCCCTCCGTCTTTGGCCTTGGTCAGTTCGAAGTTGACGGGGGTTATGGTTTGGTGGCAGCAACGGATTTTTTACTCTGGAGTAGCTGATACCGTATAGGCTATAGGGAATCGTAGTAGTTTTCTTCTATACTACTCTCCGATTTCTTCATAAAACGTATCGGAAATTATTTCTCTACTTACGATTACATTCTCTGAAGTTTCCACAATTCTTCTTATAAGGTATCGGGAAATTACTTTTCTCTATTTAAGACTAAATTCTTCGAAGAGAGCAAGGCTCGAAGGAGAAGACAAAGATATTTCTCACTATATTTTACTACTAAAATGTTACAGGTAACGCTCAGCCTCTAAGTCTAGTCTGAATGCCCATTGGAGAAATTTTATGGGCTTTTATACTAAACTTCCTACTGACGTCATTATTATTTAATGCTGGGGTTTTATTATTATTATTATTATTATTATTATTATTCTCAATAGGCTGATTTACTTTACAAAACATTTAAAGACAAAACAAATAATTTTGCTGAAGCAATGTGTAAACTGCTAAGCAAGAGGAATCCATATTTTATTTAAACTGTATATTGACAGCTCTGATGTTATCCTGATCTGCCGAGTTAACTAAAAATGGAATTGAAATATGCCTTCTCATCATGAATTACAAACAAACAGGCACATGGCGAAAATTAAAGGCTTAAGATTAAAAATTAAACGTTACGCAAGACATGACTTCATCTTTTACAACGGAGAGAGAATGTATACAGAAAAATGAACGAGATTACATTATTAAGCTAAGTCCACAAAAATGATTAAGTTGTTTAAACAGAAATAGTTAACCAACTATAAAATAGAAAGCAAATCAAAAATGTATCCAAACTTATGTCAGCGTTGTACGATTTTGGGTTTTATACAAAATAATTAAGTATTTTACAAGGAAATAATTCAGCAATTATAAAATAGAAAGCAAATCAAAATTTTATCCAAACTCGTGTCATACGATTTTGGACCTAATATGTATGTAAAAATGAATATATGAATAAGAATATAAGACTTATCTAAATATTACGAAGTATCATCAGAATTATATGAATGAAGGGATTATTCATTCTTCATTTTTACATATGTATAAAGCTGAAATAGCGTGGCATTTTAACCACGAGCTTCTGTTATACTGTAATATGCTAATGCTGTCTGTCTGTCTGTCTGTCACACCTTAAAAAAATTACACTGGCCAACAAGTATTTTTCATCAGATATAATTATGGATGGGCTAGATAGCTGTTGGGACGCTGATTCCAAATTTGTTTTCAGTTTTCTTCTAGCACGTCTAGTTTCCGAGATGAGACCGATCATAATATATATGTGTGTATATATATATAATATAATACTATATTTAATATATGTAATATGCATATAACATAATATATAATATGCATATAACTATGTATAATATAATACATAATAATATATATACAATATATAATATGCGTCCTTTATATTACATGTAGCGGAGTATTGTGTCGTTGCAGCTTAGGTGTACGTTTTTGCTTTATCGTTTCTGTATCCTCATGTATGGCATTTTGTCGTTTCAACTTAGACTTTCCGCGGGTTGTCTTGTGGTGTTTTAGGTGAGAGCAGTTGCTGGCCACAAATTTGCAAACGTTGCACATGTACACCCTTTTATTCTTTGGCTTAACAGTCACATGTCTAGTTGTGTGTTGTGTTTTGTTTTGTGTCGCCCACTTACACATTTTTTTTTTTAGGTGATTTACATCAACCCACTCATCGATCATCATGCCTCGAAAGTGGAAAAATCACCCCTGACAATTTGTGTTACGTGCGCGGCTGGTTCACGACTAAATTACAACGGCGTACAATCACGATGAATCCTCGGAAAACTTACCGGTTATACTTCGGCTGTCCACTAGGCGACCAAGATAAGGCGTGGGCGCCACACGTTATCTGTACCGCTTGTTTGAATGGATTACGTGACTGGTTGAACCAAAGAAAAAATCGATGCCGTTCGCAATACCCATGATATGGAGGGAGCCGAGAGACCATCATGGCGATTGGTACTTTCGCAATGTTACCATAACTGGATTCTCCGTGAAGAACAAGCATAACATCGTTTATCCGAACGTAGACTCAGCGATCAGACCGATCCCTCAAGATGACACGATACCGATTCCGGTACCTCCACATCATGGACTCGATTCTTTACAAGACGAAAGGGAATCCGACGAAGGTGCGATTGGCGGAGATGCAGGACCTTCGGCCGATCTTGACTAGACACCTGACGAAGAGCAATCGAAGCCGGAGAGGCTTACCCAAAACGAGTTGAATGACCTTATTAGAGACCTAGCCCTCTCCAAAGAGAAATCAGAACTTCTCTCCTTGAGACTCAAGCAGAAACACTTACGTGAGAAGAACGTCCGAGTGTGTCACTATCGAAAACGAAACCTTGATTTGGCGACATTCTTTACAGTAGACGGTCCGCTCTGCTATTGCTCTGATATCAATGGACTTTTCGAGAACTTGTCACAGGTACACACACTATTTGAGCGGCGCCTCTTAATTGATTCCTCACAACGAAGCTTGAAAGCGGTTCTCCTGCATAACGGAAACTTAAAGCCGTCCATCTCGATCACCCACTCCGTTCATCTAAAGGAAACGTACAATAACATGAACAAACTACTCGAAGCAATCAAATATTGCACTCATCAATGGAATATATGTGGTGATCTCAAAATCATTGGTATGTTAATGGGCATACAAGGAGGGTTCACGAAATACTGTTGTTTCCTATGCCTATGGGACAGCCGTGCTACCGCGGATCATTACATCAGACGTAACTGGCAACAAAGAAGCACATACGATCCAGCAACGGGCAGTGTCCAGTGTGTTCCTTTAGTTGATCCAAAGAAGATTTTACTGCCACCTCTCTACATTAAGCTCGGTTTAATGAAAAATTTTGTGAAACCGATGGGTAAGCCGAATTCAAGAGGGTTTCGATACCTTGTTGAGAAATTTGCAAACATCAGTGCCACGAAATTGAAGGAGGGATCTTTGTGGAGCCCCAAATCAGGGAGGTTTTGCATGATGAAGGCTATGAAGAAAGCCTCAATACCTTAGAACTAAAAGCATGGCAGGCTTTCAAATGGATTTGTGGAAACGTTTTGGGTAACCACAAGTCTCCCGCATACAAAGATGGAGGTCAGAAACTGCTCGGTGTGTATCAAGGAATGGGCTGTCACATTTCCTTGAAAATACATTTTTTACACTCGCATCTAGATTTCTTTCCCGAAACCTTGGCGCGGTGAGTGACGAACAGGGGGAACGCTTCCATGAAGATATCCAGTCAATGAAAAATCGCTACCAAGGTTTCTGGAACGAAAGTATGCTGGCAGACAACTGCTGGATGTTGTACCGTGACGACCCGGAGAAGGTTTACAAAAGAAAATCGCACTCGCAACGTTTTTAGGTTGGTGTACATTTCTTTTTATGAATAAAGTTGTACTTTTACGATAAATTGTGCTGAAATTAACACCAGTCATATTTCGATAACTAGATGTTTTGGAGAAAAACCGTAAACAGATTTGGAATCAGCGTACACAACTGGTCAAGAAAAGTGTGTACACATCTTTAATGAGAGAAGAAAGTTCGATTTTGTTGACCAGTGTTATTAAGTAAAAGTTGCTTAAAATTAATCGAACCCCACGGGGAAATTATAATCTCTATATATCGGGTGGCTGAAAAAAAACGCCTTGAGATTTGAACATCAATAACTTCAAAAATATGCACTTCACATTTTCAAAATTTACATATCGTTTACCTCAATCTATTGATAAACCATCATAAAAATTTCAGACCTCTACATAAGATATTTTTTCCACAGCTGACGGAACAATGAGGTTTGGTGAAAAAAATGAATATCATAAACTGAAAAAATTGTATTATTCACATCTTATCAACAAATATGATCAATATGTACGCCGTCCTGCTTACAAACTAATCTTAACCTTTTCTTCCACGATATGATACATTTTCTGATTTCTGCTAATGTTATTTTGTCCCAACATTCGAGTATTTTTTCTTTAATTGCATTTCTGTGAACTTTTCTGTTTGGCCTTCAGAAATCTTCTCTGCTAGAGTGTTCCATATGCAATCAATAATCCATGGGATTGCAATCAGGTGATTGCGTGGGCCAGTCGTTTTCGCCAATGAAGTTGACTACATTCTTTTGTAGATAATCCTGTGTGAACTTGCTAGTAGGAGCTGTAGCACTATCTTGTTGGAGTATGAAATCGTTTCCATAATACAGACGCCGACAATCAGGCAAAAGATTCTCCTCTAAGAGATTTACATAGGTTTCTGAATTAATTTTTTATTTTCTAAAATTAAATGAATTTTCGTCTTTCCATTCCACGATACACCTGTTAATACCATGATTTTTTTGGAAAACCTACTTGTCTTGTGGTAAAGTCTCAATGGAGGAATGTCTTTCTTACGCAGGCCATAAACAACATCACTGGACGAAAATCTATGAAGCAACTTTCTACAACGAATTTTTCTTTTAGCTCTTACATTGCTGTCACGTCTTGAAACATGGATCATTTTAAATGCTTTAAGTCCTACCGTTCTCTACATTTTTTGTGTGGAACTTCGACTGATACCTAACTTTCTTGCAATTTTCCTCTGAGAGCAAGTGTGACCAAGGTCGATCCTCTTGAGATAAGCTCATCATTTCGATCATTGCTATATTGTCTTGAGTGTAAACTGTTTTAGACCGACCACTTCCACGCTTCTGTGCCGTCGAACTGGTTGTTTTAAGTTTTTTAATTATTCTATTCACAGGTTTAACATTACAAGTTATTCCTGGAAATTCCATAAAAATTCTTGCCCCAGTCCATCTTTTTTCCAAGAAACACTTTTCAATCACCGCTTTTTCACCTTTAGCTAGAACCATAATTTGAAGGGTAAGTTTAAAAAACAGTATTTAAGATGGGCGTAGCCTATATCATCTGACGTTTTCAGTTAGAAAATCTAGAAGAGGAAGAGCCATTGTTGTCCCAAGGCCAAATGATGACTAAGCTGATTGATGCAGCATTGCTTCTATATATTAAGTTAAGGTGTGTATATATCCATCTCATAATTGTAAGGTTAGTGAAAAATTCACTTAATTTAGAGCTAGTATTTTTCGGCTCTTGTGGCATCATTGTTTGGGCACTCTTGTGGCATAATTTTTTTGGGCCGCTGCGCGCCCTTCCTACTCGTTTGTTGAATGCGGCACTTACAGGGCGTGGTCTTATAGAGAGCTCTCTTGCAATTCAGTTTGGTTGTTTAGATACAAGGTTGTTGCATCATGCAATGGTGCAGGTTGTGTTGTTGTTGCAAGGTTTAGAATGAAGACCATAAATAGTGCCCCTTTTGTTTTTTATCTTAATTTTATGCAACTGAGGCCTAAGGTAGGCCCACATCGAGTCAGCAACCCTGAGGTAGGACCTAATAGGACCTCCAAGTCCGTAAGTTTTTAGTCTAGCTTAACTTGGGCTGTAGGTTGAACTGGCCCTTCAGAGCTTGGCCGTTCACGGCTCAGCTGGGATTCTGAACCCAATAGAATAAAAAATTAACGTTGAGAGACTAACAGATTACCCATAGGATAAGGAAACTACTGCAAGTCTTAGAATAGTTGCCAGGTACAGCTATACACATTTAAGATTTAGGATATTCGTTTTTTTCACCATACCTCATTTTTCCCTCAGATGTGGAAAAAGTATTTTATGTTTTATGGAGAGGTCTGAAATTTTTAAAATGGCTTACTAATAGATTGAGGTAAAAGTTATGTAAATTCTGGAAGTATAAATTGCATATTTTTTAAGTTATTGATGTTCAAATATCAAGGCGTTTTTTTGAGGCCACCCGATATAAAGCTGAAGTCGGATAATGTTTGTTGGTTGGTGTGTGTTCTCATTCCGGGAAATATTATTAAAATAAAATTGCCCCCTGTTGATTGTTTAAGCACAGTATTTTTACCACGGGATTCTGCTAGTTATGTATAAAAGGAAAAGATAATATATGATTACTTACTTTCCTAATGACCCGACAGAGTCTGTAGTTCAGTGGATAATACAGTTTCCCTTTGAAAGAAGCGACGACACCGAGGTCTGAGGTTCGAATCCCGATAATGCTGGTAATAATAATAATAATAATACAGTCGTTAGAGTAATGGGTCGCATTAATTGGCCTGAGCCAAGATATCCCCTCTTTTTGTCGCGAATTCAGCTCTCGAACGAGGAAAGCGATATTCGACACATGGTGAAAGAAGTCTGTGGTGAACACAATACATTGTTAGTTAATAAACTAAACACAAAATCTTCGTATTATAACTCATTTAAACTAATAATTAGAGGTGTAAACACGCAATTCAACCTGTACAATATGAGTCAGTGGCCAGACGGTATTATTGTTAAGGAGTTTATTAACTTTTCCAGGAGATTTGATAACAGGCAAAATAATAATAATAATAATAATAATAATATTAATAATAATCATAATAATAATACATTTTTTATCAGTCATGGCGGATAACTTGTTGAAAATAGTCTCATATAAGGTAAGTTCAGGAAGGAATTCAATTGTAGATGTTCATAAAATCTGTGACACTGCAGATTTGATACTCCTACAAGAGCGCTAGTTACCTAAGCGAGAGCTAAAATTCCTCTCTACCATCCATGATGACTTTATGTACCACGCGTCATCAGCAGGAGACTTGTCAAATGAGTTAATGTAAGGTAGGCCTTTTGGTGGTGTTACTTTTTTAATTAGGAAAAATTTGTCAAAACAAAATTTTTAACAAGCGATAATGTAAAGTTGTTAGGCATTGAACTACAAGTAAACAATGATTGCATATTAATTGTAAACTGCTATTTACCATACAACAACGGCAGTAATCTAGATGAATACATTGATTTGCTGTACAAAATTTAGTCACTCTCCGATAACCCCAAATATTCTCACTGTATAATATTGGGAGACTTTAATGGGCATGTGAACTCAGAATTCTTTGTAGAATTGGGTAACATGTGCGAGTCGGCCAAATAAGTGATGTAGATGTATTTCGCGTAACCAGTGGTAATTTCACATACGTTAGTGCAATGATTCCCAACCGGTGGGCCATGGCCCACTTGCTTGTCATTTAGCATTATGTTAATAAATGTTAATAACAAAAATTTACTTATTAAACCTTATTTAAACATGATGCCATCTTAGCAACATGGGAAGTGGGCCATGAGTTATTCAAATTAGCTCTAGTGGGCTAAGGCCTAAAAATGGTTGGGAACCACTGCGTTAGTGATATGAGTGGTACCACCAGGTGGATTGATCATTGTCTCACTAGTGATAATGTAAAGGATCGAATTGTTAGAGTTCATATTCTGCATGATTTCCTTCTTTCTGATCATAAACCGTTAGAACTATTAAATAATTTTACCAACGTATGTGCAACACGACATAACACGAAATCAATAGGTAAGAATAATCGTGTCGATTGGTCCAATGTTAATATGCAACAGAGAATAGAATATAAAAACAAAACATGTCACCTCTTTAATAATTTAGAAATTTTACATCTTGCATGTTGTATTCCTTGCTCAAATGATTCTCACTGTAAACTCATAGATAGGTATTATAATAAGATAGTATCCCTGTTAAGAGAAGCAGGAAGACCCTGATTAAATCTTACAACTATCATACTAAGATTATTCCTGGATGGAATGATTTTATTCCCTTCCTGAAGAGGGAATAGAAAGACGCCTACGATTTGTGGTGCTTTCATGGTAGACCCAGATTAGGACCAGTATACATGAATATGTGTAGAAGTAGGGGTCAGTATAAGACAGCCATAAGACTATGTAAACAAGAAGAAGATTCTATTCGAGCATGAAAAGCCTGTGAAGCTCACTTAAATAACGATAATAGCAAATTTTGGAAATTTTTAAGAATCAAACGGGTGTCAAACATGCCGAAAACGCCCTCCCTCCGACAAGTGATGGGGTGTCGGGGGAGGAATGGAGTTGCAAAGTTGTGGAAAAACCACTACTCAAACATTCTTAATAGTATGAGTAGGGATAATCTTAAGATAGACTGCAGCGAAATGCCTGAGGAAGGGACAAGGAAAAATACTTTGATATTAGTTCTTTAAGTAAAGAGGTTAATTAAAGTTAAAGACTGGTTCTGCGTCAGGGGTAGATGACCTATCGAATGAGCACTTAAAATATGCCAATGACGTGGTGTGTCTGCATATATCATTGCTCTTATCAGCCATGCTTGCTCATAGCTATATCCCTGCAGAGTTCATGAGGGTATATACAGTGGATTCCGGTTAATTGGGACATATCGGGACTAGAGTACTTTGGCCCAATTAAGCGGCTGCCCCAATTATACGAAGTTGCACGTAAAGAGTTAAAAAGGTATACATAAGACAAAAGACAAACTTTCCGTTTATTGAGTAACAAAAATACTTACTCTATAGGAACTGAAACAAATGGTGCAAATCAGAGAAAAATATTTACCCTAAAAACAAATTTGATTCATGTACGTATTAAACACGCATGTAGTTCTTAACAGTTAATGACGTTGGAGGAATTTATCGAGTGTACCCTGCCGTGTTCTCTTGATTGACTGCAACTGAACTAAATCAGCGCAGGTATCTAGTGCAGCTATAGGACTACCTTCATTGCCTTCCTGCATGAAATAGCGTCGTAATCCAGCAACAAATTTCATGGCATCCTGGTTAGTCACTCGTTCAAGCATCTCCAAGCATGAGTGTCAGGGCCAGATTTTCCAATAGGCAACATAGGCCATTGGCCTAGGGCCCACCAGTAACTGGGGGCCCACTGGGGACCTCCTACAATCCCTTGACACAAACAGTATCATTGACAAATTTGCCATAGAAAAAAGCAGGAAAAAGTCATTTTGAACTTCACATAGTTGTGCTTGCAAAATTTATTATGCTTCAGTTTCATTGTATTTTTCCATTATTCCTATGTGTAAGATGTACATGATATGGAACTTGATTTACTTTGATGTACTTGATATGGAACTAATTTGATTAAAAATTATTAATGTGTAATGTATTACATTATGTTGTAATTCTTATTGCAAAATTTATTATGCTTCAATTTCACTGTATTTTTTTCCATTATTCCTTTGTGTAAGAATAAGTTGTACATGATATAAAACTAATTTGAATAAAATTATTGATGTGTTACATTATGTTGTAATTCTTTTTTTTTTACATTACAATATTACGATATATATATAAATATTTTTTTTGGGGGGGCACTGATAAGGTTTGGCCTAGGGCCCACAAGCAAGTAAATCCGGCCCTGCTGAGTGTTTAAAACCACAGTGAACAAAGCAGTTCTGAATGGTCTTAGTGCTTATTCCTCGCCAACTATCGGTAATAAACTGTACTACATGTAAAAGATTAACCCTTGCACTGACTTCCTTAGCTGTTGAAGATGATGTCATTATATTTTCTTCAATTGCTTCAAGGATGTAGTTTACCAACTTTCCGCAATACAAGGTCTTCAAATTTTTTATGATTCCCATGTCCATTGGCTGCACCAAGGATGTGGTGTTGGGAGGCAGAAATTCCAGTTGGATATTTTTCAAAAAATCTAAATGAGGGTGTGCTGCACAGTTGTCAAGAAGCAGCAGAATTTTTCTCAACTTCTGTTGTAATTCCACACCCCAATATAGCAATTACTGGCCTAATTAAACGGCATGGTGTCCCAAATAAGCGAAGCAAATTCTGGTTATATTCTCGATTTGTTTTTGTTCTTCAAGATTTGTCCCAAATAAACGGCTGCCCCGATTAACCGGTGACCCTATTAACCAGAATCTACTATATATCTTGCCTCCGGCCAAAAATAAGTATGGGGACATTCTATCCAACAATAATTACAGGCCTATTGCTGTCGCCTCCTGCTTCTCGAAACTACAAGAAAAACTCTTGTTACACCGATTAAATAATTACTTATGGACATCTAATCAGTTTTGTTTTGAAAGGTCCCACTCAACTGACCTGTGTATCGTATCTATGTACTAAAGGAAATTATATCCAAATACACTGACAGTAATTCAACTATTTATAGTTGTTTCCAAGATATAAATGAGGCATATGATAGAGTGAACCACAATATTTTATTTAAAAACCTAGAAGACAGGAAAGTTCCCATGTACATATTAAATTTATTGAAATTTTGGTATTCCCACCAATCTTTTACCGTTAGGTAGGGCAATGTACTATCCGAATGTTTTGGCTCCTTTTGCGGGGTGAGGCAAGGCTCCTTGCTCGCTCCAATGCTGTTTAATGTGTATATTGACGAATTAATTGCTTCACTTAATGAGGCAACAGTTGGATGTTGTGTAGATAACACAAGGATATATAACTTAGTTTATGCCGATGATATGGTGTTAATAAGTCCCTCTGTTAAAGGTCTGGATCGGCTACTAAATGTCTGCGAAGTGTATTCGCAAAAACAAGATATTCTTTTTAATGTTACAAAAACTAACGTTATGCAATTCCATCCTAAAAAATGTAATCAGCCAGCTGATATTAGGTTTAAAATGAGAGGTGAAGTAATTGAGGAAGTACAAGAGTTTAAATATTTGGGTCAAACTATCACAAGCTCCTTGAGTGATGAACCAGATATAGGAAAACAATGTCGAATCCTTTGTGCTGAAGCAAATATGACTATAAGGAACTTCCAGTTCTGTACAAGTGAAGCTAAAGACTCTTTCGTACTTTCTGCAGTAATATATACAGACAACAACTCTCGGTGAAGTATAAAAAAGGTTCTGGCAGAACCCTAAATATGCTGTTCAACAGGACTTTTATACTCTTTCATAAATTACCCGTGAGATGCTCAGCTTCACAAATGTTTGCTACCCGCAATGTCCCGAGCTTCCCGGAGGTAACAAGATGTGCTCAGTAGTATGACCGCAAAATAGTAGAGTGCAAATTGCATTACAATGTTGATAAATTTTTGCAAAGGGGGGGGATAGGGGATGGCACCCATATGGGAGGGGGGTTGGCACAAAAAAAGGAAGCAAGGGGGAATCCACAAGACGAGGGGGAATCCCACCCAAACCTAACTTAAGAGAGAGGAGGAGAGGAGGTAAGCAGCCAGTTACCTTAGAATGTTGCCACAGTATAAATGTCCGTAACACGGAATAAATAAAGACTTTTAGGAGCTCATCCCATCAGCACCACATGGTAGAGATGAGGGCTACACCAATCGTCTAAGTATAGACTTTTAGGATCTCATCCCACCAGCACCACATGGTAGAGATGAGGGCTACACCAATCGTCTAAGTATAGACTTTTAGGATCTCATCCCATCAACAACACATGGTGGAGATGAGGGCTGCACCAATCGTCTAAGTATAGACTTTATGATCTCCAGTATAGACAATAGGAGACCATCCATCAGTAGCGCGAGGCCGAGATGGGGTTACAACCAATCGTCTAGATTTTAAGACGTCTCAGCAGTAACACAGAATTACACAGCCGACTTACCTATGGCATTACTTACCAACACTATCGAGTAAAAACCGCCTTAACTACGGCTTTTATTACCACCTCCTGATAGACCGACAAGGTCTTTAAATACGACCCAATTAATAGACAGAACTATTAAACATAAACAAATACGTTTAAAGGACGATAAGTAGATCAACAAGGTCTCCAAAAAAGAGCAACCACCACAAGACCAATTTGATGATTGGTGGGCAATCTTTTAAACAAAAATTCAAATATGATAAACCAAATTTAATACAAAAACAAATTTTCACCTTAATATACGAATTTGTCCTTATACTATAACAAAAAAAACATTAATATAATTTTTAAAATAAAATAGAAATTAAATTATGGCTAACTATTTAATTTTTCGCACTTTACAATTCAATGAAGGGAATTATTCAAACCAACGAGTTATTTAAGAAAAATTCCGTCTTAATATACAAATTTATCTTTAAGATACACATATATCTTTAAACCTTATTACAAAAAATATTAATATAACTTTATATTAAAATTAGATTCTATTTTGGGGTAACTTATTAATTTTTCGTCTTTTACCCACATTTAAGAAGAATTATTTTGCTTCTGGTTTAATAAATCCAAATCTATCTTTAAGATAAAAATATAGCTTTAAATCTTATTATAATCAATATTCGTTTAACTTTATTCTATTTGGGGTAACGTATTCATTTTTCGTCTTTTACCAACATTTAAGAAGAATTGTTTTGTTTCTGATATAATAAATCCAAATTTATCTTTAAAATACAAATTTATCCATAAACTATAACATAAAAAACATTAACATAATTTTTAAAACAAAATAGAAATTAAATTAGGGCTATTTAATTAATTTGTATATATTTAATGGAGAGGAGATGTTTTCTGTAATCAAAACAGCAATTTGTTGAAGCATGCCATTAAAATATTTTCCACCGTAATTTTCACAATTTTATTTTCACATCTGATAGATTATAAAGACATCACTTCTCAACATAATCTCCCTGTTTCTCAATACACTTAGTCCAGCGATCTACAAGCTTCCTAATGCCATCACAAAAGAATGTTTTTGGCTGTGTGCGTAGTCAGTCATGCACCGCCTCCTTCAGGTCATCATCGCCTTGGATCGCTGACCTCTGAAAGCGTCTTTTAGTGGTCCAAACAGGTAAAAATCTGAAGGTGCCAGGTCTCGACTGTAGGCTGGATGGTCGAGAACTTCAAATTTAAGTTCTTGAAGGCATTTTCTAGTCTGTACAGCGGTATGAGGGCGCGCATTGTCGTAACAGAATAACACGTTCCGTCAATCACCCTCTCTGGTTTGTACGAATTGCTTGCTTTAACTCATTCCGAAGCATATCGGAATATGATGCACTTGTTACTGTAGTTCCACGCTCTAGATAATGTTCAAGGATAGGGCCTCGTGTATCCCAAAGCAGTGTAAGCATAACTTTACCTGCTGACGGCTGCACTTTGAACTTCCTTGCAACGGAGATGTTGGATGTTTCCATTGCATTCTCTGTCGTTTGCTTTCTGGTTCATAGTGATGGATCCAGGTTTCATCACCAGCGATAATGCGCTCCAAAAAGTTTTCACCTTCATTATGATACCGCGCCAAAAGTCGAGAGCAAACGTCCATACGATTACGCTTGTGCTCTTCTGTCAACTGTTTGGGCACCCATCTTGCACAAACCTTGTGAAAGCCAAGAATGTCATGAAGTATCGAATAGGCTGACCCTTGACTGATGTCTAATGAAGGTGCAATTTCTTTTATTGTTAATCTTCTGTCATCGAAAATCATGGCTCTGGCTTCTTCCTGCTTGTCAACACTGGTTGATGTTGACGGTCGTCCTGAGCGCTGAGCATCTGTCACACATGTCCGACCTACCTTGAACATTTGAATCCACTCGTACACACTTCGCCGTGGTAACGCATTATTCCCATTCTGAGCACATAAACGCGTGTGAATTTCAGCTCCTTTCACACCTTCTGCCTACAAAACACGAACCACGGATCTCTATTCTTCCAGAGTAAAAATTGAAAGCAGCGCAGCCATGCTCACTACTCGTACGATATGTAACAGCTACGAGTAGCCTAAATTAGCCTACACTGTTGCTAGCCTAAATAAGCCTATAGATCTCAGTTTGGCTCGTTATTACGAGTATATATTATATATACTATATTATCACTAAAATAAAAAGTGCGGATACTTGTTGAAGTACCCTCGTGTGTGTGTGTGTGTATATATATATATATATATATATATATATATATATATACAGGGCGTCCCAAAAAAATGTATACACACTTTAAATAATTATAAAGGCAGTGTTTATTAAAATACATTTCATTTTCAAAATGTAATAGAATCTACAAACATTATTTAATTGTTTTGTCAACGCCTGTTTTCAAACTGACGTCCGTTCTGGTCCAGGCACTGCTGATAACGCGAAGCAATGGAATCGCAAACATCACGAAACATTTCGTTTGGTATTTGTGTGCATTCTCGTTCAATGGCTGTTCTCAATTCAGCGACTGTTGCAGGTTTTATAGCGTAGACTTTGTCTTTTAAGTATCCCCATAAAAAAAAGTCTAGTGGTGTGAGGTCTGGTGAACGCGGAGGGTATTCTACGAAACCCCTTCGTCCAATCCACATCCACATCGTGCCAAGTACCACTCGCAATACTCCACTCTTCGGTCCGGATCATCTTCATTAATAGCATGGACTAATCTTGGAATGTAACTTTTCCATTGACAGCGCTTCAAAATGCGTTGGACAGACGATTCTGAGATTCCTACCTCACGACTCACTTGCCGCACAGATTTTCTTGGACTTTGGTGATACGTTTCCAGTACTCTTTCTTGCTTTGTGGGGCTTGTCGATGTCCGTGGTCTTCCGGAACGCTTCTTGTAGACATTCTGAACAGTTCCATCGGCTTCAAACTTATCTCTAATTCGAGTGATGGTAAGTCGCGTTGGTGGATCTGTTTGAAACTCCCTCCTAAACTGTCTTTGCACTTCAACTGCGTTTTCACACTTCCAGTAGCATTTTAGAATGAATTTCCTTTGTTCAAAGCTTAGTCTGACTGCCATTATTAATTCTAATGGGTTTAACTTGGAAAGAAACAAACATCAATTGAGCTATCAGCTGTTAAAGTGTGTATACATTTTTTTGGGACGCCCTGTGTATATATATATATATATATATATTAGGGTGTTTCATAAATTAAAAGTTTGGAAAAATTTTAATCCACATGGATCCCCTTTTTCCATTTGCTGAGGAGACTGATAAACCGAAGTATTAATTCAATAGTTTAAAGTTTACGGGTCCCCAGTTTGTTGCTCTGGCAGATCATAAACGGAAAAAATTAAACAAAAATCTGTCAATGAATTTTTATTCAACAAACGAGTACCATTTCACTACACATTTTCACAAACATACAAAAAACATAACCACTTCTTGCGAATTATTTGTCCATGAAATCCTTCTTGGTTTTATTCGGGTATTTCGCCCTATGCTGCATCACAGTTTTGAGCAAATACTGCTTCTGCTCTTCGTTCTTCGTCAGAGAACAGTTGAACTCTTTGGTGAGCGCGATGGCTCTTTCGGCCCGATCGTTGACGACAGAGATTTTGTTAACAGTTGCCGCTGCTTGCTTGAAGCCCTCTACTTCAGTCCACTCGGCAACTGGCTTTTTCAAGAATTCTGTGTCCAAGTCGAATGCATGGAAGAAAGCCATCGTCTTTCCTGTCACGAACTCCGCCAGGTGTTTCGAAGCAAGATTCCTGACGTTCTTCCCTTGGGGTCGCTTGAGTTCCTTTTTCGATGCGGGCTTACCCAAACTGACGACCATCTGAGCCTTTTCTTCATCTGCCACATCTGCGTCGAAGAACGCCATGGCAATAAGAGTCTCAGAGATGTACCATAGGTGTCGAGACATGGCTTCTTGCGCAGCGTTAACACACGAATATCCCGACATGGCAAAGGCTTCCGCGTCACGCAGAAATTCCAGATCAACTGCGGCAGCCTTGCTTGAGGTTGCAGCACGAGTCCAACCTCGGATGTAGACGAGGGACACGAAGAGACCTACGGCTGTCAGAGCTTCCAACTCGTGACTCGACATCTTGAACTGCTTCTTCAGTAGAATTACTTTCAAGGAGTAGATGTCTATCGCCATCCATCGAGCGTGATGGTAAGCGCCAGGGGCTCTGAGAGGGAAATCCACCACTTTTGCTTCTCCCAGGAAGATGAGAACCAACTGTAGCAGTTCCTTGTAGTCATCGCGCTGATGCGACGTGCTCACCATCCCTCTCACCAGCAGGACTGACTTCTCCCTCAGTTCCCTCATAGAGTCATTGACTTGAGCAAAATCGTACGGCCGCACGTCCAACCGGTCGATGAACTTCCATTGTGCCTGAAACCTCTTGAAAACGGGTATATCGGGGCCACTTGAAGGGCCGTATGCACGCTTGAAGACGGAGCTGAGGATGACTTCATAGATGTGATGCCGACAGGGGAAGTACATGAGTTCTCTGCCAAGACCTTTCTCAATCAGGACGCAGGCCCCGATATGAATCCCGGTGTTCGACGCTGTCGTGTCGAAAGACAGTCCCCGCACGCGCTCTTCCATCCTGTGTTCCTTGACCAAATCCAAGCAAACTCGCGCTATCTTCTCGCCGGTTCCGGACGTCACCTTAGGAACGCCGAGCAACTTCTCCTTGCCGTCGCCAGAGACTAGGACGGCGATCCGGTCAACGCTCTCCTTCCATTGCTCATTGTCAGGTAGGAGCTTACCGTCCCAATGCAAGACAAGAGGCTGACCAGGACTTATAGTGAAACTTCATGTCAACAGGGCCCATGCTGCAGGAATTTGGATCTTCACGCTGCATGTCGAGAAAGTGGATGTCCTCCTGATTCTTCATCATTTCCTTAGCCTGTGAATGAGCAATGTCCATGATCTCCTTCGCTATTGCCTCCTTGAACATCGCCTCCTTCACTCGGAAGGACTCTGCTTTATGTGACTTGTGCTTCACAAGCCGGTCGTATTCCTTGAGAAGGGATTCCATCTTCCTCAAGGCCGAATCTCGACGCATCATGGGGATTCTCGCTCTCTCCCAAAATATGAGACAGGCATCCAGGCACAGGTTCAGGCATTTAGTACGTCCAAATTTTTGCTCCTTTTGGTGGTAAAAGTACTTTTTGAGTACTTGCAACTGAGTTGGAAGGCCACTTGATGTGATGTTCGCATCCGTCTGGCCAATAAGAAACACTTCTGTTTTCGCTCTGGTAGACACCTGGAAAAGAAAACAAACTAAATAATTCCACAGAAATAATTTCACATCGTAATTAATTTCATTAATTAAATAAAGAAAAGCAGTAACTGGGACCCGAACCAGTGTCATAGCCGTTTGGCGGCATCGCTCAAGTCGGCGTACACAGCACGCTATCCACTACACCATCTAGGGAGTGGATAGCGTGCTGTGTACGCCGACTTGAGCGATGCCGCCAAACGGCTATGACACTGGTTCGAGTCCCAGTTACTGCTTTTCTTTATTTATAAAACTGATACGTGTACACTACGTTCTCTTTGACAATTCATTAATTAAATAAATTTCAATACCGCAGTAAAATTACATTAATTAGTATCATAAGTAATTACCAGCTTAGTTGTCCAATATGCAACAGACTAATTAATTTCATGTAATATTAATAATAAATATCACTACCACAGTAAAATGAGATAATTAGTAGCATATATAATTACCTCCATAGTTGTCCAATAGGCTATACAACACGAACCGCTCAAGTGACGAAGAAAACCGTCTTCACTGCAGGCAGGCGAGAAATGAACTGACAAAAAGTCGTCAAAGTTGGGGACCTCTAAATGCAGCGCGATCTGGTTCAAACTTGCACAAACGTGTTTTCTTGTTCTTTAGAATACGGAGAAACGTGAAACGTGTGGATTAAAACTCCAAGCTCATTTTTATTTTACCCTATAGGTATGAAACACCCTAATATATATATATATATATATATATACAGGGCGTCCCAAAAAAATGTATACACACTTTAAATAATTATAAAGGCAGTGTTTATTAAAATACATTTCATTTTCAAAATGTAATAGAATCTACAGACATTATTTAATTGTTTTGTCAACGCCTGTTTTCAAACTGACGTCCGTTCTGGTCCAGGCACTGCTGATAACGCGAAGCAATGGAATCGCAAACATCACGAAACATTTCGTTTGGTATTTGTGTGCATTCTCGTTCAATGGCTGCTCTCAATTCAGCGACTGTTGCAGGTTTTATAGCGTAGACTTTGTCTTTTAAGTATCCCCATAAAAAAAAGTCTAGTGGTGTGAGGTCTGGTGAACGCGGAGGGTATTCTACGAAACCCCTTCGTCCAATCCACATCCACATCGTGCCAAGTACCACTCGCAATACTCCACTCTTCGGTCCGGATCATCTTCATTAATAGCATGGACTAATCTTGGAATGTAACTTTTCCATTGACAGCGCTTCAAAATGCGTTGGACAGACGATTCTGAAATTCCTACCTCACGACTCGCTTGCCGCACAGATTTTCTTGGACTTTGGTGATATGTTTCCAGTACTCTTTCTTGCTTTGTGGGGCTTGTCGATGTCCGTGGTCTTCCGGAACGCTTCTTGTGGACATTCTGAACAGTTCCATCGGCTTCAAACTTATCTCTAATTCGAGTGATGGTAAGTCGCGTTGGTGGATCTGTTTGAAACTCCCTCCTAAACTGTCTTTGCACTTCAACTGCGTTTTCACACTTCCAGTAGCATTTTAGAATGAATTTCCTTTGTTCAAAGCTTAGTCTGACTGCCATTATTAATTCTAATGGGTTTAACTTGGAAAGAAAGAAACATCAATTGAGCTATCAGCTGTTAAAGTGTGTATACATTTTTTTGGGACGCCCTATATATATATATATATATATATCGAGGCATTCCACAAGATTAGTTGCCAGAGTGCACTATGCATTGAGCTAATTAAGTAATTCTGTTATTTGCATATTTTTTAGAAGATTAATTCGAATTATTATATGTAGTACCAGACATATTTTATTATTTAAATTCTCCCCAAACTCTAAAATTCAGCATGTTTAAACTAAAACAATTATTATACTTAGAGATGCCAGTGAGGTCATTATACCAATATTATTTCTCTAAGCGCTTTTCATCTCCTCTTCCATACAAATCTTGTCTATCTAGCTCGCGCCAAAGTTGACAAAAGTGGCCAGTACCCATTTACAAATCAATTTAAGCAACGAGAATAATCAGCAGCTCATAAGGATGGGTCGTTTTTCAAGATTCGAACATAGAAAATTATTTAATTTGTTTATATCTAATACCTAGATCATCTCCTCTATGGACTTTAATAGAAATAAAATTATATTTCAGAAGGTGATATTAGGATTGAAAAGGAAGGTGGGGCTATGTACCTAAACGCCTTAAGAAAATAATAAATTACGGCTACACAAGTCACACACTGTAATATCATTGTTCAAATTGACGAATTCATCATCTCTAAGGATGTACACTATTTAAAATCTTACAGATTTTCATCCACAAGCCAACTAATTAACACACAACAACCACTATCAAAGCACCCTACATAACCTAAGTTCAGAATATACGCTACTTACTATCTATTTACTACTGATTATGAAGATTAAATATTTTACAATACACCTCATAGCTATCACATTTATTATTTATATGTTATTAAACCATAAATATCAAGATTTAATTATGATCCTAAAAAAAAATCACTAAAAATAATGCATCATCGTCGAAGTGAACGGCTTCCTGGCTGAACACGGGCTTCCTGGCTAAACAGTGATAGAGAAAGCGAAAGTAATAATAACAATAATAGCATTAATAAATAATAATAAGAGATATAGAGACCTATAGAATCATTGTTGTATTATCTGTGTGCAATTGCTCACCTATAGTTTACTAAGCTATACTTTTCACCGGTAGGATTTCGTAGGAAATGGAAGTGAAATTTGACCTAAATTCTTACTTTTTGGCATATTTAATCATATATATATATATAAACACATACTGCATGTTATGAGGTATATATGCAGTATACTTAAGTAAATAAATATATATATATATATATATATATATATATATATATATATATATATATATATATATACATATATTAAGGTAGGTTCATTTTCCGCATTTTTTTAGATATCGACTTTGGACTAGTTGAGATAGTCAGGGCTTAATATGATAATAACTGACAAAACATTTGAGATCCCTAGCTTTAACCGTTTTTTGAGGAAACCGTTTCAAATATCGGCAAAAAATCGTACCGAAAAATACCGCATTTCGCAATTTTCGGCCGAAAAAATCATGCTATTTTCATAAAAAAATCCTGAAAAAAATTACAATTTTATTGAAAAAAGTAAAAAAAACATGTACAGAGTCAAATAGACACATTTAGATCCCAAGATGATCATAATTTTCACTGTAAGAGCCCTTAGAAGCAAAGGAAGGCCTCATCTGGCGTCTTAGGGCTTTGGCCAGAATGTGTTTCTGCCTTGATTCGAGTCCATAAACAGTATGGGAAGCTTCAGATGTCAGCTTCACGGCCCTTTCAACACTCTGAGAATGTGAAGGCAGATCAGGCAGCTCCAGCTTGGTGCCATTCAGCAATGCTTCTTGAAGCTCCTGGTCAGGAAAGTCTTCTGTGAGAGCAGGTTCACAGATGCCACTTTGAGAAAGGTTGATTAGTTCTGACCAGTGGGTAGCTTCAATGTTGATGGCTGTGATCTTCTTCAGCCTCTTCTTGGCTGGCTTCCCACTTCTGAAAGAATAATAATTAATTTATTTTTTATTCCAGTTTAAGATTTAATCCCTATTAGTCTCAGAATTGCTGATTTAATTTAACTTAAATTAAAAATAAAAAACCCTTGTTCTATAAATCCCCCATAATCGAATTTTTTTTCAGAAAGAAGGTAAGATTATTTACATTATCAGAGGGGAGGGGAGCAATTGGGATAGAAAATGTGAAAAAAAATTCGATTATGGGGATTTATAGAACTCGGGCCTTTTTTTGTATTAAATAAATCCCCATAATCAAATTTTTTTTTCACATTTTTTAAAATTAATAAATGCTTACCTGATGGACAGAATTTTCTTAAGAGCAGCTTCTCTCACTTCCAAGTCATCAGATTTCATCATGGAGTACAGCACATTCTCGGGCAGCTAAGCAAAAGCATTGTGCTTCAGGTTCTTGAAAGCAACACCCTGGATTTCTTCAAACTGCTGCTTGATCCTCTGGATCATGTTGAAGATGTACAGCTGCTGATTGTGGAACTTGCTGTCCCTTTTGATCTCAAACCAACTGACTGCATACACTTCCACAATGAACTTGATGGTCTGGTAAAGCTTATCCTGTAGTTTTGGAGGGTAAGTACCTCTGGTCCACAGACACATCAATCTAATTGCCAAAGTCAACCATCTTGCATGGTTTAATGGTCCAATTTTCCAGGCACAAATCTTGGGTTGACTTTGCCCCTGGAAATTCCAAGCACATACTCCAAAAGAAGCCTCTGGTCGCTACTGAGATCATTCAGTGTCTCCTCAGCAAATTCCCTGTCATGCAGGGGGCCACTGAGTTTGGTGAATTCCACTTGTGGCAGATCTTGGTAGTCAATTTCACAGAGTTTTCCCAGCGGACCAGTGAAACCAGTAGGACTTTTGGTACTGCCATCAAGATGCTTGAAAACAGCTCTGAAAGGAAGCTCATTCTGATGGAGTGAACAGCCAATGGTGTGCAATTTCCGCTCAATTTTATTTTCCAGAGCTGTTACAAGGCCTCCCTCCCAGCCAGTGTTTGTATTTGTGTTGTCAAGGAGGACAACTTTCAGGGTATGAACACTGTTAAACTCCTCCGAGACACAAGCAACTTCTTCACCAAGAAGAACTCCAGTCGCACCTTTAATTGGGATGACTCTGTGAGTAAGATATGTTCCACTTTCAGTTCCCGGCTCCTTTGTGAAAGTCAAATGGTGCTCTTGTCCCTTTCCTTTCTTCAGCTTAGTCTCCCCATTTTCATCCTTAACTTCTCTGTACAGCAAAGTGTCCTTGTCAACTTTCCCATCAACCCCAATACAGACTAACTTTTTCAGACCCTCATTGTGCTTTTCATCACTTTTCACTTTCATTCTAGCTTTTTCCCTGTCCATTTTCGATTTATCAACTATTATCTGTTTCACATCAAGGCCAGGCTTAAGCAGGTCCATAGCTTGTAAGTCCAGGAGGAAGGCATTAGCAAGACTTGCCCCAAGATTGGAAGAAACATCACCCCTGATCAGTTCCATGGCATATCTGGGGGTTTTCAAAAAGCTGTAACCTACACTTGGGTGCCTCCTTGGCTTGAACTCTTCAGCTTCACCACCAGATGGCTGAAATGAAAATAAAAAATTACTAAAGCGAAAATGGGGGAAAATAGGCGAAAAAGTAGGGAAAAATATGTGTAAAAATCGACGAAAATGGGCGGAAATAAGAATAAATTACTTAAACGAAAATGGGGGGAAAAGTGGGAAAATAGGGGGAAAAATTGGGTAAAAAGTCGGCGAAAATTGGCGAAAAAAAGAATAAATTACTAAAGCGAAAATGGGGGGAAAAAGGGGGGAAATAGGGACAAAAAGTAGGGATAAATTTGGGTAAAAATGGGATAAGATATAAGAAAAAATATATATTACCTCTCCTGATTCTCCTGAGCTGGATTCAAAAGAAATATCTTTTGAAGGTGTGGAGGCAAAAGTGGCCAAATCCACTTCCTGCTGCTGTTGAATCTGGCTCTGTAATCTTTCTGCTTCAGCTGCAGCCCTCTGGTCTCTCTTCATAGCAGCTTTATACACAGATCCCAGCTGGAAAGAGCCCTTGGGTCCTATTTTGGCCCTCTGATCTCTCAAGTATTCCCTCTCATCTACTGGAACCTGAAATATTAAAGTATATTAAATAGCGGATCTAAAATAAGAGATAAAATCCTGAAAAAAAAAATATTATTAATTTCTATTACCAGGGGGAGGGAAAGGAAGATTACAGGAGGAAAATGCGGATATTTTTCAATTACAAGCATTGAATTTCCTTCCATTTAAAAGGCACCTAATCGCACTAAGTTAGGCCATTTAAAAGTTAAAAAAATAATAGCATTACCTTCTTACTGGGAGGACAAGTGCAGATTATGTGCTGTGTTTGACAATTTTCTTTCTTGCACTTCACAGCATTGTCATCACAGGGACGAACAGGTAGCTTACAGGTGGAAGCAGAAATGTCAAAAAGTTTATCCAGCTTTTCCTCCAGATTCTGCTCCTGGACTGTAGAAAGAGATTTCCTGTTTATCTCTTTTGCTTTCTTGAAGCACACTTTATCCACCAATTTCACTACATAATATTCCTCATACAGGAGCAGCCGCGGGTTCACTGCCTGCCAGATCTCAATCACATCCTTTGCTATCATTTTAGCAATATCATAGTCTTTCAAGTCCGGGTGGCTGTTTTGGAGGAAATATCTGTACTGAAAAACTTGGCGGGCGGAGGGTAGGAGGCTCTGTTTTATCCAAAGGGGAAGGCTGGCCACTGAATTTTTTGGCACTATCACTTCGAGTTAACACTGCAGACTTCCGTTTTTTACCCATTTTTATGAAATATCTGAAAATAAACAATTAAATGAACGCATCATAAAATAACTTAATTTAATACACATTTTATAGGTAAATATCATTAAAAAATACAAAAAATACACTAATAAACATCTATAATGCATTTACAATAAGTTTCAAGCATCGTTTTGTTAAAAAAGCCGAATTTTAATTGATTATTTTGATGAAATAAGGTCTGATATTTTGTTTGTTTACATTGCGCGAATGCCGCGCGCGCGATTTTACGCGTAAAATTCGGCAATTTTACAACTTAAAAATAATTAACAATCCTCAAAAAATACAATCATTTTCACAAATATGAGTTGGTTCAACGTTTTTTATACATTAATACCTTTCTATCTAGACTAGTCCAAGATCACAGTTCCAAAATCAACCTACCTTAATATATATGTATATATTTTGGAACTGTGATCTTGGACTAGTCTAGATAGAAAGGTATTAATGTATAAAAAACGTTGAACCAACTCATATTTGTGAAAATGATTGTATTTTTTGAGGATTGTTAATTATTTTTAAGTTGTAAAATTGCCGAATTTTACGCGTAAAATCGCGCGCGCGGCATTCGCGCAATGTAAACAAACAAAATATCGGACCTTATTCCAATCAAAATAATCAATTAAAATTCGGCTTTTTTAACATAGTACAGTGTACCCAAATTAAAAAAGGGACACTGGATCTATTCATCACTGAAGGAAAATAGTATGGTTTTTCACGGTAAAAACTTTTAAACAGCGTCCAGAGAGCCCCAGGACATTCACAGTGGCAAAGAACACTAGCTCAGGACGGTGCCAGATGAGTCGGCTGTACCTGGCTATGCGTGCCAGAGCGTGCAAGAGAGCAAATCACTCATTCACCAGGCCTTGAGACAAGACCTCGCAGCATTGTCTGTGTTTGAAGAGAGACCAACGCACGCAGCTGCTACGGGGTGCGAGGTATCTATATATATATATATATATATATATATATATATATATATATATATATATATATATATATATATATATATATATGAGGTGTATATATATATATATTATATAGATAGATACATGTTACTTTATGCGAGTTCGAACGGCGCTTCAGGGTCGAGATGCGGACGACCCCTCTGCACCACCCGCCTCACTTATATATATATATATATATATATATATTATATATATATATACCAAAGAAAGAAAGAACTTAGCAAAGCAAAGAAAATAGAAATAGTATTACTTTATTAATGAAATTTTCGCATATAGTAACCCAGTCTTCTTGACGTGTGGAAGATTGTGACGAGTAGCCAGATGGGGATACTGAGATAGCAGAAAGCTCAGAGGTCAGGTGTTCCATAGCCGTATTACGCGAATCACGGATTGAGTGTTGAGAGGGACGCTTTGGGATGCGGGTGGAGAAGTGAAGAGGGGAGTGATTGTCATAGGAGTGAATAGGAAAGGAAGCGCGAATAAATTATCATTACTGCGAGAAGAATTGGATAGATTTTCACATTTTGTCGGTTGAACGAATTTTCGGCGAGTCGAAGAACAGATTTTGCGTGATTCCGGCCAGCAATATAAGCTGGGTGAGAGTCAGGAGCTGGAAGGTGACGGCACCTTCTGAAGGTCGCCTCTCTGTTGCGGGTAGCATGAGAACAAATAAAGTTATGCCAAGGTTTTTTTACGTTAGTAATACGGAAAGAATATGGAATGTACGCCTCCATGCCCGAGAGAATCACCTCTCCGGTGTGCTCAGTACACCCAGAGGGGTCCCGGCCACGGCTACATTAATCATTCAATGGGAAATCCCAGAAGTACTGCCTAATGGCGTCCCAATCAGTTGCACTGAAGTGCCAAAGGCGCCCCTCTTGGGAGAACCAAAAACCGTATTGGGGCGATAGGAGAGGATGCAGATACATGATTGTAATCAGAGCTGGTCAACAGAGAGAAAAGTTTCACAGTGTAAGAAGAAGGATGAGCGGTAAGAAATAAATCCAGAATGTTGGGTCTATCTCCACTGTGTCCCGGGGATATGAGCAGGGTACTGTGCAAACGGTTCTAGATAATTTAGGATAGGAAAACCTCTATCTATCTATCTATCTATCTATCTCTCTGTCTGTACATATATCTATATATACTGTGTGTGTATATATATATAATTGTAGGATTTCTTTTCAGATAGAATCGAATTCAACGTTCGGAGCTTGTTTGATTTAAGAATTTAGAGGATCATGAGTTTTATGATTTTAAAAAGGTGTAGGAAAATTAGGGCCGGAATTTTTTATTTATGTATCGTTCTACGGTTTAGTTTTTCTTAATAATCTCCTAATTCGTCATTATTAACTAACCCATGCAGACATTTCCATACTCCCCGGGCCCATATTCCGCATGAAAACAGGGAGCCTACCAAAATTCCACCAAAGTCATCTCTCTATGAGCACTAGAATTACATATAATGTCGTTAGGCCTTGATAGGGCAGGTAATAGGGTAACCCTGTTGTTAGGCCTACCTTAGGCTAGGACATATATTAAACATAGCCTGCTGTTATCAACTATGAGTATTTAAGTTCACTCTTACACTTTTGCCTTCATTATTTTCACTCCTAATTTTCTTTTTCATAATTATAGCTGAGTCTGATAGGCCTACAATTAACTTGGATAAGCTAACGCCCCTTAAAAGAAAAAGGGGGTCAGGAGGAAATCATTACCTTTAGCTTAATTCTGAATTAAAATCTCTAACAGGCTTCACTGCTACAATTGATGACTCCTCCCTTAAGTATCAAACTTTTTAAATCATAAAGCAAAATAACTTAACCAAATACATATATCTTTAAGGCCTCCTAAGCAATTGCCTCCAAACAACACAACACTGAATCTATAGGTTATGAGTGCCTTTACTCAAATCAAATGGTTCACTAAACCATATCTCATCCAGTAGGCTGTGACCGTGGCAAGCTTGCTGAAGTCAGAATTATCTTCATAATTCGTGACTGGTTCAACCTTCTCCTTTGGAAAGGTTAAATTTAATGTGATGTTAACTTGTTCTACATGCCCTGGGCATGTATCACAGAACCACTTAAACACCATGAGTCGTGACCTAAGCTTTGTTTGACATCAAAAACTTGTGGGATAATTCTCTGGTGAGAAAGTCTGCTGGAATTTGTTTTTATTATCGGAGCATAGTGAAAGTTGAATGAATTGTAGGCTCTCAAAAGGTTCAAGGTTTTTGAAGTGCCTGGGCACTCTGCATTTGAAATATTGGAGGTCATAGACAGGGGAGAGATGGAATGATATAGAATGTTCCAGACCTGTCCGTTAGAGTAGATGTAGTGGGGGCACATATAGAAATAGTAACAAGCTGATTAGATTAGTGAATATTTTAAGTTAATGAAAATTAGCTACTATAAATAGGCGCACCTAATGGGCTATGTAACATCAATATTTGAACACATTTTTCCACATAACTAATGGAGGGCTAAAGGATGGGTATAAGAAAATGAAAACTAAGCCCTACTTGACTCAGACATATCACATGTTAGCAACTGTAGTACATCAAGAAATGATGCAGCACATTATTATACATTTTGAAGTAGCCTACCCAGGTTTAAGCTACATTATTTTTGAAGATAATAACAATAAACAGCCGTGCTTCTTATACACATTAAAATTAAATAAGAAAACTGCAATAATAGCTATGGAGAAGCTTATTCACTGTAGAAAATTATTGAAAATTGAACTTCTTCATATAGTAACAGTTCCATCAGTTAATAAACCAAATAAAATGGGAGAATCTGGTGCTTTGACCATGACATAAAATTCTAATTCTAGTTTACTACAGTGAGAACAGAGGTTACAAATATAATATGTGGATGTGTATGGAAAAGCTTCGCTAGTGTACATCCTTAGGATTACCTGAAGATCCGTCACCCTTATGCGTTTGGGGTGACGGATCTTCAGATGGCGGCTTGAATTAACATAAGAATAATTTATAAGAATAAGAGAAGGATACATGACAATAGTAAATGAAAGAGATGCTGCAACACTCCTACCAATTATTCGGACCACAGTTCGAACAGGATCAATTATTTAGTGATGAGTAGAAAGCATATACAAATATTCAACGAGATTTAGGTCTTCAACACCAAACCGTTAACCACAGCCTTCAGTTTTTGGATCCCAATACTGGCATTCATACGCAAGCTACAGAATCGTAGTGGGGAAAGCACAAGCATCAAATTAAAAAAATGCGTGGTTGCAATAAAGAATTCCTAAATTCATATCTCCAAGAATTCATGTGGATGGACAGATATTCAGCAAATGGATATATGCACCTCGTGCATCACATTGCCATTCACTTTCCTTGTTAATTGAATTTCAGTTTGAATTTTTTTAATATAATTTTAATTTTATTTCCTATGTAATGAAATTTTGTAATTTATTCTTTTGACTTAATTTTCTGGATCACCATGGACCCCAGCATTCTTCAGTTAGCTTTACAAGGCTGACTAAAGAAAATATCACGACCTTATAAGGCTAAATAAAGAAGGTTGGGGGCCCTGATCATCAGATGATCCAATTTTCCCTGAGGGTGACGGAACTTCAAGTGAGCAATTTTGAAGGGACTGATCTTCAGGTGGCGGCTTGAATTTCAATGAAGGTGATGGATCTTCAAGTGATCCCATCCTTAGAGATCATGAATTCGTCAATTTATACAATGATATTACAGTTTGTGACTTGTGTAGCCCTAATTTATTATTTTCTTAAGGCGTTTAGGTACATGGCCCCATCTTCCTTTTCAATCATAATATCGCCTTCTGAAATGTAATTTTATTTCTATTGAAATCCACACAGGAGATGATCTCGGTATTAAATCATTTTCTATATTCGAATCTTGAAAAACGACCCAGTTGCTGATTATTCTCGTCGCTTAAATTGATTTGTAAATGGGTAAATGGGTACAGGCAACTTTTGTCAACTTTGGCGATAGCTGGATGAAGCAGATTTGTATGGAAAAATAGATGAAATACGCTTCGAGAAATAATATTGGTATAATGACCTCACTTGCAATTCTAAGTATTATAATTGTTTTAGTTTAAAAATGCCGAAATTTAGAGTTTGGGGAGAATGTAAATATTTAAATATTTCTGGTACTATAATAATTCGAATTAATCTTCTCAAAAATGTGCAACTAACAGAATTAATTAATTAGTTCAATGCATAGCGCAGTCTGGCAACTAATCTTGTGGAATGCCTCCATATATATATATATATATATATATATATATGCACTAAAATCACAAAATAACACGTGATCTTATTAATAAGCAAACAACCACAGGGAAAAGGAAACACAAAGTCCGAGCGCTTTCGTGATATATTAACATTATCAAGGAGGAACAGAAAATAGACAGAGATTACAAAGTAAATGAGTTAAATAGACAAGCAAAAAATTCACAATCGGCACCTCAAATTAAAGGCCTTAAAGCCCTCTAAAGATTTTTTCAATTGATAACATAATCTGTAGGCTGCTAAATTACTAAATATGTATATAGATGAAATTAGACCAAAAAAAAAAAAAACAATACAGAGAACAAAAATTATTATAATGGTTATTAACACTAATATTTCATTAAAACAGGCAATTAATTGGCAAGAATTTAATGAAAAACAAATAGATAACGTAGATAACAAATAGATAACATAATCTGTAGGCTGCTAAATTACTAAATATAAAAAGACTATATAGATGAAATTAGACAAAACACCAGTACAGAAAACAAAAATTATTATAATGGTTATTAACACTAATATTTAATTAAAGCAGGAAATTAAATGGCCAGAAATTAATGAAAACAAAGGGAATGGTGCCATCGTCTTACAGAATATTACAAAAATTTTCTACAAACAGTCTGGAAAAGTTGTTTTCCCAAAAGCAACCCAGTTGAAAAGTCCAATAAACCCCCCAGCAACCAAAGATTATACACGAAAGAAATATTACAATTAAAATAGACACATAAGAAAGTTAACAGTTCTTACAATAATATTTATTTATTTAACCAGGGCAAACCATTAAGGGGGCAAGAATGCAGTCAAGAAAACAGTAGGCCCTTCGCCAGCTTTCTGACAATGCACGAATCTAATTTATACAACCCAGGACTAATATTAAGGACCAAATCCGCATTATTCTTGATCACACTTGATTCCAGTATATTTCTGCTAACAATAGATTTACTAAACCTTAATTTGGAAGCATTTTTCCAATCAATGGGATGATTAGTATATCTTACGTGAATGAAAATGGCGTTAGATTCCTGGCCACTTCTTATACTGTATTGATGCTGTTTAATACGTAACTCAAGGGTCTTACCAGTTTGGCGAATGTAAAATTTTATTACATATTGTGCAAGGGTTTTATATACACAACCATGTTCACTTAACGGGGAGTTCTTAATCAATGAATTCTTAATTACATCTAAATTTTTGAACGCAATATTTACGTTAAAAGTCCTCAGCAGATTCGGCAGATCAAGGAAATTTTCTCTGAATGGTAACACTAAAACATTTTTTGTGTTATAAGGAATCTTATCCTTTACTTCGTAGAAGGTTTTCTTTGCCATTTTTATGGACTTATCTATGCAGTTCTTTGGGTATATTAAATCAAAAGCAATTTTGTATATTTTACTAATTTCGTCGTCAATGAACTCTGGGCTACAAATTCGTAGACCTCTTAGGAACAAAGTAGAAAGAACGGATCGTTTTACATTAATGTGGTGATCAGAACAATAATGTATATAGGAACAATTATCAGTCGGTTTTCTGTAAATATTGTACTTAAACTTTTTCCAGACCTATATATTAAAACATCTAAAAAAGGGATCGAAGAATCTTTTTCTATTTCAACTGTAAAATTGATAGAGGGAGTTAAATTACTAAGTTTGGGTAAGAATTCATTGAGATTTAAAGTCACTGGCCAAAGACAAAGAACATCATCTACATATCTAAACCATGGAACATAATTTGGCAGAATCTTCCTTAATAACTTACTTTCAAAAAACTCCATATATAAGTTACTCAAAATGGGGGAGAGAGGGTTTCCCATCGCCATACCAAATTTCTGCCTAAAATATTCATTATTGAACACAAATTTTGAGTCTACTATGCACAGCTTAATTAATTTTATAATTGTAGCCACAGGTAATGGCAAATTATGCTTAACCAATTCTTCCGAAAGAAACACTAATAGATCCTCCACCGGGACTCTTGTAAATAAAGCGGTAACATCACAGCTTACCAATCTAAAATTGTAATTGACACTGATACTATTTAATTTTTCCACCAGGTCTACATTATTA
Source organism: Bathynomus jamesi (assembly GCA_023014485.1). Taxonomy (NCBI): domain Eukaryota; kingdom Metazoa; phylum Arthropoda; class Malacostraca; order Isopoda; family Cirolanidae; genus Bathynomus; species Bathynomus jamesi. The sequence goes on from JAJOZX010000672.1 coordinate 586,482, forward strand.
TTTATGTGTGATTGTGAAATTGTGCCAAGGAGAGGATTAAGAATGGAGACAAGCCATTTGGATAGCTTATATGAGATAGATCCTATAGAACTAACAATAGGCCTTGCAGGATTATTTGGCTTATGAGTTTTAATCAGGCCATACATATAGGGTAATGAAGGTGAAGTACTCAAAAACTGTTTAAGTAACCTTTCATTCCCCTTCAAAAGTTGTTTAATTTTCTTTTTAAATGCACTGTTCACAGTTTCAAGGGGATTGTTCCTTAATTTCACGTAAGTGTCCGCATCATTCAAAAGATCAAACATTTTTCCTAGATAAACGTCTTTATTGAGGATCACTAAGGCATTTGATTTATCAGCTTTGGTTATATGTAGATTCTGATCTTTTCTTATGTGTCTATTTTAATTGTAATATTTCTTTCGTGTATAATCTTTGGTTGCTGGGGGGTTTATTGGACTTTTCAACTGGGTTGCTTTTGGGAAACCAACTTTTCCAGACTGTTTGTAGAAAAATTTTGTAATATTCTGTAAGACGATGGCACCATTCCCTTTGTTTTCATTAATTTCTGGCCATTTAATTTCCTGCTTTAATTAAATATTAGTGTTAATAACCATTATAATAATTTTTGTTTTCTGTACTGGTGTTTTGTCTTTTTATATTTAGTAATTTAGCAGCCTACAGATTATGTTATCTATTTGTTATCTACGTTATCTATTTGTTTTTCATTAAATTCTTGCCAATTAATTGCCTGCTTTAATTAAATATTAGTGTTAATAACCATTATAATAATTTTTGTTCTCTGTATTGGTTTTTTTTTTTTTTTTTTTTTTGTCTAATTTCATCTATATACATATTTAGTAATTTAGCAGCCTACAGATTATGTTATCAATTGAAAAAATCTTTAGAGGGCTTTAAGGCCTTTAATTTGAGGTGCCGATTGTGAATTTTTTGCTTGTCTATTTAACTCATTTACTTTGTAATCTCTGTCTATTTTCTGTTCCTCCTTGATAATGTGAATATATCACGAAAGCGCTCGGACTTTGTGTTTCCTTTCCCTGTGGTTGTTTGCTTATTAATAAGATCACGTGTTATTTTGTGATTTTAGTGCATAATGGATACCACGCGCCACTTCGAGACCTTCTCTTTGCTCTTCCCTGGCCGAGCACTGTTTGTTTCTACTTATTTGTTCTTCTTTAGTTAAGTCACACAAGCGAAAGGTTCACCTGATATTTCTAAGAAGATGTCTAAGTGAACAAGTTCTCCCCACCTCTTTACTCCCGAATAGACTTTTGAATTTGAGAGAACGCCCCTTCGATGAATTCCAGAGAATAGTGTTGCAGAAGCATATAGAAATTACTAAGATTGAAGTCGAAGAAACTTTTAAAGTTACTAGGGCGAGAAGATATAGTTTTGATATGGCAATTCCACCTGAATGGAAACAACGGTTACTGGACTATTGTTATAACAAACTTAGACGAGAATGTAGTGTAGTGGAAAGGAAACTGGATATTAAATTACAAATTTTAATTGAAAGAAGTGATTGGACTAAGGATGCTAACCCCGGATTTGTGATAAATTTATCAGATAAAGTGTTAAATAAAAATATGGTTACGGCTCTTGGATATGGAATAAATTTTTCAGCAGCTAAAAAGGAGGTGGACTATGTAGATATAGCTAAGGCTTTCTGTAATTTAGAAAAATATAATGATTTACCTATAGAGGATGTGAATATTTGTAAAGGTATAGTATATAGTGCCATGTCTAAACCCTCTATTCCAAATTGCCCACAGAGGTTTTTCGACTCTTATGAAGCTTTAAGAAAAGATCAGAATCTACATATAACCAAAGCTGATAAATCAAATGCCTTAGTGATCCTCAATAAAGACGTTTATCTAGGAAAAATGTATGATCTTTTGAATGATGCGGACACTTACGTGAAATTAAGGAACAATCCCCTTGAAACTGTGAACAGTGCATTTAACAAGAAAATTAAACAACTTTTGAAGGGGAATGAAAGGTTACTTAAACAGTTTTTGAGTACTTCACCGTCATAACCCTATATGTATGGCCTGATTAAAACTCATAAGCCAAATAATCCTGCAAGGCCTATTGTTAGTTCTATAGGATCTATCTCATATAAGCTATCCAAATGGCTTGTCTCCATTCTTAATCCTCTCCTTGGCACAATTTCACAATCACACATAAATAATAATGTAGACCTGGTGGAAAAATTAAATAGTATCAGTGTCAATTACAATTTTAGATTGGTAAGCTGTGATGTTACCGCTTTATTTACAAGAGTCCCGGTGGAGGATCTATTAGTGTTTCTTTCGGAAGAATTGGTTAAGCATAATTTGCCATTACCTGTGGCTACAATTATAGAATTAATTAAGCTGTGCATAGTAGACTCAAAATTTGTGTTCAGTAATGAATATTTTAGGCAGAAATTTGGTATGGCGATGGGAAACCCTCTCTCTCCCATTTTGAGTAACTTATATATGGAGTTTTTTGAAAGTAAGTTATTAAGGAAGATTCTGCCAAATTATGTTCCATGGTTTAGATATGTAGATGATGTTCTTTGTCTTTGGCCAGTGACTTTAAATCTCAATGAATTCTTACCCAAACTTAATAATTTAACTCCCTCTATCAATTTTACAGTTGAAATAGAAAAAGATTCTTCGATCCCTTTTTTAGATGTTTTAATATATAGGTCTGGAAAAAAGTTTAAATACAATATTTACAGAAAACCCACTAATAATTGATCCTATATACTGTACATTATTATTCTGATCACCACATTAATGTAAAACGATCCGTTCTTTCTACTTTGTTCCTAAGAAGTCTACGAATTTGTAGCCCAGAGTTCATTGACGACGAAATTAGTAAAATATACAAAATTGCTTTTGATTTAAAATACCCAAAGAACTGCATAGATAAGTCCTTAAAAATGGCAAAGAAAACCTTCTACGAAGTAAAGGATAAGATTCCTTATAACACAAAAAATGTTTTAGTGTTACCATTCAGAGAAAATTTCCTTGATCTGCCGAATCTGCTGAGGACTTTTAACGTAAATATTGCGTTCAAAAATTTAGATGTAATTAAGAATTCATTGATTAAGAACTCCCCGTTAAGTGAACATGGTTGTGTATATAAAATCCCTTGCACAATATGTAATAAATTTTACATTGGCCAAACTGGTAAGACCCTTGAGTTACGTATTAAACAGCATCAATACAGTATAAGAAGTGGCCAGGAATCTAACGCCATTTTCATTCACGTAAGAGATACTAATCATCCCATTGATTGGGAAAATGCTTCCAAATTAAGGTTTAGTAAATCTATTGTTAGCAGAAATATACTGGAATCAAGTGTGATCAAGAATAATGCGGATTTGGTCCTTAATATTAGTCCTGGGTTGTATAAATTAGATTCGTGCATTGTCAGAAAGCTGGCGAAGGGCCTACTGTTTTCTTGACTGCATTCTTGCCCCCTTAATGGTTTGCCCTGGTTAAATAAATAAATATTATTGTAAGAACTGTTAACTTTCTTATGTGTCTATTTTAATTGTAATATTTCTTTCGTGTATAATCTTTGGTTGCTGGGGGGTTTATTGGACTTTTCAACTGGGTTGCTTTTGGGAAAACAACTTTTCCAGACTGTTTGTAGAAAATTTTTGTAATATTCTGTAAGACGATGGCACCATTCCCTTTGTTTTCATTAATTTCTGGCCATTTAATTTCCGGCTTTAATTAAATATTAGTGTTAATAACCATTATAATAATTTTTGTTTTCTGTACTGGTGTTTTGTCTAATTTCATCTATATAGTCTTTTTATATTTAGTAATTTAGCAACCTACAGATTATGTTATCAATTGAAAAAATCTGTAGAGGGCTTTAAGGCCTTTAATTTGAGGTGCCGATTGTGAATTTTTTGCTTGTCTATTTAACTCATTTACTTTGTAATCTCTGTCTATTTTCTGTTCCTCCTTGATAATGTGAATATATCACGAAAGCGCTCGGACTTTGTGTTTCCTTTTCCCTGTGGTTGTTTGCTTATATATATATATATATATATATATATATATATATATATATATATATATGTCATATATGCCATCTAACATATATATATATGCCAATATGCCATCTATATATATATATATGTATATGCCATATATGCCATGTAATCACTATATATATCGTAAAATTACGATGGAAAATATTTTAATGGCATGCTTCAACAAATTACTGTTTTGATTACAGAGAACATCTCTCCATTAAATATATACAAATTAATTAAATAGAGCAATCTGGCATCTAATCTTTAACCGTGATGGGAATGAAATGTGAAAAAATGAAATAGTTAGCCCTAATTTAATTTCTAATTGATTTTAAAAATTATGTATATGTTTTTTTTATATTTTAAGAATAAATTTGTATCTTAAAGATAAATTTGGATTTATTATACAAGAAACAAAATAATTCTTTTTAACTGAGCTTAAAAGATGAAAAATTAATAAGTTACCCCAAATACAATCTAATTTTAATATAAAATTAAGCTAATATCGATTATAATAAGATTTAAAGATATATTTGTATCTTAACGATAAACTTCGATTTATTAAACCAGAAGGAAAATAATTCTTCTTAAATGTTGGTAAAAGACGAAAAATGACTAAGTTTCCCCAAAATAGAATCTAATTTTAATATAAAGTTATATTAATATTTTTTTTAATAAGGTTTAAAGACATTTGTATCTTAAAGATAAATTTGTATATTAAGACGAAATTTGTTTTGAATAAATCATTGGTTTGAATAATTTCCTCTAATGAATTGTAAAAGAAGAAAAATGAATAAGTTAGCCCTAAATTAAATTCTAGTTTTAATATAAAGTTTAATGAATATTGATTATAATAAGATTTAAAGATATATTTGTATCTTAAAAATAAATTTGTATATTAAGACGGAATTTCTTTTAAATAACTCGTTGGTTTGAATAATTCATTTTAATGAATTGTAAAATGCGAAAAATTAAATAGTTAACCCTAATTTAATTTCTATTTTGTTTTAAAAATTATATTAATGTTTTTTTATGATATAATTTAAAGACAAATTTGTATATTAAGGTGAAAATTTGTTTTTGTTTTAAATTTGATTTAGCATATTCGATTCTTTGTTTAAAAGATTGTTCACCAAACATCAATTTGGTCTTCTCGTGGTTTTCTACCATGAGAAGCTCAGTAGGATAAAACTATTGGCGTTGCCCTTTTCTGAGACCTTGTAGGTCTACCTGTGGCTCCATAAACGTATTTGTTTATGCTTAATAGCTTTGTCTATTAATTGGGTCGTATTTAGAGACCTTGTCGGCCTATCAGGAGGTGGTAAGTTAAAGCGTAGTTAAGGCGGATTTGGTCGATCAGGTGTTGGTAAGTAATGCCGTGGGTAAATTGGCTGTGTAATACTGTGTTACTGCTGAAAGGTCTTAAAGTCTAGGCGATTGGTTGTAACCCCCATCTCGGCCTCGCGCTACTGATGGGCGGGCTCCTAATGTCTATACTGGAGGTCATAAAGTCTATACTTAGACGACTGGTTTAGCCCTTATCTCCACCATGTCGTGCTGATGGGATGAGCTCCTAAAAGTCTTTATTTATTTCGTGTTACGGACATTTATACTGTGGCAACATTCTAAGGTAACTGGTTGCTTAAGCCTTCTAAGCCAAGTGCTGAGGTCAAGAGCTTTATTATGCGTCTGGAGGTCCAGACGAAAAGATGTTCTCTTCTCTCTCTTCTCTCTCTCTTACCTTCCTAAGATAGGAAACCCTTTTGGGGGGAGGTCCAACCTCCTCTCTTCCTCTCTCTTCGGTTAGGATTGAGTAGGATTCCCCCTTCCTTCTTTTTCTGGGGTCACCCCCAGGAGACAACCCCCCTCATCCCCATGGGTGCCAGCCCCTACCCTCCTTTGCATCAATTGATCAACATTCTAATGCAATGTGCACTCTACCATTTTGCGGTCATACTACTGGGCTCAATACAGTTTAATGCAAAGATTTAAAAAATCTACCAACCCGATTATTCAAGCTATCCATGAGTCCTGCCGTTTGTCTTCTAAGCTATGGAGTTCATGGTACGAAAACGTTTGATAGCTCCACTTAACTCAGACATTACTGTATTATACATCATTAATTGTATATATTCCTATCCTTACTATGTGAATTGTCATTTTCTTGTAAATTTTTGTCATATGGACTATGGTCTGCCAATAAACCTTTTCATTTCATTTTATTTCATATATTATATATAATATAATTATTATATATTATATTACGTTATAATTATTATTTTATATTATGATATATTATAATTATTATTATGTACATAATACCTGATTGATTATTACTGTTACCTAATGACCCATTTCTGTCTTTACTTATTTATTTTGTATTTATTCAATTATCTGAATTATCTCAAACTTTTTGTCACTGTACCCTTTGATTCATCAGACAATCACCTAGTACCCCCATTAGTAAGAATTCACATAAGATACAGAAATATCAATAACAAATGCTTTATTAAATGAATAAACAACAAACTACATATGTAAATAAAATTAGGTTAGCTAAAATTCTTAAATTTTATTGTGAGCGATGTGCCAGATGTGTGGAAACTAGTTTCTCAATTTCAGGTGTACTGCTTGACAAGGAAATTCAAAGATCATGTTCCACGTTTAGTAGAGAGCGCTATTTAGTTTTTATATTTAACAAAGCTGAAAATCCTTGTTCACATAGATAGTAAGTACTGGGAAACATTAGCAATGACTTCCCCACCATACTAGCTACAGCAGGATAAGACTCGCTCATTTTCGACAAGAACATAGTCAACGGAAGAGTTTCAAATGCACTCGAGCTGTAGAGTCATTCACCAACTCAGTAAATTGATCTTGCCAGTCTCTTTCGAGAAAGTGCACGTCAACGATGAATGGATTTCTTAGCAATTTTAAATCCAATTCGTTCAATTCTGGAAAATATGACTGGAACTCCAGCAACAGAGAGGAAATATGCGCCAACATCAGCTGAGTCATATGAATTTAATAATTTTCCTTATTATTCTCAATCGCATCGCTAAGATACTCGAACATTAGTAGGATGGGCGCAAAAGAGTAGAGTGCAATTGCAATGTTCCAAATGTTGATCAATGTTAAAAAGGGGGAGATGGATGTTGCAAAGGGTAGGGGATGATGTTGCAAATGGGGGTTATGCAACAAGGGGTGGGTATCCCCCAAGTTGCATGAAGGGGGCAGTTTGGAGGAGAAGGGGGACGGCCTCACCCCCCAAAGGAGTATCCTAACCTAAGAGAGAGAGAGATGTTGCGTCCGACTCCGCCAGACGCAGAATGAGAGCTCTGGGAAACCAACAGCTGTTATATATTAGGTCATCCCATAAGTAATGCGGCATTTTTTTTTTTTTTCATTTTTATCATTATTTTACGGATAGAAATCAAACAACTCTTTGAAATTATTTATATTTAAATAAATATTTATTTAAATATAAATAACTTCAAAGAGTTGTTTGATTTCTATCCGTAAAATAATGATAAAAATGGAAAAGAAAAAAATTGCCGCATTACTTATGGGATGACCTAATAGAAGGTCGGGGTTTGCCAGAGAGCACTATTTATTTTAATTATATGGAGGGTGTTGCCAGCGAGCACTATTAGATTTGTTTATTCATATATATGGAGGGGTTGCCAGGGACCACTATTTATTTTAATTTTTTATATAAGGAGGGTTGTCAGATACCAATCTTTTAATTATTTATTTATATATAGAAGGGTAGCCAGTTATTTAATTTATTTATTTATATATGGAGGGCTGCCAGATGTTCATTTTAATTATTTATTTATTAAATGTAAAAGAGAGATGCTCACAATGCTTAGAAGGGGATACCAGACACCAATATTTAATTTAATTATTTATTTATTAAAATTCGTCGTGTAAATCCATACTATCTGAGAAAAAAAATAAATAAGAGTTGGTAGAGTGCAATTGCAATGTTGATCAATGTTGCAAAGGGGTTGTGGGTACACATTTATATATATATATACCGTATACATATGAAATAGGATCCCTCCTAAGGAGACGTAGTTTTACATTTAGGATAAAAACGAAGACGTAGAGCAAAAAAGTCATTATATTTGGCTGCAGCCGACGTTTCGGGCAACTCTACCCATTTTCAAGGCCTAATAAATAAAAAGCTAAAATTAATGCATGACAAAAATATACAAATGTCAAAAATTAAAACTAATTTATAGTACAAAATAAAACCACTTCAAGAATAAAAGTTAAAAAGCATAAAACAGGCATAAGCCAAAAACAAATCAAAAGTAAAAATTATATGTGACAAATATACGAATGATAAAAATAAAACTGAAAAACTAAAAACATTCAAACATAAATTAGTTAAAAACTTTACTAATAAAGAGTTAAATGAAAAAACAAAAGTGCACCAAACATACCATGCTCACTTGACAGCCACAAAGAAACTGAGGCGAAAAGGAGCCAGGGTCAAGGGAAAAAAAAAATATATAAAAAATATAAAAAAATATAAAAAAAATATCTTGAGGAAAGGGCCTTCTGTGAGTGCCCCCTCACCTTAAGCCGAAATTGTACAGACGTTATGTTAATGATACGTTTGCTTTATTCCAAACGGATAATCAATCAGTTCAGTTTTTAAGTTTTCTGAACACACTGCATAAGAACATTACATTTACGCAGGAAAAGGAAGTTCAAGGTTCTATTCCTTTCCTTGATGTTTTGGTTTCCAAATCGGGCTCGACTGTTTTAACTTCTACATACCGGAAGCCTACTTTTACGGGTTTAGGTTTTAATTTTTATAGTTTTTGTGATTTTAATTACAAACTAAGTTCCATTCGCACTTTGGTGCATAGAGCTTATAATATTTGCTCAAACTTTGCTCTGCTTCATAATGAGTTTGAATTCCTTACTGATTTTTTCTTTAAAAACGGTTTTCCACGGGATCTTGTACAAGGTATTATTGGTAAATTTCTTAATAATGTATATTCCCCCAACCTTATCCCAACGTATGATGTTCCTAAGAATTGTAAATATCTTGTTTTACCTGATCTCTACCATTTTAACACTTTTGTGAAAAAGCAATTGTTGAGTGTGGTGAGGAAATTTTATTTTCACACTGATTTTAAGGTTGCTTTTGTAAATAATAATACCCTTGAATGTTTTTTCCGTTGTAAGGACAAAATCCCCCCTGCAATGAACTGTTCTGTCGTTTATTTGTTTACCTGCCCTGGGTGTTCCCAGGGGAACTACGTTGGCAGCACAGTTCGTTCTTTGCAGGCGAGATTTTGCTCCCATATGGGTATTAGCCATAGGACAGGGAAAGTTTCATCGAAAAAGGAACAGTCTGCCATTAGAAATCTACAGATCTACAGATCTACAGAAGCTAAGGCTAACAAAGACCCTAAGATCCACTCTAAGGCTAGCCCGAGAGAAAGGAAAGAGTAGGGGGTTAAGAGAAGAGAAGAGAATAAGGGGTTAAGTAAGGAGCAACACCTATCATTCGTGTGTTAACATTCATTCAGAAAAAGAGGAAAAAAGTCTCACCATCATCATCCGCCGGCCACTACCTACAAGTCAGAAAAATAGTCGGAGAGAATAGGAGAGGGGTGAAAGATGAAAAGAAGTAAAATAAGAACGCTTACAAACCATGCAAACACAGTCTTAACTCACAGTCATACCATGCAAACTACAAACATGCAAGAAGAGAGAGTTACAGACATGCAAAGTAAAAAAAAGTTGGTAAAGTTAAACAAAAAGTGGGTTAGTTTACGCTACGAGCTACATCTACGTTCGTGTTAGTCTAATTTTTTTTTTTTCTCATTTTATTTTTTTTTTATAATTTTATTGCTGGCATCACACGCTGGCATGTCACAAGCTGGCATCCATCGTCAACAGACTCATCCTCGAGCACCACCACCAAAGCTCCTGTTGTTAACTTTTTTTAATTTTAAACAACGTTAATATTTTTAAAATGTCTGTCAAGACGGTTCTTAAACATATTAACGCGGCTAGAATGAACGACTGACGCGGGAAGATTATTCCATTTATCAATTACTTTAAACGTAAAGAAGTTTTTAGCGATATTAGTAATGAAACGCCTGCCACGCAACTTAAATCCGTTATTGCGAGTATTACTATTATCGAAGGTGAACAATTTGTCAAAATTTACGTTATCGATGTTATTAACGATTTTGAAAACTTCAATAAGCTCCCCCCTTAATCTCCTAGTTTCGAATGAATACAGGTCTAACTCTTTAATCCTATCTTCATAAGGCTTGTTGCGCAATGACGGAATCCGTTTCGTGGCACGACGTTGAACCCTTTCTAACCTATCAATATCCTCACGCAAGTACGGACACCAAAACTAAACGGCATATTCTAAATGAGGCCTGACTAGGGACGTGTAAAGGGGCAATATAATATCCTTCGATTTAAATTCGAAATTACGCGCTATGAAGCCTAACATCCTATTAGCTTTTGCGCAAGACTCCAGGCACTGCTTCCTAACTTTTAAATCCTTAGATACGCGTCCGCCTAAATCTACTTCCTCGTCGACGCTCGCTAACACCCTATCATCCATCGTGTGCGTGTAATTATTGTTGCGAGAACCTATATGCAAAACTTTACATTTATCTACGTTAAATTGCATCTGCCACTTATCTGTCCACTCCATAATCCTATTTACATCATCTTGGATCCTATTTCTATCGTCCTCGTTAACAACCTTACCGCCTATTTTAGTATCGTCCGCGAATTTTGACACGTTACTAGTCAATCCTACATCTATGTCGTTAATGTAAATTACGAATAGCAATGGGCCTAACACTGAACCCTGTGGGACACCGCTACCTACATCTAACCACCCCGATTCACTACCATTAACTACGACCCTCTGCCTCCTAGCACGAAGCCATTCTTCTAACCAGTTAGCTACCTGACCGCGTATACCGTGCGCTTTAACCTTCGCAATTAGTCTCCTATGCGGAACTGTATCGAACGCCTTTTTAAAATCTAAATAAATAACGTCAGCTGCTCTATGCCTATCGTATTCGCGCACTATTTCGTTATAAAATTCTAACAAATTAGTTAAACAAGACCTATTGCGTCGAAACCCATGCTGACTACTATTAATCAAATCTCTACTTTCTAAGTGATCGATGATACGATCCCTAACTACGGATTCCAAAAGTTTACCGACAATTGACGTTAAGCTAATGGGCCTATAATTGCTAGCTACTGCGCGGTCGCCTTTTTTAAAAATAGGCGTGACGTTAGCTAATTTAAAGTCTTCAGGAATAATCATTCTGTTAAGTGTCAGGTTGATATTTCCGTTAATAATTTTAAAATTCTTAAATCATTAAAATGCCCGTCCTCTCTCCGTATTTACGAATCTTTGTGCATTAAGTTTCTGAACTCCAGTTTAAATATTGATTCTAGCTGTTACCCCCTTTATATTAATTAGAATACCTACAAACTAAATTTTTAATTTTTTTTCCCTTGACCCTGGCTCCTTTTCGCCTCAGTTTCTTTGTGGCTGTCAAGTGAGCATGGTATGTTTGGTGCACTGTTGTGTTTTTCATTTAACTCTTTATTAGTAAAGTTTTTAACTAATTTATGTTTGAATGTTTTTAGTTTTTAAGTTTTATTTTTATCATTCGTATATTTGTCACTTACATAATTTTTACTTTTGATTTGTTTTTGGCTTACGCCTGTTTTATGCTTTTTAACTTTTATTCTTGAAGTGGTTTTATTTTGTACTATAAATTAGTTTTAATTTTTGACATTTGTATATTTTTGTCATGCATTAATTTTAGCTTTTTATTTATTAGGCCTTGAAAATGGGTAGAGTTGCCCGAAACGTCGGCTGCAGCCAAATATAATGACTTGTTTGCTCTACGTCTTCGTTTTTATCCTATATATATATATATATATATATTTCAAAATGGGGTGTAACTAATATTTTATAAAGTTTTATATATGGAGATTGTCTCGAGGTCTGGTCTTTCCGGGTACAACATTTATCAGAAAATTTTAAAAACAAGTAAAATGTCTTGCCAATTAAAAGAACTATCAGTAGATCTTTCCGGGCAACAATATAAACTGAATGTTTAATTTATATATATTTAATGAATATTCAAACCAGCGTATTATTTTAAAAAAAATTTACTTTAACCCATTAACCGCCGAACTCCTTTATGTTGTCAGAAATATATTATTTTTATATATGTGTTAACCCATGTTTTATCTTCGATATTTAAAACAGCCCTTGAGATAAACCTCGAGTGTCCTCATCGACTCGTGCGACGCTCCCCCCCCTTTTTTCTTTGTTCTTAAATGCTTGAACAGCGCATCAACGGGACGCAAACCCCTAAGTTGCGCTCTCACCCACAAATTAGTCTCCGTTGATTGGGCTCGCCTCGGCGCGCCTTGGACTCTGACGTAGGAGGGATGGAGTACGAAAACAGATGCTGGGAAAAAACCCGTTAGAAGAAGATATCTTGCGCTTTGTCGGGAATGAGTGATAGGCCGGGTGGCGATCTGGTAATTCTCCGAGTAGGCCTTTGAGAGGGTTTGCTCGTTAAAGACTAAATTTGAGAGTTATCGAGTGAGATTTGAGTTTTGAGACATTGAGTTTTGAGAGAATATTGGGTTTATGAGGAAATATTGAGAACCGTTAACCTAAACTACTGCGAGGGATGTAGTGGATGGGCAACGACAAATCTTAAATTATTTAATTAATGTTAAGACTAGTTTAAGAAAAACCTGAACTTAATCGTATTATATTTTGAATTTGAGATTGAACTTGTAGCCAAATGTGACTTCAATTTATTGATTAAAAGCTATTCAAACAAACTATTTCATTATCAAATACACACTAAAATCGGGGGTACAGAAGTTAGCGGAGGATAAAGAATTCACGCAGAGGGTCACTAACTTAAAAAAGATTTATTATAACTTCAATTTACTCAACGAGCCTTCGCAGTGACCTTCGAGAAACAAACAATTTGTAATAAGGGTCTGTCTCCCTGACAACGGACATTTTTCATTACAAACTGGTGTCAGAAGTTGGATAACGGACATTTTTTATCACAAACTGGTGTCAGGTGTGGGATCTTCCCTTTCTGATACCCCCCACCTAAAAAAATAAGTGAAAAAAGTGCTCTCCAAGTGTGTATATGAGGGCTACCAGCTCGCAACAGACAGCGACGAACGACATCGTGAGGGTCACCCGATCGAGAACAGCTGCGTGGGCTGCTACTGCTCAGGCCGAGTCGACATCGCAACTTGCTACTGGGCACCAAGCGGCAGGAGGAGTAAACTTTCCCACCAACGCGGAAAGAGAGGTAAGCGACCCATCTTTTGTTGCGAGAGGTTTCAGAGGACGAGTGGAGAGCCTCCCTATAGCGGGCAGTTCCCCTAAATTAACCCATCAAACTTTCATTTCTTTCCCCCTAAATTTTTATATAAATAGAATATCTTTCGTTCCAATCGGTTCCCCTAGACTCGTGTTTGAGACTCATCTGGATCCGAACCCATTTGTAACAAATTTTAGAGATTCAAATTCGGTCGAGTTTTGGGCGATCTCATTCGAGAACATGCTTCTTGGCCAAGAAGAAATCAGTCCCAACCATGTATCAGCAACCACTCCCTACCCACTTCCCTCATTCCTATGTTTCCCGTTTCTATCCAATATATCCTCACTTGTATTCCCCAATGTAGGCCTCCCCGATCCACACGTTAATACTGTCCTGTATAACACTAGTAATGCACCCAAGTTCCACACAAATAATGCGGGGTATAATCACGCTCGATGTCTTCTATGTGAGGAGAGGGTACACAAAGCTAGACAGTGCCCCCTGATTGAAGAAGTGAAGACATTGAAGGAGAGTGAAAGTAGGCGTGAAAGGGATGAGAGCTAAAGGCGAGAGAATGAAAAAGATCATCGGAGGGAATGAACCCCAAGAGGAGGCCGACGGTACGAAGACCACGAAAGAAGAGGGAGTAGGTAGTCCTCCCCTTCCGAATATTCGAAAAGACGGAACTTCTCGCCGATTGAGAGAAATAGAGATAACTATGGTAACCCCAGATACGATAACAGTTATGAGGGTAACCCCAGATACGACAACAGGTATGAGGGTAACCCCAGATACGAGAAGAGGTACGAGAATCGGTACCGCTCTCCGTCGCCTTATGAACAACGAAGAAGAAGGGACTATTCCCCTTACGACAGAAACTACTCCCCTTACGACAGGAGAAACGGAGGTTACCCCTCCCTCAAGAAGAATGGAGGCAGGTGTCCCGACAGAAGAACGGACCGAAGTCCGACACCCTATCGGAGATACGACCAGAAGAGGGAACCAACCGCGGAAGACGCCCAGAAAAAGAGTGGGAGAAAGGGCGAAGAAATTCCCCGTGGCCCCGAAGAAATGAACCCTCAAACGAAAGGGACCCTTTCCCCCGTCGATTATCATTCAAGGAGGAGGAGGGAGAGGCAAAACACAAACAAAGGAACTTGACTTGAAGTCGATATTGGTAAGGAGAAAAGAAAAAGAAGGCAGGGACTGGGACAGAAGAGATAAAAGTGAGAAAATGAACATGAATGAATGGAATGAGAAAGAGAGGACGACATGCAGAAAGGAGGAAGCAAATGAGATGAATGAAATGAGTGAAAGGAATGAAAAACGCAGCCTAAATGATGATACAAAGGAGGAGTGGCTAAATGTTTATGAAACGAGTGATATTGAAAGTGCATATACGGTGCGAGAGGACGGAGCGTGTCTGCAGAAGAATCTGACCTAGAGAGTGGAGTCTGCCTCATGCAGACCTAATAACGAGTGCGAGGAAAGGACAGAAAGTGACCTTGACTTTGAGATAAAGCCTCAGTCGAAGAGCACAGATTCGGTGAGAATGATAGCGGAATGTACGAGAAAAATGTATGCAATGTACGAATTAAACGAGAGAGAAATAGAAAGAATGCATGAATCAAAATCCGAGAGCAGGTTACCTGACTGTGCGATAAATGAGAACACTATAGAACCAATGGAAATTAATCCTCCAACGGAGACAAATTGGATAAACGGAGTAGATGACGTGTGTTCATGTGATGTATGAGACATAATGTGACGAAGAGTGACTCGTGTTTGTATTGTGGGAACGGAAGTAGTTTGAATCCGGCGAACAAAAATGTAAATTGCGAAAATGAATTAAAAACGAGTGAGGAAAATATCGTGATAATGGACGCGGATGGATTGGCTATACGGGAAATGACCATGTTCAGTGAAAGACATAAATGAAGTAGCTCCCTCGAATGAATGCCCCTGGGAATCGACCAGGGTAAAAATAAACGAAAGTTGCGTGAGGGAGAATGCAGAGCAACAAATTATGAATGTAAACGGTCCCATGGCATCCCTTGAACTTTTGAACGAAGGGGCCGATGTCGGTCTAGCAAGGGAAGGGTCAATTGACACTGTTGAATTTCGACCCCAAGTCGAAATTACGAGTCATAGTTGTAAAGCTGTGTATGACGAAGTACTAGCCACCACTGGACAGATAAAAATGAAAATAAGCGCTGAGGAAAAATGTATAGACCCGCAATTGGTTTGCGCGAACGAAGGAGAGAATGTATCCGTTATCGTGCGAAATGAATCTGCTCATGATAGAGCTAAAGTTAAGAAAGCAGAAATATAGCTGGCTGGAGAGAATTTACGATACTGCGAGTGTGAAGAGAAGAGATCCTGTAGCGCACCGAACGAATGCTCCTCCAACAGCGAGGAAATGGAGCAAGAAGTAAGTGAAAGAGAAGTTAATCGACTTATAAACCGGGAGCGTACATTATTCGAAGACGAAATTTCAGAGGAAATTGATGGCGGAGAAATGATGAGTGACCCCTCGTTACCCCCTGAGTCTGCAGAGCCGGAAAGAAGGGAAGTACAAGAATTTGTAATAAATCTTAAATTAGACCCAGAAGAGAGGAGCTGATTAAAAAACCCTATTAAGGACTATATTGAACAAAAGAAGAGAAAATTAAACGAGACTGAAATTGCAACCGAAGAATAAACAAATGAGATGAATTACGTACGCCAGAAGAATAAACCCAATTATATGGACGAAACGAAAAGGAAAAAAAGATAACCAATGAACCGCACCGCTTCCGCAGTCGTTACGAGGAAACGGATAGTCTGTGGTCGCATGCAGGCAGACCGCCAGAACTCATTTAAAGGTCCTGATTGCTGGGTTAGGAGATGAACTTATCGGCTAACGTTTAGAAGGCGATCGAACGAGTAAACAAGACACGCACACGAATTAAACCAAAGGGAACAAATGAGTTAAACTCTTCCCCGAGACAATCGAGAAAGATGTTCTTTCCTTTTAACAAATCTTTTACTATTTAATATATAATCAAATTAATCCCCCCCTCGGAAAGTTGACTGAAAGGCATGATTCCGGTTTGGAGTTAACAATGTTCATATAACTATATGTATTTCATATTTTCTTTTTCATATAGCATACATTTTTCAGATTATTTACTGCATATCGTTTATAAAATGTTTTATATTATATTTCACGTTCCAATGTCGTGGCGTCTGACTCAGAAGTTTAATGGGAAAATATTTATGAATAAGAAGTCGGCATAAATGCATAGGTCAGAAATAGTAGCATGATGAGAGAGCATGTTTCGCGCGTCCAAATCAGCTCTCAAATTCCTTGAGCTTAAGGGAATCGAGTGGAAAATTTAAAAAAAAAAGGATTAACATTACGAGAAAAGGAAATTTCTCTTTATTTATCAGTGCTTATATAAATATTCATTTATTTTTGTCCCAACTTAGAAAGTTCCTGACAGAATTTTCCCTGGAATTAATCATGATCCCCGTCCTCTTAACCTGATGCGCCATACACGTTGGGGCGCAAACCCTCTCAAATCAGGGAGTCCTTTTCCAACAAATGGGCTCCCTAATTCTGCAAGGCCGCACGTACACTTTCAGCGCACGTCTCAGTCTGAAGCCCAATTATCGAAACCTGCTGATCCTGAACCGCCCCGCGAATTCGAGATCACTTACATGTAAACTTCTCGTTTACGAAAGAAGCCTTACACCACTTCAATGCTTCCTTGTCACGAGGAATAGACCTCCGGGATATGACTCGATACCTCCGACGAGTCACCCTCAAGAAGTCAGACGAAGAAACGACCTCCTTCGTCTCCTACTCTACCCTCACCCTTGGTTTCGTATTGGGAATCGCCGTCATCGGAATTGCGACCTGGAAGAAATGCTGTCGCCGCTGAGATCCTCCACCGGTACCAACTGCCAGGTTTAAAATCCCGGCATCAGGCCCCCCGGAAGCTCAGGTGACCAGATCACCAACGCCCCCAAGAAGCCCCCCTCATGAATTACGCTTTACACCGACGAGCCCAAGTTCCGTCAAAAGATTGCCCTCGGCAATTCAGTCATATCGTGCGCCCGAATCAGCACCTAACATTGGCTACGAGGAAATGGGCATTCCCGTAATTAAGACTTAACCCGTTTCTCCCATCTGGCCCCTTTGTGTTTTTCCCGATTTTTAATACTTACGAAAAAACGACCGAATGAAGGTAGTTTAATTTATTGAATTAAATTTACATGGTAGAATTGAATTGCTAAAGTAATAACTTCATTCGGTAGTTACTGCGTAACTAACTGACAATTAGTGATAAGTGCTTATGTAAATTAAATCATTGAAGTTTCCTTCAGTGAAGAGTGCTTAATGAATAAATAATTAGCAATACAGGTTCGATTTACGAGCCTTACTGAAATGACCTCTTTTTATGCAACTTATAAGTTTCTTCGTCTGTGTATTTCAAATTTTCTCTCTGCTATATCGCTTTCCTTTATTTATTTTAAAAGCATATTAACTTATAAAACCATTATGATATCATTTTGTGTCATAAAGCGAGATTGCGAAAGTTGTCTCTCGAAAGCAACGTTCTGTAAATAGAGATCAGATGCTGACCAACTTGTTTTTGCGCTGACAATGCGAGTAAAGCTTGCATTCGACCTAATTGCTGACCGTACTTGATAACTAAATTATACTGCAAAATATAAATTCATATAATTTCATTCAGTTAACTAATAAAGTAGGCCCTCGGAATGTAGGTTTTCGTCTTTCGGTTGAGTATGCAAATTTTAGTATAGAAAAAAGAAAAAAGTTTTTCCATTTTTACTTATAAAATTTATGAACTTTATGAGATTTATGAAAATTTATTATAGTCATCCCTTTGGAAAACTATAAGAGTCGTTAGGCGATTCGTCGTACAATTTATGCATCCTAAAGAAAGCACTTTCCACCCGAAGTTACAAGAATTAGTCGTCCTAAAACGGTAGACGCATTTTTCATATTAACATAAAGGAAAATGACACTATATTGAAGGCTGATCCGTTTCCACATCGGATTATTTAATTTAGAGAAGGGCGTTGCCCTTGTAAGCCATTCAGAAATTAAAATTTCCCTGTCTAATGTGATTTTCTTGCTGTGTATTTCTTTTCTAATACCTACCCTTTCATCTACATATATATTATTTACACGGTGAGTCAATACACATTTCATTTTTCCAAGGCATAAGTTACGAGGCAAACATTTTAGTGCCTGCGATAGATATTCTACGACTATAGGACTATAGGTCAACTTTTGAAGAGAGTGCCCGTAGACCAGGGGTCCCCAACCCTGTGCCCGCGAGGACCATGGTGCCCACTGACCTTTTTGCGTGTGCCCGCCACCGACTGACTGCGATTGATAAGTTTTTATTTAAATTTTTAATAAAATGTTAAGTTTGTTACATATTTTAAATATTTAGTTACTAAATATTTAAAATATGTAACATACTTAACATTTTATTAAATTTTAGTAGTTAATTACAGAAACAGATGCTTATTTATTTGAAAATAATTATTTCTTTATAAATAAATTAAGTTATCGTTTTGATCATTTTTCTAAGATTCTTAGTAAGCCCATCCTTGTGTTTTTTGTGTATTATGTTCATTATTTTACATAGGAATTAAATGGTTTTTTTGTGTATTATGTTCATTATTTTACATAGGAATTAAATGTTTTTTTTTGTGTATTATGTTCATTATTTTACAAAGGAATTAAATGGTTTTTTTTGTGTATTATGTTCATTATTTTACATAGGAATTAAATGTTTTTTTGTGTATTATGTTCATTATTTTACATAGGAATTAATTTTTTTTGTGTGTATTATGTTCAATATTTTACATAGGAATTAAACGGTTTTTTTTGTGTATTATGTTCAATATTTTACATAGGAATTAAATGTTTTTTTGTGTATTATGTTCATTATTTTACATAGGAATTAAATGGTTTTTTGTGTATTATGTTCATTATTTTACATAGGAATTAAATGGTTTTTTTTGTGTATTATGTTCATTATTTTACATAGGAATTAAATGTTTTTTTGTGTATTATGTTCATTATTTTACATAGGAATTAATTTTTTTTTTGTATTATGTTCAATATTTTACATAGATATTAAACGGTTTTTTTGTGTATTATGTTCATTATTTTACATAGGAATTAAATGTTTTTGTGTATTATGTTCATTATTTTACATAGGAATTAAATGTTTTTTTGTGTATTATGTTCATTATTTTACATAGGAATTAAATTTTTTTTGTGTGTATTATGTTCATTATTAAGTCCAACTATAAATTTGCCTTGAAAAAGTAAATGGTGCCCGCCGCACTACCGGTAGTCTTGAATGTGCTCTTCGGCACAAAAAGGTTGGGGACTAGGGTGGATCGATTTTACATGTTTTCGATTTCCATATTCTAATAGAGACAAACACTTGCGCATGCATGAGAAAATAGCCTCTGAAAACTCTTAGCTTAATAGGTAATCATCTTCTGCCCCCAGAGCGATGAAAATCATATTTTAGTAGTCAAAAACGTATTTTTAAACCCTAGTCTAGAGTCATAAAATTTTGCTGTGTTATTTCATGCCTAAGCAACGATATAAATGCTATGAGAAATATATAAATGCATTTTTAAGACAAAGAGCCGATCTGAAAATATGTATAATATACATACTTTCAGATCGGCTCTTTGTCTTAAATAATGCATTTATATATTTCCCATAGCATTTATATCGTTGCGTAGGCATGAAATAACACACACGCAAAATTTTATGACTAGGCTAGGGTTTAAAAATACGTTTTTTACTACTAAAATATGATTTTCATCGCTCTGTCGGGGGCAGAAGATGATTACCTATTAAGCTAAGATTTTGCAGAGGTTATTTTCTCATGCATGCGCAAGTTTTTGTCTCTATTAGAATATGGAAATCGAAAAAAATGTAAAATCGATCCACCCTATTGGGGACCCCTGCCGTAGACCCTTAAAAAGAGTTAAAAGTATTTATTCTGCAAATGTAATTTTCAGAATAAATCAGTATATGTTGTTTCACTCACGGTATTTATTATGTAAATTTAATTTTTAGCTTATTGATTTGACAATTTTCAATTTATTTATAAATAGTAAGCAAGCTTAACTAGGTAAATGTTCGATTGAATTTCTCATATTTTCATTGTAACTACGAGTTCTAACGTATCTGGATAGACCTAAGTAAATTAAATTCGTGTTTTGAGAATTGCCTCTCCACTACGAATCATTTCCTCTCACGGAGCATTTATCTTTCCGTATTCACGGACCAATGAAGTCCTTCGTTCGGCCTCAAGTTCCCTCAGGGACTCAATACTTTTTTTTTTTTTTGAAGGAACGAATTTGTTATACACAAGCCACTTGATTCCCCATAATACCCCATGTTTTATCTTCGATATTTAAAACAGCCCTTGAGATAAACCTCGAGTGTCCTCATCGACTCGTGCGACGCTCCCCCCCCTTTTTTCTTTGTTCTTAAATGCTTGAACAGCGCATCAACGGGACGCAAACCCCTAAGTTGCGCTTTCCCCCACAAATTAGTCTCCGTTGATTGGGCTCGCCTCGGCGCGCCTTGGACTCTGACGTAGGAGGGATGGAGTACGAAAACAGATGCGGGGAAAAACCCGTTAGAAGATATCTTGCGCTTCGTCGGGAATGAGTGATAGGCCGGGTGGCGATCTGGTAATTCTCCTAGTAGGCCTTTGAGAGGGTTTGCTCGTTAAAGACTAAATTTGAGAGTTATCGAGTGAGATTTGAGTTTTGAGACATTGAGTTTTGAGAGAATATTGAGTTTATGAGGAAATATTGAGAACCGTTAACCTAAACTACTGTGAGGGATGTAGTGGATGGGCAACGACAAATCTTAAATTATTTAATTAATGTTAAGACTAGTTTAAGAAAAAACCTGAACTTAATCGTATTATATTTCGAATTTGAGATTGAACTTGTAGCCAAATGTGACTTCAATTTATTGATTAAAAGCTATTCAAACAAACTATTTCATTATCAAATACACACTAAAATCGGGGATACAGAAGTAAGCGAAGGATAAAGAATTCACGCAGAGGGTCACTAACTTAAAAGAAAGATTTATTATAACTTCAATTTACTTAACGAGCCTTGGCAGTGACCTTCGAGAAACAAACAATTTGTAATAAGGGTCCGTCTCCCTGACAACGGACATTTTTTATTACAAACTGGTGTCAGAAGTGGGATAACGGGCATTTTTTATTACATATGTGATAGATGGGACTCTAACTAAGGTAATAATAAACAAATTAGATAAAGCGAGTGGGCAATTCAATCATTCACCTTGAGATGTAAGCATGGAAAATAAATCTGCGGAAAGAATAAGCCAGATTTGATTGTGACACACCTTCATTGTTCGTGAAGGTGACCAATCAGGACTTCATTGCCCAAAGCGTGAGTCTGTTATAGCGGTGTTCCGACAGCTGATTGGTACACAAATTTAACATAGCCCGCCCAGTTACATTGGCAACCAATCATAAAACCTACGAACTGCCTATTAGTATTTGGTGGTAGTGCTTGGGGATCATGCATATAAAAGTGAGGTTTTTTAAGTTGGAACTCAGTTATTTTTACCAGTAAATAAACAAACACATTCCCTCCGTCATGAGTCAGTCAGAATTTTACAGTTTTCCGGCTTTATATGAAGATGGAGACACTGCCGCGTTGTCTACAATCAATCTTTTTAACGCAACCAATCGGAATGGATAATTTCCAATGCAAACAATTGATAATATTTGCAGTGGCGCTCCTTACGATCCGGCGCAAGGGATTGCAGTTGAAATGTAAATGTTTAAATTTATGTACCAGTAATTCTATTTTGTGTGGGCTATATTTTTTCGCGAATTTTTTATTTATTTTAGTGTTCCTGAAGATGTCATTAGGCGAATGCTCTTGAGTACCGTTCTGTGTTTCGATTTTTTCATCATATAGATGTGGAGGGTTGTAGTAATTTATTTTCATCTCATTACATTTTATTGTAAATCGATTCATCAAAATAGCAGGTATCCTCAATTTTTAATTCTACATTTAGTATGCATTAGTAATTAGTGTTATGATAAAGTCATGTTTTGATATTTTTATTCATCAAAAATCGTTGATTTTTTCTTAACTTATAACAATCAAGAATCCTTTGCAAGTTTTAAATAATTTTATAAAATTCCATGATAAATTCATTTGAAATGTTATTAGGCATTTTCTCTTTAAGGGTCAAACTTCTCTAAGCGGTTCGAAGATATTTGGTACTTCACATTGTAACTCTCTTCCTATATACAGTATATATATAATTATATATATAGGGTGGGCAAAATAAAAGGGAGACAAAGAACTTTGGCTGTAAAATCCAGTTATGGTCAGATTTCAATATTTTCTCACACCCCACAATAAGTAAATTTCCTATAAGGTGAGCGGATTTCAAAGAAAACTAATGAAAATTTCGGATTTATTGAACACTTCTTTATGCCACTGGAAATTCTCCATTTACACTGTTACTGCATTGTCAGGTCGGCCAAAAAAAAGGGAGACCTTTTAAATCCTTCATATCTAGGCAAATAGGGTACAGAGAACCATGAAAGTTTAGTAAGTTACAAATAGGTAATTTTATGGTTTGTTTGCCATATTTTAGCATTTTAGCTGTGAAATTGGATTTATGGTGAATATTCCAGAAAAATCTCGCGATAATTAATTAACGTTAGCCAACTGCATGAGGTTTGGACAAGCTTCTCAAGAAAATCGAAAAAACAGTTGTAAAAGATGGCATACAAACCATGAAATTACCTAGTACTAACAAACCAAAACTTTATGGTTCTATGTACCGTATTTGCCGAGATATGAAGGATTTAACAGGTCTCCCTTTTTTTTGGCCAACCCGACAATGCAGTAGTAGTGTAAATGGAGAATTTCCAATGGCATAAAGAAATATTCAATAAATCCGTAATTTTCATTAGTTTTCCTTGAAATCCACTCACTGTACAGGAAATTTACTGATTTGTGAGGTGTAAAAAAAATATTGAAATCTGACCATACCTTTGGATTTTACAGCCAAAGTTCGAGGTCTCCCTTTTTTCTGCCCAATTGGGTTTTTATAATGTATGACCTAAACAAATTAATTTAAAATTAACCTGTCTTCTTAGAGGTCCGATGAGGATTTGACTCGTTTTATACAATCTTTTCATGATACTTTTAAAGAAACGCATGTCGTGGACCTGAATACGGAGGTAGAAGTTTTACCGCGCAGTCAACCCAGCGAATGCCACAACATTAACGAAATTTTGTAAGTTTTTCTTTTTCTTATGTTTCTGGTAAGAGCTTTTTTCTTTTTCGTTTGTTTCTGGTATACCATTTCGTCGTTTCGTTGAGTGTGACACGGGTCAAATAATTTTTACAAATTTATAAATTCCGTACCACGAGACATATGCATGAGAAGTGAAAGGCAGTACATCCCGCAAGTATTACTAAAATGTCCTTGTAGTCGGTAGGGATTCCATACAATTTCGGGGATATGCATCTGATCGAGAAATTTTACAATAACAGGGTCACTCCAGGGATGAGTCTCGAGTGAATTAAAATAGTACATGCGGTCCCTATTTTTAAAATAGATTGCAAAACAATGAATCCCTTCAGCATCAATTTCATCTGTGTTCAAAATAAGACCACCGCATTCTCTCGTAGTTGGCAATTTCAATGTTTCATTCTTCGCAAACACACCGATAAATTTGGAACGTGTGATTCGTTCGCTATTCATTACTCTCTGAAGGGTATTCGCATCCCTTTTAAAAGTCAGTGACAACGCTCCTAAATCTGTCAACTTCTATTAGGGCTTGTGACTCGAGGTATACTAGTACACTAATAGTCGCGTCTATCGGCTTGGCGAATTTCAATCTGACTGAGATGTTTCCACTCTGTTGTGGACTTAAGTGTGAATTTACACTAGCAGATAAGTCAGGTGTGATGTCAAACGGATAAAGTTTAAATTGATTGAAGAATTCTTTCTGCGTTACCCCAATTCCGAGCTCTTCACAAGCACCTGTAATATGGGCCAGATTACTACAGTTTGTGCTCTCGCGCAAATCCCAACGCAACGCCATTGACGTATAGAGTTATATTTTTAAGGCCGAAATTCTCGAATTTAAAGGCACTCTTTTTATATTTTCCATTCACCGAAACGTGATCCTGCTTTCCAATTAATACCCTTTTAGGTAGAACTCCCAGGACGATGTTTTCTATCTGTTTCGATGCCAACCCTGCTGGCACCGTGTATAGTTTGATCTGTACTCTGTTAATTGGGTAGTTTACTGTGGCATGTAGAAACTTTTTCTCAATTTCTATTTCTTTAGGCGATCTTAATTTCACACGGCGTACGCGGAGGTATGTTTCCATAATATGAATCACAACTGGCTTTGCACCCTCTTCTTGATCAGCTCCCAGATTTAAACAGATCTCAGGATTCGAGCGGGTGAGCTTTATTTTCATATCCACCCCATTCACAAGCAACTTCTCCTGGAATGTGAAGTCTGGATGCAGGCGTCCAAAACACTCATATATCTTTTTAGAATTTTTAAATTTGTCCTTTTTACTATCGTTTTTAGCTTGATAATAGCCCTCGGCACTTAAAAAGGTATCCTTCGCTTCTTTGGAAGAGTTCAGCACATTTTCCAGATAGGCTCGTAGGTGATAGTACTCCGTTCCTGCCGATATGTTGAGCTGATTTAAATTTACATCACACTGGTTGAATATGGTGTGGAGAAAGTTTGTTTCAGGGTATGCAGCATATTTGTCATCGCAGTCCGTTCCATCAGAATGGGCTATACGTAGTTTAGCGCACATGCGCACACAGCTTGGGTAAAAAAAGTAACGGCCTGAGCTGGGTATCACGAATTCTATTGGTGCACTCGGGGAACTAATTGTGTTTAAAGGGTTAATTATAATAAAGTCACTGTACTCAATAGAAACTTGAGTTGGGGCATGTCAAAGTTGGAGAGCTCCGATTTACAACATTGTGAACTACACGGATGGATGAATCGTGCCATGACGAGTCAGAAATAGTACCACCTCCCTCGACAAGTAGTAAACAGTCTATGATTCAGGAGATCAATGTCCTTAGCTTATATCAGTAAAAAAATGGTCAACCATAGGTTTCATTCGTTTAGAACACTTCTTTTTTGATATCCTTTTACGTTTAACGCCGCTTGCTGGTAATCCCTACTTCCGGACAGCCCTCTTATTCTTTCCACCACCAAGCATTTTTTTCTTTGCATCTTGATGATTTCGTCCCGTGTACACTTTAAATGTTTTTTTAGATGTTCTTTAGGTTTAGCCCCAGCCATTATGTCTTCTGCCGTGTTAAGACCTGATTATGGCGCTTTTCCCCCAAGATATCTGACACCCCTCTTCAGCAAGGGAACTGACGTACGTAGTATGATTGAAAAAATGGATCCATGTCCACTACCACGCTGGTATCTCACACCTCAATAGACTGTGAAAGGCTTTCTGTCCATTATAAGTCAGTGCGTCGAAAGTGCAGCTTCATTGTTAAGCTCCCATCACCGAATGGGAAATTTTTTTCCTCAATCGTTCTTATATATATAATGAAATATTGGTTATTAGATTAGTCGCGACATTCACATAATGGGGCCTGTCATATGTAATACTCATGCTCTTCCCTCTATGGTTGGAATGTGAGCAATGCGCAGCAGGCGTGCCTGGGTATCCCCAACAAACTGGTGCTCCACTATATTGCTGTAAATATAGCACATGTCTGTGGGTGTATAGCCAGCAACCAATTTCTCCAATTTCATTTGATACATTAGGCTAGACAAGTCATGTTGTATCTCGTGAAAGGTATCTCTTTGGAAAGCTGATCGATATCGCTCCAAGGTTATAATTTTGAACAGCCCTTTGTCTTTAATATTTCTGTTAGTCTGTGATTTTAGGATTAGAGTATGTGCAGGGTTTTCTTTGTTTACGATTTCATATACTAAATCATTTGAGTTTTTTAAACTTACGTTTAAGTCTCTCACAACATCCTCAGCCGCAACATAACGGCCCGGACCTAATGTTACTACTGTACTGTAATAAAGTGCATCCCCAATCCGGGCGATACGTATGGTTTCATCCCGAGTTACCCCGGCTTTTTCACACTCATTAAGGTCTCTAAGAACCATAAGAATGGGTTCTTTATAATCAATATTTATAAAGAGGGTGTCCAACTGAATTTTACATATCCCCACCTCATATGAATCACGACCCAATTCAATGGGTCCATGCAGTTCTGTTACAAAGTTGTCTAGTGTGTTGTTAGGAGGTACAGACAAGGAAGAAGAGGACGGTAGTGTGACGTAGAAATCGTTAGGCGCCATGTTGCATACTATTTAAGCTTCATTATTGCATCAGCTTTTATATAGGTGTTGAAGGTTTCTGGGTACCCTAGCCATTTTACCAGGTACATTTTCCTCTTTCCTGAGCCTTTGCTTCCTAAATTTTTTAAAAATTTAAACACATTTTCTCCTAAATTAAATGTCACTTTCTGCAACTCCTGGCGGTAAAAGCCTCCTGCGATTTCTTCCCCATTCAAATCTTCAACTTAATACAACATTATCTCGCCTTTCATTCTCATAGCCCTAACTTTAAAAATCTCACGTGTCCAACCTCGCTCAAATCCCTTCGCAAATTTATTTCCCGAACGCGAAAGCCTTATATAATCATTGATTTTGAAACGTGCAGAGTGTGGCGGTGTTCTACACATCTTCTCACATGGCTCTGTGCGCGTACCTCTTTCTAAATTCTCGTTAGGTATTGTTCCAATCGTGCGAAGGTGTGAGCGTTGTACGATGAGGCCAATGATTCCAGAATGTCTGTATATTTCTGTGAGTTTTTATGTGTAAAATAGCGGTGCATGCGTTCCTTTATGGTACGTTGAACTCTTTCAGCTAAAGAGGCCTTATGTATAGAATTGGTAGTGTAGTAGCTGATATTAAACTCTGTCAACATGTTCTGAAAAGCTCGGCCTATAAATTCTTTCTCCATATCTGTACAAAAATAGCCAGGAACCCTGTTTTCTTTCAACATCAACGTTTTGGTGGTTTTAGCAACTGTTTCAGGCGATTTATTTTTCAGAGGAATTGGCCACAGATATCTAGAGAATACATCTATTATGAATAGTATGTAGGGGTAACCATCGTTATACACTGAATATCTTTGCATGTCTGTTAAATCTGCTTGCTAAATAGAATCAATCGATGCCGCTGTTGTCTTGGCTGTTTTAAACCTTTTTCTCACAGGCTTATGAAGTGTATAAGCGTCCTGCTCCCGCAAAAACCTTTCAACATCTTTTTTCCCTACTGCATCATTGTAAACACATCTGTACAGTCTATATACGCCACCGTAGGAAGCTGGGCTAGAAATGTCATAATAACGTCTTCTTAATGTGTTAACCATTTGCGTGTTTTAGAGGCACGTGGATAGGGTTGACTATTGTTGATTTTTAGCTTCTTTCTTTTCTTCAGAGGTGCTACCGCTGGGGGTGATGATGGCGTCCTCAATTCTGGCACATGCGATGCATGTTCCAAGTCTTTTAACCTGTTCATATTTCGTATCATTATTTTGGGGACATTTATTTGTTGTAGTCTTGCTTTAATACCTTCCATCCTGATGGTGAGGGCCTATCCCACTTTCTCTCTACATCATGGACGATGTCTACGATAATCGATCCCTGTACCTTTGCTCCTTCCACAATTATCTCACCTGTCCATTCAATGTTGGGATCCTCATTCAATAGATTATAAAGACAAACCTTTATTCCTCAATGTATGTGGGAAGGTGCTTTTTAATACATGCTCGATATGTTGTGGGCCGACCCGTTATTCTTTGGTTGGTCAGCTCTATCGTCGGACACAGGTCCTATGTCGCCATGCTCATCGTTGTCCGTGCTGTGCCTAATAACCACGGGGATCTCTGTCGGATTCTTATAATTTTCGTACTCGTGAAGAAATTTCTGCAGAGCTTCTTGGTATAAGATTCTTTTCTCATCAGGTGTTTTTTCACTGTTTAATAGGGCTAACAATTCGCTTTCCATTCTTTTAAGCCTGCTTTTACGGGGTTCTAGAACCGTGTCTGGACTCTTTGAACTTTGCAGTGAAGCATACACCTCGTGTGGAATCACTACCACTTTCTTCATTATATTAATCTAGTCAGTAAAGGACCCAAAACTGAAAATAAGATGGGGAGGAATGACCCTCCTCTTTGTACAATAATTCGTTTTTTCTTCCCCACAGTTTGACTTTTACGAGCGATGTAGTATTATGTTCTTGTAACGGCGTAGGCGAGCCTTCTGAGGGGTTTCATTGATACATTGCAATTTATAACGTTAAGACAGATTTCACAGATGCATTTTAAAAAGTCGGAGTCGATATTTTTAGCAAACATCTGTTGCATTGCCCGGGGCAGTCGATGATAGATTTTTATTAATTCATGGTATTTCTTTAGCCTCTTTGTCATTCTGGAATATACACCGTTTCAGGCTCGTTTGGAAATATATTCGTTCTTAGAAGCACCCTAAACGTGTTTCGCGGATGAAGGTCACAAAGCAAATATCCGTAACGCTGACTTGTAGCTTCTTTATAAACTTCCAAAAACTCCTTACGCTGATTCGGGAACATTTGATTGGCTAATACCCCAATTTGTGATACATCTCTACGTTGCGCGAATAAGACTAGATATTGTGTATTTAACGACACATCGCGCATGTATCTATTTTTGAAAAATAGATTCTGATTGATGAAGAACACGCTTATGTTAAGATGGTGGGAGAACACTGTAAATGTCTCGGCAATCGTTTTATCCATTTCCAACATGAGATCGTCAATTACAATGACTGTATGTTCATTTCCCCTTTACGAATTAATGTCATATACACCTTTGTGGAATAAAATATCATCTTGGTATTCGTTGAACTCTGATTGATACGTCGAGTAGCATCACATATCTTTATGCACAAATTTTAAGAACATCTCTCCCTTTTCTTTAATGATTTTAAGCATAAACACCGTTTTACCACATCCTGTAGGGCCAGATATAATACATGTGGATAAGCTCGTAAACCTGAATTTTTCTGCAGAATCCATCTCTAATACGTCACACTCCTAAGTGGGTCATTTAAGAAATATAATAAAAATTTAAGTGGTGTTCCTTATATTCTACAGTCTTGTTTTTCCTCTTCTTCCACAGAACCGTGAATGAGGATGAGGTACAGCATCATGTCCCCATCATCGATATTACAGACGACCCCGATGACAATGTAGTTGTTGTCACAGACTCCACTCCCGCTAACGAGCCCACACCAGTAATACCTATCGCGACTTTGAACCTGAAACAAAACGCCAATCCCTCTGCAGGAAAGGTTATGGCCACCATCTTCTGGGACATGAAAGGGGTGATTCTGGTGGACAAAGTACAAACAATCAACTCAAGAAAGGACAAACAATCAACCCAGAGGCATATATTGCTACCCTACAGAGACTCCAGAGACGTATAAAGCTTGTTCGACCGGAGAGAAAACTGGAAGACATCCTTCTTTTGCACGATAACGCAAGACCACACAACATTTTGCAAATAAGAGAGGTCATCACAAAAATGCGCTTGACTGTGTTACCCCACCCTCCATACAGCCCGGATCTGGGACCTTCAGACTTCCATTTGTTTGGGCCAATAAAGGATGTTATTCGTGGAAGAACGTTTCAGAGTGACGATGAGGTTGCTGAGGAGGTTAAGAGGTGGCTCCAGCGTAACCCAGCGGACTTTTACCAGCAAGGAATAAAGGCTCTTGTTTCGAGGTGGAGGAAAGCCATAGAAAAGGATGGAGACTATGTGGAAAAATAAAAACTTGTACAAAAGGTATGTAACTACTTGTGTACAAAATTTCTGGAACTTACAAGGAAACTTGGAAAGAAAAAAAAATGGTGGGGCAAAATATATTAAGTGGCCCTCGTAGTATCATTTTCGGTCAATAGGTTTTCTTGCAGACGCTCATTTCGTTGATTCCATACATGCCCTTCAGTGTTCCGTACCTGGTAGCTATCGTGCTTCTGCCACTATCATTCACCTGTAATATAAATTATTTATGTCTAGATTTGTGACTAGTAGAAATATAAATAATAACGACTTTGATGGAAAGGGAAAATGCATACCTCTACTATCCTGCCCAAAATATTTTTGCTGTCCCCTTTTCCCCTATCATACAATGGTACAGAAATAGCTACAGTCTGTCCAACTTCTGGAGTACTAAGGCCTTCTTGCTCCTCCTCACATAGAACTAGCTTGCTTCGCTTGGTTTTCTTTTGCCCGTGAACGATGGTGCATTCGATTTTGATCGTTAGCACAATTAAGACACAAAACCTTGCTGCCATAACCCTCCTGGTCATCATCAACTTGTTGTCCACAGTTAGTATGAACTGAGGATATACATTTTACACAAGAATGGGCACCAGAAGTCTCTTTATCGCATACCACGCAACGAATCTCTTGCATCTGAAAAGCATATGGTAATTAATGGTGTATACACATTTAAAGATTTAGAATATTCAACCATTTTTTAATAATATATGTCTAAAATAATAATATATGCCTAAAATATTTTTTAATAATATATATGTCTAAAAATAAGTAAAAGATAGTCAGCTACCTGTGTCCGAACATCTTGTGGTTTCTGTTCATCAACTAGCTGCTGAGGATCCTTATCATCGGTTTCGTCTTTTGATGAGGCGACAGCAGATTCCTTCGTCAATCTCTCAAGATCTTCCTCCACTCCAGAGTAGATAAGACCTCCTTTGGTATAGAAGCATTAGACGATAGTCCAACTGTCGCTGACTTTCCAAAGAAAGCATCATGTGGTGATCGTCCTATCCCTCTATTCAGGGATGAGTTTTTCTGCAACTGCACGAATTTGAGACCAATAGACCATTTTTGGCTATTGTTATCTCTCATCCAAGTTGTGAGCATATCATGAATATCTGCGTTTGAACGTTCCACATTGCCTTGAGATTGGGGGTGACATGGTTTTCCATGTACAATAATGAGGTCCGGCCATATTAATTTTAGCTCAGTCACTAGTGATGCTGTGAATTCTCTCCCATTGTCACTCTGAAGGATATGTGGAGCTCCGATGAGAGTGATCACATCAACGAGACGAAAAGCAAATTCTGAAGCACGTTTTGATGTTAATGCATTCAAAATACAAAACTTAGTAAGATGGTCTTGATAAACCATGATAAATTTAAAATCACCATCTCTGTTTGATTGAAAATCTAATAAATCTACTTGACCACGACTGCTGAATTCTTTTGACATGATTGGTCGCACAACACCACCTTTAGAAATATGTCTTTTCTTCAGGCTGCAAGTCTCACAATATGACAAAAATAATTCAATGCTGTCTCTTGATACCTTTGCATAACCTTCTTGCAGTTTTCGAATCATCCTATCTCTTCTCCCATGTCCATTTTCTCTGTGCGCCTTTTGAAGCACCCCAAACAGTTCTTCCAAAAACGCAAAGATTTTAAATGTAGTTTCACATGATTGAGGGACTTTCGTGATCAACCGTTCCATACCTCCAACAGTCAATATATTGTACCATTCAAGACTGAAGTAATCAGCTGCTGTTCTCTTTTCTTTCTGTTTGGAAGCTTTTAAATCTCTTATCATGTTAAAATACTTATCTCTGTTTTAAATATTTTTTGTTTTGCCTTAATTAAATCTTGTCATTATTTCTTTGTAAAATGATTGTTCTTGTTCCCCCATTTTCAAGCGCGCAAATCACAATGAAATCTAAAAAATAGAGAAAAATCATATATAAAATTAGATATATAACCTCAAAATATAAAAAAGGAAAAAAATCATATATAAAATTATCAAAGGGAAACATTAAAATTAAAATTATAATGATACAAAAATAAAGTGAAGACAAAACAAAAAACAGCGCTGTTTACATGAGAAAGGTTTCTAGAAGACTGATTTTTCCAGCGCCCAAGATTTAAATCACCATTCTCTTGAAAGTAATATCGCCTAATCTTGGAGAATTTATCAAAACTTATCTAATTTTTTTTTCAAATTCATGGAGATTAATTTATCTACAATCTTAATGTCTAGGCAACAAGTCAAACATCATATATGAAAATTTAAGAAATAAGCCTAAATTTGCCAATTGCCGCTTTTTTTCATTTTTTCAGTTATGGAAACTGAATTGAAGAAAAAATGCTGTAGCTTTACTCGATAGGAGATCGATCTTTATTTATCACTGTGTAAACAGTGCCAACTAAAAATGAAAATGGCAAAAAAAGGATTGGTAGTACGGACGAGTCTTGCAAACCAAATGAACTTCCGATGTCAGGTTGATCTAATAGACAGGCAGACTAAACCGGATGGAGACTACCATTTCATTCTCAATTACCAAGACCATCTCACCAAATTTACGATTCTTCGACCACTGAGAACGAAGACGGCCGAAGAAGTTGCCTATCACCTGATGGACATATTGTGTATTTTGGGGGCACTATACATCCTCCAGAGTAATAATGGCAGGGAATTCTCGAACAAAGCAATCGAAATCTCGCCGAAATGTGGAAAGGACTGAAGCTCGTTTACAGGAATCAGCGGCATTCCCAGAGTCAGGGATCAGTAGAGAGTTCGAATCAAAATGTTAGAGATATGTTCGTTTCATGGGTGGCTAATGAGAAAACAAGGAAATGGTCGGAAGGATAAAGGTTTATTCAGAGCAACAAAAAAACCCGTTCTCTACACACAGGACTCAATAAAAGCCCATCTATAGATACTACCGTGTATGGTGGATCGATTTTACATTTTTTTCGATTTCCATATTCTAATAGAGACAAAACCTTGCGCATGCATGAGAAAATAGCCTCTGCAAAATCTTAGCTTAATAGGTAATCATCTTCTGCCCCCGGCAGAGCGATGAAAATCATATTTTAGTAGTCAAAAACGTATTTTTCTTATAATTTTTAAAATATTTCAATATGCATCAAAATTATTCCTAATAACTATAAAGTCGATGAAAAAGACCTCATATGATCGTTTTTCAAAGCGCGTTGTCCTACGTTAATATCTTTTGCCCCCGGCAACAACGTCAAATGTTGAAAAAATAGGTAATTTATATACATATTTTCAGATCGGCTCTTTGTCTTAAATAATGCATTTATATATTTCCCATAGCATTTATATCGTTGCTTAGGCATGAAATAACACACACACATGCCTATTACACGGTAATGAATTATCACTGCGACACCTCATTCAAGACTTGGACGGCAAAACAACTGGGCCAATGGGCTTTACTGGACCAGTTGGAAAACAACTGAACGACTGCGAAAAACTTCCAATTACAGAATTCGATGCCATTCCATCTCCCGACATTGACATAGATGATGCCGAGTTGAGCACTGACCAAAAATATTTGTTAGACATCTACAGAGCAGTGTCGAGCGGTAGCTGCTCTTCAGCTCTCGCGGCTCGAAATCCAGGTAAGATGGCGCATTCCAGGTGGATGACAACAGCAAATAGATTTCTGCGCCTCTATGTTTCAACCAGTGAACCCTCCAGCACCTTCAACGAAATTGTGCGATTCATTATGACAGTTTACGCACCAATTTGGTTTAAGATAAAGAAAAACTCCAGTTTCACTGAGGGCGCAAAACATTTTTTCGAAATGATGCGTCTCTCTCAGACCATGCCTCAAAGATCTAAGACAATCGCCAACAAAGTCCTCCGTAGAAATTCTTTCTTTGCTCACCCAGAAAATATTTTGATCTCAATGCTACATGCCGATGAGCAACACATAAGAGAATTGGGATGGAGAAGAATATTAAAAGCACGATCAAAACAATCACCAGCGGGGGAAATTCGAGCCTTCGCCATGCCTGAGCTGCTCTACGATAGTCAAAACTATTACGAAATGATCAACTGGCAAACGGCTGAGGTGACCGAACCCCCCGTTACAAAAACAATACATGATACCCGAATAAAAGAGTTTGTTGAGACGGGAGACCAGCCTGATGGACTGATCCCACTATTCCCTTGTCATACTCAAGCGGTCGAGAGACTCATCAAATTAGTAACCGAAGCCTCTGCCAGTGTAAGTGAAATAGAAGAGAGGGACGGATTCATCCGCTCCCGTCTTCACTCCCGAACAAAAATTCCACGATTTGATTCTAAGAAAGATTACCGTATGTAAATCGACATGCAGCCAAAGGAAGGGTGGTTGGGGCTGGATAGGGTGGAACTCGACGTACAGCCACCTCCTCGTGGTGAGTTCTGGGTTGCTAATTTTATAAAATTAGCAAGCGAGGAGCTGTACTTAGTACTTATCGTACTTATAACATCGACTTTATAGTTATTAGGAATAATTTTGATGCATATTGAAATATTTTAAAAATTATAAGAAAAATACGTTTTTGACTACTAAAATATGATTTTCATCGCTCTGCCGGGGGCAGAAGATGATTACCTATTAAGCTAAGATTTTGCAGAGGCTATTTTCTCATGCATGCGCAAGTTTTTGTCTCTATTAGAATATGGAAATCGAAAAAAATGTAAAATCGATCCACCCTAAATTTAGATAGGCCTGATAATGAAGAACACTAAAAGGAAGTCGAAGAAAACACAGCAGAAAAACCCGTAATAAAGAAAAGAAATTGTGTGCCATTTGCGAGAAAGAAACTTCAGGAGCACACAAGCGTTGTATATGCGGACTTTATGTTCGTGTGATCTGCGGAAAAGGTTCTGAAGAGGAAGAAGGATAAGGAGGACAAGTGATATGCAATCTGTGCTTCTGGAAAGATCGTATCAATACTGAACGCGAAGGCGCCAGGTCGGGATTAAAGAATCAGGCTGAAAAAATTATATCACTTTCCAACTCAAATTTACCTCCTGTTGAGCTGGGGAAAAACGTTGTCGTAAAAGTCCCAGATGTCGACAGAGGAAGGCTTGCCCTAATGAATGTTTCAGCGGTAGTCATGAGTGTGAACGAATCTGGACTTTACCAGCTAGGTACCAAAGAAGGTGTTTTAGAAAGCCTCTATGCACGTAATGAATTCACATTGGCAGATTCAAATTTTATCAAGATGGAAGAAGTTCCTTCTGTTTCTTCGATATTCCTCCATTCTGCGTCAAGTATCACTTCTGGATCTAAACAGGGATTCGTACTTTGCCACTGCAAACGTTACTGCATAGACAAAAAGTGCAAGCGCCATTTTCATGAAGTGAAATCCAATTCTGTGTCACAACAGTAGCGCCAGTAAAAACAAATAGGCTAAACCTCTGCTACACTTTCGTCATGTTTGCCGTACGTTAGTATTTTTAATTCCCTAAATAAAACCAAATTATAAGTTAATTTAGTATTTTTTTTTTACTTTTCTGAAGTTGGCCGACCAAAATAGTTTGGAACGCGTTCTGGCAATATCAACCTTGCCACATCGCGTTGTGGACAACAACTCGGCACCCACGAAAGCGAAATTATAATTATTTCGCGTTCTAGAATTTCGAGACCGTTTGGAACGCGTTGTGGTTGTTGTGAAAAATCCAAGACGCGAAAAATATTCTTATTTCGCTTTTGGTTATTTTGCCGTGTCCACAAGGCGTTGTGATCGTTTTTTCCTCTCAGTGAGCAATTTCGTTGTCTGAGCTTAACATATACACACTCTTAAACTTATCGACTAGGTTGTAGAAAACATACCATATTTTTTATTCAGTTTAGGATTTGGGTGAGACCGTGCTTCATATTTTTCATTGTTTGAAAATTGCAAGTATTGTTTAAGTTTACAAAATCTCTTGTATCACATTGTTTGTTGGAAAAAGGGTGTGGAAATGATTGAATTCTTCGACCAATAAAGTTGTTGATCAGTTTTCCTGACAATACTTTGTAAAGCGATAAGACTCACAACAAGTTTACACGGGTTAAAAATATTTCAGACTGAAAAGTGCAAGTAACCCGAGTTAACTCGGAATAATTATTTGCATTACCAATGAGCCCGAGCAAACTCAGGATAATCAGAGAAGCGGCTAATAAGTTATATACCTACATCACTACTTTATTTTAACTCTCTCTCTCTCTCTCTCTCTCTCTCTCTCTCTCTCTCTCTCTCTATATATATATATATATATATATATATATATATATATATATATATTAGTGGTGGACCGGATGTCAGTTTTTCAACATCTGCGGATGCGGATCTTTAATTTCAATATCCGCGGATGCGGATGCGGATATTTAATTAATCTATCAATATAATATAGAATTATGAATATATGACCATTTTTAAAATTTCGTGATATTACTATTATGGCAGGCAATGCATAAGAATTAAAATTAATATTCATGTTTTCATTATGATAAAAATAACTTTCTCAAGAGTTTCAGCCACAGAAAATTCAATGAAACAAGTTTCATTAAATTTTCTCTGTTACCAGGTATTTATGTTTTGAGGTTTATATATTTGTTTGTTCATTAATAATTAATACTTTACATGAAATGTGCATGACTGGGCCTTATAAGCTACTTTATAAGCTAATTTAATTGTAAATTGCATAATTTATAGAGGTAATGTCCGCATAACATCCACAGTCAGAAGTGCGGATGCGATGTTAAAAATGATGCGGATGCGGATATCAGGTCCACCACTACTATATATATATATATATATATATAATATATATATATATATATATATATATATATATATATATACTGTATATATACAGAGGGTTAACAAAAGTAAACCTTTGTTTTTTGCAAAAGTTTTTCCTTTACTTCCGTTATTTTCCGAAATTTGGTTCACAAAATTTTATTTCAAGTACAAATTTTCTGCTAATAAAGTACGAGTATGTATATATATATATATATAGATATATATATACACATACACACACACACACATATATATATATATATATGTAGTTGTTGTTTAGCCGATCAGCCCACCCTGATCGAGCAAGCCGGCGGCACGCAGGTAACCGATCGCCCTCTCCGGAGTGGACCAGAGGTTCAGCGCACTAGTGATGTTGTGTTGTGTTCGTTGTTGTGCTAGAGCGGTACAGTCTCTCATGATGTGTTCAATTGTTTGTGGTGTGTCCTGGCACAAGTGGCAGGTGTCGTCTATGGAGTTGTCTAGTCTGTGTTTATATGTTAGTAAGTTGGGGTGATGTCCACATCGGAATCGTGCTAAGTTAACTCGATCCGATCTGCTGAGGCTGATATCTGACCTGTTAATGGGTGGCGGCTTCGCACCTAGGACCGCATTCGGACCAAGTCGTGTCAGTGCTTTGTGGGTTAGGTGTGTGTGTATGTGTTTTCTGTACTGTGTGATGTCTGTGGGGCGTGGTATGGAATGGAGTATTTGGTTATAATGTCTCTCTGGTGTTACCTTAATGGTGCGAGGTGTTGGTGCATGATTGTACATGTAGTGGCAAGGGTGTTGTGGGTTAGTTGTCGCTGCTGCCATGAATTGTGTTCCCCTCATGTTTAAATGTTCCCTAACTTTCAGTATTTTTGTTTCTGTGTGCAGGAGTTCTATTGGTGTTGTTTGAGTGCATCCTTTAATGATACGAAGTGCGTTGTTTTGTATTGTCTGTAAGGTGTTTATGTGTGTGTTTGAGATAATGGGTGCCCAGCATGGGCTAGCATAGTCCATAACTGAGCGAATATATTGTTTGTATATGAGTGATGTTGTTTCCTGCTGGTGTCCAAAGTTTGTGCCTGTTAGTACCCTAAGCGTGTTAAGTCTTGACGTACATTTGTTTTTAATGTCCTGAATGTTGTTTGCAAAAGATAATGATGTGTTGTATGTGACCCCAAGTATTTTGGTCCTGTGAGTGTGTTGAATGTTGATGTTGTTTAGTGTAAGCTGTGGAATTACCTGGTGTTCTTTTGTGTTGCTTGTAAGCAAGGTGATGGTTGATTTTGTGGGCGCTACTTTGAGTCTATTGTGTGTGAGCCAGTCTTGTATACTGTTTATGTATGTTTGTAGGTTATTTGTAGCGGTGTCGATGTTGTTGTGGGTGGATGTTAGAGTGATGTCATCTGCATATGATGATAAGGTAAGCTTGTTATCTATGGGTGTTGGAATGTCATACATGTATAAGTTGAAGAGTGTTGGTGAGAGAACAGAGCCTTGAGGGACCCCGTTCGGAAAAAGATTGTTTTTGGATGACTTGCCATTAAATGTGACATGTGAGTATCTTCCTGAAAGATAG
The DNA here is from genome assembly GCA_023014485.1 of Bathynomus jamesi. Classification (NCBI taxonomy): domain Eukaryota; kingdom Metazoa; phylum Arthropoda; class Malacostraca; order Isopoda; family Cirolanidae; genus Bathynomus; species Bathynomus jamesi. The sequence goes on from JAJOZX010000672.1 coordinate 625,281, forward strand.
TTGCTCAACCACCTTTTGGTGTTATTGTGCATGTTTGTGTTGAGTATTTTGTTCATGAGGGAAGCGTGGGATAGCATCAAATGCTTTACTAATGTCTATTGTTACAATAGTGTACGTTGAGCTGGTCGTCTGTAGTTGATGCCATCCATGATGTGCTGCGTGAGGTTAGTGAGTAATGTCATGGTTGAGTGGTGAGGTCTGAATCCATGTTGAGTAGGCGATAGTGGTATGTGTGGGTTGGTGATTTGTAAGATTAGTCTTTCTGTTACTTTGGAAGGTGTGCATAGTAAAGTAATGGGTCTATAGGAAGCTGGTTCTGTTGGATTTTTGTTTGGTTTGAGTAGTGTAATAATTTTACCTTGTTTCCATATGTCAGGAATAATATATATATTTTTTTTTTTTACACACAGACCGTGCATGGAACAAGGAACTCTTCTGGGAAAATTAAATCCACTATAGTCGGAATAAGTAATGGTAAATGACAAACACTATAGTTTTTTTCCTTTTCATGATATTAGCACAACGTGGGCAACGGATCACTCGTAAAGAGGCCCCAAAATACAGTTTTCCTCACGAGCAATCTGCCAAGCAGAAAGGATCCAGCTTTGGGACAGGATCTAGGGTTTAAAGCAGCCTAGCCCTACTAAGGGGTGTCAGGAAATGATTGCCCCCCCTGTAGAGCAAAAACTAGAAGAGATAAATAAAAACCGGCGAGACCACTTGAAAGAGCGTTAAAATCTGAATAAAAACCATTATATTCTATTCCTGTGATTTTAATTCTTACCATTTTTTTCCCCACAGAAACCATGGCATCATCTATTTTGAACGATTCAGAGAAAAAGCGAGTTCTTGACCGCATTCGAGCTGTCACATTTCGTGAAGCAAAGGAAGCTGGTGCAACTTTCATAACTCGCCACTGGGTGGCTGAGAGATTAAAAAGATCAGAAGACTTTGTCAAAAGGAATTGGAATAAGAATCCTGAAGATTGTGAAACAGAATTTCGAGGAGGAAGACCGGAGAAATTATCTCAAGAATCGAAAGACATTGTGCTTGCTGCATCACGGCGCCGAAAGAAGAGCTGCTCTGAGGTAGCGAAAGAGATACTTATCCGTCGTGGTAAGATAGTCAATCGGCAACTTGTGCATCAATTTCGAGTTCGCCAAGGCTTGAGTGTTTGGCATGAAATAGCTAAGCCACGGAAGAGTGATCTTAATATTGAAGATCGGCTATGGTTTTGTGATTATCTTGAGGAATGGACGGAAGACGATTTCCTTCACTTGGTTGTCAGCGATGGATTCTTCGTTTATGTCTCCAGAAAACCAAATTTTCAGAATGATCGGGTTTGGGCAACAACTCCTGATGAAATCCCAGACGACCAGAAGTATCGAGAAATAGTAAAAAATCCAGCATGTGTGGGTGTTTTCATTATGATCTCTATTCGGAAGCTCATCTGGGTTATCAAACCAAGAGAAACCAGTTGGGATGGGCCTTATTTTCGAAATGTAATTTTAGCCCAACATGTAATTCCATTTTTGAAAGACCCCGAGTGTGTTTTGGATGTTTAACAGGCAACCTTTCTTCACGACAAAGCCCCCTGTATGAAAGCACTTGCGACTCAACAACTGCTTAAGGACAATAACATTGATTTTTTCGGAAATAATGAATTGCCTGGCAATTTTCCCGATCTTAATGTCTGTGAACATGTCGGATCCATCATGAAGGATCGGGTGGAGTCCTTAATGCTGGAACAACCCATTCAGAATCGGTATTCAACAGAAATTATGACTGCAAAGATCAACGAAGTCCTTGAAGAAATGAGTCATGATACCGATCTCTTTGAGACACTTCTGGGATCATACCCCCGTCGATTAATGGCCGTCAGAGCTGCAAATGGGGGCAACACCCGATATTAAAACAAGTGTTTTTTATTCAAAATTAAACGCTCTTTCGCGTGGTTTTGTCTGTTTTTTTTCTATTCCTTTCAGTTTCTTCTGTACAGGGGGAGGCAATCATTTCCTGACACCCTTTATATTTAGAACCTCAGTATAAACAAGAAACTCGTTGCCTTTACGTCGAATTTAATACATCAAAGAAAAAGGGGTAACTGTAAGCTGGATCCTATCTGCTTGGCAGATAGCAGGTGAGGGAAGCTATATTTAGGGGCCTCTTTGCGAGTGACCCGTTGCCCACGTCGGGCTAACATCATGAAAAGGAAAAAAATTATTGTTTGTCATTAACCATTACTTATTCGGACTATATTGGATTTAATTTTACCAGAAGAGTTCCTTGTTCCATGCACGGTCTGTGTGTAACATAAAAGTTCTCAGGGAACTATTCTGAGTATTATTCCATATATATACTGTATATATATATATATATATATATATATATATATATGGGATAGAACTCAGAATGGTCCCCTGAGATCTTTGTGTGTGTGTGTGTGTGTGTGTGTGTGTGTGTACCTAATTTTTCTATGCAGTTGCCCGAAGATGAGGAACCGATTTTTAATTACAAATTTTTAACTGCCTCTTTTATGTTTATTGAAAACGACACATATTGGCTATTGCGTTGCATATCTTTTGTTACTTTTTCTTTTTAAAAATGTATTATTGTCTTACCTTAGGAACCTTATAATTTGAATTTTGGTTCACTGGAATTTTCTCAATATTTCCTTTCTCTTTTATCCTCTAAAAAAAAACCTCGTAATTAATAAAATGGAACATTAATCAGTTGAGCGCGAGCAACGGACGACATTTCAAAGCAATCGGTGTATTGAGAAATTTCGATTTCATCAAAAGGACTGAAAAAGTTCGTTTTAAATTAAAGCTTTAAAACAGACAACGATAACAAAAATTAAATAACGTGAAAAATAAAATGGACAGACTAAAAATAGAAACTAAAAATTGAAAAAAAAGACGTTAAAATATAAAACAGAAGGAATGAATACAACAAATTTCATGAAAACAAATATATATATATATATATACTGTATATATATATATATATATTAGGGTGTCACTTATTTTTCAACTTTTAAGTTTCCGTGCTCTGACCCCATCAAAATATCCCATATGAAGTAGAAACACTGTGTACAAATTTTTATTGAGATATTTTAATATTTAGAGGTCGCTCAACGGCTTCGAAGTATTGGATACCAGATTCTCAGAAAGTGTGAATATATATAAACAATTTACAAATGTATTTAAACAATTTATTATGTTCCTCTTTCCTCACGGTTTGTTAACTTAAATTGTGATCTGAACATCCAAATCTTTAAGGAATAGATTCCCTTTGACATTCATCGTGCCTGATGCATCGCTCCGGGAGCATGAAAAACTACACCACAATTAGAGACAGCACCAAGAAACAGACAAGCCAGTTCAAGTAGCTCCTTATAGTCATCTCGTGGGAATTTTATAGCCATTGCAGATTTAGAGAACCTAATGAGACCTTCCTTTACATCAGCGACAGCAGAAATGGCAATTTCATCAGTGGTGGAGTCTTCATACCGCTTTGGATCAATGTCGTCCCACGTTCCTTGAAATCTCTTAAAAAGTTGGACATCTGCAGCTAATGTGGGGCCCATGCATTCTTTAAAAGCTGCAGCAGCCAAAAGTTCGATAATGTGATGTCTGCAGGCCAGATGGAGTAGGTCACGTTTCAGCATCTGCTGTAAAATAACGTAAGTCCCAGCCATTAGATCAGAATTGCAGCTAGTTGTATCGAAGGATATAGTTTGGACCTTTTCTTCAATATCCCACTTACGGAGAGCTTCAATGACAGCTGCAGCTTGTGCTTTCCCAGTTCCAGATATAAGCTTTGGAACGCCAAGAAGGTGATGCACTCCCTGACCTGTTAATATGAGAGGAAGACGATCAATTTTTTTTTTTTCAGTAATTTCCGGTAATAATTTACCATCCCAGTGTACAGTAAGAGGTACATTCGGCTTGAATTTTTTCATGATGGTCATTGAGAGTGCCTCCCTTTGCTTCTTTCGTTCACGTCGGATGGTCTCTCGATTCACAGCAAGATCAGGGATACCATGGCTGAGACTTTTCGCAGTCTCCGCAATAATCATAGTAGCAGCACGATCAGATACTTTACAGCGATCTAGAACTGCTGTGAGACCAGGCGTGATGACTTCTTTTCTTCCCCGCTTGAAAGGGGGTTTCTGCCTACTTGTTCCAGGAACAGCTTCAGGTTCTGATTCCTCTTCCTCAAACGTCGATGAACTGCTGCTCTCTAGTGTAACAGAATCTAACAATGAATCCTTGCTTTGTTCTGTCTTTCGCTTTCGACTTTGTTCATTCAACACACGTTTCTCCTTCTTTGCCGCCTTCTGATGTAGCACAATATCAACAGAAGACATTGTTCCACGACGACCTTTTTCACGCTGAGCAATAAGAAACTGCTTATCTTCCTCCATTTTGATTATGTCGAGGGCATTTGCATGAGCGATATCAAAGAGGTCGTGAAAACAGTCCTTGAACATGCTCCCATTCTTAGCCTGTACTTCTGTCCTGCGGGATCATTTTTCTTCAATGCTTCCCATCGTGAGAAGAGTTTTTGCAGTTTTCTGATTGTGTCCTGTTTGTGTTGAGTTGGAATTCGGGCACGATTCCAAAACTGAATTTTTTCAATTGTCATTGACGAAGCCTCTCTTATCGTCTTTTTTATATGTAAATGAAGGAAAAAGGACAGAGCCTGAAGATTTGAAGGCAATTTACCACCTCTAATATCATTCTCACACTTGTCAATCAAGTAAACCTTAGATTTTTTTCGAGTCTCCATCACTGGATATTAAATGTATTTTGCTATATAAATTTACACCTGAAAATAAAAAAATAAATGTTATAGTTATTATGCAATAAAAAACACTAATACACACATATCCTACTATTAAGACTAAAATAACACACACTAATGCAAACACATCCTACCATTAAGGCGACTGAAATGATACTGGGGTAAGGCATAGAAAGGAAGCGCATTTCAATTTAGGAAAAGTAACGACGCGTCATCAAAATTTTAATGGCCTTCAGCGACCTCTAAATATTAATATTTTCTCAGGAAACTTCATAATCAGCGTTTTTACATGCAATGTCATATTTCTCGAGGGTCAGACCGAAACTTCTTCGTGGTTCAATTCTTACCATACAATTAAGTGACACCCTAATATATATATATATATATATATATATATACACAAACTCAGAATGGTCCCCTGAGAAATTTATATGTTAAACACAGACCGTGCATGGAACAAGGAACTCTTCTGGGAAAATTAAATCCACTATAGTCCGAATAAGTAATGGTAAATGACAAATACCATTGTTTTTCTTTTTCATGATGCTAGCCCGACGTGGGCAACGGGTCTCTCGCAAAGAGATCCCATAAATATAGCTTCCCTCACCAGCTATCTGCAAAGCAGACAGGATCCAGCTTTGAGACATGGACCTAGGGTTTAAAGCAAGCCTAGTCCCTACATTCAGAACCTCTATATAAGTAAAAGACTCGTTGCATTCACGTCGGATTGAATAAACAAAGAAAAAGGGGTAACTATTGTATTTTTAGCCAAAAAATCCAAAACTTAAACCTCAACCGGGACATTGAGCGTCCACTTTTCAAGGCACGTAACACGTCCGTTTAATATACACAAGCTCAGAATGGTCCCCTGAGAAATTTATATGTTAAACACAGACCGTGCATGGAACAAGGAACTCTTCTGGGAAAATTAAATCTACTATAGTCCGAATAAGTAATGGTAAATGACAAATACCATAGTTTTTCTTTTTCATGAAAAAGAAAAAGAAAAACTATGGTATTTGTCATTTACCATTACTTATTCGGACTATAGTGGATTTAATTTTCCCAGAAGAGTTCCTTGTTCCATGCACGGTCTGTGTTTAACATATAAATTTCTCAGGGGACCATTCTGAGTTTGTGTATATTAAACGGACGTGTTACGTGCCTTGAAAAGTGGAAGCTCAATGTCCCGGTTGAGGTTTAAGTTTTGTTTTTTTTGGCTAAAAATATAATAGTTACCCCTTTTTCTTTGTTTATTCAATTCGACGTGAATGCAACGAGTCTTTTACTTATATAGAGGTTCTGAAGGTAGAGACTAGGCTTGCTTTAAACCCTAGTTCCATGTCCCAAAGCTGGATCCTGTCTGCTTTGCAGATAGCTGGTGAGGGAAGCTATATTTATGGGATCTCTTTGTGAGAGACCCGTTGCCCACGTCGGTCTAGCATCATGAAAAAGAAAAACTATGGTATTTGTCATTTACCATTACTTATTCGGACTATAGTGGATTTAATTTTCCCAGAAGAGTTCCTTGTTCCATGCACGGTCTGTGTTTAACATATAAATTTCTCAGGGGACCATTCTGAGTTTGTGTATATTAAACGGACGTGTTACGTGCCTTGAAAAGTGGACGCTCAATGTCCCGGTTGAGGTTTAAGTTTTGGTTTTTTTGGCTAAAAATACAATAGTTACCCCTTTTTCTTTGTTTATTCAATCCGACGTGAATGCGACGAGTCTTTTACTTATATAGAGGTTCTGAATGTAGGGACTAGGCTTGCTTTAAACCCTAGGTCTATGTCCCAAAGCTGGATCCTGTCTGCTTTGCAGATAGCTGGTGAGGGAAGCTATATTTACGGGATCTCTTTGCGAGAGACCCGTTGCCCACGTCGGGCTAGCATCATGAAAAAGAAAAACTATGGTATTTGTCATTTACCATTACTTATTCGGACTATAGTGGATTTAATTTTCCCAGAAGAGTTCCTTGTTCCATGCACGGTCTGTGTTTAACATATATATATATATATAGAGAGAGAGAGAGAGAGAGAGAAGGGGCGAAACTGTTATCATTACCAAAGTTAATATTATCGTTTGAGCCATTTTAAGTTTTGTGTTCAGGAAATTGAACCTAATTTATCTGCTAGACTTCAAAATTGGGATCGAAAGTTTTGTGCGAGATAGAGAGAATAATTGATTCTGAAGAGTATGTTGCACTGTACTTTTTAGTGGTTCATTCAACGAAAATCCTTAACTTAAAATTGTACATTAATAATAAGTTACTTCTTTTATTGACAATATATATATATATATATATATATATATATATATATATATATATATATAGGGTGGGTAAGAAACGTGACCCCTTAGAGGTAAACTGTCATATAAAAAGGAAGGGGACTAGAGATCCCAAACTTCATAGCTGCTTACCTTAGCATGTTGTCCGTCTTAATTGAGAAGTTACTTGATGTGTCCTCCCCCTTCCTGCTCAATGCATGCCTCCAAACGTGGACGCCATTGATCAATACACCTGTTTACATATCGTTCAGACACTCTAACTAATATTCGACGAATTAGTGGTGAAAGATATACTTTCCAACAAGATGGAGCCCCTGCTCACAGAGCACGCCAAACTGTTACATTCCTTGAGAACGAAACACCGCATTTTATCGAACCCAATATGTGGCCGGCTTGTAGCCCCAATCTTTTACCACTAGATTATGGTGTTTGGGAAGCCATGAAGTCGAAAGTTTACATCTCTAGTACCAATATAAGAGTCATAGATGAACTACGCGAAAGAATTCTGCTCCGCTGGGAAAAGGTGTCTCAACGCTATGTAAACAGGTGTATTCATCGGTGTCGTCCACGTTTGGAGGCCTGCTTTGAGCAGGAATGGGGACACATCGAGCAACTTCTCAATTAAGACGAACAATATGCTAAGGTAAGCAACTATGAAGTTTGGGAGCTCTAGTCCCATTACTTTTTTAATATGACAGTTTACCTTTAAGTGGTCACTTTTTTTCACCTACCCTGTATATTAGGGTGTTCCATAAAAACAAACTTTCAATATTCTTTGCTCCCACCCCTGAAATTTGTTCCTATGCGGTAAATATTACCACATGCAAAAAATTATGTCGATTGAAAAATAATTAGCGGTCGTGAAATGAGTTGAAATACTATATTTCACTCTTCGCCTCTTGATCTTCGTGCACTAAGGATCTACAGATCTACAGAAGCTAAGGCTAACAAAGACCCTAAGATCCACTCTAAGGTTAGCCCGAGAGAAAGGAAAGAGTAGCGGGTTAAGAGAAGAGAAGAGAATAAGGGGTTAAGTAAGAGCAACACCTATCACTCATGGGTTAACATTCATTCAGAAAAAGAGGAAAAGTGTCTCACCATCATCATCCGCCGGCCACTGCCGACAAGTCAGAAAAATAGTCGGAGAGAATAGGAGAGGGGTGAAAGATGAAAAGAAGTAAAATAAGAACGCTTACAAACCATGCAAACACAGTCTTAACTCTCAGTCATACCATGCAAGCAAACTACAAACATGCAAGGAAAGAGAGTTACAGACATGCAAGGTAAAAAAAGTAGGTAAAGTTAAACAAAAAGTGGGTTAGTTTACGCTACGAGCTACATCTACGTTCGTGTTAGTCTATTTTTTTTTTTTTTTTTTTTTTTAATTTTATTGCTGGCATCACACGCTGGCAAGTCACAAGCTGGCATGTCACAAGCTGGCATTCATCGTCAACAGACTCGTCCTCGAGCACCACCACCAGAGCTCCTGTTAACTTTCTTTTTTAATTATAAGCAACGTTAATATTTTTAAAATGTCTGTCAAGACGGTTCTTAAACACATTAACGCTGGTAGAATGAACGACTGACGCGGGGAGATTATTCCATTTATCAATTACTTTAAACGTAAAGAAGTTTTTAGCGATATTAGTAATGAAACGCCTGCCACGCAACTTAAATCCGTTATTACGAGTATTACTATTATCGAAAGTGAACAATTTGTCAAAATTTACGTTATCGACGTTATTAACGATTTTGAAAACTTCAATAAGCTCGCCCCTTAATCTCCTAGTTGCGAGTGAATACAGGTCTAACTCATTAATCCTATCTTCATAAGGCTTATTGCGCAATGACGGAATAAGTTTCGTGGCACGACGCTGAACCCTTTCTAACCTATCAATATCCTCACGCAAGTACGGGCACCAAAACTGAACTGCATATTCTAAATGAGGCCTGACTAGGGACTTGTAAAGGGGCAATATAATATCCTTCGATTTAAATTCGAAATTACGCGCTATGAAGCCTAACATCCTATTAGCTTTTGCGCAAGACTCCAGGCACTGGTTCCTAACCTTTAAATCTTTAGTTACGCGTACGCCTAAATCTACTTCCTCGTCAACGCTCGCTAACTCCCTATCATCCATCGTGTACCCGTAATTATTGTTGCGAGAACCTATATGCAAAACTTTACATTTGTCTACGTTAAATTGCATCTGCCACTTATCCGTCCACTCCATAATCCTATCTACATCGTCTTGGATCCTATTTCTATCGTCCTCGTTAACAACCTTACCGCCTATTTTAGTATCGTCCTACCAAATAATATGGTCCTATTATTAAGACTTGTGTTGAAAGTACAATGGTTTATACCTTCCCCAGTCATTCGAGTCCCCTGCAAGAGAATGACCACACTTGACTTTGTTTTTCTCTCTATTCCTTAGTCTATCATTTAATTCTTCATTTTCTTATTTTAATTTCCTTTATTCTCGTGATTGGGTTGACGGTATGAAAATGTGTGTAGCCAAAATCATGCTGTATTATTTATTGTATTATTTATTATTTCTATTTCGGGTTCATTTTAATATTATTGTTTTCTATTTTGCAGAAGTGTTTTTAAAATTAGATCGAATAGTTTATGTTCATTTATGACGCCTCGGAAGAAAGCTGCGATTTGATTGATAGGGCAACCACACGAGGAATTTCCAAAACAACAACTTCCAACCAAACGGTCGGTTTTACAACGTTTCTGTCATGTGCGAATCGGAAAACCAACCCTTTCTATTATGGAAGCTGTCCACGCAGTGGTGGAAGAAATCACAGAGACGTGGGAAAGTGGTGGAATCCCAACCATGAGAAAAGTAAACATAAAAAGAATAATCCGGGAATGGTAAAACAGCAGGAGTCATTCAGCAAAGACACTGAAACATTATTTGATATAGCGGCCCAAGATGCTCTGGAGCGGATCAAAATTGCTGAAGATTTACGCTTCTTGGAAGATCAGAGGACGAAACGGATGATGGCAATGACTAAAGTGGATAAGAAACTGTCAGAGAAAGTAAAACGTTCACGGAAGAAAAAAATGGATGAGGCCCTCAACAAGACAGTCCAACTACCATCATCTTCGTCATCGCCAGATAATGACTCAGATGATACATACGGTGCCAAGAACAAGCATGACACGCCGAATCCATCGAACCCTTGCAAGAAAATTAAGGTTATCACTCCCGAAGTAGCAGCAACAATGGACCGGATTAATATCTCAGATCGGAATGCAACTTTTTTCCTTGCATCCACATCAAGTAGTCTGGGAATCTCGCCCGAAGAACTTTCAATATCCAGGAATCAAATCCGGAGAAATCGCCAACGGCGAAGGCAAATCTTCAGTCAAACTTCTCGAATACATTTATGCCAGAGGTTCCATTGGTGGTCCACTGGGACGGTAAACTGCTTTCTGAGTTGACAGGATACAAGCACAATAAAACAGACAGATTGTCGATTGTCGTATCAGGACTGGGGATCGACAAGCTCTTAGGTGAGTAGTATAGTGGAAAAATGTATGAGTGCAATGCAATTGCAAATGTTGCAGAATGTTGCAAGAGTGCAAACCCCACCCCCTTTGTCGCAAGGCACCCCACCCCACCCCCCTTTTTTGCAAGTGGGGAGGCCTCTTTGTGGGAGAAGGTGGGACGGCCTAACCCCCCCAAAGGGGCATACCTAATCAATCTAAGAGAGAGAGAGAGAGAGAGAGAGAGAGAGGAGGAGGGGACCCGGAGGAGAGGGTCTTCGCTTGGCGAGAGCCAAGCGCATATGATTCCTTCAGCCAAGCCGCCGCTCTCTTATAGGACCTCTAACCAGCCACTTGGCTTAGAAGGCTGAGTTGCCGGATTCGCTATTTAGTTATTTAAACCATATATTAATCAGCCAGATGGCTTAGAAGGCTGAGATGCCAGATAACAATAATTATTTAATTAAGCCATATATTCCTCCGTCATCTGGCTTAGAAGGCTGAGTTGCCAGAGAGCAATAATTATTTAATTAAAGCATATATTAATCAGCCATTGGGCTTAGAAGGCAGATTTGCCAGATTGCACTATGTATTTAATTAAAGCATATATTAATCAGCCACTTGGCTTAGAAAGTTGAGTTGTCAGACTGTGCTATTTATTTATTTAAAGATAATATTCCTCCGTCAGCTGGCTTAGAAGGCTGAGTTGCCAGATAGCAATAATTAAAGCATATCTTAATCAAGCAGTTCGCTTAGAAGTTTGAGTTGCCAGCTAGCAATATCTGCTTAATCAAGCCATATATTCCTCCCTTATCTGGCTTAGAAGGCTGAGTTGACAGATAGCAATAATTAAACCATATATTCTTCCGACAGTTGGCTTAGAAGGCTGAGTTGTCAGCTTCGTTACTTATTTATTTAAAGCATATATCCTGACTTTAAGCGAAGCGTATAATCAATTACATATTAGCGCAAGAAAAATATGGTTATATTAAATATATTGAAAATATAAAAAACGGTGCATTATCAATATATTAGTACAGGAAAAATACACACAGTTATATTAAATATATTGAAAATATACGATACGTATAATCATATCAGTACAGGATATATATATATATATATATATATATATATATCTATATATATATATATATATATATATATATATATATATATATATATATATATATATATATATATACAACTTAAATATATTGTCTTTATGTTCTACGATGCAAAACGCTAAAGTCACACGTAATAGAGCCATGTACACATGAGCGTTGCGCGTTAAATTGGGTTCTACCCCGCCCCGACCTTCCGCGGTACCGTAGGTCTAAGGCGGGTCTAAGAAAACTCGTACGAAATAAAAAATAAATGAACAATTCGTACATAAAAATAACTCCCTAATGATTCCCCGTAGATCTAAGATGGGGTAAAACAGTTGGTACGAAATAAAAACAAATGAACAATTCGTAAGTAAAAAATAACTCCCTAATGATTCCCCGTAGGTCTAAGGTGGGGGTAAAACAGTTGGTACGAAATAAAAAATAAATGAACAATTCGTACGGAAAAGTAACTCTCTAATAACTCCCGTAGGCCTAAGCTGGGTGTAAAACAACTCGTACGAAAAAATAAAAAATAAATGAGCAATTCGTACGGAAAATAAATCCCTACCGTAGGTCTAAGGTGAGGATAAAACAACTCGTACCGGGAAAAACAAAGAAAAAATAAGCCCTTAATGATCCCCGTAGGTCTAAGGTGGGGATAAAACAATTCGTACGAAATAAAAAATAAACTAACAATTCGTACGGAAAAAATTTCATCTATAAATCGTGTAAACACTTACCCGTTTTAAAGGAGGACTAAGGCGTGTCTAACACACACCCAACAACAACTCGAAAAGTTCTTGCCAGAGAGCAATTCGTGCAGGACACACACACACACACACACACACACGCACATATATATAAATAAATATATATACAGACTAAAGTGTTAAGTTCATCTAAAACTCGTGTAAGCACTTGCCCCTTTTAAGGTAGGTCTATGGAGGGTCTGAGAACAATTCGTACAGGACACACACATATATATATATATATATTTCATATAAATGCATATGCAGACTAAATTCCCAGAAATAATACTTAAAACTTTGTACTTATTTACCAGAAAATCGTACAAGGTAAATATCTAATATTTGCGCTTATATCTCCAAAATTTGAGAACATCTGTGAAAGAAATATGCTCATATTTATCCTTTTTGTTTAACAAACGATACACAGCTCTAAAAGCTAATAAAAACTCGCACAACCACTAGCCACAAACCTCATCATAATATCTATTCTGTTTCTTGTCATATAAATAAACAAAGGCAAATTCATCGCAACTTCTCGACTCTTCTCCTCATATATATAGTTTAAACGAATTACATTCACAATATTTTTATCTCAGCATAATAATAATAATAACAATAATAATGACATGGTACAGACAAAGTTACGCTATCGGAAACAGGCGGTGCATCATGCTCCTGAAGAATCATGCACCAGGACTGAAAACAGCCTCGTTTAATCTAAAATGATTTGTTTAATAAACTTTAAAAGAATTTGATATTTTTCAGTTCTGAGTAACAACGATACATATATCTATCTACCTGTCTATCATCTATCTATCCATCTATCTATCTATCTCTCAGCCTCCCCGTCCATCTATCTATCTATCTTACTGTACACCTATCTATCTATCTACCTATCTCTTTCTCTCTCGCTCTCTATATATTTTTATCCCAGCATAATAATAATAATAATAATAATGACATGTCACAGACAAAGTTATGCTATCGGAAACAGGCGGTGCATCATGCTCCTGAAGAATCATGCACCAGTATTTTTCAGTTCCGAGTGACAACGATACATATAGCTATCTATCTACCTGTCTATCATCTATCTATCCATCTATCTATCTATCTATCTGCCTGTCCGTCCATCTATCTATCTATCTGACTGTATATCTATCTATCTATCTATCTATCTATCTCTCTCTCTCTCTCTTTATATATACATATATATATATATATATTGGTACATATCTCTAAAAGTTGTAAGTATCTGATTAAAAATTATTTCTAATCTGATCGTACTCATATAAATAAACAAGACCTATATCTCTAAACGTTGTAAACAAATCTGAAACCTGTCATGGCTCAACCATGTTTAAAGATAATTTTAAAACAGACAGATTTTCTCAAATCTTAAACCTATATTTGATCTAAGTTTTCCAATAAGATTATCACAGAAAAAATAAAATAGTGGCAACATAATGGTTCCACGAATCGGTACAATATATATATATATCAGAGGCGACGGCGGGGTTCAGGCAGGTCAGGCTCAGCTTGACCTAACTTTAAAAGAAAAATAAATTTAATTTCCTGGTCATCATGTAAAATTTAAATTTGTGTATTTCAAAGATCTATTTATTATGGTCTCTTTATTAGAGCAATATAAATTATAGAATGCCCAATTTTTCCTTCTCTCCATGCGCCGCTTCTTTGGGCAAACTCAAACTTGTTTTATGACGCTTTAGCGACCGAGCGCATTAAGCCACAAAGCCAGGTCAGGCATCATTTCCGATACCTTGCATCACATTTATGAAAAAATGAAACTTTTATGGAATTTAATGTAATTTAAAATCAACATTAGTATAGCATCTGTCAAAACAATCAGATAAGTATATAATTTTGTCAATCTATTTTTTCAAAGAAGAGAAAAGCGAGTTTTTCAGTTTACAAGTCAGGCATATTTGTAAGTGACTAACATCACGCTAGATGCAAAATCTCATCCTCAGAAAGCTGTTTGAGTGAAAATACAGTAGAGATATGTGGCAACTATGAATTGCGCACGGCTTTCCTCACTGTCAGTTACCTCAGGGACCGTGTCGTATTCGTTTCAATGTATTTCAATTTTTTTTTCTTTTGTGCTTTTCTGTGTGTGTGTGTGTGTGTGTGTGTGTGTGTGTGTGTGTACATTTATAAAGATCCTGATTTTACTGCCTGCAAAAATGTCAAAGAACTGCTAAAATTATGCATTGACTTAGATTTAGAAAAAGCTTTTAGCGAATCTGTAAAACTGTTTAGATTGATTTTAACTATACGAGTGAGCAGTGCATCTAAAGAGAGAAGTTTTTCAACATTAAATCGAATTAAGACGTATGTAAGGAACAGAACTGGTCAGGAAAGACTAGTATGTTTAGCAAGAATTGCAATAGGGAAAGAAATTGTGGTTTTCCTGGAGAGGCAAAAGATTCTACATGAAAAAGTCATCGAAGAATTTACATTGAAACCGAGGAGGTTGGAGTTTATGTATAAATGACTCATGTTAGATTAAATATGATGAAGACATTCTCTAAGGACATAATAAAATACAAGTAAGTTATTATAATTTTTAAACAATTTATTGATTTAGTAGGCTTTAAGTAATTTTGGAAACAAAAGCAAAATTATTTAAGGAACAAAATTTACATATTCATTAATATGAATTCTATCGAAGTCATATCAAGCCCATAATGCTTGAGCCCGACCTATGTGAAAAGTCTGGCGTCGCCCCTGATATATATATATATATATATATATATACTTACAGTAATGAGGAGGAGAGAGTTATTCTAGCTACAATTTGTGTAAAGGAAGACTGAGAACGTAGGACAGTCATAACGATTTGGTACAGACAAAGTTACTCTATCGGAAACAGGCGGTGCATCATGCTCATGAAGATTCATGCAGCAGGACTGAAAATCACCTTCGTTTAATCTAAAAACATTTGTTT
Source organism: Bathynomus jamesi (assembly GCA_023014485.1). Classification (NCBI taxonomy): domain Eukaryota; kingdom Metazoa; phylum Arthropoda; class Malacostraca; order Isopoda; family Cirolanidae; genus Bathynomus; species Bathynomus jamesi. Next base: position 640,707 of record JAJOZX010000672.1, read on the forward strand.
AATAAACTTCAAAAGATTTCCACTTCAAATAATTTAATTTCAATATCCTTGCATGATAATTTCACAAAACACTTTGCGATATATATATATATATATATATATATATATATATATATATATATATATATATACAAGATTTACCAAGTTATATATTTTGGGGTAAAATGAATGAGTATTTTTGCGGGGTTTCGGACATTTTCCGAAACAACAAATTCATTTCATCTTTTATATCGTCTTCACCCTTTTACACGATATATCACACACACACACACACACACACACACACACACACAGAAAGAAAGTTTTGCCACAGTCTCTGGCCAGACGACTCGACCCATTGCAGAAAGGCGACATGAAAAACACCTGATTGTCTATAAACAATCTTCTCGGAAAGCAAATTAAGAAAAATTCAATAGAGAAATTAAATGTGACACAAATTTTTGGTTATTTGTTCCTATTTTGAAGATTAAGTAACTAATTTAGCACAGTCGTGAATTATCAACATAATAAAAATATTGATACGCATAATGATATCCCCAAAACAAAATATACAGCCATATCAGTAAGTGTTAATGATACTACAAAACAAACAAAAATCGATCTTTAAGTAAAAACCCTAAAATGGAAAACCGTACGTTGAAAAATTAGTAAAATTTCTGCCCCCCAAAAACAAATTTTGAACTTTGAACGTGGTTGGTCCTAAATATTTGTGATGATAAATAATATTGAAAATGGAGCATTGGAATTTTAAAGTAGTGCTTCGCTGGACGAGTGTTTAACCAAATTCAAATTAAAAAAAAAGACGCTAAAATTTAATCATGACCAATTTCAAAGAGTAGACCCAAGATCTAATACGTTAGAGAGAAATAACAGGGTTTACGTTAATATAAAACGAATTAAAAGAATAATTATGAGAAATGTCAGAGTTCTAAATATAAATCGCCCCAACTTCAATCTAAATTAAACAAATTTGTTTCTAATTATTTACTTGGTTGTTTAACGGATGGTATTGTTTTTACTACATCTAACCAATTAATTTAAATCTACCGAATAAAGGGCTTAAACTGCTCTTAACAGCTAATTAGTTGTGAGTAAATATAATTAATAGCGTGACAAGGACCCTAAGTTAAATTTATTCGATACCTTTCGAACCTGAGTTATGGACGGCAGCGATTAGCCATAAAGATACACTTTTAGGATGATGAATTTTCCACAGAGGTGGATGACCCGCTGTGCCGCCGTGACATAAAATACAGGGAAGGCAGCCGCACAGCTCTAGGAGGCACTGGACTGGGGTCAGGGATGGAATTCATCATATCCTGAAAGAGAGAGATACAAGGATAAGAACTAACTCAAAAGGCCTTGCGTACCATACCGGTGATGTACCAACAACCACGGTTTCAGGGAAAAATCCTGTACCCTCAAATAGTATGCGTGATTCGAACAGTGGGTAGATACCTTCTTCCTGTAAGAGAGGAGGAGGCTTTGAGGTCTGAGGTACGATTCCCGATGGTATTGGTAATAATAATAATAATAATAATAATCCATGAGTTAGTACAATGGGTCGGGTCGTCTGGCCAGAGACTGTGGCAAAACTTTCTTTCTGTGTGTGTGTGTGTGTGTGTGTGTGTGTGTGTGATATATATCGTGTAAAAGGGTGAAGACGATATAAAAGATGAAATGAATTTGTTTCGGAAAATGTCCGAAACCCCGCAAAAATACTCATTCATTTTACGCAAAAATATATAACTTGGTAGATCTTATATATATATATATATATATGTATCGCAACGTCTTTTGTGAAATTATCATGCAAGGATATTGAAATTAAATTTTTTGAAGTGGAAATCTTTTGAAGTTTATTAAACCAATGTTTTTAGATTAAACGAAGGTGATTTTCAGCCCTGGTGCACGAATCTTCATGAGCATGATGCACCGCCTGTTTCCGATAGCGTAACTTTGTCTGTACCAAACGTTATGACTGTCCTACTTACGTTCTCAGTCTTCCTTTACACAAATTGTAGCTAGAATAACTCAATCCTCCTCATTACTGGAAGTATATATATATATATATATATATATATATATATATATATATATATATATATATTGTACCGATTCGTGGAACCATTATGTTGACACTATTTCATTTTTTCTGTGATAATCTTATTGGAAAACTTAGATCAAATATAGGTTTAAGATTTGAGAAACATCTGTCTGTTTTAAAATTATCTTTAAACGTGGTTGAGCCATGACAGGTTTCAGATTTGTTTACAACTTTTAGAGATATAGGAGTAGCCTTATCTCGAGTCTTGTTTGTTTATATGGATACGATCAGATTAGAAATAATTTTTAATCAGATACTTACAACTTTTAGAGATATGTACCAATATATATATATATATATATATATATATATATTATAGAGAGAGAGAGAGAGAGAGAGAGAGAGAGAGAGAGAGAGAGAAAGAGATAGATAGATAGACAGATAGATAGATAGATGTACAGTCAGATAGATAGATAGATGGACGGACAGGCAGAGAGATAGATAGATAGATGGATAGATAGATGATAGACAGGTAGATAGATAGATATATGTATCGTTGTCACTCGGAACTGAAAAATACTGGTGCATGAATCTTCCTGAGCATGATGCACCGCCTGTTTCCGATAGCGTAACTTTGTCTATGCCATGTCATTATTATTATTATTATTATTATTATTATTATGCTGGGATAAAAATATATAGAGAGCGAGAGAGAGAGATAGATAGATAGGTGCACAGTCAGATAGATAGATAGATGGACGGGGAGGCTGATAGATTGATAGATAGATAGATAGATAGATGATAGACAGGTAGGTAGATATATGTATCGTTGTTACTCGGAACTGAAAAATATCAAATTATTTTGAAGTTTATTAAACAAATGTTTTTAGATTAAACGAGGCGTTTTTCAGTCCTGGTGCATGATTCTTCAGGAACATGATGCACCGCCTGTTTCCGATAGCGTAACTTTGTCTGTACCATGTCATTATTATTGTTATTATTATTATTATGCTGAGATAAAAATATTGTGAATGTAATTCGTTTAAACTATATATATGGGGAGAAGAGTCGAGAAGTTGCGATGAATTTGCCTTTGTTTATTTATATGACAAGAAACAGAATAGATATCATGATGAGATTTGTGGCTAGTGGTTGTGCGAGTTTTTATCAGCCTTTAGAGCCGTGTATCCTTTATTAGACAAAAAGATAAATATGAACATATTTCTTTCACAGATGTTCTCAAATTTTGGAGATATAAGCGCAAATATTGGATGTTTACCTTGTACGATTTTCTGGTAAATAAGCACAAAGTTTTAATTATTATTTCTGGGAATTTAATCTGTATATGCATTTACATGAAATATATATATATATATGTGTGTGTGTCCTGTAAGAATTGTTCTCTGGCAAGAACTTTTCGAATTGTTGTGTTAGACCCTCCTTAGACCTACTTTAAAACGGGGAAGTGCTTACACGAGTTTTAGATGAACTTAACACTTTAGTCTGTATATATATTTATTTATATGTGTGTGTGTGTGTGTCCTGTACGAATTGTTCTCTGGCAAGAACTTTTCGAGTTGTTGTTGTGTGTGTGTGTGTTAGACACGCCTTAGTCCTACTTTAAAACGGGTAAGTGTTTACACGATTTTTAGATGAACTTTTTCCGTAGGAATTGTAGTTTATTTTTTATTTCGTACGAATTGTTTTGTCCCCACCTTAGACCTGCGGGGATCATTAAGGGCTTATTTTTCTTTCTTTTCCCTCGTACGAGTTGTTTTATCCTCACCTTAGACCTACGGTAGGGATTTATTTTCCGTACGAATTGCTCATTTATTTTTTATTTTTTCTTACGAGTTGTTTTACACCCGTCTTAGACCTGCGGGGAGTTATTAGGGAGTTATTTTTTCCGCACGAATTGTTCATTTATTTTTTATCTCGTACCAACTGTTTTACCCCCATCTTAGACCTACGGGGAATCATTAGGGAGTTATTTATCCGTAGGAATTGTTCATTTATTTTTATTTCGTATGAGTTGTCTTACACTTGCCTTAGACCTATGGTAACGCGGAAGGTCGGGGCGGGGTCGAACCCCATTTAACGCGCGACGCACATGTGTACATGGCTCTATTACGTGTGAATTTAGCGTTTTGCATCGTAGAACATAAAGACAATATATTTAAATTATATATATATATATATATATATATTATATATATATATATATATATTTCCTCTACTAATAAGATTATACGTATCGTATATTTTCAATATATTTAATATAACTGTATATTTTTCCTGTACTAATATAATGATAATGCACAGTTTTGTATATTTTCAATATATTTAATATAACTATATTTTTCTTGTGCTAATATGTAATTGATTATACGCTTCGCTTAAAGTCAGGATATATGCTTTAAATAAATAAGTATCGAAACTGAGAACTCAGCCTTCTAAGCCAACTGTCGGAAGAATATATGGTTTAATTATTGCTATCTGGCAACTCAGCCTTCTAAGCCAGATGACGGAGGAATATATGCTTTAAATAACTAAATCGCACAATCTGATAACAACTTTCTAAGCCAACTGGCTGATTAATATATGCTTTAATTAAATACATAGCGCAATATGGCAACTCAGCCTTGTAAGCCTACTGGCTGATTAATATATGCTTTAATTAAATAAGTATTGCTATCTGGCAACTCAGCCTTCTAAGCCAGATGATGGAGGAATATATGGCTTAATTAAATAATTATTACTATCTGGCATCTCAGCCTTCTAAGCCATCTGGCTAAGCGGCTTGGCTGAAGGACTCATATACGCTTGGCTCTCGCCAAGCGAAGACCCTCTCCTCCGGGTCCCCTCCTCATCTCTCACTCTCTCTCTTAGGTTAGGTATGCCCCTTTCGGGAGGTGAGGCCTTCCCAACTTCTCCCCCAAAGATGTCTCCCCTTTTCCTTAGGTTAGGTATGACCCATTTGGGGGGTGACGCCGTCCCACCTTCTCCCCCAAAAGAGGTCTCCTCCTTGTAACAAAGGGGGTGCGGGTTTGCACGCGTGCAACATTATGCAACATTTGCAATTACATTGCACTCTGACATTTTGCAACTATACTACTAGGTGTACCTAAGATACTGCGAGCCACGGGAGAGGACATGGCAGGTGCAGTATTCAAGACCCTCCAGGACTGGAATCTTCTGTACCACATCGTCGGAATATGTTTCGATACAACTGTTTCCAACACAGGAGACCACACAGAAGCAAGTACTCTCTTGGAAAAACGACTTAAGATGAAGCTGTGGAACCTGGCTTGTCGTCATCATGTACATGAGATTATTATAGGTAATATCCTTACTGAGCTGTTTGGTTCGAGCAGTGGTCCTGATGTGCTCATCTTCAAGAGATTCCAGGACTGGAATTCCATCGATCAAGCAAATTACCAAACTAGCCTCATTCCCATTGACGCGTCTGATGTCATCCTTGAATGGAATAATGAAGCCCTGGAATTCGCTTGAAATCTGCTCTCTGGTCCCTCTCAACGCGTGACGACTACTAAGAATTTTTGGAACTTATCATCATCTATTTGTGAGATCGTCCGGAAAGGGGAATACGATTCCGAGCTCCAGGAGCTTTTCACCACGCACGCTGGATGGCAAAAATTTTATATTGTCTCAAGATTTACTTGTTCAGGTGCAGTTTAGGCTCACCATCCACGAAGGGGTAGTTGTTGAGCAATGTAGTCTATTCATCTGTCTTCTCAACATGAATATGTGGTTCACAGCTCCGAATACAGTCCACGCCCCTTTAAATGACCTACATTCTCTGACCAAGCTCCGACGATACGGTAAAGTAAATGAGAAAGTTTCTTTGACCGCATTCAAAGCTCTGGAACGGCATCTGTGGTATATAAGTGATAGTTTGGTATCACTGGGATTTTTCGATGACAGGGTCTCCGAAAATCACAAATTGGCAATGGTGGATGCTGTTAGGAAGCCTGTAAGTAAAAACAGTGCTGTTAGGGTGCAAAAGGGAGAGAGAAGGATTTTACATTCTGATATAGATCTGGACCGATTCATTATAAGTAGATAATTGTCTTTGTTCGAAAGGCTGGGTATTAGAACAAAGTAGCTGGAAACTCACCTAAGGACGTGGCTCAGTAATGAGGCAAGAGTTAGCGAAAGCTCTGAAGTCGGTCAATGATTGTGCAGAAAGAGCCGTGAAACTGGTCAAGGACTTCAACCGGCTAAGGACAAAAGATGAAGATCAATACCAGTATCTGCTGCAGGTGGTAGAGCACCACAGGAAATAATTCTCAACTTGCAAAAAAAGCAGACCTGTGATTTTCCATATTAGTCTAAGAATATAATTTGTGTTTTTCTAATAATTTGTTTTTTATAAGCTCCAGCACTTGAGAATTACCTAATAAAAACTTATTTTGAAACTTTATTTTTACTTTGCGACCTCTAAATACATTCCTATTTTCTTCATTTTTGATGAGAAAGAAATTTTTCACCATTGTAACAAAATGAGAAGGTGGGGCAATGGAAATCGAGAGATTTTTTGTTTTTAGGTGTACCACGCTAATATATATACACCACCCTAATATATATACTGTATATATATATATATACACACACACAGGCGTACTTAGCATTTTTTCGCCCCTAGGCAAGGAAATTGTTACCACAGTAGTTTATATTTGTACTATTTGATATCACTAGTTTGCTATTAGAGGTTGCTGTTCTTTTTTATTTTAAAACTTATTTGTGGATCTATTTAATTTGTTAGTTCTTATAAGTTACTTATTTTTTATTTTTGTTTACTTTGCCCCATTTACGTATGCTGAAATACAACAAAATTTCCGCCATCGGCAGGTGCCTACTCTGCCGAGACGTAAATCTGCTTTTATATATATATATATATATATATATATATATATATATATATATATATATGGTGTTTCACAACTGGTCTGCCATATTTTAGGGGGGGGGGGTAATATCGAGCAAAAAAGTTCCTGCAACATTAGTGCTATTTCCAACCGTTGCGGAGCTACGGACGTTTTAAGGTGCGCGGAAAAAAATAAACGAGAGTATTCATTTGATGTATCTATTGCTATATTTTATGAGATACACCTTACAAATGTTCAAAATATCTGCCTCGGTTTTTAATGCACAGCTTCCTCGTTCCAAACAAGAGTCCACTGCCCATTGAATCATTTCGGAGTGTTCTCGTATGTAAGAAGCGGCATCCATAATCCGACGCAAGAGTTCCTCTCTCGTTTGTATTTTGGTCTTGTACACCATCACTTTCATAAGGCTCCATAAAAAGAAATCTAACGGGATTGGGTCCGGAGATCTCGGGGGCCAAGATATTGGACCAGCACAACCAATCCAACGAGTCCCGTACCGCTGATTCAAGTAATCCGTAACATGACGACCAAAATGTGGTGGCGCCCATCGTGCTGAGAGAACATCCTGCGCCTTGTCTCCAAGGGTCAGTCCTTCATCAAAAACGACAATTCGTTCGTCAGGAAATTTAGATAAATATGAGCAGTTAATCGTTGTCCTAAAACGAACGGTCCAATAAGCTGATCTCTAATTACACCGTACCAAACATTCACCGAGAATCGATGTTGAAAGTTTCCTTCAACGATACCGTGGAGATTATTGGCGGACCACAAGTGGGAATTTCGTCTATTGTTAATTCCATCCCGAATGAATTGTGCTTCATCACTAAACAGTATACGATTAAGAATTTGGCGATGCATGACCATCCACTGACAAAATTGAACACGTTTATCGTAATCATCCGGTTGGAGAGCTTGCACACGTTGCAAATGATAGGGATACAAACCCTCATCATGTATGGTTCGCCATATGGATTTACTAATTCGTCTAGAAATCCTTCGAACACTGGTAGTTGGGTTACGTTGTACTAGGTTCAGTATGTGCTCCTCCACAGCAACGGGCTGTCGTTCTACATGTTCTTTGTTACGTGGAACAATTGTCCCTGTTTCCCTTAATCTCTGGTGTGTCACTAAACACTTTCCTGTTCGGTATTCGGCAGTTCAGAAAAAGTCTTCGATATTCCTCAACTGCCGCTCTGCTGTTACCATTACATAATCTCTAAATGAAATGGATATCAGCGTATTCAGCGGGTGTGAACTGTTGATTCGTTTTGATTGTTCTCCTTAGCGCAACAAAGTGTCTTGTACCACAGATCAGAACCACCTGAAAGAAAAAACTGTGGATTAGTAGTGGTAACTTCGTTAACCTAAACTACCACCAGTGCTGCCATCTATCGAATTACCCACAAGAAGGGATTTGTTGTTTGCACATCATAAAACGTTCGTAGCTCCGCAACGGTTGGAAATAGCACCTGTGTTGTATTAACTTTTTTACTCGATATCACCCCTTCCCCAAATCACCCCCCAAAATATGGCAGACCGGTTGTGAAACACCCTGTATATACCTTTCAACCTTTCAAAGGTTCCGTGCGATGATTCCTCATTTCACGAAGGTCAAGCTTGTCGCCCCTCCTCTCGAGTTGGCCTGGTGAAGTACTGAGTTGGTTTCTTGTACTCTCCACCTCACATAGCCAGGTACTCCCGGCTCATTGGGGATTGTTCTGAGCCAGGCGTCTAATCTTCTTTTGAAGATGTCCACTGCAACACCATTCGTGTTTCTTAGGTTTTTGGGCAGCTGATTAAACAGTTTTGGTCCTCTCACAACAAAACTATTTTCTTTCCGGGTTAAGGATGTTCCCTGTCTCGCCTTTAATTTGGGAACATGACACAGTCTTCCTTTTCTACTTTCCACTTTGGGGAGTTACAGGGTTCATAGTAAGATGAGGGACTAGTTTCTCCATTATTTTCCAAGTGTAAATAATGGTGTATCTCTCTCTTTTCCTTTCCAGTGAATATAGGTCTAGTTTGCGTAACCTTTCCCAGTAATTTAGTTCTTTCACCCATTGATCTTGGCTGTGAAGCTTCTCTGAATCCCTTCCAGCTGTCTAATGTCTTCTTTTTTACATGGAGATGTTAGGACCGAGCAGTATTCCAATTTGGGTATGATCAGTGTTTTCAGTAGAGGAATCATTAAATTCCTATCCCTTCGTTTAAAGGTTCTCAGTATCTGCCCAGTTATTATCTTTGCTCTGTTTACTGCTATCTTATTTTGTGTTTCAAATTTCGCATCATCAGTCATTACAACTCCTAAATCTTTTGCTCTAGAATTTCTCTGAATTTCCTCTCCATTTGGGGTATAATATTCCATGGATTTTAGGTCTTCTCTTTTTCCGTACCGTAACAACTGAAGTTTCTCAGTGTTAAACTTCATATTGTTGTCTTCCATCCACTTGTAGATTCTGTTCATGTCGGTTTGCAAAAATCCCATATCTTCTGGGTTTCTTATTCTTCTACTGATCTTTGTTTCATCGGCAAAGGATGTTACTCTGCTGTGCTGTTCTATATATATATATATATATATATATATATATGTGTGTGTGTGTGTGTGTGTGTGTGTGTGTGTGTGTGTGTGTGTGACCTTCTTTTTTACATTTAAATGTAGCTTAAAGCCATTTCCCTGAATCCACTTCACAGATATGAGTACTTCGTTTGACGTGGAAGTCGGCTTTATATGCTGCTTCGAACTTCGAAAGAGCGTTCAAGGAAAACCACTTCGTAAGAATCAGATTTAAGAAGAGAAATATATATCAACTAAGGTCTTAAATATAGGCTTATACAAGTTCATTTGACTCTTTTACATACCCTTCTTAGGAAAATGTGTTTGGTAATTAATAAGACTCATTAAATATAGGCTAACACATCGTGAAAGCCTATTACTTTTGTATTTATTTCCATGTCTATCATTTACAAAATCCAGTTTTTTTAATAGTCTTCGTTGTGTGACGATTTTTTTCTATTATTTTACTCAGGCAACTTTGCAATTTCTTTGGCCTGTATAAAATTATGACAAAATACTTGGTGTTGTCCAATTGGTTCAAAATGGTCTTTCGTTTTTTACCATGCTTGAAGTGTGCGCAGACGACCTTTGCGAATGGATTTGGAAAGGCAACAAATAGATAAATTAGATTCTGTTTACTTTCCCTTACTATTTCCTCTTCCCATTTTTTTTCAAGGAAATCACAACCGAACAAGAAATAAGACCGAATAACAGTATTTGTAAAAGAAAAATCACATTTACCGTGTTTTCCTTTATGTGATAAATGTAGCGACATATTCTTGTTATGTTTGATGAAAATTAGAAGTATATCTGAACTTGAGAGAAAAAATTAAATACATTTTATTGAAACGTTCAATTAAAGATTAAGTAAACTAAATTAAACTGAAATAAGTAAAGTATTTTATACATTAATGGTAAACCTAAATGTATTGGACCACGGGTTCCCAACCTTTTTATGCCGACGTACCACTTTTTACCATCATGCTTTTCTAAGTACCACCATCAAGGAAAGAAGGTGATACTCAGAAAAATAAAATTGTAGGGAGTTGCAAGGACAAGACAAATCCTCAAAGACCTTTCGGTCCACTCGGGGAGGTTCCTGTTATTAAATTGTTAATTTTTAACTATTCTAGTAGTAGTAGAGAACTGGATAGAAAAGCATCAGGCTTTCTCTTTACCCTCTGCTCCCTCCCCGCCCGAGGCGTGTAAAGAAAAAGATTGCAAAAATACCTTGACCCTAGAAAAGTAGCCAAGAAAATTTTACAGGAAAGAGGAGAATATATAAGCTACCTCTACACTTACCCCATGCACACAGAGATCTTACACTAGATAACACCGCTGTATAAACTAACCAATACTATACTTGTGCCGATCGCATATCAACCAATTGGTATAGTCAGAAAAACCTCGAACATATGGAAGCAAGAATTAAGAAGAGAAATCAGATTTTCCACACCATAGCCTCACACTTCACGTGCATTCAACCACCCAAAAGAAAAAAAACTGTGTCGGCAGAAATGCAACTCTACCTCACCTCATCCATGCCATGCTTTTTTGTATTTGTTATGAAATGATTCCTACAGAATATGTTGCTACTCTATTCTGGGACATATTAAAAAGGCATGCAAGTGTGTGAGCGTGTTTTCTGTAATTGGATGTCTGTCCTGTGTATGTGTCTGCCAACTCTTTGAATGTTGCCTGAGTTTCAACTTGAGTCTCCCGTCGTGAAAGGTGTTATGCAGCAAGTGATATATTAAGTCGTTTATACTTCGCGGTGTTGTGCCACCACGAGAGTAGATAAAATCTCTTTCCGGCGAAGAATATCAGTGGGAGGTCCCTGTATACTTGTTCCTATGTACTTGTCCTTTATCATCTTATGGAGAATAAAAGTGTTTCGTGGGTCATCACCCGTTGTTGCCACGGCAAATTCAAGAGGCTCCCACGTAGAGGTGTTTATGAAAAAAAATAAGTTCCTCGATGGTTGATCATGCTATGTGGGACACAATCAACCAGAGACGTCTCAAAAGTTGGGGGAAGAATTGAGTGTTCGAGGAAATTTTAAACACATTCCCACACTGTTACTTATAATAATATTTTCTTAAATTATATGATATATGTGAGGACAGTCTTAAGAGAGGGGACTGTTGTGTTCAGTCGTGAATTTTCGCCTTATTTAAAACGTTATATTTAGTTTAACGATATTTATCAACATTTGTACTGAATCACAATCATGATTTTGGTCTTGCACGTTATCGTTAAATAACAGGCCTGCGATGATTCTGTTGTCCGAAATATTTTATCACTTGCATAGTAATTTTTGCACGCTGATTCCGAAAATAATATTCATTTTTTGCCATCAAATACAGATTTTTCACAAAATTTCCTATTTCATATTAAACTGGTCTACAGCCAAAATGCTTCGGAAATAAAAGTAGTCAATCTTTACTAATTTTGGGTCACTGAATATGAAAATGATGCCTAAAATTGCCAATTGGCTCTATTTATAAAGATATCAGGCAACCCTGCACCCTACTAACTGGACTGCATCTGTCGCATAATATGTAGACGCCTGTGACACATCGACGCATTGACTCTACTGCGCATGCGCGTAGTTATATTTTTTATTTTAATAAATTAATGTAAATATATACATATATATATATATATACAATAAAATGTAATTTTAAATTTATCTATTACATTAGGTATTTGTAAATAATTTATTAAAAGATAGATTGGATCATTTTAACATATTGCTTCTCATAATGTTTTTGATATTAATATAAATGGAATACCAACCTAATTTAAAATTATTTAAATGCAATGTAATTACATTAATATATTAAAATAAAAAAAAAATAACTACGCGCATGCGCAGTAGAGTCAAGGCGTCGATGTGTCACAGGCGTCTACATATTACGCCACAGCATCAGTTCATTCGCGGAAGTCATACAGTGCACCCTTCTCAAACTCTTTTTGTTTGCTTTTGAAACTGAATTTTTTTCAGCCTAATTTGAACAAAGATGCCACGTAATTGCGTGAACAGTGTATATAACTTCTGTTATGTTTGTGGAGAATTGACTTTTGCATCACAAAAGCGTGCTATAACCGCCGTGATTAGGAAAGCCTATCACCTTTATTTTGGCTGTAAGATTGGAGATCAAGACAAGAGCTGGGCCCCACACATATGCTGCAATATTTGTGCAACAAACCTTCGCCAGTGGTTGAATCGGAAAAGGAAATCTATGCCTTTTGCAGTGCCAATGGTGTGGAGGGAACCAACAGATCATGTCAGCAATTGTAACTTCTGCATGGTGCCTCCAGTCAAGAAAGGTATTTGCAAGAAGAAAAAGTGGATTTTACAATATCCGAATATACCCTCTGCTATACGCCCGGTACCTCACGGTGAAGGACTACCCGTTCCTGAGCCCCCACACTCATTCTCCCTAGAGTCAGAGGACGAGGAGAATGAAGGAACCTACGAAACTTGTGAGCCTTCAACTTCACAAGACCCTGAATTTGTTTATAACTTGACATCTTCTAAACCGCACATGATAAGGCAGAGCTGTTGGGCTCCAGATTGCAGCAGTGGAATCTTCTCGCTGAAAATGTTAGAGTGTGTAAGTTTCGTGACCGTCAAAAAGATTTTGTCCCATTCTTCATCATGGAAGGTGACCTTGTAGCTTGCAACGACATCGATGGTCTGATGGCAGCTCTCAACATTATTCACAATCCTGATGAGTGGAGACTGTTCATTGATTCATCGAAGTTGAGTCTAAAAGCTGTTTTGTTGCATGTTGGCAACGTATTGCCATCAATTCCAGTTTGTCATGCAGTCCACATGAAGGAAACATATGACTACATGAGACTGCAACATTTTGAACTGCATAAACTATGAAGAACATCAGTGGCAGGTTTGTGGTGACTTGAAAGTTGTTGCTATCGTGCTTGGACTGCAGCCGGGCTACACTAAGTATTGCTGTTTTCTGTGTGAATGGGATAGTCGGGCTAGGACTTCTCATTACATCAAGAAGGATTGGCCACTCTGACACTCATTGGAACCTGGAACAAAAAATGTTCAGTATCCTCCACTTGTAGAATCGAGCAAGATTTTGTTACAACCCTTACACATCAAACTAGGCTTCATGAAAAATTTTGCTAAAGCTATGGATAAAACGGGGGCAGCTTTTAAGTACCTCGGTAGTAAATTCCCAAAGCTCAGTGAAGCAAAAATCAAGGAGGGTGTATTTGTTGGTCCAGAGATCCGCGAACTTCTTAGAGATGAGGAGTTCGACCGTATCCTAGGTGGTGAGGAGAAGACAGCGTGGAATGCTTTCCGATTAGTAGCAACCAATTTTCTCGGAAATACCAAAGCTGACAATTACAGGGAGCTGGTGGAAAACCTGCTGTTGTCCTATCAAAAAATGGACTGCAATATGTCTTTAAAGATACATTTCCTCCATTCGCACCTGGAATTTTTTCCGGCGAACTGCGGAGCAGTCAGCGATGAACATGGTGAACGTTTCCACCAGGATATCTCAGCGTTGGAGAAACGCTACCAGAGAAAATGGAGTCCATCATTGTTAGCAGACTACTACTGGACAATAACAAGCGATGCTCCAGAAGTTGAATACAAGAGACAATCAAAGAAGCGAAGGGTTGAATCAATATAAGTGACTGCATTATATAGGTATGTTACTAATATATGGTATACATATACGCAAAATGTGTAACTTAAATTTTCTTGGAAACTGTAGCCAATCGACTGTTTTTATGGTCATATTCGTTTTCAGCACCCCAAAATCCATAATAGGAAATACATTTTATCTCCGAAGCACAAACTTTTTCAAAATTTGTAGACCAGTGTTATTTATCCTTATGAACACAGATATTCCATTATAATTACCTGTATGTCAATGTTATATGTTCTTGGACTTGGTTTTCCCCCCTCCACCCCACCTTCCCCAAGTTGGGGTACCTTGACTATCACTGCGGCGTTGCTACATGTACGGAGTCGCCTGTGAGGCGAAGAACATTACATATGCGGGCAAGTGTACATGAAGGTCATATGACAGAGACGGTAATAAGTAAATCAAACAGCTTTGCGTACCTCCTAACAGTGAAAATAGAAAAACTAAACGTGATACTGATAGTCATCTATAGACCTGCAAACACTCCAACCGAAAAATTCTCGGAGGCCATTGATGATATCAGAAACCTAATAAAGGCCATAAACCCTCCATCCCCCAATATAATGATCTGCGGAGACTTTAACTTTCCATTTATAAAATACAAAAAGGTGGATAGGAATATATATATATACAGCAGGACAAGGGGGGCACAAGAGAAGACCAGGAGCAATTAAAAATGTTGATGGCTCTCACAAACGAGTTTATGCTGACACAGGAGATAATAGAAAATACCAGAAAAAATAACTGCCTAGATCTGGTATTCACGAATAACACGAACTTGATTGCTGATATAAAAATAACCCCAAACATTATCTCAGACCACAACTTAATCGACATATCAACAAATATGGCGACAACATTAAAAGACATTACACATATTGAAGAAAGAAGCAAATTCGGGGCCTTTAACTTAGCGATGTAGTGAGAGCTATAGGAAAAATGAAACCACATTCAGCGGCAGGTCCGGACAAGTGGAACACATTATTGATTAAAATTCGTAAAAATTAAATAGCTACACCCTTATACTGGATATGGAGACGATCCCTAGACACTGGGGAAATACTGAGCATCTTGAAAAGATCAAACATTGTCAGGGAATAGATCTTAAGCAAAGAACTATAGACCAATGTCATTGACGTTCCACCTCACCAAAATATTTGAAAGAATAGTTAGAGAGAAAATCTACGATTTCTTGGAGATACTGGAAAGATTCAACGAAAATTAGCACGGATTCCGATCAAGAAGATCATGCTTATCACAACTTATAGAGCACTATAACAATATCCTAAATGCACTGGAAGGCAATGACAACTACGATGTCATATCCACCGATTTTGCTGAAGCTTTCGACAAATGCGATCAGATCATGGCATAATAGCACATAAAATGAAATATATAGGAATAACAGGCAAAGTTGGAAAATGGATCTACAACTTCCTCAGAAAACGTCTACAGGTCATCAAAATTGAAGGTATATCATCATCAGAATCGGAAGTACACAGCTCAGTACCACAAGGTACAGTACTGGCGCCACTCCTGTTCATTACATCATGCTAACAAACATAGACAGTGGAGTAAATAGTAACTGTATAGTAACATCATTTTAGACGATACAAAGATCAGCAGAAAAATCAGTGAAGCAAATGAAGTAGAGGCCTTGCAGACGGACACGAACAAAATACACAAATGGTCAGAAGAGAACAATATGACATTTAACACCGATAAATTTCAGCTTTTGAGATATGGTAGAAATGAGGAACTTAGACTGCATATTATGCTCCAGACAGGCAGGAAATTCAGAGAAGCACGAAAGCGATCGAATTGCGAGTAATAATGACAGATGATGCGAAACTCGAAACACAAAGTCAGATAGCGATAAATAAAGCAAAAAGAGCCGCGGGACAGGTACTGAAAACGTTCAAAAGAAGGGACAGAACACTAATGATTCCCCTACTAAAAACATTGATTATACCAAAACTTGAATACTGCTCAGTCTTGACGTCCCCATATAATAAGGAAGAAACTAATAAGTTAAAGGAAACCCAGAGACATTTCACAGAAAAGATTGATGGCCGCGAAGAGCTCAACTACTGGGAAAGACGACGTAAACTAAATTTGTACTCCTTGGAAAGAAGAAGAGAGAGGTACACCATAATTTACGTATGGAAAATGATGAAAAACCTGGTACCAAACCTCAAACTAAACCCAATTGCCATTCAAACAATGCTGGAAAATAGGAAAGGCAGAATGTGTAGTGTTCCCAAATTAAAGGTCTGACAAGGAACCTCTTCAACGTTGAAGGAAAATAGCTTGGTTGTCATGGGGCCAAGACTTTTTTAACCAGCTTCCAAAGGACCTCATAAACGTTACAGGGGTGAAAGTTGAAGTCTTCAAGAGAAGACTAGATGACTGGCTCAGGACGGTGCCAGATGAGCTGGGTGTACCTGGCTATGTGCAGTGGAGAGCGCCAGAAAACAACTCGCTCCTCCAACAAGCCATGCCTAGAGGCGGGGCCACCAGCTTGACCTTCGTATGAAGAGAGACCAACACAGAACATCAACGAGGTGTATATACCTTTCAACCTTTCAAAGGTTCCGCGCGATGATTCCTCATTTCACGAAGGCCAAGCTTGTCGCCCCTCCTCTCGAGTTGGCCTGGTGAAGTATTGAGTTGGTTTCTTGTACTCTCCACCTCACATAGCCAGGTACGCCCGGCTCATCGGGATTGTTCTGAGCCAGGCGTCTAATCTTGTTTTGAAGATGTCCATTACAACACTATTCGTGTTCCTTAGGTCTTTGGCCAGCTGATTAAACAGTTTTGGTCCTCTCACAACCAAGCTATTTTTTTCAGGATTAAGGATGTTCCCTGTCTTGCCTTTAATTTGGGAACACGACACAGTCTTCCTTTTCTACTTTCCACCGTTGTTTCGGGAGTTACAGGGTTCAGAGTAAGATTAGGAACAAATGAAAAATGAGGTTACCACCCGGGAATCGAACCCGGGATCTTCCGATTGCCGGTCAGATATGCTATCCACTACACCATGGCCCTCGATTAATCAAATGCCGTAATTCTCCTACATACGAGTAGAAACCAATGCCCTGAGGGGGCACCTTCGCATGCCGTAACCTCATTTTTCATTTGTTCGTTCTTCCTCCTCATCTTGTGTGGAACGTTCTTCTACACAAGCGTCGTTCTTTACATATATATATATATATATATATATATATATACAGTGCATTCGAAAAGTCTCTCCGCAGCGCTATGTTAAACGCATAGGAAATTGAAAAACTACAATGTTTTCACTCAACCATGATTTAGTAATTTTATTACCTAACCTTTTGATTTTACAGCATGTGTTGAAAGTGTTTTCCACCATTTTCCAGGCACAGAGCAACTCGTCTACACTTGTTGTCAAACACTTTTTTTAAAGTGTTGGTTGATATTGAAGCAATGTAAGTGGATATTGTGGTTTTTAAATTCTGAATTGTTTTCGGGCGGTCTTTATAAACAACACCTTTTGCTGCTCCCCACAAGAAAGAGTCGGGCGGCGTAAGGTCTGGGGATCGTGGAGGCCAAAGCCCCCTTGAAATTATGCGATCCCCAAACACATCATGCAGTAGCTCCATCGAAAAGTGAGCAGTGTGTCCCGTGGCACCATCTTGCTGAAAGTGTGCATTCAGTATTTCCATTTCGTTTAGCTGTCCAATAAATGGATACAGAATTTCTGAACAGTATCGTTCAGCATTTATCGTGTTCTCAAAGAAAATGGGACCGACAATTCGCTTTCTTGATATTACAACCCAAACGCTGATTTCCTGGTCGTGCAATGGTGTTTCATGAATAGTGTTTCATGAACTTTTTACCAAGCTATCGACACACACTATTGTCACGATCCCAACTCTGTCAAAGTACTGACACGATCGAGTTTAAACCGGCTGAAACCGGCTTAGCGCGCATATATTGGCTATAGCATGTTGACTGCGGAGAGAATTTTCGAACGCACTGTGTGTGTGTGTGTGTATATATATATCATCGATACATTCATAGTTTAAATGGAAGTATGAAGAATAAAAGTAAATAATCATTTTTACACAGAACACCATTCCGCCCATACGCCCATTTCATGGGTCAAAATACTGACGAAGCTTTCTTACGTGGTTCATTACCTTTGAAAGCAAAAACGCTCCGCGTTAATCTAGTCCAAAGAATATCCGCCCTCACATTCACGTGATTGCAATTTTATTTAGTTTGTATTGCAGACACCCCAGTTATTATCAGTTTTGGTATATGATACTTCAGGAGCAAGATGCACCGCAAGTTTGTCTCCTCCCCAAAGCAGCACAAATTTACCTGCATCAATCACAGTCACACAAGTACTACCTTAAGATTGCTCTATACCAGTGATTCCCAAAGTTTTTTTGGCTGTGACCCTAAACTGGCCACCAATAGGACCTCCTGACCCTCAAACTTATGATAAAATTTAAATATGTATATGCGCCTCGGTGATGTAGTAGTTAGCGTCGCTGACTACGAATCCATCGGCCCCGGGATCGAGACCCGGTGACGGCAGCCGGCGAGCAGCAAAACCCAGCTGTTCATCCTTCCGCACAATAAAGAAAGTGGTGACCTAGTGTTAAGACGCTGGGCTGATGGTGAGGCGTGGTTCGGATCCCACGTTAAACTGTAGGTCTAAGGGGGAATGAAAAGCTTGACCATGGTCAGAATGAACAATTCGGACGGAAGCTAACCAAAGATTAATCAAAGGTTAAATATAAATTAAATTAAGAAAGGGTGAATGTAGTAACCCTTCGCGACCCTACTTAAGGAACCCCGTGACCCTGATTTGGGTCGCGACCAGAGGTTAGGAACCACTGCTCTGACAAACCGGATCAAAACCCATAAGTATCCGCAATCGCAAACCGACCGTATACAGGCCTGTATTTCGTTTAGAATAATATTTTCTATAAATGTGGATTCAACATGTAAAAATGGTCTCTGTAAACTCATATTGAATAGAATTTAAAGAAGACTACGTCTCG
Organism: Bathynomus jamesi; assembly: GCA_023014485.1. Lineage (NCBI taxonomy): Eukaryota > Metazoa > Arthropoda > Malacostraca > Isopoda > Cirolanidae > Bathynomus > Bathynomus jamesi. The sequence goes on from JAJOZX010000672.1 coordinate 659,948, forward strand.
TGGTCTAATAATCTCCAAAAGCCAACCCCAGAGTCTAATTTTGACAAAATTTTAATACATTACCTTCTCTTTGTTGTGCAATCGCGATTTAAATATAAATCTTTATAATCCAGTTTAGTCCCTTCTTTCTCATTCCTGCAAATATTATTGAGTTTTTTCACCCCTATTCCTTCTATTGTCACCACTATTAATATTATTATTGATATTACCAATATTAATACAGTTATTATTCTTTTTATTGTTAATTCTAGACAGAACACCTCCGCCGGCCCAGTATTATGACCGAAAAATATTCGAGTGCATATAAAATGCAATGTTGGTCAATTGTTGCATGGGGCCAACCCCCTTCCCCCATTGTTGCAAGGAGCCATCCCCACCCCCCATGGTGCCAGTGCCATAAAAAATAAAAAAATAAAAAGGGAAGAGGGTATGCAAGCAAGGGGGAGTGGTTTATCCCTCAAGCTGCCACCCAAACCTAACCTAAGAGAGAGGAGGACAGAGGAGAGAGAGCATCCTTCGACTGGAAACCCAGGCGCATAATATCGCTCTTGACTTCACAGTCGGCTTAGAAGTCTTAATCCGCCAGTTGGCTTAGAAGGTTTCATTTATATATATATATATATATATATATACTATATATATATATATATATACACACACACAGTATATTTATCCAACGCAGTCCACTTAAAGACATATTGCAGCCCATTTTTTGATAGGACAACAGCAGGTTTTCCACCAGCTCCCTGTAATTGTCAGCTTTGGTATTTCCGAGAAAATTGGTTGCTACTAATCGGAAAGCATTCCACGCTGTCTTCTCCTCACCACCTAAGATACGGTCGAACTCTTCATCTCTAAGAAGCTCGCGGATCTGTGGACCAACAAATACACCCTCCTTGATTTTTGCTTCACTGAGCTTTGGGAATTTACCACCGAGGTACTTAAAAGCTGCCCCCGTTTTATCCATAGCCTTAACAAAATTTTTCATGACGCCTACTTCGATGTGTAAGGGTTGTAACAAAATCTTGCTCGATTCTACAAGTGGAGGATACTGAACATTTTTTGTTCCAGGTTCCAATGAGTGTCGGAGTGGCCAATCCTTCTTGATGTAATGAGAAGTCCTATCCCGACTATCCCATATTCACACAGAAAACAGCAATACTTAGTGTAGCCCGGCTGCAGTCCAAGCACGATAGCAACAACTTTCAAGTCACCACAAACCTGCCACTGATGTTTGTCATAGCTTATGCAGTTCAAAATGTTGCAGTCTCATGTTGTCATATGTTTCCTTCATGTGGACTGCATGACCAACTGGAATTGATGGCAATACGTTGCCAACATGCAACAAAACAGCTTTTAGACTCAACTTCGATGAATCAATGAACAGTCTCCACTCATCAGGATTGTGAATAATGTTGAGAGCTGCCATTAGACAATCGATGTCGTTGCAAGCTACAAGGTCACCTTCCATGATGAAAAATGGGACAAAATCTTTTTGACGGTCACGAACCTTACACACTCTAACATTTTCAGCGAGGAGATTCTACTGCAGTAATCTGGAGCCCAACAGCTCTGCCTTACTCTTTGGCAGTTCTAAATCTCTGATAAGGTCGTTTAATTCATTCTGAGTTATCATGTGCGGTTTAGAAGATGTCAAGTTATAAACAAATTCAGGGTCTTGTGAAGTTGAAGGCTCACAGGTTTCGCAGGTTACTTCATTCTCCTCGCCCTCTGACTCTAGGGAGAATGAGTGTGGGGGGCTCAGGAACGGATAGTCCTTCGCCGTGAGGTACCGGGCGTATAGCAGAGGGTATATTCGGATATTGTAAAATCCACGTTTTCTTCTTGCAAATACCTTTCTTGACTGAAGGCACCATGCAGAAGTAACAATTGCTGATATGATCTATTGGTTCCCTCCACACCATTGGCACTGCAAAAGGCATAGATTTCCTTTTCCGATTCAACCACTGGCGAAGGTTTGTTGCACAAGTATTGCAGCATATGTGTGGGGCCCAGCTCTTGTCCTGATCTCCAATCTTACAGCCAAAATAAAGGTGATAGGCTTTCCTAATCACGGCGGTTATAGCACGCTTTTGTGATGCAAAAGTCAATTCTCCACAAACATAACAGAAGTTATCTACACTGTTCACGCAATTACGAGGCATCTTTGTTCAAATTAGGCTGTAAAAAAATTCAGTTTCGAAAGCAAACACTAAAATGAGTTTGCGAAGGGTGCACTGTATGACTTCCGCGAATGAACTGATGCTGTGGCGTAATATGTAGACGCCTGTGACACATCGACGCCTTGACTCTACTGCGCATGCGCGTAGTTATATTTTTTTTATTTTAATAAATTAATGTAATTACATTGTATTTTAATAATTTTAAATTAGGTAAGGTTAAGTTAGGTTAGTATTCCATTTATATTAATATCAAAAACATTATGGGAAACAATATGTTAAAATGATCCAATCTATTTTTTAATAAATAATTTACAAATACATAATGTGATAGATAAATTTAAAATTGCATTTTATTGTGTATATATATATATATATGTATATATTTACATTAATTTATTAAAATAAAAAAATATAACTACGCGCATGCGCAGTAGAATCAATGCGTCGCTGTGTCACAGGCGTCCACATATTACGCGACAGATGCAGTCCAGTTAGTATGGTGCAGGGTTGCCTGATATCTTTATAAATAGAGCCAATTGGCAATTTTAGGCATCATTTTCGTATTCAGTGACCCAAAATTAGTAAAGATTGACTACTTTTATTTCCGAAGCATTTTGGTTGTAGACCAGTGTAATTAATATGATCATGAACAGCGTTGAACTCCATGTTTACTAGTTTTATACAGTAATAAGGTTCCATTATGATTACTGCAAGTCTATATGAACATCTACCACAATACAACTTTTAATATACTCGTGAATTTGAACCAAAAATAGACAATAAACCACCAACCTCCACACTCCCTCATTCCCCTTCCCTATCCACAGTCTCGCGTATATTAAATCATTATGTAACAATACATATCCAACATCTCCCGTTGCAAGGAAGTTCAAACCGCAGCCGTCAGCAGGTAAATTTATACTAACACTGTTTTGGGATACACGAGGCCCTATCCTTGAACATTATCTGGAGCGTGGAACAACAGTAACAAGCGCATCGTATTCTGACATGCTTCGGAATGAGTTAAAGCAAGCAATTCGCACAAAACGAAGAGGGAGCTTGTCGGAAGGTGTTATTCTGTTACACGACAATGCCCGCCCTCATACCGCTGCACAGACTAGAAGATGCCTTCAAGAACTTAAATTTGAAGTTCTCGACCATCCAGCCTACAGTCGAGACCTGGCACCTCCGGATTTTTACCTGCTTGGACCACTAAAAGACGCTTTGAGAGGTCAGCGATTCCAAGGCGATGATGACCTGAAGGAGGCGGTGCATGACTGGCTACGCACACAGCCAAAAACATTCTTTTGTGATGGCATTAGGAAGCTTGTACATCGCTGGACTAAGTGTATTGAGAAACAGGGAGACTATGTTGAGAAGTGATGTGTTTATAATCTATCAGATGTGAAAATAAAATTGTGTAAATAAAAAGTGCGGATACTTATTGAATTACCCTTGTATTTGTATGGTGTGAAATAAATTATTAATCGGTTGCTTCTATTTTTTTTTTTTACAATTTTCCTTCAGTCTGCCTTTGCGCCTCGGGCCTCAAGTAGTTTAAATACGGCTCTGTATATAGACTTGCAGTAATCATAATGGAACCTTATTACTGTATAAGACTAGTAAACTACACGGAGTTCAACGCTGTTCACGGTCATATTAATTGTTTATCTTTATGAATAGAGATATTACATTATAATTACCTGTATGTCAATGACTGCACATTCACTTGTCCTTTAAATATATATGTCTGTGCTATATGTTGTTGGACTCGGTTGTCCCACCTCCACCTCCACTCAACCCCACCTCCACCCCACCCCACTGCGGCGTTTCCACATGTACGGAGTCTCCTGTGAGGCGAAGAACATTACATATGCGGGCATCTGTACATACAGTATATAGCACAGCCACCTTTACGTCTCGCTGTTCTATCCGCTCTTAGTAAGTTGAAACCCTCTATATTTATCTTTCTTATCAATTCAATGTTCGCAGTTTTCACAATTTCCTTGGCAATCCTTAAGATGAGATTCTGTGAGGCATGCGATGTCCGCCCTTGTTTCGTTCATAAATCCTTTCAGATACGAAACTTTGTTGAGTGATTGGTTTAGTCTTATTCCTTGCATATTAGCCAGGACAATATTTATGTTCTTTGTTTTTCGTTCCCCCTTGCGCACTTCAAGTTCGTTTTCCTTCGGTATCGCTTGTTTCGTTGCCCTATGGCCCTCCAGGAGAGCTCCGTTTCCACCTACCTGTTTTGATAGCTTCTTGCTCGGAAGCGGTTTGGCTCGGGGGTTTCCATCTGTGTCAACTGCATGCGTTGAATAACATTTAGCAGCCATATCGTGTCTGCGATGTTGAAAAATATTTTTTTTCGCTTTTTGTGTTCCTATTGTTAATCCTATTGTTATTGTTATTCATATTGTCTTTTAAACCTTGTCCTCCTATGGGTTCGACGGGAGATGTTGACAGTCGCATTTTTTTCAGTATTTGCAGGTTCCATATTTTGCGTAAGTCCTGCAGATGTCCGAGTGGTAGAACCTGCATCTCTCTCCGAATTTACAATGACCATTAATATAAAAGAAATTGCATATTGCGGGATGTTCATATATACATTATCCTCTTTTATATCTGCAATTATCTTTTATATAATATCTGCGTATAATTCCTTCCCATATTTACTCGGAGCCTTTGCTTTTTGCTCCTTATTGGGTGACAGTTTCACTCCGTTTTCTTGATTGCACGTTTGTCTTTCCCGATTTGTGCTATTTGTGCTAATGTCCTTCGTTGCGTTTATACTATCTGTTGTCTTTATACTCTCTGTTGTCTGTATGGTTTCGGCCTCGTTGTGTAACGGGATTTGATTTATTTCTACTTCGCCTTTCTTCGTTTCTTCCGTTTTTCTCTGTTCTTCATTCACACTTTCCTCTTTTATTTTCTTCTCGTAGTCTTTTTCTGCTTTAAAAATCGTAAAAGAGTTTATTTCAGTCATGCAGTTTTCGCAGAAAAATTTTATCCCACAAGATGCTTTGCGTTCGTTGTGAGGGAGATTTTTTCTTCTTCCCATTCTAGGCATCTGAAATAAAAAAGCAACTGGCAGAGATCACACCTCATCGCCTTTGCTTCATTTTTCGCATTGTGGCAGATACCATAGAGTTCCAGGAATTTATTTACTATTTCCATGTTACTGATAAAGTGTAGCCGCTGGTGCACAAAATTGACTCAAAAGGGGTATTATGGGAAGTATCGAAAGGGGGTTGACTCAAGTTGAGTGAGGGAAAGTATTCTCCGTTACTTCGGGGCATAAGGGATGTGGCACGCTGTATACAGTACTTCTCACTGATTGGTGCTCGCAACTGTGGCCACGGGGGATAATTGGGGGTATCTGTAGGAATTTCGATGGGCAGCTAATTTCCTTCACAAAGAAACACTCGTAGAAATGCTGTATAGATTAATTCGCTTCGTTTTTATTAACTTTTTATATATAAAATATATATATATATATATATATATATATATATGCCGCGATTTTTACTTTTAAATCACTGTGCACTATGAATGAACTCAAAATATCGGCACCGTTTTAAACTGATTAACTGCAGGATTTTTAATCTAATACCGCTTTTGTTCGGAGTTCGATCGAAACACGTGTAACTGTCACATCACACGGGCAAAACAAGCTCTATATATATATATATATATATATATATATATAATAGCGCCGAAGTTATGAGGGCAATTTATGTTTGCAGCTTGGTTAGTTACAGAAGCTTAATTTGAAGATAGGCTGATGTAATTTAATGTTGCTCCCTGGAAGGCCTTCTTTGGCATAGATTTCTCCTGGCAACGAGGACCTACAGGCAGAGATGGGCAAGATCACCAACTTTGGTGATCTTGAAGATCAAGATCAGATCACCAGAAAAATGTGATCTTGAAGATCAAGATCAGATCACCAGAAAAATGTGATCTTGAAGATCCAGATCAAGATTGTGATCTTGAAGATCACTTTTCAAGATCACTTTTTAAGATCACTTTTATATGAATTGAAAAAAGTTGTACTCTTGTAGAGTAAACAAAAACAAATTATTTTGTTAATCACTCCTGAAAAGTATCACTCCTAATACTCCCCTGAGGGCTGAGGCAATACAAGCATCGCATCCTACCCATGTCACCTGATCTAAACCACGGGGATTGACGATTCCCCTTTCAGTTTTTCAGGTGGTAAACTTAAAACTTAGTATTATCATAACTTATCAGCAAAGAAAAAACTATTAAATGACCTACATATAGTTTTTAGTTCTATTTTTCTCAATTCTCATTTCACCAGGTCCATAACCCATATCAATGAATGGTCAGCATATATAAGTAAACATTTTTTACATAGAATTTAATTTTACAGTTTTACTGCAGTACGCAATTACTGACAATATAAGGGTAAAAACCGCAAGTTAAGAGTGTTAATTTAATGTTCAACCGCTGTAAACATTTGCTTTCAGCAAAACCAATTGTTCAAAGTTACCATCCGAGAGACGACTTCGTTTGGGGCTATGAACCATGCCAGCAAACGAAAACAACCGTTCCACTGGTGCAGAGGAAGGTAGCGTGGTGTTATACCTCTTGAAGATCTTCTTTATAGCAGGATACCTATCTAAAGAGTCGAGTGCCTTACTGGTGTCCTGCAAATAATTGAGGACTTCCAAGTCTTCCTTGTTGTTAGGAGCAGAGAATGAGCTGGCCATAGTTCTGAAGAAATCGTCTTCAGATGATGAGTCTGAGTTCACCGAACTATTACCACTGCTGTCAGAATTACAATTTCTTACAGCCATTTGCAGCTTGTCTTTTACTTGAGACTTGATTGCTTCATGATCGCCGAAATTAGGCCCTTGCAACAATGATATCCATCTAAGTTTGAAATACGGATGAGATACTGAGGCCAAAACGGCATCAGTTACCTCGGGGCTCAACGACAAAAAATGACCAAATCTGGCATTGAAGCCAGAGACGACTGCTGCCAGTAATGGCATGCAGTGTCTCAAGCGCAGGTCGTTTGGTTGGATAGGCTCCAATCTTGCGAGGGCATCTTGAGTCACTAGGACTGTTGGAAGAAGACAACCGTAGTAGCATTCTTTCTCTGCCTGTAATTGTTGAGGGCTGCTGCAATTGGTTTTAGAACAGACAAATATTCTGAAATAAATTCCAATTCATTGTCTTTGAGGATGGGTAGATTCAGTTCTTCAAGAGCTACATTCACGTCGTTCTTATGTTTATATATTTGGCTTAATGAGTCGTACATTGAGTTCCATCGGGTGACGCATGGGTACCTAAATTGGACGCCAGTTATTTCCTGTATTTTTTCTGCTGACTTGGGTTTACCAGCAGCATTCCACAGCGCCGAACATTTTCCCATTGCAGAATGCTTTATCTTCTTTAGTCCAGGTGAATTCAGTCCTTTATCTGCATCAGTTGTTGCTACCAAGTTCAATGTGTGGGAGGCACATCGAATATGGGATGATAGTTTCACTGACTCCTCTCCATGCTCTCCTGAATGTTCAGGAAAGTTGCTGATGATAACCTCTTCATCTGAATCTTTTTCATCATCATCTTCATCTGCATCATCTTCATCAATGTCGTCAGTACGATTCTGAACACGAACACCGAACTCTTTAAAGCATTTCACCATGTTCGATGCATTGTCGGTGACTGTAGATACAACTTTTCTATAAGATAAACCATGCTCCGAGTTGATCCTGTCCAATATTCCAGCAATTTTATCAAAGCTATGTGTTCCACGAAATCTTCGGCATGCCAGTGCAGCTGATCCTCGCGACAAGTCATCATTGATCTGTAATGTAAGAATATAAAATCAATGTTTGTATGAACATTTTTTTAAGCTTAATTTAATAATATTGGTTAGACACGCACCAGCTAAACTGCGCCACCAAACATTGAAGAGAAGAACTATGTGATATAAAGGAGGCAATTCAGCGATGAGTCGCCTACCATACCACCACATCAGTGACCCATCCCATAAGAGCAAAATGTGGAAGAGTCCATATTCACAGCCTGTGAATATGGACTCTTCCACATTTTGCTGTGAATCAGACACAATGACAGATGACAGAATCAGTGAATTAGTGTGAAATTACTGTGAATCACAGCAAAATGAAGACTCACCAAATTAATGAATGAGGAACACATGTCGAATAATTGAAAAGATTATACTATAAGTCTATCAGACTATCAGTCTATCACCAATGGTCAATTTATCAATTATATAAAAATAATACACTAAATCAATAGCATACCTAATGCGCAGTGACTCCCATGAAACTGCGGTGATTAGTTGACCATATGTCGCATGTAACACACACATGGTCAACTGCTGCCAGTTTTGCTTGTATGTCTTCCTTCATTGTACTGGTTGTTGTTGCAAGAGATCTAGCCAGGGTGCGTCTAGATGGCACCTGAACAGCCGGGTTGACGTCTGAAAAAAATATTTAAAAATTAAAACAAATACAATAGATTAGCTATGGAAAAAATATCAAAATATTTAGCTAGGCTAGCGATAGTCTAATGTTCATACAAATAATATGATTAATTATTTTAATCAGATATTAGCTATGGAAAAAATAGCAAAATATTTGAGTTATACTAACATGAAAGAAGATCCTTAAATTCATGTAGTTCAACTAGGCTCAATGGTAGGAGCCCATTAGCCACAAGCGAGAGAATCTTCTTTTCAAGGATATCCTTGCATATTGGTGGTCCTGGTTTTTGCTTGGAAATGTGGAACATGCTTAGTGTTGACTGCTTGGCAATTTTGGCACGGCCAGCATTGCTGCCGCTGGCATCTTCTTCTTTAGCTGGACGCTTGCGAGATTTCTTCTCCGATTCATATTCACCCAAAAGATCCGAATGTAGTTTCTGCACAAGAAAAAAATTATTATCATGCGGAGAGACTTCTTGAACACCCTGTATAATATTTATCAGAGTATCAAACTTCTAGTTGAAATTAATACTTAACAAGATTCTAAAATTTTGTTATCTTTAACTAAAATTATTTTCACCATGATCAGTGCATTTTTATCCTATGTTAAATTGAAAGCCGAATTTCGTCCTTCAGTAACTAAATAGGAGAAATTACAGACATGGATCAGACAGAGAGAAAGACAGATACACCTGGCGTTTTATTATAGTTGGATATCGGCAGTTTTTAATGTAGTTACTAGTCCATAATCTATTAATATCTGAAGTGCACAATATATTCAAATGGACGTCTATGTAAATGTAGCATTAGTCTTGTATGGCACCAGTCACTTAAAATATGACTTGAACCATTATGTTAATGTTGCTACTTACTACTTAGTTACTAAGTAGTACTAACCCTGAGGTGCCTCAGAAGATTGCCTGTTGAGTCGAGGCCAGCAGACAGAATTGTAGTTTTCTTTGTACACTGCCTACAAATAACTTTGATACTGTTTCCAGTTTTTTCGACAATTTGAAAATATTTTCCGTTCAATAGCACAGATTGATCCTTATTACCAACATTGTTATCTAAATATATTGAATACTGTTCTGGTGACAACCTAGAATATTTGGTTCCCTTGGGAGCCTGTTGAAGTTGTAAAATTGCACTCATTATTAAAAAATTCAATCTGTAAATAAAATATGTTTAGAATTAATTTATTATGAATACGGACCTATAGGCTATATTTTATGCCTATATATAATAATATATTAATAGAACACTTTTAACATAATTGCACAGTAAATTACACTTTTTACGAGCCTAAATTCCACAGCAACTACACCTTCCATGAGCCCACGCATGACGCAAGTCACCCAACTAACAGAAAACATAAACAGTCGGTGTTGAACAAAGTTGCCACCAGATGTCGCTTGGACAAAAAACAAATGACATTCGCATAGCGGCATATTTAAGAATCTGAAATTAAAAGTGATCTTGAAGTCTAAAGTGATCTTCAAGATCAAGATCACAAGAAATAAAGTGATCTTAGATCAAGATCAAGATCACCATAATAAAAGTGATCTTCAAGATCAAGATCAGATCACGATCTTGATCTTCAAGATCACGATCTGATCTTGAAGATCAAGATCGTGCCCATCTCTGCCTACAGGCAGTGTTGACAATGGGAAACCTGCACAGTAGAATACACTCCGTTTAAACCAGTATAACCTACTAGCCAAAAAAAAAAAAGTCCAGTAAAACCCAGGTAAAATTGAGTTTTCTATAAGTTTGACATAAACTGCAGTAGTTATTTAAGTCTTTTAAATTTATTTTAGTTTTCTCACTAATTGTAATGCCAGATATGAAGGTAATTAATAAGCCATATAGCAAATAAGAGCATTTGTTTTATTAAATAAAAATAATAATAATAATCTTTTTTAGCAATGTAAATATAAACAGAAAAAAGGGGTACTAATAATATGCAGCTCCCTGCCAATCTACAGTAGACTCTCTAAATTGCCTAAAAATATGAACTATTTTCTCAGCTTTATTTTTAGTATTTCTAAATTTACTCCATACAATGTCAAAAGTTGAGAAAACTCTTTCAGTTGACTCAGAACTTACTGGGCACGAATGGAGAGAGATAAAGAATGAACAGACTTCTGGCAAGCCTGAGTCCTCGAATTTACTATCTCAAATTCCTCTTCAAAGTGGGCCCCATTTCTCACGGGAACGAGTGCAAAAATGAAAATGAAAATGACTGGCGCTAAGATCTTCGGATGGACTACGTACGACCCGCTCTCTATGACAAACTGTTCTCCACTGAATGAATGATTTGAGCTGCGCTCTCTTTCTCCATTCTATTGGTGATTTTGTTTTTTTATGTTCCATTGTGAAACAATCTTTCGTCCATCTTTCTTATAAACCTGGAACTTAGAGATAACTTTTACATTCACTATTTTATGAGTTTTACACATTCCTATCTGTTTTATATAATTTAATTAACTTATTTTCCCTATTTGACAAGATTAGATGATTTAATTATATGTACCGAATACTATTTAAAAACTAAAACTATGAATACAGGAATGAACGAAATGGGAGGTGGGGCATTAGGGCATATCATACTCTGGGTTCAGGGTTGAAATTTTGGAAAAACAAAGTGACTAATATGAATTCCTATGTAAAAATTAATTCTAAGATGGGTTTATTATTCGCAACTTTTCCGAAAAATCTCATTTTCATGGTCAAAATCGTGATTTTCTGATTTGAAGGCTGCCTAACGCAGACTCAGGGCACCCAAACCAAAGCGCGCAGCTGTTCTGCATATGATTTAGTCTAAAAGCTGCTTTTCTGACCTCATCCTTGCTTTCTTGCGTGTTTCAACACCTCTGGGTGCTGAAAAAATGTTTAGATTTCACGTAAAACTTAAGAATTTTAAGTTTTTTTTCAAAGAATAGGCGCGGCTCACCAGCTCTACTGTGATCGAGTAGCGGGAGACTTGCCACCTCCACGTGTAGGTTTACACGCCTGTTCTTCCTGGATCCCTGAAAAGCGTGGCCTCATAAGATCTTATATTATGATCTTATGAGGACTTTCAGCTCTTATGAGCATTAACGATGGCTTCAGCCTCTTCATCAGCCACTCGAACCTGAAAAGCTCTTAAGTATGTCCTGCTTCGATCTGAACACTGGGAGCATTTCTCGATGGTCTATCCTGGCTCTCACCCACCCATCTCTCCTCTCGTGACCGTACACAGCTTGGGAAGCAGTTGAGACTTCCTGTACAGCTCTCTCGCAGGACTGAGTATGAACAGAGAAAGCGTCCACTTTGAGTGGAGTTTTCCTGAGATCCTCGAGCTCAGTCAAGGTCATCTTGCAGGTGAAAATAGGCTCGTAAATATTCTCTGATTCCCAGTTGATGAGATCCTCAGGTGAAGTGGCTTGCAGATTGACTTTGGGATTTTTATGGGGCCTCACTGTCGTATCACCAAAGTCTCTTCCTTCTCTGATCTTCTCTATCTGGCTCACAGCAAAAGCTCTCTGATGCTCATCCTCACTGCACAGGAATGAAGCCAGGATGTTCTCAGGATGTGCGTGGTAAGCTCCTCTTATCACTGCAGCAGAGATGATGTTCCTGACCTCGGTAGTCTGGTTCCTCAGCAGCCTCAGGCTTGAAAAAACGTGTGCAGGACCAAATTTGAGGTGGTGCTTCACTTTGATGTCGTAGTACATTTTGAAGTAGAAGTTAAGGCAGAACTTCACGAGGACCTCGAGCCTCCTCAACACCTCCCCCTTCAGTCCGTGCTCCCTCATCCACAACAGCAAGATGGCCTGTGCAGTAGTGAGCCACCTGGATTGGTTCAGAGGTCCGCACTTGAGACCAGCCAACTGTGGACTGAGACTTCCAGACTTGATGGCTTTGATCAGAAGATAGCAGTTGTGCTGGTCTGTGGAGAGAGATTTGACTATCTCTACTGGCAGCTCTATGATATCTTCAGTTCCTTCCACTGGTTTGAAGTTGAAGTTGACCTCAAGTTCATTCACTTTCTCAAGAAGTTTTCCAATAGGCCCACTGAAGCCTGACCGGGAGTTACAGGGCCGTCCAGCTTGATGATTAAGTGCCTCAGGGGGAGCTCGTTCACATGGAGCTGACAGATCATCCAGTGGCACTTGCGACCCAGCATCTTCTCCAATAGGGCTATGGCGCCTCCAGACCACCCCGTGTTGGTGTTGGTAGAGTCTCCTCCAATCATTACAAGGCTCTCGTCAGCTCCGTGATCCAGAAGCCACTCATGCAGGCCCTGAGCGATCTTATGAGCAGGCTTTTCTCCTTCCTCAGGTTCCTCGGGAGTGAAATGGAAGAGGTACTTTCCTTGAGGCTCCCACGTGATAGTGTAATGCTCCTCGATCACTTTGCCAGGATGAAATCTCCTGTCACTTCGTCATATTTCAACACCTTTGTGTTCCTATCCTGCTTGCCATCAAAGAATATCCCAGAGATCTTCTCCTCTGACCTCTGCGTGAGAGCTTCAACTGATGAGGCCATTACTTCCTCCTTGGCCCTCCAGACTTTCATGCCATCTATGGCCAAGTAAGCCTTGTCTTTGGAAAGATGACCGGCCTTGATGAGGTCGTTCAGGAAGCCAGTGGCAACTGCAGCTGCCGGAACATTTGCCACCCTGTACCTCAAAGCTGCTGAAGCTGTCCCTTGGATCTTCATGTAGTTTCGTGTAGCAGAAGTTGGAGTTTCGGCAGGTACTTCAGCGGGAACGTCCATAGGAGCTTCAGTAGCCTCAGCATTGCCAGAGGCTTCTTTTGCAGCTTCTTCCAAGTTTGGCTCTTCGTCCTCCTCAAAGTCTTTCATGAGAAGCTCCTCATTAGTAGCCTCCTCTTTCTTCCTCTTCACAGCAGAAGCTTCTTCAGCCTCCTTCCTCTTCGCTGCTTTGATCTGTCTCCTGCTGTCTTCGAAGTCTACAGAAGACATCTGGATTCCTGAAGCTTCGGAAGTCTTCACTCTCTGGTAGTACAGCCACTGAAGGTCCAGTTTAGGAATCTTCACCTCCAAAGGACAGTTACAGTTCACATGGGCCTTGAGGGAGCATCCTGAGCATCCACTCCCCTCTGAGCCGCACAAGAAGATCTGATGCTTGCAAACGCAGACTTCACAGAGTTTATCCAGATCAGCCATCCTCTTCTCCTGGGTAGCAGACTTAACTCTCCCGTTCACAACGTCTGTCATCTCCTTCCATTTCAACAAGATCTTATATGAGAGCGATTTTTCCGTGATTGTCACAGGCGGGGAGAACTTTACATTCGACTTCCTCCACTGAGTCATCACGAGTGAAGCCAGCTCGTCAGTCATCTCTCGGATAGGGTATTTAGACCTTTGGATGTCATGAATGAGGAACTTTTCCTCCTGCAGACGAATCCCTCTCTGAAGAACGGCTCTCCAAGTCGGCACCTCGCTGGGAATGAACTCCTTCCCCGGGCCCACAACATCCGAGAGCTTTGAACCTGACATTTTCCTGGTTTTGGGGGCAGATTCGGCCATCACGTCTAGTCGGTGCTTATTCTCGCTCTTGTCCAATCTGTAACAAATTCATATCAGTATGTTTAGTGTTCTTTCGCCATAAATATAGACAAGGAATATAATTTTTGGTTATAATCAGGGTTGCCAACCGGCATTTTTAATTACCAAATTAACCTAAATTTGGTAATGAATATTTATTTTGGTAATAGAAAACTGAATTTGGCATTGCAAATTTAATTTAAAATTCGTAATAATGGTGTAACATAAGCTTAACCCTTTGTCATTCAGTACCATTTAATTTTAGCGTAGGTTCATTTTTTTACTTGAAATATGCATAGGAGGTATATATAAGCATTTTTAGCAATTTTTTTTTGTAAGAACATTTCTAAATGAAATAATGTGTCCATTAGTCAACAAAGGTCTAATAAGGTAATTAGTGGGTGGTAGTTAGTACTCTCTCTCTCTCTCTCTCTCTATATATATATATATATATATATATATATATATAACAGTACATAAAAACAATCGTAATGAAAAATTCATTTCATGTATCCAATTGGACGCACGTGTTATCATAGACAGAAATTTACCCTATGAAAACTTTGTGTCCATTTCGAAACGAACTTTGAATAAAGTCTTTTCTTCACAGTTATTAAAAATATTACTTAAAAAAAGCAAACAGGGAGCTTCCTTAATACTTCTAGAATGAAATTATAGTCAAAACAAATATAATAATGGTGATTAAACTTGGGAAAATTATAAAAAACACACCGAAAAAAATGGCGTCCACTCACTTCTACTTCACCATTATAATTGGCGTAATTGCTCAGAGCCATCTATTGAGAGAATGTTGAACTTCGCCTTCTGCGTCCAAATGGTTACAAAGATTCAAATGGAGTAGATTTTTTTTCTTATGTATGTATGTATTAAACCTGTGTAAGAGTTAAGCAAAGTTAATGTGTCTAAATTGCAACAAATTACGAAAAAGGATTAAAAATATGAGATTGTGTTCAATTGAATATTCGCTATTTCAACATAGAACAGAAAACCGCAATTTTGAACATGATAACGCGATTGTTCAATTGAATATTCGGTATTTCAACATAGAACAGAAAACCGCAATTTTGAACATGATAACGCGACTTTTGGGAAAAGTTGCAGAAAAGAAACCCCTCTTTGAATTCAATTTTACATAAAAATACATATTAGCCAGAGTGAAATTCGGACTCGGAAAAGTATGATATGCCCTAGTGGGGCATCACATGACTGATACTCCCACACCTCAATGGGTGACAAAAAAGTAACGTATTTTATTACAAACACGTTCAGACCTGTTCGGCTGTTTTCATGCGCGCAATAACTATTTTTTCTGGGAACTGCTTTAGGCCTATTTGACTTCATATCATATCTAACTTATGTTTTTCACTTATGTTAAAAAGTTTATTACATGTTAAATCATTAGCAAATCCCCAATTTTGCACTCCCAACAATGTTAAAAGTAATTAATTATTTTTAGAGTGAGACGAAGTTAATTAAGCAATGTATTTTAAAATGATTTACTAAATATTTTAATTCAAAATTTTATTAAAAGTGTTTGAGGCAGACACTCTATTTTTTAATAAGTCTGTCATAAATTCGAAGGTTAAACTTTTAACAATGTTTTTATAATGAAAAAATAGATATGGTAAAGCTAAATGTTAAATTAGCGTTAATTTATTGCTTAAATAATTAAGTTCTATTAATATATTTAAGGGTGAACTTATGTAATAATCGGTGTTTATACATTTTTGAAATATAGCCATGAAAAATAAAAAAAGAAGTTACTTTACTCAGCAAAAACCCCGGCGAGTTGGGTTTTTGCCAATCTTGCTTACAGTGTTCTTCAATAATTGTGACGAATTTACTTTCGTAAGGGTGACTTTATTATGATGCCATTCGATACGCACTTGAGAAATGTATTACCATATCGTATCTACAGACCTCCTGCAATAAAACTGTAGGAATAAAATGAAGTGTTTTATAAGCATCTCTCTCTCTCTCTCTCTCTCTCTCTCTTCATTTCAGGGAGGGATAGGAGGACAGACAGAGACCATTGTAAAAGAGTTGAAGATCCAGACCGACAAGGTTAGAGAAAAGACAGATATGGGAATAGTTGTAGGAATTCTCCCACGAATGCGTGCTAGTGACTGTACCTGAAGTAAAGCCATTAGCATAACTAATCGGTATTATAGTAAGATAGTATCCCTGTTAAGAGAAGCAGGAAGCCCCCTGATTAAATCTTACAACTATCATACTAAGATTATTCCAGGATGGAATGATTTTATTGCCCCCCCCCCTGAAGAGGGAATCGAAAGACGCCTGTGGTGCTTTCATGGTAGACCCAGATTAGGACCAGTATAGATGAATATATGTAGAAGTAGGGGTCAGTATGAGAGGGCCATAAGGCGATGTAAACAGGAAGAAGAGTCTATTCGAGCATCAAAAGCCTGTGAAGCTCACGTAAATAACGATAATAACAAATTTTGGAAATTTGTTAAGAATCAAACGGGTGTTAAAAGTGTCCTCCCTCCGACAATCGATGGGGTGTGAAAGGAGGATGAAATTGCAAAGCTGTGGAAAAACCACATACTCTAACATTCTTACCAGTGTGAGTAGGGATAATCTTAAGATAGATTGCAGCAAAACGACTGTAGGAGGGACAAGGGAAAGTACTTTAATATCAGTTCCTGAAGTAAAGAGGTTAATTAAAGAGTTAAAGACTGGTTCTGCGTCGGGGGTAGCTGACCTATCGAATGAGCACTTAAAATATGCCAATAACGTAGAATGTCTGCATATATCATTGCTCTTATCAGCCATGCTTGCTCATAGCTATATCCCTGCAGAGTTCATGAGGGTATATATATATATAAAATAAGTATGGAGACAGTCTGTCCAGCAATAATTGCAGGCCTATTGCTGTCGCTTCCTACTTCTCGAAACTACTAGAACAACTCTTGTTTCTCCGAGTAAATGATTACCATAAACATCTAATCAGCTTGGTTTTAAAAGGTCCCACTCAAATGACCCCTGTATCTATATACTTAAGGAAATAATATCTAAATACTCTGACAGTAACTCAACTATTTATAGCGGTTTCCTAGATATAAGCAAGGCATATGATAGAGTGAACCACAATATTTTATTTACAAAACTAGAAGACAGGAAGGTTCCCATGTACATATTAAATTTATTGAAATTTTGGTATTCCCACCAATCTTTTACCGTTAGGTGGGGCAATGTATGATACTATCCGAATGTTTTGGCTCCTCTTGCGGGTTGAGACAAAGCTCCTTGCCCTCTCCTATGCTGTTTAATGTGTATATTGACGGATTAGTTACTTCACTTAATGAAGCAACAGTGGGATATTGTATAGATAACACAAGGATAAATAACTTAGTTTATGCAGATGAAATGGTGTTAATAAGTCCCTCTGTTAAAGGTCTGGATCGGCTACTGAAAGTCTGCGAAGTGTATTCGCAGAAACATGGTATTCTTTTTAATGTTACAAAAACTAAGGTAATGCAATTTCATCCTAAAAGCTGTAATCAGCCAGCTGATATTAGGTTTAAAATGAAAGGTGAAGTAACTGAGGAAGTACAAGAGTTTAAGTATTTGGGTCAAACTATCACCAGCTCCTTGAGTGATGACTCAAATATAAGAAAACAATCTCGATGCCTTTGTGCTAAAGCGAATATGACTATAAGGAACTTTCGGGTCTGTACAAGTGAAGCTAAAGACACTCTCTTTCGTACTTTCTGCAGTAATATATACGGACAGCAACTCTGGGTGAATTATAAAAAAGGTTCTGGCAGAACCCTAAATTTGCTGTACAGGAGGTCTTTTAGACTCACATAAATTACCGCCGAGATGCTCGGCTTCGCAAATGTTTGCTACCCACAATGTCCCGATCTTCCCGGAGGTAACACGACGTGTTCAATACAGTTTGATGCAAAGAATTCAAAAATCAACCAACCCAATTAGCCAAGCCCTTCATGAGTCCTGCCGTTTATCCTCTAAAGTCTAAGCTAAGGAATTCTTGGTACAAAAACGTCTGTCTGTAGATCCACTTAACTTTGACATTACTGTATTATTTCTGATGAACTGTATATATTTCTATCCTTAATATGTGAACTGTCATTGTATTAATAATATTTGTCACATAGACTATAGTCTGCCAATAAACCTTTTCATTTTCATTCATTTTCATTTTCAAATCTAGAGAGTTAAGTGCATGTGTGAGGAAAAAGGCCTGAAGTTTGTTGATTTCTGGCCTACATTCTTCGGAAATGAGGAATACTTTGGCTCGGACGGGATACACTTTAATCAGAAGGGGAAGAAGTAGTTTGGTGATTTACTGAACATAAATTTGTATAATTTTTTTAAACTAGGCCCCCCCCCCAAACCAGCAACTGATTCTGCTCCCCAAACCGTTAAAAGTACTCCCCCAGCAGTCGGTCCTCCTCCCACAGCAGTTAGTCCTCCTCCCACAGCAGTTAGCCCTCCTCCCACAGCAGTTAATCCTCCCACGACAGTAGTTAATTCAGGAGCAGTCAGTCCTCACCCCAGCAGTCAGTCCTCCACCAGTAGTTCATCCTACTCCTCAGTAGTTGATTCACCTGCTTCGGGAAACGGCCAATTAGGAGAAACAACAACTTTAAATCTCTTAAAACTATGCTCTTCAGTGCTAGGTCAATTAGAAACAAACTAATGGAATTTATAGCGCTTGTCAAAACTGTGAACTCTGACATCATAGGAATAACGGAATCGGAATTCATTCTGAATCAAGGGATTTTGTAGGAGAATTTGAAGTGGTAGGTTACAAAATGTTTCACAAAGATAGGAAGGGAAGGGAAGGCGGCGGTGTACTTTTGTATGCTAGTGACTTCCTGCATCGGGTAAACAGTAATATCGTATCTGCTCATGAAATGTTGGGAATTGATCGAAACCTAAGTAATAAAGTAGTGCATCTACTTTTAGTATTCTGTATACAGGCCACCTCACTACTCCGTTGATAAGGATATAAACTTGTGTGACCAATTAAACAGGTTAGTGAATAATAAGATTAGTGTGATTTTTGGTGATTTTAATTGTGGTAATATAAATTGGGAAAATAAAATAGCTGATGCTGAGGGCTCAAGACTGTTGGAATTTGCGGATGATCTACAGATCTACAGAAACTAAGGCTAACAAAGACCCTAAGATCTACTCAAAGGCGAATTAAGACACCTCGGGGTCCCGGGGCAATGAAGAATATGGGGACCCTTTTCTATAGCTTTTTATTAACAATATGTACATGTACAGTACATAGTACATTTACACGAATTATATGTACGGTGCTTAGGCTAATCGAGAAACAAACTTAAAAGAACCTTAACACAGTATATTTTGCCGTTTGCCAAAACCAAACAGTATTAAACAAACTTTACTTTAGGGCCTATAAAACATAAAATAAAACGGAATTTGTCAGTTTGTGTACTCTGTCATATTTAATCAAAGAAGTTTGCGAAATCTCGAATTATGTATATCATCGAAACTCAGTTGATTGGGGGACCCCCAAGCATGGGTGCCTAAGGCTTCAGCCTCAATAGCCTCAGTGATAATCCGCCACTGGATCCACTCTAAGGTTAGCCCCATAGAAGAAAGAGAGTAGGGATTAAAAGAAGAGAATAAGGGGTTAAGTAAGTAGCATAAATAAGGGGTTAAGTAAGTAGCAAGAATAAGGGGTTAAGTAAGTAGCAGAATAAGGGGTTAAGTAAGTTGCAGATAATTTATTATAATTATTATAATTAATTATTATTATAATGATAATTTAATAAGTCAATGGGTTGACGGTCCTACAAGGGGTAAGAGTAAACTAGACCTCATATTCATGAACGAAGATGACCTAGTCTCTAACCTGACTATTGGTGAAAATATGAGTAACAACGATCATAATTTGATTAGGTTTGACCTCAGGGTTCCAATTAATACACGCGAAAAGACTCATGAAAGACTGGATATTTCCAGAGCAAATTTTGAAAGCTTCCGAAGTAGTTTAGACACACTTGATGTCCTAATAAGTGAGGATGTTAATGTCATCTGGAGCTCATGTAGGGATCAATTTAGAATATTACAGAACACTTTTATACCGACTAAAATAGTTTCCTTGTCAACAAAGTCGCCAAAATGGTTTAACAACGAAATTAGCAATGATATTACGAAAGAAATAGAGCCTACAAACTATTTAAGTCACATCTCAACCAGACGAACTCAGAAAAGTATATAAATCTACGTCGGAGGGTTAAGTCCTTAATTAGAGCAGCCAGACGTGATGAAGAAGCTAGAGTTGCCTCACTCTGTAAAGTTAACCCTAAAGAATTGTTTCCCCATGTTAAGAGCAGAAAGCCAATTAAAAATTATGTAGGTCCCCTAAAAGATAGAAATGGTGTACTGAAATTCAGTGATAAAGATATAGCTTATACATTAAACGAGTTCTTCGTTACAGTCTTCACGGAGGAAGACTCCACTGAAGTGACAAATCCTCGGATTACGTATGACGATGACCATTCAGTAGATACCATAAGTTTTATGAGAGATGAGGTACAGCAACTAATTGACAAGATAAATAAATACAAATCACCTGGTCCCGTCTTATTTCTTCCTAGGATATTAAAAGAGGTTAGCTACAATGTTGTTGACGACTTAGTAACCACATTCAAACAATGAATCAAGTGGAAAGTTCCAACCGACTGGAAGTTAGCAAATGTAACACCACTCTTTGAAAAGGATGATAGGGAAAAATCTTGTAATTACCGCCCGATCAGCTTAACATCAATTGTCAACAAATTGTTGGAATCCATCATTACATAACGTATTGTGTATCATCTTGAATCTAACAATCTAATTTTTTTTCATAATATGCATACTCTATACGATGCAAGTAGGGCAATAGATATAGTGTATCTCGACTTTCAAAAAGCCTTTGACAAAGTCTCTCACGCGAGATTGATGGTTAAAGTCAGAGGACTAGGAATCACCTGGATCGTTTTCAAATGGATTGAGGATTGGTTAAAAGACAGAAAGCAGAAAGAGGTAATAAATGGAGTGGCTTCGGAGTGGGCGCCCGTCAACAGTGGTTTCCCACAGGGTTCCGTTCTGGGTCCTTTACTATATTAACGATATAGACGTCGGGTTTCTAAGTACAATTTCCAAATTTGCAGACGATATGAAATTAGGAAGTAGTGTAGGTACTGAGGAAGGCGTAAGAACGCTTCAAAATGATCTTGACAGGTTGGGCGAATGGTCTGCTACTTGGCAGATGTCATTCAACTTGGACAAATGTAAGGTAATGCACATACAGGTTATAAAAACCCGAAGACTGATTACTCTCTCTCGGGAAGGAACTTGACTGCGACAGATCTAGCGAGAGACTTAGGAGTCTATATCATTAATGATCTCAAACCGTCGAAGCACTGTGCGGAAGCCGAAAAGAGGGCCTTAAAAATATTAGATTATATTAAAAGACAGTTCCAGTCCCGGAACAAGGAGACTGTAATGTCTCTTTATAACTCACTAGTCAGACCCCAACTGGAATATTGTACGCAGTTTTGGTCTTCGCCCCTTAGGAAGGATATAGAAAGGTTGGAAAGGGTACAAGCAAGGACTACAAAATTGATCCCTTCAATGAGACTGCAAAACCACCAACGGAGATTGGAACGCCTAAATCTGTTTACCTTAGAGACGAGGAGGTTACGCGGTCAGCTTATTCAAGTCTTCAAGATGATTAATGGAGAATAGACAGGGTAGACTACAGGAACTTATTCTCACTTAATGCCAATCCGACAAGAAATAATGGGTTTAAACTGGAACTAAAGAAATTTAGGACCTCTATCTGCGACATTTTCTTTTCCTATAAAATAGTTAATATCTGGAACCAACTTCCCTCAGAGGTTGTTTCAAGCCAAAGTGTAAATGTGTTTAAAAATAGGCTAGACAGAGTACTGAAGACGCTCATGACTTAAGACTAAAACATAACATAACTCTGTAGGAGTTCGCCTGCGCGGTGTCTATGTGGACATACGAAATTATAGAGGTATCTTATATATTCTCCACTTTCCCGTAAAGTTTCCTTGGCTACTTTTCCTGGGTCAAGATATTTTCTTCAACCCAACCTTTTTCTGTACCTGCCTCTGACAGGGTGGGAGCGGAGGGTGGGGAGAGAGTGTTATACTTTTCTATCCATTTTTCTACTACTGCTGGAATAGTTGAAAGAAAAATGAACTTTTTTAATAACAGGAACTTCCCAGAGTGGACTGGAAGGTCTTTGAGACTTCTTGTCCTTGTAACTCTCTCTCTCTCTCTCTCTCTCTCTCTCTCTCTCTCTCTCTCTCTTCTCTCTATATATATATATATATATATATATATATATATCTTACACACAGACTGTGCACGTAACAAGGAACTCTTCTGGGAAAATTAAATCCACTGTAGTCTGAAGAAGTTATAGTAACTGGCAAATACTGTAGTTTTTTCTTTTTCATGATGGAAGCCCAACGTGGGCAACGAATCATAGCAGAGAGGTCCCAAAATAGAGCTTTCCTCACCAGCTATCTGCTTAGCAGATAGCTGGTGAGGGCAATTTCTGCCTACCCGTGATGGGTCGAGGTTTGGATTACACGTTAAGCTGTAGGTCTAAGGTGTAGTAACAAGTTTGACCTTCGTTAGAATGAAAAATTTGGGCGGAAGCAAAACCAAGGTTAATGAAGGTATAAATACATATTTTGCTCCAACTCTTGCGTTAGTTTTCATTGTGCTCCTTTTTTACCCAGTAGCTCTATTTTCACATTTTTAAACACATTAATTACTTACGCTTGTGTTAAAGTAGAGGACTAGGGATGGTTGCATTCGAAAGGTTAGAGAGCGCTTTTTTAACTGTACACAATGATTATTTTTTTCAAATTTCAACCGCGTTAGGATTCTAATTCAAAAACTCGAAATCCAATTATTCCTTCTTCATGCTTCCTCAGGCTTTTAGGTTTGGTTAGGTAACTCAACCTAACCGAACCTTAAAAAGTATCCTCTGCAAGAAAGTTCCACTGATTTCCATAATAGGAGTTAATGGCCAAAAAAGTGGCTTCCTGTTGCTGCTGCTTGGAAACATATATATATATGTTAACCCCCCTTTTATGGCCCTGAGTCGGTTCGGAATCGACGGGGGTTCTGGTTAGGAGGCAAGCAATGGATATTTCTTCTATAACATTCTAATTCTTTTCGGTCGCCTCTTGTTAAACTCTTGGCTACAGACTCGCCAGACTGTTATGCCGATATCTTCTATGGTGCTTGGGTTGTCTCTTAATTTGGGCAAAGGGTCGCCAATTTTTAATTCTTCTCTTTTTATAATACTCTGATACTTTCTCTGATACTAAAATTATCGACTTAACTAAGTTCTTCTGAAGAGAGCACGGCTCGAAGGGAAAAATAAAAAGTTTCTCTCACATTTAGTTTACTTCTTAAAAATATACAGGTACTGCTCTGAATTTACAGGGGTAGAGGTTCGACCTCTTTCGACCATGGCTCAGGCCGGAATCTAAAAATATTAAGAAGGCAAGGGGCCTCTGTCCCTTCCCCGCAGCGACGCTGCTAACAAAGGAGTCCTAATGAGGTGCTAATATGAAGTGACTTAATCAAGAAGTCTAATGAAGAAGTCTAATGAAGAAGTGCCGTAATTTTACAAGTACATATATAATATAAACTTAAATGTTTTGGGGGAGGACAGTTGAAGGTTAAATTTCCCCCCTTTTTAAACACATGATCAGATGGTTTGAAAGATTTCAACTAAAAAAAATTAAAATAAAAACTAATTTGTATTTTTCGCCGAGTCTACATTTATGAAGGCGATATCATTTCGTAATAGTACACATAAGTACAAATTAAGTACACGACTGAGTACGTATTAATTTTGGTTCATTACAATTACGATTACAATTATGGATTACTTCACATTCGCTTATGATTGTTCATTACAGTTCTATTAAAGTACATTCTTACATTATAAATTAAATCATTAACATTTAATTACAGTTTCATTGAAGTACATTACAAGTTATTATTAATTACAGTTTCATTAAAGTACATTACGTTATATTAAATTAAAGTACTACAGTAATTACCAAATTAAACAGTTACTATAACTTTGTTTTGTTTTTACAGTGTTTCATATTAATAGACAATTAAGATGTTTAGAAATATAATACAACGTACATGGCACTTACGAGATAATTTATTTACGAAATAATATTCTATAATATGTTATGAATTTGAAATCAGAGCGAACGGAGATATTTTATCTTTGAGGCGCTCGATTCTGTCGTAGTGAGTGGAATTTTATAACTTAACTCAGCATTTTTGAGTTCAATGCGGGAGGTGATATAGTTAAAAATAAAAATGAAAAAAATAATACGAGAACGTATTTATGCGTTTTCGAACGAAGGCCCAAAGTTTCGCGCTTCACAAATTGACACGAGTAAAAAATGAATATTTAATAAAATTTATATGGGATAATGATCAAGGGGAATTAATGACGGGAAAACGCGACGTATGGATGAATATGGTTGAATAATAATGCTTATACTACACAACACCACAACATTATTATTAAAGAATTTACCATACATTGCACACGGAAGACGTCCACATACCAAGCGCGCGACTTAGTGTACAAGGCATGGGAAGCGCAAAGAGAACAAAGTTATTTTATGACGTCATAGTGTATAAGTCATTATTAGAAAAGATGAATTAGGGAAATACAGTAATGAATAAAGAAGTATAAATCGAAATTCTATCCAAAACTCGCTCAGGCGATTTTGGTTTCTTATGTAAAAATGGACATTCGAACATAAAAACTATACGAACATAAGTACTGCATGAAGACAATGAATCCATATAATGATGGTGTAGGAATTGTTCATTGTTCACTTTTTACATATATATATATATATATATATTATATATGTAAAATTTCAACCTGAGTTTAATCGGGGACTTCGATATACATGGACTGCGCACGCAGACACTTTGGCTCAGAGTGCCGGGCCATGGGAGGCCTAGCCTCGTTTGATCCAAAGTGTGAATACTTTGCAGAAATGGGTAAGACATGTCTAATTATGGTACATAAACATATCGATATATGTTTAATATATGTGTGTGTGTCTGTGTGTATATGTGATTTATATTGTATTGTGTATTTATATGTGTATTCAGATTGCATTGAAAGACGTTTTGGTTGGTACTGACAACTAAATGGTGCTAATTATTATGCCAGTGTAAGACAATTCCTTGAGGCGGAAAAAACAATAAGACTCAAAAGTTTAATAAAATTCTCCAACTTCAGTATGTCAGAAATAAAAGATGTGTTTCAAGGGAGCAATTGTGCTAAGGAACAGCAAATAGGTACTGATGCTATGGTACTTCTTGAAAGCATTGAATTTCAAATTGAATTAGAAAGTGTTTCACCTGACGACAATGCAATTCTATTTTATATTTCTGGGTACATTGCCAGATCAATCAAAAAGACTAAAATGCTCTTCTTGCTGTCAACATCTTGTCAAAGATGACACAATTCCTACAGTAAATATTGAGATTGCAACAGAAGGAGTGAGTGAAAGTGATACAACTAAAAAAGAAAGTTTCTTGAATGCAATAAACCGTGGTGGTTTATGTAATCCTTCTGACATAGTGTTTGAAACAGCAGTTCATGCCTATGAGCTTTATCTGCTCATCTTCAAAGATAATTCTTTGAGATCACAAATCTTAGGATTCGAAAATCCTAGAGCAGTTTTTGTTAAAATTTTTGTTGAAAAGATGGCAGAAAATGAAAACGCAGAAATATTATGTAATATTAAATGTGAGAATGGTCATAACTTAAAAAAGAGTGTTGAAAAAGTTTCCCAAATAATTTTTAATATTGGTGCAAAAAATTATGTTAGTGAAGTGAACAGCCAAATTCATGCAGAACGGAAAAGAAAGCCGGCTACTAAGGATGATAAACAATCACCAAGTGTAAAAAAGATTGCTAAATTGCAATCTGATAAAATGTAATTACAAATGTAAGTTGAATTTTTTATTAAAATTAGTGATCTTAATTGTTTTTGTTAAAATGTTCCGTTTTTGCAATATAGTTCAAAATAATAATATTGACATAGGTGTGTCCGAGGACTTCGATACCCCCCCCTTAAGCAATGTTGAGTGGCTAGAATGTTGTTTTTGGCCCTTAGGTATGGTTATAAACATGGTAGGAGTCCATTATAACACATTTTTTAACTTATTTGCAATCTTTCGATTTTGAACCCTAGGCCTCCTCTGGCCCACCCTAAAATCGCCTGTCGAGTCCATGTATATCGAAGTCCCCGATTTAATGCATGTAACTAGAGGGTGCTAAAAAAATTCAAAAACTTTAAAACTCAAAAAAGGTGTATATCGCAAATTAATTACAGAGAAATTTTCTGAACTTAACCAAAATCCTGTGTAAATATTTAGCCTTGAAGACGGCGTTTCTCCGCTAAAATTTCCGCGTTTTAACGTGTTCCGACACAGCTTAATTTAACCAAGCTTTAATTTATTATTAAAAATGAATATAATATTCGCCATGTTAAAAACTGCGCACATCACTTCAGCCCCAGTGATATGTATGAAGTAATAGGGCCACTGAATTCTAAAATCACGAGTGAAAAATTATATTTCGCGATAAAGTTGAAAAATATCCTCCGAAATGGAACAAAATTAATTATGGTGTTAGAAATCTTGTTTATTTTCTTCTTAAGTTTGCAAATAGATCTTTTGAGAAGTTTCTTCTGTTAATTACGCAGTTTAATATTTTTGTAAACGAAGATTCACATCTTGTTTGTTTTCTGAAAAATTTTGATCAAAAATATTTTATTCGAAATGTTTTGGTTTTTATTTTAATTTTTAAACTTAAATTAATTACTTTAATTTTTAAGCTTAATTTAAATACATCTTCAACAGGGGAAAATTTTATTTATTTTCTTATGACATTAGGTGTTGTAATGGTTACCATCGCTGACTACGATTCAACGGCCACAGGTTTGAATCCTAACGATGGTAGGCGGTGCTCAATTCACCCAGCTGTTTATCATTCAATACAAAAAAATTGATTGGTAGATAAATGGGTAATCAAGTGATTAAGACACTGCACTGCTGATCGGGAGGTCAATGAGATCAGTAGTATGACCGCAAAAGGAGAGAGTGCAATGCAATTGCAAATGTTGATCAATGTTGCAAAGGGTTCCCAGCCCCACCCGATTTGTTCATTCTGACGAAGGTCAAACTTTTCACCCCCCCTAGACCTACAGTTTAACGTGGAATTCGGACCTACCCGATTTGTTCATTCTGACGAAGGTCAAACTTTTCACCCCACCCTAGACCACGCTTATAGGTCGTCAACTACCATCACTGGATCTCGAACCCAAGTGGAGAGCAACTCACTCCTCCACCAAACAATGCCTAGAGGCGGGGCCACCAACTTGACCTTCATGTGAAGAGAGACACTAGCAAGTACGAATTGTTCTTCAATTCGTATTTTACAATCAGCGAAACTTATTATTGTACACACACACACACACACACGTACGTACATCCGTCAGTCTGCTTAGAAGGCAGCCATTTGGTATATATTTATTGAAGGTGTATTGTTTATATCCCCGTCCCCCCAGTTATTCCTTAATATCATTTATATATACAACCAAAAGAACTAAATAAAACACCATTACATCATTCTGTTTATTTAGACGAAATATTGGATCTAATTTCATGAAATATACATTCGATAATATAAAAAATACAAACGAGGAATATATACATTAAAAAATAATATTCGCATTTGTTTTTTCTAAAGTCAAGTAATCGCCAAAACAAATAATAATAATAATAATAATAATAATAAATAAACCCACATCTTCTTAAAGATTTATCCATTTAAAAAATAAAATTTAAAACACGGGATGAAATCTATGGAGTGGCTAAGATATATTTGACACGCTCCAGAATTCACGGATCGGCCAATTACAGTACAGTGGGCGGCGCATGAGAACGGCCCCTGTACCTCTGGTTGGTGGATGGCAGCACTCACACGTCATGCTCCACCCAAATTTCACCGATAGCCAATAGGAAGCTCGCGATTCGGGTATTGTGGCTGTTTACAATTAGGCCCCCGAGTATAAAAGGGAGCATTTTCATATGGAATCCACAACAGTTGTGTTTATCAACAAGTACTACAGAAATATATCGCCATGGGCCAATCACAGCAGCTTTACATCTCCTCGCAAGTGTTTGAAGATGGAGATGCTGCAGCGCTGTCTACACGTCATCTTCTCGGCGCAACTGACCGGAACGCTCTACTTTCAACGCAAAACTTCAGAAATTTGTGACGGGGAAAAAGAATTTACCGTTGATGACGTCGTTAAAATGTAAGTAGTTAATTTAATTTGTGAATCGGTCTTCATACTTCGGTTCATTCAGTGCAAATGTTATAATTTCTAAAAAGCCATAATAAATTGCGTTTTGAAAAACTAGTTTGTGATTTAAGCGGAAGGCATGGTTATATATATATATATATATTATATATATATATATATATATATATATCGCTTCATTCAGTGCAAACGTTATAATTTATAAAAACTCATAATAAAACAAAGTGAAAGGATATCTGCCCAGGGGTCGAGGCCCGCTGCCGGCAGACGATGCGTAGTACACCACACCCATCTAATCTTCCTTACTGATAACTTAAAAATTTATAGAAAGTTCTACAGGTAGGATTTTAAAATTACTAAAAACTTTTTAGATTTGCCTGCGGCCTCGGGCTCGTTACCCGGTGCTGGCAGATGATGCGTAGCATGCCCAGTTAATCTTACTTTTGAATCCTGTCAGGATATCTGCTTTGATTATAATTTGCCAGGCACCCTAATCGGCATTTTCTTTTATTGTAACTCTTTAATTAAACTTTAAATAAAAAAGATTCAGTATGAACTAATCATGTTAATTTCTCCTTAAAGGACCGATGCGGAACTTGATCGTGTTATAGCTACTTTTTGTGACAGTTTTGATGAAAGACAAATAAATGACGACGATTCGGAGGCTTTACCGGGCAGCTAGCCCAGTGACCTGAATACCGAGGTCGAGGTATTGGCTCACACCCGGTCCAACGAATGCCAGGTCATCGAGGAACTAATGTAAGTTTTTTTTGTGGTTAAGAACAAAACACATTGTATTTTCATTCAATTTATTAAATGGTAGAAAGCATGTTTTAGTATAATTCGGCTTACAGAACTAGCGTCCATTAAATAAGACTAACATTACTGGAGACAATTTACAGTTATAATTATTTATATATATATATATACACGTAAAACTTTACACAATATAGTTACAAATATATACACACACGTAAAACTTTACACAATACAACGAGTGCGTACAAATGGGAACCTTTTTTATTCATTATTCATCTCAGTGTCGCACAAATCGAATAATTTTCAAAAAATTTATAAATCCCTTCTCACGTGACATGTGCAGGAGAAATGAAAGACAGTACATGCTACAAGTATTACTAAAATATCCTTGAAAACGGTAAGGGTTCCATACAATTTCAGGGACATGTAGCTGTTCGATGAATTGTACAACCACAGGGTCACTCCAAGGCTGAGTGCCGAGTGAATCACAATAGTACATTCTTTCCCTATTTTTAAAATAGATTGCAAACAATGAATCCCTTCACTATCAACAATGTCGGTGTTGCCAATAAGACTACACCAATCTCTCGTAGTGGGCAATTTCAATGTTCCATTCTTCACAAACACACCGATAAATTTGGAGCGTGTGATTCGGTCACTTTTCATTACTCTCTGGAGTGTATTCGCGTCCATTTTAAAAGTCTGTAACAACGTTCCTGAAACAGTCAACTTCTATTAGAACTTGTGATTCGAAGTACGCCAGTACACTAATAGGCGTGTCTGACTGAGATGTTCCCACTTTGTTGTGGACTTAAGTGTGTATTTACACTAGCAGATAGGTCGAGGGTGATATCAAATGGGTAAAGGTTAAATTGTTCGACAAATTCTTTCTGCGTTACGCCAATCCCAAGCTCGTCACAACCACCGGCAATATGGCCCAGATTGCTATAAGCTCTCGCGCAGAGCGGGAACACAGCGTCTGATGAGTAGTCCGTAACCATCGACCCGCCCAATAAAACGCCATTTACTTACAGAGTTATATTTTTATAGCCGAAATTCTCGAATTTAAAGGCGCTCTTTTTATATTTTCCATTCGTCGAAGCGTGATCCTGCATTCCAATTAATGACCTTTAAGGTAGAGCTCCCACAGCCACGTTTTCTAGCTGCTTCGAGGCCAACCCTGCGGGCACCGTGTACAGCTTGATCTATACTCTGTTAATTAGGTATTTTACAGTTGCGTGTATTAAATTTTTTCAATTTCTACATTTTTTGAGGAACTTAATTTCACTCGCCGTACGCGCAAATATGTTTCCATGATGTGAATCACAATGGGTTTTGCGCGATCTTCTTGATCAGGTCCCAGATTTATGCAGATCTCAGGATTAGTGCGGTTGAGTTTTAGCTTCATGTCGATGCCGGTCATAAGCAGTTTCTCCTGAACGTGAAGTCTGTATGAAGACGTCCAAAACATTCGTATATCTTTTTTTTAGAATTTTTAAATTTATCCTTTATACTACTTTCGTCTTTAGTCTGATAATAGCCCTCGGCAGTTATAAAGGTATTCTTCGCTTCTTTTGAAAAGTTGAGGACATTTTCCAGATAGGCTCGTAGGTGATAATAACCCGTTCCTGCCGAGATGTTAACCTGATTTAAATACAATTCACACTGGCTGAATATGGAGTGTAGAAAGTTGTTTTCAGGGTATGCAGAGTAACTATCATCGCAGTCCGTTCCATCTGAATGGATCATACGCAGTTTAGCGTATATGTGCATGCAGCTAGGATCAAAAAAGTATGGGCCTGACTGGGTGCCACGAATTCTATAGGAGCATTCGGTGCACTAATTGTGTTTAATGGGTTAAATATAATAAAGTCGCTATGCTCAATAGAAACCTGAGTAGGGGGCATATCAAAGAAGGACAGTTCCGATGTACTCGTCGCCTCCCATCATTGGAGAACAAACAAAAACGGGACTCATCGGACCAAATTACACGTTTCCAATCTGCCGCAGTCCGGTTTTTGTGCCTCTGAGCCCATTTATAACGTGCCAATTTGTGACTTGCTGTTAACAGCGGCCTCTTCCGTGGTACCCTGCTCCAGATGTCCATCGCATGCAGTTCTCGTCGCAATGTCCTTTCGGAAATTGGTCGCTGGAGAACCTCATTGGTTTCTTGGAGCAATTGTTCTCTGGTTTGAAAACGATTTGCAGTTACTAGACGAGAAACATGGCGGCGGCCCCTATTGTCGAGAATTGTTTTCCGGCCACAGTTACGCCATCGATTGTCAGTTGATTGCGAACTACACCACTCTTTGTAAACTCGCTGGACAGTACGCGTTGACACACCAACAAATTGGGCTACTTCAGACATTTTGTGTCCGTGGGCTCTGCCAAACACGATGGCTCCTTTTTTCCACTGAGTAACGTCTGCCTCACGACCCATTTTGCAGACTATATCCAACACACACTTTGTTCTTCACCACCTCACGAAACAGATCTGATCCTGTGTGCTACGTCACCGCTACTTGTCACTTACCAATGCTACATCAGCGCCCTCTGTGTGACCTTGAACTTCCTACTATCGGTGCTATTAGGGGTATGTGTTTTTATGTGTATGTGTATGTGTTTTTATGTGTAAAATAGCGATGCATGCGTTACTTTATGGTACGTTGAACTCTTTCAGCTAAAGAGGCATTATGTATAGAACTGGTAGTGTAGTAACTGATATTAAACTCTGTCAGCATGTTCTGAAAAGCGCGGCTTATAAATTCTTTCCCCATATCCGTACAAAAATAGCCAGGAACCCTGTCTTTTTACAACATCAACGTTTCAGTAGCTTTAGCAACTGTTTCAGGCGATTTATTTTTCAGAGGAATTAGCCACAGATATCTAGAGAATACATCTATTATGAATGAGATGTAGCGGTAGCCGTCATTATACACTGAATATCTTTGCATTTTGTTAAACCCGCTTGCCAAATAGAGTCAATCGAAGCCGCTGTTGTCTTGGCCGTTTTAAACCTTTTTCTCACCGGTTTATGAAGTGTATAAGCATCCTACTCCCGCAAAAACGTTTCAAACATCTTTTTTCCTTACTCCATCATTGTAAACACCTCTGTACAGTTTATTAACGCCGTCATAGGAGGCGGGGTTAGAAATGTCATAATAGCGTTTTCTTAATATGTTAGCCATTTGCGTATTTTAGAGACACGTGGATAAGGTTCGCCGTTTTTTCTCTTCTTTCTCATCTTCAGCGATGCAACTGTTGGGGGTGATGGCGTACTCAGTTGTGACACATTCGAGACTTGATCCAAGTCTTTTAACCTATTCAGATTTCCTATTTTGTTTTGGGTTCATTTATTTGTTGTAGTCTTGCTTTAATATGCTTCCATCCTGTTGGTGAGGGCCTGTCCCACTTTCTCACCAGATCATGGACAATGTCGACGATACTGGATCCCTGTACCCTTGTTCCTTCAACAATGACCTCGCCTGTATCGGTCCACTGTATGATGGGGTCCTCACTCAATAGATTATAAAGACTTAAGCCTTTATTCCTCAATGTATGTGGGAGACTGCTTTTAATACATGTTCGATGTGTTGCGTTCCGTTATTCTTTGGTTAGTCATCTCTCTGCCTAATAACCACGGGGAGCTCTGTCGGATTCTTATAATCTTCGACCTCATGAAGAAATTTCTGCAGAGTCTCGTAGTCCAAGATCCTTTTCTCATCAGGTGACTTTTCACTGTTCAATAGGGCTAACAACTCGCTTTCCATTCTTTTAAGCCTGCTTTTTCGGGGTTCTAGAACCATGTCTGGTATCTTTGAACTTTGCAATGAAGCATACACCTCGTGCGGAATCATTACCACTTTCTTCATTATATTAATCTAGTCAGTAAAGGTCCCAAAACTGAAAATAAGATGGGGAGGAATGATCCCCCTCTTTGTAAAATAATTCGCTTTTTCTTCCACAAAGTTTGACTTTTACGAGCGAGCGCACGTATTATGTTCTTGTAACGACGTAAGCGAGCCTTCTGAGGGGGTTTCATTGGCACATTGCATTTTATAACATTAAGACAGATTTCACAGATACATTTTAAAAAGTCGGAATCGATATTTTTAACAAACATCTGATAATAAAAACCCACTCTAATAGTCTGTCTATTAGAGTGGGTTTTTATTATCATATTTTGACCTTCACGTAGAAAAGTGAATTTTTTTGCATTTATATCAAACATCTATTGCAGTGCTCGGGACAATCGTTCATAAATTTTTATTAATTCACGATATTTCTTCAACCTATTTGTCATTCTGGAATATATACCGCTTCAAGTTCGTTTGGGAATATATTCCTTCTTAGAAGCACCCTAAACGTGTTTCGTGGGTGAAGGTCACAAACCAAATATCTGTAACGCTGACATGTGGCTTCTTCATAAACCTCCAAAATCTCCTTACGCTGAATCGGGAACATTTGATTGGCTAATACCCCAATTTGTGACACATCTTACGTTGTGCGAATAAGACTAGATATTGGGTATTTAACGACATGTCGCGCATGTATCTATTTTTGAAAAATAGATTCTGATTGATGAAGAATACGATTATGTTAAGATGGTGTGAGAACACTGTAAATGTCTCGGCAAACGTTTTATCCATTTCCAACATGAGATCGTCATTTGCAATGACTGTATGCTCATTTCCCTTTAACGAATTAACGTCATATACCGCTTTGTGGAGCAAAATATCATCTTGGTACTCGTTGAACACTGATTGATAAGTCGAATAGCCCCATACGACTTTATGTACAAATTTTGAGAACATATCCCCTTATCTTTAATGATTTTAAGCATAAACACAATTTTACCAAATCCTGTAGGGCCAGATATAATACATGTGGAGGGGCTTGTGAACCTGAATTTTTCTACAGATTCCATCCCTAACACGTCACACCCCTAAGTGGGTCATTTACAAAATATAACAAAATTTCAGTGCTGCTCCTGATATTCTTGTTTTTCTTCTTCCGCAGAACCGTGAATGACAGCGAAGTAAAACCCCCCATCAACGATGTTTCAGGTGACTCCGATGACCGCGTAGCTACAGACTCCATCCCCGCTGACGACCCCTCACCAGCGACATCTGTAGCACACGGCAATTCAAAGCGGGTGCATGATGAAGAACCCTCCACGTCATGTATAAAGCGCGCCAGTGTTGCACTGGGTTTTAGACCCCCAGTAATAGAGCCGCAACCCTATTCGTCTTACGACACAGCCCCCACAATAGTGCCTTCCTCAAATATACCCACTTATTCCTGTTCAACACCGGGTACTTCCTCCAAACCAGCAGCAGCTGCTTCTCGTGCTGTGGAGGAAGGTATAACATTCGAGTTGGTGAGCACCGCTATCCCAACCCCTGCCCTGACTAGAAATCGGTACGTGGTCAGGGTTGACCCTGGATCCATGTATAGCAACGGTGTTGGGCTGCGGCGCATAATTGAACGTATTGTGGAGTTCGCCCTTCAGAACCGCGACGAACGTGAAGTCCGGACGAGGTTGTCCTTCAGGTTCGGTTCAGATAACGGGGATGTAGATGATTTTTGGGTAGTAATACCATTCAGACGCTTGGCAACTGTAGATATAGAATATATCTTGGGTCGTATAATGCAGGTCTCTCAAAGTAGTACAACCTTCAACATGGACAACTTCATGATAGATATTGACATAGTATTCTGGGTCATAGTGCCACACCTTATACTCTCAATTTCAATTCTCCTGTTATTTACAGAAAGCATTTAAACGTCGATCGTGGTTGCGGCTTTATAGCAATAGTCTTAGCTCATATGTTCACTGTTCTGAGAGATCGTACAAGACCTCTGCTTATTTTAGGATTGTCAGAAACATCGTATCTCCCCATCCGTAATATAAGGACTCTCTATGCTAGTTATGATAAAAGTCGAAAATATGGAAGGCATCATGACTTGTGTAAGGGAGGTCTCTCTCTAGTTTGCGGATGATATAGTGAAACATTGTAAGGAGTGCTACATGATATGTGAGCAGTGTAAAAGCACCAAATGTGAAAGCCGTGTAGTTGAAACCGAGAAGAGGGAGTGTAATGTGTGTAGACGTACATTTTTCAATAATAAATGCTTTGAGCTCCATAAATCAGTTGGCACTTGCAGGAAAATGAGAATCTGTGAATGCGGCATGTTTCATATGATGTATAAATGGAGTAAGTTTGTGCATAAATGCAATGAAATTCACTGTTCTACGTGTTATGAAAAATATAAGGCTGATGGAGTGCAGCATATATGTTATATGAAAGATGCTAAGCCTAAAAATTGCCCTTGTATAACCGTGTACTACGATGTAGAAACATACACGAACGCTGAAACGAAAGAGGTTATTCCACATTTACTTTAAGCCAGACTATCTGTGATGAGTGCATGGAGATCGAGTGTGAATAGTGTCACAAATGTGGTAAACGGACAAACGTTTTTAAAAAGACTGCACACGACAGCGCTGTGAAACTCTTTGTATCCTATATTGTCAAGTTAGCGGACAAGTTCAAAAAATGACTGTATATTCTTGCCCATAACGGGGCAAAATTTGACACACAGTTACTTTATAAGAAGTTGCTTGAACACGAGTCGTCTGCGATATTTACAGGTGATCCCTTGAAAAGAGGCAACAAACTAATACAGATGCAGATAAGAGGTAATGTACAGTTTAAAGACACCCTGCTGTTCACACCTTGTAAATTAACCAAGCTACCACAGGTGATGGGCGTAGCCGCTGAAGTTTCAAAAGGGTATTTCCCTTACACATTCCTCACTCGCGAAACTTTAAATTACGTAGGACTACCTCCACCTAAACATTACTTTAACTACACCAACCTGAGTGATAGTGAGCGTGAAGATTTTGACCGCTACTACAAAAGTTTTAATGAAGCTAGTCCATACAATATAGCTGATGAATGTGAACGTTATTGCATGAATGATATGCGCGTGCTTAGAGTATGTTTCCAGGCCTTTTGAAGGATGTACATGGCCCGTTTCAAATGGGATCCGCTACAGGTCGCAACCACGATCGCCTCATTATGTTTTATGGTGTTTAAGAATAACTTCATGTCTGAAGACACCTTAGCCGTCATTCACAGAAACAATCCCCGCAGTAATGGGCACAAGGCTATTTACTGGCCCATACACATACAGCAACAGACCGGGGTATATATAAAGCACGCCAGCAACACGGGGAAAGTACCCATTAAGGTCGTGTTTTTTGGGTTGATGGTCTAAGTGAGTATCCAACCACTGGTGAGAAGACTGTGTATTCCTTTAACGGCTGCTGGTGGCATGGATGCCCACGCCCTGAGTGTGCCGTCACAGGGGACCTCCATGGAAGATCCCCCGCCGACATCCTCGCATGGACCCGTAAACGCGATCAACTTATAGGCTCACAGTTTACTCACAGAATCGTGTGGGAGCATGAGTATGTGTATGGATGGAAACAGATGACCAGTACCGTGAAGAAATAAGGGCCATCAAGCGTTCAATGGTGTTGGATCCTCTCAATTGCGGGGATGGCTTGTTCGGCGAGCGTACAAATCCATTGAAGCTATACTTTCCACCTACGGTGGGCGTGAAACTCCATTACTACGACTTCTGTTCTTTATACCCCTACGTGATGAAGAATAATCCGTACCCCGTAGGTGCTCCTGAAAAACTGGTTGGTCCCGCCATGCCAACCATCGAGGAGTTCTCAGCTAACAAG
Source organism: Bathynomus jamesi (assembly GCA_023014485.1). Taxonomy (NCBI): domain Eukaryota; kingdom Metazoa; phylum Arthropoda; class Malacostraca; order Isopoda; family Cirolanidae; genus Bathynomus; species Bathynomus jamesi. The sequence continues at coordinate 697,151 of JAJOZX010000672.1, forward strand.
AGTGAGCGCTACTTTGGGCTCTCTTTCGTAGACGTGCTCCCCCCTCGCGATTTATGGATGCCGATCTTACGCGTCGTTATAGATCACAAGCTCATGTTTCGCCTGTGCGTGAAGTGCGCAGAGGAGAACAACGGTGATTGTAATCATACAACCAATCAGCGCAAGATCAGAGATGTATATACAATCCTTGAGCTGGACCTAACCGTTCGCCATGGATACAGAATATTGAAGATACATGAGGTGTGGAGTTTCAGAAACTACCCAACCTTTTCACGCCATATATAAACGCGTTTTTGAAGGATAAGGTAGAAGCATTGGGGTATCCGTGAGGATTGATACCGAAGATGAAAAAACGGCTTATATTCAGCGTTACCGTGCCCATGAAGGTATACAGCTTGACCTTTCCCAAATTGTTAAGAATCCTGGCAAGCGCTATAGTGCAAATTTGTGTCTACACAGTCTTTGGGGAAAATTTGCGCAGAATACGGGCAAAGGGAACGTTCATTTGGCACAAAGTTATAGCGAAGTCTGGGATTATGCCAACGCTCCCGATAAAGAGGTCATGGAGATTGTGAATGTAAGTAATACTTACATAATAAAGTACAACAATACCGAATTGGCCACAGATACCTCACGGGTTACAAACATACCTGTAGCCAGCTACACAACTGCCTACGCCCGCATCAAGCTTTGGGGACTACTGCACTCTCTTGGGCGGATGGTGATGTACGCTGACAGCGTAACATTCACAGCGAGAGACGGTGTATACATGCCTGCTATTGGGAAATTCCTCGGAGAGTTAACTGACGAGATCAAGGATGAGTATGGTGATGGTGCATACGCTGACTCTTTTGTATCAACAGGGCCAAAAACTTATGGGATACGGGTGAAGGTGGGGGAGGATACGAAATATCTCGTGAAGGCTAAGGTTATTACGCTTAACCAGGCGAACCGACGAGACGTTAACTTTGACTCGTTGAAGGATCTAGTGTGCTTGGAAGATGAGGGGCAACCATTCACCCCAACTGACTGTAGGAATCCACAATTTTCGGGCGCAGAAACTGGGGTGTCTGAAGGAACTTAGGGGCAAGAAGGTATGCCGTAACACCTATAGGAAACGTTACCAGGTGCCTGGTACCTATGATACCGTACCCTTTGGATACCTTAATCCTTGACTGTTTATATATATATATATATATATATATATATATATATATATATTATATATGTGTGTGTGTGTGTGTTGTTAACGATATGTTTATTTATTACGTATATTTGTAAATGTTTCAATTAGAGTTTCATTTTCTCCTTTGCATGCGTCCGTTTGTACAATCCTAAGCTCCGCCCACTGTAAATTCGGTCGCGTGACTCCTGCTACTACCTAAGCATATCTCTATCCCTGCGTGCTCAGTTGGACGCTGAAAATCCTGGAGTCAGACCCGTATTTTCTCACGTAGACGAAAAATAGTGATGGCTACTTTTGATATTGCGTGTTCGACGTTTATGATGTGGTATTCGGTAAAGTCAGAAGATTGGTGAATACTGAAAGACTGCCTACCCCGCCCCCCCATCCTTTGAGACTTTTAAGGATACATTGAATTGCGCGAGGGAACAAGATGTTCAAATACTCTATGGATATTTTGGCGAGAGTATTGCCGAATTTCGCGGCACAAACGATGTAATGGACTACGTTGTAGGGCTAAACTGTATAAAAGCGTACATATACCGTGAGGTGAAGAAACAACGCGTGCAGAAGAGAAGCAACGGATATGGATAATGAGTCTTGTTGATGAGTGGTATGACAGGCGGTATTATGTCATGCTGCATCATACCGAGTACGCTTACCCTGCGGCTGAGAATTTAAACCTTGTCATCATGGACAAGCTAAAGTACTTTTACCACTACATTCATATATATCATGACGAGGTTCGCAGTGAGGTTGTGGCTAAAGGCCTGTGTGAGTTTTTGATAGAATTTAAAGACGAGTATCGATTGTTAAACAAAAAGGATAAATACGGTAACATGTTTCTCTCAAATAGTGCACCAGATTGTGAATAAGATGTGTTTAGTTCGTGAAATTCCCTCTAAGCGTAAATGTCTGGTGCGAATTCTGGGGAGTGGAAGTGATAAAACATTAAAACTGGTATTGCTTCATGTATCGGAAAATTTCTCAAAACACCTACCCAGTATAATGGGATACAAGTATTCACGTTGGAACAACGCCGTACACGTTTCATCAGCTTATGGTGTGACTCGCTCCTCCCGTCGAGCCGATCCGCCCACCCGTGGCTCATAGTCATCTCAGAGCTTGAACCGACTGGACGTGCACTCCTCGAATACGATGGAACTTCCTTTGAGAAGCATTCTCAATGCCGCGTACGATGTGTCCGTGACGAAGTCATTGCGCGTGTTCAGGCGTGAAACCGGTACCATTAACTATGTACTTGAAACGATTTGCAGGCAAGCAAACTCTGGTAAACGTAATGTTATTTATTTAAGTGTTGAGGAGATGAATAGAGTCTTCATGATAGTTGAGAAGTGGGTGAGGACCGTTATAAAATACCTGCAGGTGTAGGTACAAGAAGAGACAGATTAGTGATGCCCCTCATATGCCGTTGTTTGTACGTTGTGTATAAATAACGATCAGCCATGCATTGATATACGACTGATGTGGAAGAATGCATCTGATAATAACGTTCTTGTCCCCACGCGAAACCGATTCATCCTCGACAGAATGTTTGAAATCGTCGGATTCCGCAAGCTGAAGCCTATATTAGACGCGCGTGTTACGGATATGATTTATTTTGACACGGTTCTTGAATACGCATACACCGCTCTGCTCGACGGATTTATCGAATGTAGGAATGAACAAGACGAGAATGGTCTAGAGCTGGATGCTTATTTAAAAGGTTTAGACTCTTCGAAATATCACGAACTTTGGTACAAAGGACTTGAGCGGTACAGGGCACAGCTTGCCTACACTGTTCACCCTGAAGAATTATACCTCTACATAATGAGCAGCTGTCGTTACGACTTGGAAGATTATTTTAGTTGCTGCTACGGAGTGTGAAGAAGAGATCACGATTGAAAGCTCGGGTCGGTAAGAAAAACCCTCGATGGAAAGGAGTATTTACGAACTTGTATTTAATAATGACGTGGTGGCTAACGATACCCTGTTTTTGCGTGCTTTTGATTGTATTCTATCCGTGTTTAAAGATAACTTGCCACCCGAATGTAAAGTGGGCACAAAAATAGTATTGAACGATATGAAAGCCATTTACATAGTAGTATAGGAGCCGGCACACCTTGAACGGTGAAATAATGTTAAATCGTATTTACTGCGTAGTGGAAAGCAATAACGATGTAACTGTAGACTCGATTACGTGCAAGTTTAGTGTTTTAGTTAAGCGCAGTAGAGCATAAAGTATTTTGATGTATATTTGTTTTCCTGTATTAATATGTTGATGATTATACTCCATCTTTTTGTGTATTATTATTTTTTATTTTCAATATATTTAATTATTTAATGTAATTGTGTATATATATATATATATATATTTTTTTTTTTTTCCTGTAATATGTTGATGATTATACTCCGTTGTTTTGTATATTATTATTTTTTATTTTGTCTATATATATATATATACATATATATTCCTCGTTCGTATTTCTTATGCCATTATTATTTTTTATTTTATTTTATCATATATATTCCATCATTTGTATAGGATTGTAAATTTATTTTCTATATATTTTGTGAAATTGATTCCAATAATTCGTCTAAATAAACAGAATAATGTAATGGTGTTTTATTTAATTCTTTTGGTTGTATATATAAACGATATTTTTATTTAATTATATGTATACCAAATGACCGGTTACGCCTTCTAAACCGGCTGACGGATTTCTAAGCTACTGTAAAAAATATCTGAATAACGCAATCTGGCAGATGAAAAGTTAATTAATATATACACCTGCCCTCTAGGTCTTCTACGTCAACTGCCTGGTTAAGCCAACTGGCGGGCTAAGCCAACTGTAAAGAATATATGCTTTAATTAAATAAATAGCACAATCTGGTATCTCAACCCTAATAATGTACACCTAAACAAGCCATTTACGCCTTCTAAGAGGCCGTCTAAGCCAAAACTGGTTGATTAGGATTTTATAAGACAGCGGGCGCTCGGATGAACTCGCAATATGCGCCTAGCAAGAGCCAGGCGAACACCCATCTATCCTTCTTAGGTTAGGGCTTAGGTTAAGTTTCCCTTTTGGGTATGAGGCCGTCCCACCTACTTCTCCAAAGACCTTCCTCCTTTCTTTCCCTCTCTTAGGTTAGGTATACCCCTTTGGGGGTTGAGGCCGTCCCAACTTCTCCCCCAAAGATGTTAGGTGGACCCCCCCCACCAGCTTACTGGGGGAGTTCCTCTTCATTGCAGCCTGGGGGATAACCCCTCCCCCTTGTTGCATAACCTCTTGCAACTTTCTCCCTCCCTCTTTGCAACATTGATAAACATTTGCAATTGCATTGCACTCTCTCCTTTTGCGGTCATACTACTGAGATCAAGTCTGGACGAAGACTGTAATTTACTACCACCCTTCGTGGGTCCTGGTTCGGATCCCACGTTAAGCTGTAGGTCTAAAGTGAGGCAACTAGCTTGACTTTCGTATGAATGAATGGCAGAAACAAAACTAAGGTTACTAATATATATATATATATATATATATATATATACACACACACACGAGGGTAATTCAATAAGTATCCGCACTTTTTATTTTAACAATTTTATTTTCACATCTGATAGATTATAAACATATCACTTCTCAACATAGTCTCCCCGTTTCTCAATACACTTAAGTCCAGCGATCTACAAGCTTCCTAATGCCATCACAAAAGAATGTTTTTGGCTGTGTGCGTAGCCAGTCATGCACCGCCTCCTTCAGGTCATCATCGCCTTGGAATCGCTGACCTCTCAAAGCGTCTCTTAGTGGTCCAAACAGGTAAAAATCCGAAGGTGCCAGGTCTCGACTGTAGGCTGGATGGTCGAGAACTTCAAATTTAATTTCTTGAAGGCATTTTCTAGTCTGTGCAGCGGTATGAGGGCGCGCATTGTCGTGTAATAGAATAACACCTTCCGACAATCTCCCTCTCCGTTTTGTGCGAATTGCTTGCTTTAACTCATTCCGAAGCATGTCAGAATACGATGCACTTGTTACTGTAGTTCCACACTCTGGATAATGTTCAAGGTTATCAATATCATTATTCGTATTCTGACATGCTTTGGAATGAGTTAAAGCAAGCAATTCGCACAAAACGGAGAGGGAGATTGTCGGAAGGTGTTATTCTCTTACAAGAGAATGCGCACACTCATACCGCTGCACAGACTAGAAAATGCCTTCAAGAACTTAAATTTGTAGTTCTCGACCATCTAACCTACAGTCGAGACCTGGCACCTTCGGATTTTTACCTGTTTGGACCACTAAGAGACGCTTTGAGAGGTCAGCGATTCCAAGGCGATGATGACCTGAAGGAGGCGGTGCAAGAGTGGCTACGCACACAGCCAAAAACATTCTTTTGTGATAGCATTAGGAAGCTTGTAGATCGCTGGACTTAAGTGTACTGAGAAACGGGGAGATTATGTTGAGAAGTGATGTGTTTATAATCTATCAGATGTGAAAATAAAATTGTGAAAATAAAAAGTGCGGATACTTATACACTGTATATATATATATATATATATATATATATATATATATATATATATCGAAAATTGGTGTGTTCCTAGGGAACCTTATTCTAATTAGGAATATGAAGACTATCGTTAAAACTCTTGGCATCTTATTTACTCCAAACGTTTCGTTCTATCGTACGGAACATCTTGAGTGGAAGAAAGCTAAATTTAATAAATTAAAAATTAAAAATTGTAATTAAAATTGTAATAAAAATTTAAAAGACAACAAAAAAAAGTAAATAGAGAATAATATATATGTTAAAATCGTGCTATAAACATTATGAAGAAAAAATAAAACACAACATACCTTCTTTAAGAGATGCCGAAAAGAGACTGGAGTCACGTTGAAGAGAAAGTGGGAAAACATCTCGAAAAATAGTTGCCGTGGTTGGTCATTTAATTGGGTGGTTATTCCATGTAGAGTTTGACAGATAAAGTCTGATGCCTATGAGTTTTAATGTACAGGGTGTTCGAAAAGTCACGTCACCCCGTACAGAATGGAAAATGTAAATATGGAAAAATGGAAAATGTAAATATAGCTAAAGAGAACAAAGAAATAAAGATATCAGTACTTATGGATTTGAGTAAGGCGTTTGATGTAATAGACCATAATATTCTACTTAATAAATTATATTGTTACTGGTTTAGAGGAGCAATCAGTGATTGGATTAAAAGTTATTTGTCCAATAGATATAATTTTTTATCAATAAATAAGGTTTGCTGAACTAAGCGCTTGTCAAACATGGTTTGCCACAGGGCTCAGTTCTGGATCCACTGTTATTTTTATTATATATAAATGACATTCCACGTTCATCTGATATACTGAACTTCATAATGTTTGTAGATGATACAACTGTCTCTTTTTCTTGCAAAGATGTTAATTCAGCTAAGAATATATTTAATTCAGAATTCATCAGCGTAATGAAATGGTTGACCACCAATAAACGCTTCCTAAATACCAGTTAAACAAATTTCATGATTTTTACTAATAAAAGAAATGTACAGGGCTATTCAAACTGATTCATTCGATTTCAACTGAGAATACTTCCGTACCTATCAACCGTGCATCAACTGGGCATACACCACATGAAAGAGGAAATCTCTATGTTTTACAAGATCATCGCGAGAGGGCTCCAACCTAGCCTAGCAACAAACAGTCAGTGTGAAAATGGCGTCCGCACAGCAGAAGGCGTTTTGTGTGTTGCAGTTTTCGAGCTGAAAATCGGTAGTCACAGTGCTGCAGCGAGAGTTTCGTCGACGTTACAGAACAGATCTACCGGGTGCTCAGAGCATCCGTCGGTGGTATCGGCAGTTCGAGGATTGTTACTGCCGTAGAGTCAGTGACAACGGACATGTTGGAGCGAGTATGGGAGGAATTCGACTATCGTGTCGACGTTGCTCGTGTAACTAGGGGAAGTCACATAGAGCATTTATGAGGTGAGAGACAAAATTTAGACAGTTTTTCTTTTGGTTGATGTATCACAAATCACTCTGTATTTGTAACATTAAAAAATATTCTCATTTGAAATCAGGTGAATCATTTTCAATAGCTCTGTATATCTTGATGAACTTAATATTAATGAAATCGCTATAAAGGAGTGTACTATAACAAAATTTCTTGGTGTAATGTTAGATAAGAATTTGCAATGGATTGATCATGTAAAATATATCGCGAAAAATATTTCAAGGAGCGTTGCTATAATATTTAAACTTAGAAATGTAGTCCCTAAACAAGTTTTATTGACTCTTTATCATACTCTTGTTCTTCCTTATATAACGTACTGCACCCTTGTTTGGGGAAACTCCGCTAACAACACATTAAATGGTATCTTTATCATCCAAAAACGAGCAATAAGGTTATTATCTGATGCTGATTTCCTTGATCACTCTAGTGCATTATTTAAAGAGCTAAACCTACTAAAGCTCAATGATATAACCAAACTGGCACATTTTATTTTTATTTACAAGTGTAAGAGCAAAATCATTAATTTGCAATGGGTAAATAAATATTTTGTAACTCATCAAGAAATCCACTCGTATCAGACCAGAAATAGATCAAAGCTTGTTATACCTCAATTTAGATTGTCTTCCTCTCAAAAGCTACCCATTTTCATTCGATTGAAACTATGGAATAACTTAAATGCCGGTATAAAAAATATTGTGAATGTAAATTTGTTTAAAACCAAGTTGAAATCTTGATTAATAATGGCATACTAACAAAAATCTAGTAACGTGTCAAATTTCGCGGACGATACTAAAATAGGCGGTAAGGTTGTTAACGAGGACGATAGAAATAGGATCCAAGACGATGTAAATAGGATTATGGAGTGGACAGATAAGTGGCAGATGCAATTTAACGTAGACAAATGTAAAGTTTTGCATATAGGTTCTCCCAACAATAATTACACGTACACGATGGATGATAGGGAGTTCGCGAGCGTTGACGAGGAAGTAGATTTAGGCGTACGCGTATCTAAGGATTTAAAGGTTAGGAACCAGTGCATGGAGTCTTGCGCAAAAGCTAATAGGATGTTAGGCTTTATTGCGCGTAATTTCGAATTTAAATCGAAGGATATTATATTGCCCCTATACAAGTCCCTAGTCAGGCCTCATTTAGAATACGCAGTTCAGTTTTGGTGCCCGTATTTGCGCGAGGATATTGATAGGTTAGAAAGGGTTCAGCGTCGTGCCACGAAACTTATTCCATCATTGCGCAATAAGCCTTATGAAGATAGAATTAAAGAGTTAGACCTGTATTCACTCGAAACGAGGAGATTAAGGGGGGAGCTTATTGAAGTTTTCAAAATCGTTAATAACGTCGATAACGTAAATTTTGACAAATTGTTCACTTTCGATAATAGTAATACTCGTAATAACGGATTTAAGTTGCGTGGCAGGCGTTTCATTACTAATATCGCTAAAAACTTCTTTACGTTTAAAGTAATTGATAAATGGAATAATCTCCCCGCGTCAGTCGTTCATTCTACCAGCGTTAATATGTTTAAGAACCGTCTTGACAGACATTTTAAAAATATTAACGTTGTTTATAATTAAAAAAGAAAGTTAACAGGAGCTCTGGTGGTGGTGCTCGAGGACGAGTCTGTTGACGATGAATGCCAGCTTGTGACATGCCAGCTTGTGACTTGCCAGGGTGTGATGCCAGCAATAAAATTATTAAAAAAAATAAAAAAAATAAAATAAAAAAATAAATAAAAAATTAGACTAACACGAACGTAGATGTAGCTCGTAGCGTAAACTAACCCACTTTTTGTTTAACTTTACCTACTTTTTTTACCTTGCATGTCTGTAACTCTCTTTCCTTGCATGTTTGTAGTTTGCTTGCATGGTATGACTGTGAGTTAAAGACTGTGTTTGCATGTTTGTAAGCGTTCTTATTTTACTTCTTTTCATCTTTCACCCCTCTCCTATTCTCTCCGACTATTTTTCTGACTTGTCGGCAGTGGCCGGCGGATGATGATGGTGAGTCTTTTTTCTCTTTTTCTGAATGAATGTTAACCCAAGAGTGATAGGTGTTGCTCCTTACTTAACCCCTTATTCTCTTCTGTTCTCTTAACCCCCTACTCTTTCCTTTCTCTCAGGCTAGCCTTAGAGTGGATCTTAGGGTCTTTGTTAGCCTTAGCTTCTGTAGATCTGTTCTGTAATGTCCATTAATATTGTTTACTAATTATTCATTTCTCGTGTGTAATCTAGTATTAAAAACACATTTCTTGGGATTGCTCAGTTCTTATCTCTCATGTATAATACTGGTTTCTTTGTATGGAATTGGTATAATGCCTTCAATGGTGACCTTGCATTTGTCATGTCAGTAGTGATAATTTAAGATTAATACATTTTTTAACTATTAATAATACTTATTTACTTATTTATTTATTTATTATTAATTAATAACACTTAGCTGTTTATTTTTGATAAGAGCTCAGTAAAGCCTAAAGCTTAAGGGCCAAATTAAATAAAATCAATAGTCGAGCTTCACAATTATTCATGTCATTGTAAATTGAAACGAATGTATTTATTTCATTATTAATAAAGGTTATTCAATTCAATTAAAAAAAAACGTACCATTTTTCCCCGACTTAAGCATAAATTATCCGAAAAGCAAACGGGTTGGCTTAATTTAAAATAAGACGTAAAAATCGTCTCTCCTTAAAGGTTCACAAAAAGAAAACGCAAAAATATAATGTACATATTATAATACCAACTTTATTTTTGTGTGATTAATTGTATTTATATGTGGTAGGTGTAATTTAAAAAAAACAAGTCACCTGCAACAATTACTTTAATTACAGTAAATACAGTTACTAATTACAGTTACTAATCAAGAATATCTGTGTGTGCACATCATCGTTTCTGCATGTCTGTATCGTTTAATTCATTAACAAATGACGGGGGGTATGGTTTCATGCTGAGATCTTTTGTCACGTGATCTCTCATTTTGGACATGGGGACTCCAAATTCTTGTGATCGCTTCCGAAGTGATTTTTTCGGTGAACGAGCCACCGATGCAATCACACCATCACATTGTTCTACTCGCGTTGTTGGTCTTCCTGACCGTGGTCTGTCCTTAATGGAGCCAGTTTCAAACAGCTTTTTCTCCAAGCGTAATACCGTCTTGTTTGGGGCTGCAGCCTTATTGAATTTTGTGTTGAAATCATTCTGGATATCATGCATCGTTTTGCCAGTATATGACCTTTCATGAGCCCATGTGCTCATCGCTATCCTTTCCTCCAGAGTGTAAGTGGACTGGTCTGCCATTGTTCACACAACTCTCATACCTGGAAAAGAAAAAAATGTCAATGAATCACATATAAATTCAATTCATCACACAAAAATAAAATTGTTATTACAATATGTACATTTTGTAGTGGGTGACGGGACTTTTCGAACACCCTGTACAGAGATTCAAGTATTTTCAAGCTAAGGTCTTCGAATTAGTTTTTAAGATTGAAAAATTGTTTAAGACTTTGGGATGAGAAGTATCAAAATGATAATTATACACAGGCCTGCGATGGTTTTGTTGTCCAAAATATTTTATCACTTATACAGGGTGTACATAAAGTCAGGATCTATTTTTGTGAAGCACTTGGAAATTATATGGAATTCATTCATAAAATGATAAAGTGGTAACATTTATTAAATAATTAAGAGTAGGATTCGACGTGACGCCCATCAGTATCCCTGCACAGCTCAAATCGTTCCGCAGCATTTCTAAACACATTCTGGAGCATTTTCGGGGTTATGTTATCTGCAGCAGTTCGTATACGTGTACGTAAGTTTTCAAGACTCGTAATCTTCGTCTGATAGACGTGCGATTTGATAAAGCCCCATGCAAAGAAATCTAAAGGGGTTAAATCTGGTGATCTCGCTGGCCAAGGTCTGTTGCTTCCGCGTCCGATCCAGCGATTTGGAAAACGTCCATTTAGATAATCCTGAACAATTTTGGCATAGTGACAAGGAGCACCATCATGTTGATAGACGACGGTACTAACAATCCTATCCCCGTCGTCTATCAACATGATGGTGCTCCTTGTCACTATGCCAAAATTGTTCAGGATTATCTAAATGGACGTTTTCCAAATCGCTGGATCGGACGCGGAAGCAACAGACCTTGGCCAGCGAGATCACCAGATTTAACCCCTTCAGATTTCTTTGCATGGGGCTTTATCAAATCGCACGTCTATCAGACGAAGATTACGAGTCTTCAAAACTTACGTACACGTATACGAACTGCTGCAGATAACATAACCCCGAAAATGCTCCAGAATGTGTTTAGAAATGCTGCGGAACGATTTGAGCTGTGCAGGGATACTGATGGGCGTCACGTCGAATCCTACTCTTAATTATTTAATAAATGTTACCACTTTATCATTTTATGAATGAATTCCATATAATTTCCAAGTGCTTCACAAAAATAGATCCTGACTTTATGTACACCCTGTATAGTAATTTTTGCACGCTGATTCCGAAAAAAATATTCGTTTTTCCAAATCACGTACAGATTTTTTAGAAAATGCCATTTCATATTACATACGTAACTAATTTTCATTAAAATTGACTCAATTAATTTTTTATTAAAAACTGCCTATAAATGCTTCCAGGTCAGAAGTGATGTCATAGCGTCTTCTAGAACAGCGGTTCTCAACAAGGGGTCCGTCAGTTGTGTTTAAGGGGTCCGTGAGTTGACTAGATTATATTCAGTAAAACAATTTTTTTTCCTTTTTTTTGTGGTGGTTAATTTTGATCTCTAACCGATAACATTTTCGGTTACTTAAAACTTTAGTTTCTATAAATGTTGTTTTTTTACGACCATCTTATGTTTCCAATTCATGAACTGCTGGTTTTTGGCACAAATGAGCCCCTTTCCTGTTTTTATGCCGTTTTTTGTATGCAAACCTAACAGTGGTAAGTTTTACGCATTTTTATTACATTTTTACTCCGACTTTGAAGTATAAATCAAGACTAAAAAAACTGCTAATCTGGATACCTCAATTTGTCTATATGCTACTTAATCAATAAATTTAGGGTGGATCGATTTTACATTTTTTTCGATTTCCATATTCTAATAGAGACAAAAACTTGTGCATGCATGAGAAAATAGCCTCTGCAAACTCTTAGCTTAATAGGTAATCATCTTCTGCCCCCGGCAGAGCGATGAAAATCATATTTTAGTAGTCAAAAACGTATTTTTCTTATAATTTTTAAAATATTTCAATATGCATCAAAATTATTCCTAATAACTATAAAGTCGATGAAAAACCTAATATGATCGTTCTTCGAAGTGCGTTGTCCTACGTTAATATCTTTTGCCCCCGGCAACAACGTCAAATGTTGAAAAAATAGGTAATTTATATACATATTTTCAGATCGGCTCTTTGTCTTAAATAATGTATTTATATATTTCCCATAGCATTTATATCGTTGCTTAGGCATGAAATAACACACACGCAAAATTTTATGACTCTAGGCTAGGGTTTAAAGGTCATCTCTGGTGAGTGCTGCCAGCAGCAGCTGCCACTGACGCGCCAGTACGCACTGCGCAGTTCCCTCAGTTGCCTTTTGACAGCGTCGAAGGCAGGTGTGTATTTTGCAGCTGGCTCCTCGAGTCCTCAGTGTGTGTGTGTGTGTGTGTGGCTCCTCACTCAGAGTCCTCAGTGTGCTCAATCTCTCTGCTCATATCCTTGTTTGTTTTTCTCATAACTCTGTTTTTTTATTTTATTGCGTAACAGAACAATACATTATTCTTTAATCTTTACAGGATGGCTACCGCTACAACTAGAAGATCGGTTACGTGTCCAATATTTGTTGCTGGGAAAGATTTGAATTTGCGATGTTTTCCCACATGTGAAGATGTGATGCAATACTACCATCATGTGAGAACTGAGTTGAGATCATCAAAGAAGGAACCTCCATTCAAAGACATCGCCGCTGTGGTCACGGAGAGACTGGAATACTTGTGGAAATTAGCTTCCATTCCAACAGTTTCGACAGCACGGATAAATCAAATGTTGAAAAGTTATCGTGATAAAATGGCTAACATCATCAAATCACTGAACGCGAAAAAGAAGAACGAATCGTTACAGAAAAATCTTGAGGCCTTCAAGAAATCAACTAAGACCACCTTATTTGACATATTGGCTTGTAAATGCCCTGATTTGACAAAATGCAGCTGCCCTCGTGAACGACGAGTACCACTGAAAGAGCAACAGTTTTTACTCGACCAAAGAAGTGATCGCAAAATGGCAATAGGAACTTTGGATGTTGAAACAACAAATAAAAATGAGATGACTCTTGCAAGAAGATTGGCGATATTGAAACAAGAAGGAATAGCAGAACATCAAGAGCCGTCGACTAGTAAACGACAAGAAACTTCTCAAGAACAACCTTCTTCGTCAGCCTCTAGTGAAACCGAGGATACATCTATAGAATCATCGTCATCGTATGAACTAACACCGAGAGATAAACATGACATGAAGGAAAAAACACGAATGAAACTCCAGGTACTTGCTGAAGCTTGTGATCGTACGGGCGTCTCAGACAGAGCTGCTTCATTTATTGCTTCTTCGTTGTTAGAGGATGTTGGCTGGATACGAGAAGATGATGTCAGTTCAGTGATTGATCGAAATAAGAGAAGAAGAGCCAGAAAAAGAGTTCGTTCTGAGCATCAGCAAGATGACAAGATCACGCTACCATTACAGGGCATTTTCTTTGACGGACGTAAAGATAAAACAATGACACAAGAAGAAATAGACAATGGGAAGCATAGAAGGACTGTGGTAGAAGAGCATATAGTTTTAGTTCAAGAACCAGAATCCCAGTACATGGGGCATTTCACTCCTGCATCAGGTGTGTGTTATTTCATGCCTAAGCAACGATATAAATGCTATGGAAAATATATAAATGCATTATTTAAGACAAAGAGCCGATCTGAAAATATGTATATAAATTACCTATTTTTTGAACATTTGACGTTGTTGTCGGGGGCAAAAGATATTAACGTAGGACAACGCGCTTGGAAAAAACGATCATATGAGGTCTTTTTCATCGACTTTATAGTTATTAGGAATAATTTTGATGCATATTGAAATATTTTAAAAATTATAAGAAAAATACGTTTTTGACTACTAAAATATGATTTTCATCGCTCTGCCGGGGGCAGAAGATGATTACCTATTAAGCTAAGATTTTGCAGAGGCTATTTTCTCATGCATGCGCAAGTTTTTGTCTCTATTAGAATATGGAAATCGAAAAAAATGTAAAATCGATCCACCCTATAATAATTAATCATACTGCAAAAGATAATTTTGGGGGAGGGTGCCTCAAAAATATCAAGATTTTGATAAGGGGTCCGCAGTATAATAAAGGTTGAGGAACGCTGTTCTAGAACATTCGAGAAACGTACCGCTAGTATATAAGTGATCGACAAGCCACGAGATTAGTCAGTCTGTCTAGTGCATGCGAGGTTATAGTTCTTTATTATTCAAAGGTGCGCGGTGACTATATCTCTCTTTTAACATTTGTTTATTTGTCGCTATAACAACCAGAGGGTGTGTAAATTATCCAAACTTTTTCCATTATATTTGTGGAAAATTTGCTGTGAAAAAACAAAGGCGAGATATTACAGACTTCGTCAAGAAAGCATACTATGCATACTTCGGAATGAAATTTGGGGATCAAGAAAATCATGGGCTCCACATGAAGTTTGCAGTGTTTGTGTTCAACAACTTAGACTGTGGAGTAAAGGTAAAAAGGATTCTTTACCTTTTGGGATTCCAATGGTATGGCGTGAGCCTAGAAATCACAGCAATGACTGCTATTTTTGTTCATGTAACGTGCAAAGCTACAATACTAAAAACAAAAAGGAAATTTCTTATCTAAACTTTCAGTCTGCTGTAAGACATGTTGCTCATGGATCTGGTATACCTGTATCTACTAAACCAAATACTCAACCTGACACCTGGTTCTAAAAACGTTCAACGTTTATGTTTGGTTGACACGAAGAAAGTCCTTTTATCTCCGCTTCACATAAAATTGGGCTTGATGAAGCAATTTTTAAGGCCTTGGACAAAGATGGAGATTGTTTTAAAAATCTGTGTGGTAAATTCCCAACTCTTTTGGAAGCAAAATTGAAAGAAGGAATTTTCGTTGGTCCCCAGATTAGAAAACTGACTTTGGATGAACACTTTGAAAGAACAATGAACAATCTTGAAAAAGAAGCGTGGATTGTTTTTAAGGATGTTATCAGCAAATTTTTGGGGAACAACAAGGACCCAAATTACCAAAACATTGTGAACAACGTGCTAATTAAGTTCAAAGAGTTGGGTTGTGATATGAATTTAATATTACATTTCTTACATTCACACTTGGATTACTTCCCTGAGAATCTCGAAGCACTCAGCGAAGAACAAGGAGAACGGTTCCACTAAGTCATCAAAGAAATGGAGAAGAGATATCAGGGAAGGTGGGACATCAGCATGATGGCTGATTACTGCTGGATGTTGAAACGGGATACTCCAGAATTATTACATAAAAAAAAAGGAACAGCGAGTACATTCGAGACTAAAAGGCATAGATCTCGCAAGAAAACTCAGGAAAAATAAAGATGAATATGTAATTGACGTTAATAATCTTCTTTCTTTTTAAAGATGTTTGCATTTGTAACTAGTGCAACAAAGCGAAATAGGTACCTAATGTAAATGGAAATAAATAATATTTATTTATGTTGTTGTTCTTTCCCTTCCAGTTTGCATAAAATCCTTACGTGATAGAAAAAATTGACACCTTATTCAAAATCAGCGTAGTTGAATTATATAAAATCATTTATTAGTAAGAAAACAACTCTTACAAAGTTCTCATTCGCAGGCCTGTGTTATTAATGGCTGCATACTCTGGCTTGGATAGAAGTTGACCAGTTCTAAGTGAAATACCTTTATGCTTACTGACCCTATGTTTTAATTGTAAAGTGGTTTGATCCACGTAGCGGGATTGGCACTCCGTACACTTATAGGCCTGAGTAATTGTTCTTTATGACGAAAGTGGACTCGAAGGGATTTCATATTAATATTAAAATATATAAAAAGATATTGAGGATAAGTTTCTAACGAAATCTCCTTAAGAGATTTGTTTAGTTTAGGACTGTGATCCCAAATATGGCAGTTTGACAAACACTTTCACCTTTGGTTGGTCCAGAATTAAAGTTTTGGGTAGAAAAATACTTTGTAAGAAAGCATGAAGATATCGGTCAAAAATATCTTGATGGAAAGAATTTATTTTAAAGAATGACCTCAGATATTGCATTTCATTATGGAAAGAGGGCCAAGAAGAGCAGATCCTAAAAACTCTACTAATTTTGCAAGTCAAACTCACCAATTTTAACTTTAAAGGTGTAAAACTAAAGAAATTGGTGCCCGACAAAATATTCGTTTTCTTCCTGAATACAGAGGTTGAAAACAATTGTTGTTACGTGAAACTTTGACATCAATAAAATTTAACT
Organism: Bathynomus jamesi; assembly: GCA_023014485.1. Classification (NCBI taxonomy): domain Eukaryota; kingdom Metazoa; phylum Arthropoda; class Malacostraca; order Isopoda; family Cirolanidae; genus Bathynomus; species Bathynomus jamesi. Next base: position 713,891 of record JAJOZX010000672.1, read on the forward strand.
TATTATCATTTTCATTCTATACCATATGTCCCACAAAAAAGTGCACCCAACTTTAGATTGTACTAACTCCTCCAAAAATTGAGATATTTTGGATCTGTTTGTTTGATTTAATATAGCAAATTATTCTTTGTTAACGTTCAAATTTATTCATGTTTAAACGATTTAGTGTTTAAGCATCTGCTTTTAACTGAAGGGTACAACAAAATGGATTGCGCAAAATTGGTCAATGAAAAAATAATGTGTGTGCTATCGATGTAATGAAAAGACAAATACATAATAATACCTAGATACATTAACATAATTTTAATAAGATACAAAGCAGATTTTTCTTTATTCCTTATTGCAAAAGTTATGTTTAGTTTCGTTTTCTTTCAACATGACCGCCATTCCTATCGATACAAATCTGGAGTCGAGCTCTCATCTTCCCCATCACTCTTTTGATAAGATCTGGATTGTCTTTTAACAAGTTGATTTCAGCTGTGATGCGAGTCCTCAAATCATCTAAATTGATAGGTTGTGATGCAAATACTCTCTTTTTCAAATGACCCCATAAAAAGTAATCACACAGGGTCAAGTCAGGGCTTCTGGGAGGCCATTCAATGTCATGGCCTGTAGCAATTACTCTTTGGTGGAAGACTTCCTGCAAGCGTTCCTTCACAATAACTCTCCTGTGAGCAGGAGCTCCGTCTTGCACCCACCAAATACGATTAAATCGGTCTCCATAAGTAATACGTATTTGTGGAAGGATTTCTCGGTCTATCATTTCTAGGTAAGCTTCACCATTTAGATTACCATCGTAAAAGACCGGGCCAATTACCGCTCCATTACCGCACAGTCCTACCCAGAGAGACAGTTTTTGTCTAGAGTTATTCTTTTCGTAGATATGATTGTCAGGTGGATGATTTTTTGGTGCATACTGACGGCAGATTTGTCTGTTCACTAGACCATTCATAAAAAAGGCCGCCTCATCTCCAACCACTAATTGTTCCGTGAATCTTTCTGGTTTTTCAAGAAACCACTGGGCAAATCTTAGGCGGCGAGGTAGATCTCCTTCAATGAGTTGATGTCGAATTTCCATTCTGTATGGGTACAAATTCAAATCCTCACGAACTATTCGATGAAATGACATGCGTGAGAGTTCTGTACCATTTCGCCTGGTGGACACTTTTGGATGTCTCTCTAATAAATGCCGAACATGCTGAATGTTCTCGTCTGTTCTTGCCGTCTTCTGATGGCCTGAACGTCCTTTGTTCAAATTGAGGACCGTTCCTTCTTCTTTGTATTTCCGAACATTCTTCAAAATTGTATGTTTAGTTGCAGAAGCTCTATCGGGAAATTGCAGTTCGAACGTATTCTGAACTTGTTTTAAGCTTTTAGTTTGCAGATAAGTTGTGACCATGAGAACGCGCTGCCTTCGTGTAAACTGCATGATTAGGGTTTCAAAGTTATTTATAAATTTAGTAATTCAGATTCTTCATTTATATGTATGACTCGTATCTTAGATACAAAAGTTCGAATTATTTAAAAAAAATATTTGCAATATCCTTCGACGTAAAAAGTAGCACATTGGTTAAAGCAAGAGGAGCTATCTGGCTGGGAGAAATGATCATTCCGCGCAACCCATTTTGCTGTACCCTTCAGTTAAAAGCAGATGCTTAAACACTAAATCGTTTAAACATGAATAAATTTGAACGTTAACAAAGAATAATTTGCTATATTAAATCAAACAAACAGATCCAAAATATCTCAATTTTTGGAGGAGTTAGTACAATCTAAAGTTGGGTGTACTTTTTTGTGGGACATATGGTATAGTAAATTTAATATTGGGATGAAGAGAATTAATGTACTGTAATGAAGGAAGAGCGGGACATCCGTTTTGTCTCTAAAAAGTAAAAAACAATCATTGACATACTGTTTAAAAACTACAGTACGAAACTGGGCAGAGAAATTTACCAACTAATTTTGTTCGCGATAACAGAGAAAGCTGTTTGCAAAGAAGGGTCCCAGAGGGCCCTCCTTATCAATCCTCGAGTGGCAGAATGCACCACTCTTTATAAGGCCATAAAATAGCTTCATTAAGTTAGGAAACTCATGCAACAATCCATCCTTACTACGCACGACACGGCACCCCCTTTACTCACTCTCAAGGCTCACGCCCTCCCATAAAAGACAGAGAGGCACCACATCCAAGACCGGTCGTTTTGAATCTTATAGACTATGTATTGCTCTTACCTTAAGGATTAGAAAATTAAAAGCCATTATGGCTCCACCATCACAGAACTCATTTAGTGTGATCATCAGTAAATGTCATGCAAACTTCACCCATCTCATTAATTCATCCCTTGAAGCTTAATACTTGAACTCAAAGATCTTAAGACCACCCTGACCCAAATGACATTGGAAGGGCAAAACCCACATGTCGGAAAAGAAAAAGAATCCAAAACGCCAACCTTTTAGTCTCTGGCACCATCACCATTTTACTTCATTTTAATCTAAAGGGTGTTAAGGAGCATCCCCCAAACGTTTTATATTTTATTTCATATATACGGTATATACTGTATATATTCTAAGGTTTGGTGTTAGTTAACCTCTTTCGCTGCTGCAAAGGTCATGTGACGGAAGGAACCTACAGCTTCACTTGGGATACGAACCATGGGTTTGCACATCATCTGAACGCATAGGACACCGTCACCCATCCAACTACTAAACAGACCGATAGTTGCTTAACCTTGTTGGTATAACGGGAAACGGTGTCGTGACGTGGCCACACTTTAACCTTATTAGAAATGAGTTATTTTGGCAAACCGACCCTTAAGTCTGAATAGAGTGATGAACGTAGCCACTAGTTTTTCCGACGATATTCAAACCAAAAGCTTCGAAAATTAATTTTCAACTTTCATCCTGAACAGCTCATTATATTTAATTTATATGAGGAGTTTTATTCATTATTCAATTATCCGAATGTATATACACAGATATTTTATTACTTTGAAGGTTGGCTAGTTTAACTTGTGCAGGACTACGCAAGATGAGCCAACTGAGGTGAAAATTACCAGCTTTCGAAACGTTTGGGTAGAATAAAGATTAGAGACGTTGGTGGCTGCGTTGATCTCTCTCACTCTCTCCCCTCTTCCTCAAACACACCACACACACACATATATATATATATATATATATATATATATATATATATAGAAACGACGTAAATAAGGAGCGTCTCTGCACACGGGGAAGAGAAATAACGAATAAATGAAAAATGAGGCGAACCGCCCGGGAATCGAACCCAGGGCCTTCCAATTGCCGGTTGGATGCGCTACCATTACACTACGGACCTCGATCAATCATAAATCGAAATTCTCCTAAATAGGGCAGAAACCAATGCCCTGAGAGGGCACCCTCGCAAATCGTGAATATGTGCATTTAACTGCAATGACCACGCAGTATATAAATGAATAGAAACGACGTAAATAAGGAGCGTCTCTGCACACGGGGAAGAGAAATAACGAATAAATGAAAAATGAGGCGAACCGCCCGGGAATCGAACCCAGGGCCTTCCAATTGCGTGGTCATTGCAGTTAAATGCACATATTCACGATTTGCGAGGGTGCCCTCTCAGGGCATTGGTTTCTGCCCTATGTAGGAGAATTTCGATTTATGATTGATCGAGGTCCGTAGTGTAATGGTAGCGCATCCAACCGGCAATTGGAAGGCCCTGGGTTCGATTCGCGGGCGGGTCGCCTCATTTTTCATTTATTTGTTATTTCTCTTCCCCGTGTGCAGAGACGCTCCTTATTTACGTCGTTTCTATTCATTTATATACTGCGTGGTCATTGCAGTTAAATGCATATATATATATATATATAATATATATATATATATTATATATATATATATGTTGTAGAACGAGGAGCCTTTCCCGAAGGGGGCGTATTGCTTGCTTCCGGTACGCACTATACGAATTAATGTCAAGCCAAAAAGGAGTGGGTCCAATGAGCATGCGCAAGAATCGGGATGCTATGAAACTCCGAGCCACACCCGGGACAATTCTTTGACTTACCACTAAAACACTATGTTGTTTGCATAAACCCTATGCAATCAGGCCGGTTCATTTACTCCCACTAGTTATTACAATAAATTATGTAAGCCAGCCTCATTCATTATTCACCCTATTAAGCAGCTTACCATCCCAAGTATCAACGCCATCCTAATGCCACAGAATCTATGGAGGGCAACCTCCCTCGATACTCCAGGGCCATCGGAATCGAACTCCCCCATCGAAATCGAACGCCACAACCATTCATTTTCAATATATATATATATATACACAATATATATATGTAACGTGTAACATACACGTATATCAAACATTTTTGGTGTTACTGAAGAACATAGTTACTAATCTACTCAGTAATTTAGAAAAATAATTTAAAGTTATTCCTAAGTAGTATGCCCGAAAAAATCCCGAGTGCAATTCAATTGCATGCATCATGATGAGAGTGTTTCTAATCCCCCTTCAGCAGCCCTCATCCCCCCCCAAATTTATATATGTGTGTGTGTGTGTGATCTCCAAGGGGTAACCTAACCTGGATGCTCATGCCCACAAATATATATATATATATATATATATATATATATATATATATATATATATGTATTTGGGTGTGTATGCATGTATAGAGAAGCTTCTTTTATGTATATATATATATATATATATATATATATATATATATTATGAGTTGGAAGTATGTGAACTACAAGGGGTAGCCTAACCTGGCTGCTCAGATCCACCCACCAAAAAATATATATATATATATAATGTATGTATGTGGGTGTGTATACATGTGAATGTGGGTAGCCTAGCCTAAAATAAAACACAAGGAGAGAGAGAGAAAGAGAGAGATGAGATCCTTTCACTGCGGCGTCTCGAAGCATTTTGAATTCCCCACTAACCTTCCTGGGCGGCTTTAGCATCACAGAAAGTTGGCTTAGAAGGCAGCCAGTCGTATATAACGTACAGTTATTTCCTTCTACGTACATATAAAGGTGAATTACCATCGCTTTGCCTTAAACACACACACACACACCACACACACACACACACACACACACACCACACAACGTATCGTTTATATATATACACCTTTCATTTCCATAATAAATGCAAAAAACTTCACTTTTTTTCTACGTGAAGGTCAAAATATGAAAATAAAAACCCACTCTAATAGACAGAGTTTATTTCCACGACAGTTTCGACGCCCACTGGCATCCTCATCGGGTGGATACAGAAACACGAATGAACCAAAACAAGAGGGAAAAAACAGTCCAGGGACCGACCGTTAAGAAATTCGCACCTAGGTTAGATCCCATTCTCCCGACACCGGAAGGGCATTTTCATTAAGTACATTCGCGCAAATTTAAAACTATCTTCCTCTTCTAAACATACAGATTCTATTATATTTTTTTTTAAATAATTATTACATTTATTATTAAATTTATTATATTTAATATTGCATAATTATTTATTACAGAAATTATAAATTTATTATTACATTGGTTATTACATTACTGTTTATTATACAGAACTTATAAACCGAAAAACGAATGAAAAAAGCCGATTAGGAAACAATCCAGAAACCAATGAGAAATTCGCACCTAGGTTAGATACCGTTCTCCCGACACCGGAAGGGCATTTTATTACAGGGTCCGCTTATAAGTACATTCCCACAAATTAAAACTATCTTCTTGTTCTATACATACAGATTCTAATATTTTGACATAATTACTGCATTTATTATTACAGTTACATTTTTTAACATTTATTATTATTACCTTTACCCTAATTATTAAATTTATAATATTACCTTTATTATTACATCTGTTGCATTTATATTTATTTCCACATTTATTACTTCCATTATTACATTTACTAAAGGCGAGTAAGGAAACATTCCAATCCAGAGACATTTAAGAAATTCACACTTAGGTTCGAACACGTTCCCACGACTCCGTAAGGGATTTTTTGACCAAGAATCTCATTAAAGGGTCTAACTTATAAGTAACTTCGCACAAATTAAAATTATCTACTTTTTCTATACTCACAGATTCTATTATTTTTCTTTTGACATAATTATTACATTTATAAAGTACCTTACTTGATTCCCAATCTATAGCATGATTATTTTGGCTGGCGTGATAAAAAATGGCATTATTAGTATTACAACTTCTGAAGGCATAGTTGTGTTCTTTAATACGGGTTTCAATATTTCTTCCAGTTTCCCCCACGTATACTAAATCACAACTTTTACAGGGAATGCTGTAGACACAGGCTTGTTCCTCTTTTGCCACGTTATTCCTAACCAATTTACTTTTCACGGTAGACGAATATTTGAACGCCAAAGCAAACTTAAAATCTTTCGTCAACGGTTTTACTCTTTCTAAGCCGGCAATGTAAGGCAAACTCACATATTGTTTTTGGTTAACTGAAGGTTCCCGAGGGGCATAAAAAGATTTTCTGGCTTTAAAATACGCCTTTCTGATAAACCACTCGGGATATTTTAAATCCTTAAAAATGTTCCAAATCTTTGAATTTTCCGGGTCCAGCAAATGTGGGCTACAATATTATGCAATATTATGCAATATTAAATGTAATAAATTTAATAATAAATGTAATAATTATATAAAAAAATATAATAGAATCTGTATGTTTAGAAGAGGAAGATAGTTTTAAATTTGCGCGAATGTACTTAATGAAAATGCCCTTCCGGTGTCGGGAGAATGGGATGTAACCTAGGTGCGAATTTCTTAACGGTCGGTCCCTGGACTGTTTTTCCCTCTTGTTTTGGTTCATTCGTGTTTCTGTATCCACCCGAGGAGGATGCCAGTGGGCGTCGAAACTGTCGTGGAAATAAACTCTGTCTATTAGAGTGGGTTTTTATTTTCATTTCCATTAATATTTGTTTATATGATGTAAATAAAACAACCGCAGCGTTCTGTCTATTTAATATATATCGAAATAGAAAACATGTATATACATTAGGTGCCAAACAGTGATAATACACACATGATTCATATATATATTTACATAAAAAATATCAAAATAGTGGAGGAGATTGCATTAGAAGCAAAAACAGGAATAATTGGTGTTATTTAACATATGTATATATGAGTATAAAAAAATAATACAGCTAACAGAAGAATTTTCTATACAAAAAAATACACAACACATGTTTAATATACACACACACACATATATATAAGTATAAAAAATAATACAGCTAACAGAAGAATTCTCTATACAAAAAAATACACAACACATGTTTAATACACACACACACGTATATATATATATATATATATATATATATATATTATATATATATATATATATATATATATATACTGTATATACTCATATATTGTATATATATATATATTGTATATATATATATATATATATATATATATATATATATATATATATACTATATATAGATATATATATACGAGGAGTGATCAAAAAGTATCGATAATTTTATTGCTCGGACAAATGAATGCAAATAAGAAATAACCGTTTAAATATGTGAGTCTTCCTACCCTGTGGCGTCTGCAGTCTGAAGAAAAATCTGCTACCATGAGTCAGTAGTTAGTTGGAGCGCTTAAAGGGAGGGGTGTGTTTTTGCAGTACGTCGAAATCTCGGAAATGGACCAACGTGCGTGCCAAACTTGGAAAATCTACATCGGAGGCGAACGAAATGATTAAAACAGCTTTTGGAAATGATGTTCTCAGTGTAATTAACGTTTACGAATGGCACAAAAAGTTTAAAAATGGAGAAACATCGCTTGAAGACGAGGAACGCAATGGCCGCCCTTCCACTTCTCATTACGGATGAAAATGTCCAACAGATTCGATTTCTGGTACGAGGAAATGTTTCTCCATTTTTAAACTTTTTGTGCCGTTCGTAAACGTTAGCTACACTGAGACCATCATTTCCAAACGCTGATTTAATCATTTCGTTCGTCTCCGAACGCGCGTTCCTCCATTTCCGAGATTTCGACGTATTGCAAAAACACACCCTCTCTTTAAGCGCTCCAACGAACTACTGCTCATAGTAGCAGATTTTGCTTCAGACTGCAGAAGCCAAAGGGCAGGAAGACTCACATAAGTAAAGGGTTATTTCTTATTTGCATTCATTTGTCCGAGCAATAAAATTATCGATACTTTTTGATCACTCCTCTTATATACTTTTATATATATATATATATATATATATATATATATATCAGTCTTTCCTTGTGAACAGACGTGTTTTATCGACTGTCCAGTGTGGGTTCTAAACCACAAAGCTTGATTTTACTACCTTAAACTATACCCAATCTATCAACATATTCGTCTAATCGCTTTTTAATCATGTTTATAGAAGTGCTACTAATTACTTCTACCAGCAAACTATTTCAGCTATTTACGATTCTATGCGTAAAAATGCTTTTCGCAACTACTGTCTCGAACCTTCTACTTCTCAACTTACACCCGTTATTTCTAGTCCTATTATATTGAGATATATCGAAAAACCTATCTCTATCTACATTATCGAATCCATTAATAATTTTGAAAAACTGGATTAGATCACCCTTTAGCCTCCCACATTAGTTTTACGTTAGAGATCCCCATTATGTTTTCCCAATTGACGTGTGACAATTCATTTCGAAATTTACAAAATTCTGTGAACTGGAAGTTCGGAATTTTAGTCGAGTTAGTTGGTTTCGAGTGACTTACTGAGAAGAAAAACTCCACCATATTGTGATCGCTATTGCTTAACGGTTCTATTACTTGAAGATCCGTGATTACCCTATCATCCGTACTTATTAGTAAATCAAAAATACTGTCCAACCTCGTAGGTTCCCCAACCTTTCGAATAAGAAAGCTATCCTCGAGAAAATTGACTAAACGATTACCTTCCACGTCTCCCTGCATTGTATCGTAATTCACGTTTTCGCAATTAAAGTCGCCCATAACTAAGGCCTGCTCACTACCTATTATTCTCTTTAGTTCACGATATAACGCTCCGTCCGTATCACCTGTTTCATTACGGGGTCTATATATAACCGCAACAACGAGTTTGAAATCGTTCAATTTAAGTTCTGCTATAGTCGAATCTATCAGTTCTGGAATTCTGTGCTTTACTTCTATAACGTTCGTAATATTATTTTTCATATACAAAATAACACCGCCTCCTCGCCTACCTATTCTGTAGGTACATACCGGCGCGTGTAGCCAAAGGAACATCCTCCAATAGTCCTGGCAATTCATTTTGCAGAAATTCTAGGTAACTTTGTCCTATAAGCGATGCTCTTAAGTAACAGGGCCAATCAGCTGATCATCGATGATACCGCACCACACATTGGCAGAGAAGCAAGCGATGTTGAAAATTTGTTTCCACAGTGGCATTTGGATTTTCGTCTGACCACCGATGAGAGTTACGAGTGTTGTTGATACCGTGAAAGTAGCTTCATCGGTGGACAGTATTAATCGAAGCAATCGGCGATCAGCATTTACCCAATGACAAAATTCTAGTCGCATGGCAGCATCTCCTGGTTGAAAGTGTTGTACACGGTGTACATGATATGGATGCAAGCCTTCCTCACGTAATGTTCGCCATACTCTTGTGTGTGGTACACCGATACTTGTAGAAATTCTTCGTGAGCTAGTAGTAGGACTAAGCTCTACCAACTGAAGAATGTTTTCCACTTCATCCACATCTTGTTGACCTTCACGTTCAAATGAAACATGAGCGTTGGGAAGTGTACCAATCTCACGCAATGTGTTGAAAACCCTGGTAAACACTCTTCGATCCGGAATTCTGCGGTTCGGAAACCGTCGACGGTATTCTGCAACAGCAGCTGTTTCATTTCCATCGAAAAACCGTAGACATACACCATATCTGCATATTCGGCATGTGTGAAGGTGTGTGGCATTCTTAACACTGCTTCAAACACCAAACAATGTCACTCACGACAGTCAGCTGTCGATTGGCTTATGTTACATGCTTACATTACAGCTTACATGGTTCAAGGTTATAGGGGAGGGAAGGAGGAGGAAGAGCTGCGTCCGCATCAGATTCAAACAGCTCTATCTCCGTAACCATTCAGAATTAGACACATGTTTATATGAACTTTTTTCTCACAATGACCGATACTATCACCTCCCGAAGTAGTGACCTTTCCTCCTGAAACACCCTGTATACTGTATATATATATATATATATATATATATATATATATATATACAGTATACAGTATACAGTATATATATATATATATTATATATTATATATATATATATATATATTATAATATATATTATATCATATATATATATATATATATATATATATATATATATACAGTATACAGGGTGTTTCAGGAGGAAAGGTCACTACTTCGGGAGGTGATAGTATCGGTCATTGTGAGAAAAAAGTTCATATGAACATGTGTCTAATTCTGAATGGTTACGGAGATAGAGCTGTTTGAATCTGATGCGGACGCAGCTCTTCCTCCTCCTTCCCTCCCCTATAACCTTGAACCATGTAAGCTGTAATGTAAGCATGTAACATAAGCCAATCGACAGCTGACTGTCGTGAGTGACATTGTTTGGTGTTTGAAGCAGTGTTAAGAATGCCACACACCTTCACACATGCCGAATATGCAGATATGGTGTATGTCTACGGTTTCTCGATGGAAATGAAACAGCTGTTGTTGCAGAATACCGTCGACGGTTTCCGAACCGCAGAATTCCGGATCGAAGAGTGTTTACCAGGGTTTTCAACACATTGCGTGAGATTGGTACACTTCCCAACGCTCATGTTTCATTTGAACGTGAAGGTCAACAAGATGTGGATGAAGTGGAAAACATTCTTCAGTTGGTAGAGCTTAGTCCTACTACTAGCTCACGAAGAATTTCTACAAGTATCGGTGTACCACACACAAGAGTATGGCGAACATTACGTGAGGAAGGCTTGCATCCATATCATGTACACCGTGTACAACACTTTCAACCAGGAGATGCTGCCATGCGACTAGAATTTTGTCATTGGGTAAATGCTGATCGCCGATTGCTTCGATTAATACTGTCCACCGATGAAGCTACTTTCACGGTATCAACAACACTCGTAACTCTCATCGGTGGTCAGACGAAAATCCAAATGCCACTGTGGAAACAAATTTTCAACATCGCTTGCTTCTCTGCCAATGTGTGGTGCGGTATCATCGATGATCAGCTGATTGGCCATGTTACTTAAGAGCATCGCTTATAGGACAAAGTTACCTAGAATTTCTGCAAAATGAATTGCCAGGACTATTGGAGGATGTTCCTTTGGCTACACGCGCCGGTATGTACTTTCAGCATGACGGAGCTCTTCCACATTCTACCCGTCTGGTGATGCAATACCTAAATCAAACATTCCCTGGTCGATGGATCGGCCAGCCGCGGTGGTCCCATTCAATGGCCACCAAGGTCTCCAGACCTCTCTCCGTTAGATTATTGTTTGTGGGGGTGGATGAAAAGTCAAGTTTACAAAAGAAAGGTGGATACACGAGACGAATTGCTCGCGCGCATTTTGGATGCTGCTGCCCGCATAAAGGAACGTCAAGGTCAACTCAGACGAACAACACGCGATCTTCGCACTGCAGTTGCAAAGTGCAATGAGGTTGACGGTGGGATTTTCGAAAACGTATTGTAAACTGTAACAAATTAATTTGTCATTTCTGTATCTGATACTATTCAAAATGCCAATGTTTAAACATTAAATGTTAGAAACAGTAATTGGTTTCTCTTTCTTGATTACCATTAACAATGATTTTGTATTTGTAGATTCAAACAGCTCTATCTCCGTAACCATTCAGAATTAGACACTTGTTCATATGAACTTTTTTTCTCACAATGACTGATACTATCACCTCCCGAAGTATTGACCTTTCCTCCTGAAACACCCTGTGTGTGTGTGTATATATATATATACAGTATATATACACACACACAGTGTATATATATATATATATATATATATACTGTACACACAGCATATATGTATATATATATACAGAGTGTATATGTATATATATATATATATATATATATATATATATATATATATATATACACACACAGTATATATATATATATATATTATATATATATATATATATATAATCAGACGCGTTTTTATAGGGTAGGCAGGGTAGGCTTTGCCTGACTATTAATTTTGTCAAATTTTAGAAGCATAAATATATCAATATAAATTAGCGCAATTGGGCAAAATCTGTCGATCGCGCCCTCTTAATCCAATATTATATGATTTCTTTTTTTTCATATTAACAATTACAACCTAAAACGCCATGCCTACCTTCAATGTATAATATAAATTCAACTAGTATGGCGGATTTGATATATGCCATTTTTAATACAGAGTAAATGTACATATAGTACATATAGTACATATAGGGGATGGGGGGGGGGTGTTTGCGCGAATATACAAATCAGTTAGTCTTTGATAAAAAGATAGAAAAATAAAGCTACACTATAAGTAAAGAAAAATTGCAATACATTGGAATCTCAACTGCGGTAAGTACCCTTATATACATATAGAGTTATAATTATATACCTTTATTGAAATTATATATATATATATATATATATATATATATATATATATATATTATGTCGGTCTAAATAACGTTTTAAATTCTAGATCGGAAGAACTGCTGGCTAGGTACAGGGACTTACTAGGGCGATTAAAGGAAAAAACTAATAAGATTGTTTTAACAGGTATACTTCCTCGAATTATCCAACGTAACGATTTCTACAGCAAGGCGACCTATATTAACAATAACCTAAAGTCTCTCTGCCAACAGGAAGGAGTGCATTTTGTGAATTTTTGGAACAGTATCTACGGCAGGGGGGGAAATTGTTCCTCGGGGATGGACTTCATCTTAATGACGTTGGAGCTGCGCGTTTAGGTTTAGGAAGACTATTTCATAATACTGTCTCTTCTTTTCAGGCTGCCGTAACTCGAACGGTCCCAGCGTAAATTCCACAAATTTCCCCTGCGCTCGCGAAGGTGTCGCAGTTACAAACAATTTGAAGGTTCTATCCCTAAATGCTCGTAGCCTACGAAATAAAATAAACGAATTTTTTTCTTTAATTGCTTGTAAAGAATATGATGTAATTGCGATAAGTGAATCGTGGCTTAGCACTGAAACACGTGACTTTGTAGGGGAGTATCAAATTAAAGGTTATAGACTTTTTGTTAAAAACAGAATAGGTAGGCGAGGAGGCGGTGTTATGTTGTATATCAAAGATAATATTGCGAACGTAAGAGAAGTAAAGCACACAATTCCAGAACCGATAGATTCGACTATAGCAGAACTTAAATTGAACGATTTCAAACTTCTTGTTGCGGTTATATATAGGCCCCCTAATCAAACAGCTGATACGGACGAAGCGTTATATCGTGAACTAAAGAGAATAATCGGTAGTGAGCAGGCTTTAGTTATGGGCGACTTTAATTGCGCCAAAGTGAATTACGATACAATGCAGGGAGACGCGGAAGGTAATCGTTTAGTTAATTTTCTCGAGGATAGCTTTCTTATTCAAAACGTTGGGGAACCTACGAGGTTGGACAGTATTTTAGATTTAGTAATAACTACGGATGATAGGCTAATTACTGATCTTCAAGTAATAGAACCGTTAAGCAATAGCGATCACAATATGGTAGAGTTTGTCCTCTCAGTAAGTCACTCGAAACTAACTAACTCGACTAAAATTCCTAACTTCCAGCACGCAGACTTTAGTAAATTTCGAAATAAATTGTCACACGTCAATTGGGAAAACGTAATGTGGAACTCCAACGCAAAACTAATGTGGGAATCGTTCGAAACAGTATTTAGGACTATAAATGAGGAATGTGTACCGTACAAAATAAAGCGTGCAAAAGTAAACAAGAAGCCCTTGTGATTTACTTCTAGAGTACGAGACATTATAAAGAGTAGAGATAGGGCTTATAGGCAACATAAGTGCGATAAAGACAATTTGTTGGTACGAAACAACTACATATCTCTGAGGCGTGAAGCGAAAAGTGTAATAAAAAAGTCCAAGCGCGAATTTGAAATCTCCATAGCTTGTGACGGTAAAGAAAACCCCAAGCGATTCTTTCAATACGTTAATAATAGATATCCAGTAAAAAGTGTCTTCGGGCCTTTGAAAAATGTAAACGGAGATCTAGTTTCTGAAAACAAGGAAATGGCTACCTTGCTAAACGAATTTTTTAAGTCAGTTTTTACTATAGAAGATGCAACGAATATCCCTACGGTCATAGACATAATACCTTTTGATAATGGTAATATTTTGGATAATATCGTGGTCAGTGAAAGGGAGGTAATGCGTTATATTGATAAAATGAAAACGTGTAAATCACCGGGTGCGGATTCCATATATCCCATACAACTAAAAGAATTAAAAGATAGCATTGTTGTTCCGCTGACAAAGATTTTTAATGCGTCTATTTCTGAGGGGTGCGTACCAGATAATTTCAAGTTAGCAAACGTAACACCTATCTTTAAGAAAGGCGATAAAGGTCGGCGGGAAATTATAGGCCAATCAGTTTAACGTCTGTTGTAGGTAAGCTACTGGAATCAATAATTAGGGATCGTATAGTCGAACACTTAGAAGTGCATAAACTAGTTAGAAATACGCAGCACGGTTTTAGGCGAAACAAATCTTGCTTAACTAATCTTTTAGAATTTTTCCAAAGCGTGGTTGACGTTTACGATAGACATCGGGCGGTTGATGTAGTGTATTTAGATTTTCAAAAAGCGTTTGACACCGTGCCGCACAAAAGACTCATTGAAAAAACTAAGGCTCATGGAATCAGGGGTGTAGTAATAAATTGGCTAGAAGAGTGGTTGCGAGGTAGGAAACAGAGGGTGGTCGTTGATGGAGCGGAGTCGTGTTGGGCTAATGTAGCGAGTGGCGTTCCTCAGGGTTCTGTATTGGGCCCCTTGCTTTTTCTTATATATATTAACGATTTAGATGTCGGCCTAGTCAGTACAGTTTCAAAGTTTGCGGATGACACGAAGCTGGGTGGTAGGGCGATTAATGACGAAGATAGAGGTAAAATCCAGGAAGATCTGAATAAAATCGTTGATTGGTCAGTCACATGGCAAATGAGATTTAACGTGATAAGTGCAAAATTTTGCATATAGGTTCGCGTAACGGTAATTTTGCGTATAGTATGTCAGGGAAAGATTTAACAAGCGTAGAGCAGGAAAAAGATTTAGGAGTTATAGTCACTGGTGATTTAAAAGTAGCGAAACAAAGTACAGCAGCGGTCAATAAGGCGAACAAAGTGTTAGGTTTTATAGCTCGAAATTTTGAGTACAAATCGCGCGATATTATAGTTCCTCTTTATAAATCATTAGTTAGACCCCATTTGGAGTACGCGGTCCAATTTTGGAATCCGCATATGCGCAAAGATATAGACAAAATCGAAAGAGTTCAAAGACGAGCAACTAAGATGATTCCGTCGCTTAGGTCAAAGTCGTACGAGGATAGGCTTAAGGAGTTAAAATTGACTACACTCGAGACTAGGAGGCTAAGGGGTGATCTAATCCAGGTTTTCAAAATTATGAATGGGTTCGATAACGTAGATAGAGATAGCTTTTTCGAAATATCTCAATATAATAGGACTAGAAATAACGGGTGTAAGTTGACAAGTAGAAGGTTCGAGACAGCAGTTGCCAAAAACTTTTTTACGCATAGAATAGTAAATAGCTGGAATAGTTTGCCGGTAGAAGTAATTAGTAGCACGTCTATAAACATGTTTAAAAATCGATTAGACGCATATGTTGATAGATTGGGTATAGTTTAAGGTAGTAAAATTAAGGCTTTGTGGTGATAGATCCCACAGCTCAACACAAGTGTTGTGGGATATAGGGAGGCAGCATCTTGGGTTAGGGGATACTCTCTGTCCTTACACACCCCATTTAAAGAGATTCCTCTGCCGAGCGGTGCCCCCCATAGTACTGTGAGGTATTGAAAAACTCATGATCTTCACTTGCCCCACAAACACCTTAAATGGGAGACCCAAAATGGGTGCACACACATTTCTACATTACTGTACAGTCTTTACAGCCACACCTACACTTTTCCTCCTAAGTATATATATTGTAATGTATATGGTTGTAAATTTTGACTTGGTCCGCAATCGATATGGACCGTGACTTATTTTTCGTTGGCAAGGTACTAGTATTGATGGATACCGTAATGAAATTGACTGGATTCTTTGGATCTAATATATTTGCATGTCGGTTATAAATAGATATAGAGTGTAACATATTTGTGGATAGTAGTCTATTATGACTTGATCCTCTGGATCCAGAGATTCTATCTTTAGTTTTAAATCGATAATTAATTAGTTTAAATCGATAAGTAATTAATTTTAAATTGATAATTATTTAGTTTTGCAAAATTGGTCGTTGCCAATGTACAGGAAGTTGTTACATAAATTTCTGATGTTCTTGTGGATCGGAACCCACGTAAAATTGTAGGTTCCCTCCGCCACCACGGAGGACATACACAATAAACAATTACGAACACAGTTAGGTAGACCAGCCATGAGTGGATCCTAGGGTCTTTGTTGGTCTGAAACATAATAACATAATAATAATATATACAGTACTGGCCAAATTATTAGGAATTTTTTTAAAATTTCATTTTTGGTATAAAATGTTAAATTAAACCAATTTTAAACGTTGAAAAGTTATTTATTTCTACACAAGAATACATGGTCATTATTTAGCAATAGTTTAGTACTTAGTTTGACCCACCTTAGCTGCCATAATGGCTGCGACACGCTTCGGCATGCCATGAATCAATTTTTGCATAATTCTTTAGTCGAACGAAGCGTGTTTGTCGTCAGTTGTCGCTTGGTTGTCGTGCGATGCGGGTGTGTTTCTCTTTCTTTTACGTGTCATTGTAACTACCGTTTAATTTAAATAGTGTATTTACCCAATTTCGGCAATTATTTGTTACAGTTTTTAAGTGAATTTGAAAATGGGGCGAAAAGAATGACTTGAGTTTACGGAAAATTGGGCAAATACAGGTTTTATTAACTTCTTCTACATTTAAACAAAAGGAAATCGCTGCCAAACTCCATGTTTCACCACAGTCAGTACTTCGTATTAAGAAAAAAATGGTATTTGGAGAAAATGTAGGCCCCAAAAAGGGTTGGAAGATGCGGCAGAAAAAGGGTAACGACTCCAAGAACTGATAGACAGATTGCAATTTTGTCTCTTAGAAATAGAAGAGCTACTTGCAAAAACATTTCAGTAGTCTAGCGGCTGATGGCATCAATATTAGTCGTAGAACAGTCAAACAGGAGGCTTCTAACTGCCGGCTTCAAAGCCTACGCCCAAGGAAGAAGCCCAGGCTCACTGAGGCTATGAAGAAGGCACGTTTTTGCATGGGCAAAGGAACACATTAACTGGACTAGTGAGGATTGGGAACAGGTCAGAATAATATTTAACATTAAATAGAATGTTATACAGTAAATACAGTATGCATAGAAGTGTATTTACAGTACGTGATAAAACTGCAGTAAAAATATCTGTAAAGCAGCAAGTCATACTGTACTTCGTTTTAGCTGTACTTCATACGCTATGCACTGACTCTTTCACAGGGCTTTCTTTGATTGCAGGTGGTGTTCTCCGATGATGTCAACGATTGCCGTGCTTGACGATCGTGTTCAAAGTGTAAGAAGGAGGCCTGGAGAAGAATTTTTGCCTGAGTGTCTGATGAAAAACGGTGAAATTTCCACAAAAGATCATGGTTTGGGGAGCAATTTCTGTGCATGGAACTAGCGTTTGAGCATTGTTGAGGGGAATATGAACCAAGTCAAGTATATAGAAGTACTAAGAAGAGTCTACTGCCCTCAAATAAGGGAATGGTATGGTAATAGACGTTGGATTTTTCAACAAGACTCAGCTCCATGCCACACGGCAAAGTCGGTTAAAAAATGGTGTCATGAAAATAGTGTTCGGTTGCTCCCATGGGCTGGAAATTCTCCAGACATGAACCCAATCGAAAGTTTATGGTGTATTTTAAAGGACGTAATCCATGAAACGCCGATAACAACAAAACACCAACTCATAGAGCGACTTATTCAAGTCTGGTTTCACTCTACACGTATTAAGGAATTATGCAAAAAATTGATTCATGGCATGCCGAAGCGTGTCGCAGCCTTAAGGCAGCTAAGGGGGGTCAAACTAAGTACTAAACTATTGCTAAATAATGACCATGTATCTTGTGTAGAAATAAATAACTTTTCAACGTTTAAAATTGGTTTAATTTAACATTTTATACCAAAAATGAAATTTTTAAAAAATTCCTAATAATTTGGCCAGTACTGTATATATATATATATATATAATATATATATATATATATATATATATAGTATTCTGCCTACCCAATGCACCAGTCCAGACATATATATATATATATATATATACACTATGTATTGATATATATATATATATATATATATATATATATATACACTATGTATTGATATATATATATATATATATATATATGTTAATCCCTCCGTCTATGGCCTTGGTCGGTTCGAAGTTGATGGGGTTTCTGGTTAGGTGGCAGGAACGGATTTGTTACGCTGAACTAGCTGATACCGTATAAGGAATCGCAGTAGTTTTCTTCTATACTACTCTCCGATTTCTTCTTATAACGTATCGGGAAATTATTTTTCTCTATGTAAGACTAAGTTCTCTGAAATTTCCCCGATTCTTCTTATAACGTATCGGGAAATTATTTTTCTCTATTTAAGATTAAGTTCTCTGAAGGGAGCAAAGCTCGAAGGAGAAGACAAAGATTTTCTCTGATTATAATTTACTGCTAAAGTGTTACAGGTCAGAATGAACATTGGAGAAATTTTATAGGTTTTTATATGAAAATTTTTTCCTTGACATAATTATTATTTAATGCTGATCTTTTATTTTTGTTTTTTATTCTCAAGAGGCTGATTTACTTTGCAAAACATTTAAAGACGAAACAAATAGTTTTGCTGTATCAATGTCTACATTGCTAAGCAAGAGGAAGCCATATTTTAAGCCGCATATTGACAGATCTGATGTTATCATGATCTGCCGAGTTAACTAAAAATGGAAAATGAAATATGCCTTCTCATCACGAATTACAAACAAGCATGCACATGGGCAAAAATGAAAGACTTAAGATTAAAAATTAAACGTTAAGCAGGACATGACTTCATCTTTTACAACGAAGAGAGAATATATACAGGAAATGAACAAGATTACATTAAGCTAAATCCACGAAAATGATCAAGTTGTTTAAAGAGAAATAATTCACCAATTACACTGCGTTCGCACTTATTAAGCAGATTACATTTACTCCAATGTTTTCAAAAGTTTTCCCCGATTTCAATGAAATTTGTAGCAAATAATCACTATATATAGCAGCATTGATGGTATTCATTTCGATAAAATATTTTGATAATTAAAATAATTATCTCATTTTATTGAAAAACATGTAAAATATTGTGTTCCGAATTATTAAGCAAGTATTCTATTTACGGATCTAAATGGTGAAAATGGGTAAGAAGAAGGATTTAACATTAACTGAGAAAAGAAAAATAGTCAAGTTATTCGCTGAAAATATAAAATCTATTGAAATTGCGAAGCAGTTTGGCAGAGCTTATCGAACTGTGAACAAGTTTGTAGCGGAAGGTACCAAACTGAGGCAGCGAAGTGATAAAGGAGCTATAAGAAAAGTGAGAAGGCGGCAGATATCTGTAATCAAGCGCAAATTGCAAAGCATCCATTGTCCTCAAGTAAAGAGGTTTTTGAGCAGGCTGGCATACATAATGTACCAAGAACATCTGGATGTGGAATCCTCCAAACAATTGGCAAGACGTGTAAACCTACGATTCAGTCACCATTAACACCCAGGTACAAGAAGCAGCGTGTTGAATGGGCGCGTCAGTACGTGAAAACAGATTTTAATAGTGTATTGTTAACCGATGAATGAAGAGCAACCCTTGAGGGATCTGATGGTTGGTCAAGAAGATGGATTGCTAAGGGTCAGTCTCTACCATGGAATGAGGTTTTCTTTTAGAAAGTTTGTGTAAGACTGGGCATTCATTTTTACACCATCAGGCACTCTGTATGGGACAGCTACATCATTGCCTATCAATCCTGCCCAAAACATGACACTACCTCCACCTTGTTGGCCTCTTAATCTCGATGGTAGAAATTGGCTCTCAGCAATCCATCTTCCTGACCAAACATCAAGTCCCTCAAGGGTTGCTCTTCATTCATCGGTGAACAATACAGTATTAAAATCTGTTTTCACATACTGACGCGCCCATTCAACACGCTGCTTCTTGTACCTGGGTGTTAATGATGACTGAATCGTAGGTTTACACGTCTTGCCAATTGTTTGGAGGATTCCACATCCAGATGTTCTTGGTACATTATGTATGCCAGCCTGCTCAAAAACCTCTTTACTTGAGGACAATGGATGCTTTGCAATTTGCGCTTGATTACAGGCATCTGCCGCCTTGTCACTTTTCTTATAGCTCCTTTATCACTTCGCTACCTCAGTTTGGTCCCCTCCGCTACAAACGTGTTTACGGTTCGATAAGCTCTGCCAAACTGCTTCGCAATTTCAATAGATTTTATATTTTCAGCGAGTAACTTGACTATTTTTCTTTTCTCGGTTAATGTTAAATCCTTCTTACCCATTTTCACCATTTAGATCCGTAAATAGAATACTTGCTTAATAATTCGGAACACAATATTTTATATATTTTTCAATAAAATGATATAATTATTTTAATTATCAAAATATTTTATCAAAATGAATACCATCAATGCTGCTATATATAGTGATTATTTGCTACAAATTTCACTGAAATCGGGGAAAAACATTTGGAAACATCGGAGAAAATGTAATCTGCTTAATAAGTGCGAACGCAGTGTATAAAATAGAAAGCAAATAAAAAATATCCAAACTTGTGTCAGCTTTATACGATTTTGTTCTATCTACAAAATGATTAGTAGTTTACAAAGAAATAATTCACCAATTATAAAATAGAAAGCAAATCAAAGTTTTATCCAAACTCATGTCAGCGTGATACGATTTTGGGAATGATATGTAAAAATGAATAATGAATAAGAATATAAGGATTATATAAATATATTTTTACAGGGCTCTTCCCTCTTGAATGATATTAATAGCAAGTGCAAGTGTGTTTTTATATCCGAACTATAAACGATAATATTGTCAAGATAGACGAGAGCTTCGACACCTAATAGGTCGGAAAGGACTATATTCATCAACCTAGAAAAATTAGCAGGCCCATTTCGGACTCCGAAAGGTAAAACCTGGAATTCGTAATGGTCTCGGTTAGTGGAGAAAGCAGTCAATGCCCGAGATTCGGGACTGACCTCCATTTGCCAATAACCGGATGCTAAATCGAGGGATGAAGAGAAGTTAGCTCTCCCTACGTTCAGAATTGTTTCCTGCATGTTTGGAATGGGGAAACGGTCCGGGATGGTAATGTGGTTTAGGCGTCTAAAATCTACACAAGGGCGAGATGTTCCGTCATTTTTGGAGACAAGAATCATAGGAGCGGACCAGGGACTAGCTGAAGGCTGAATGATATCCTGCTCCAACATGTCCTTGATGTGTTCCTCAATAGTGACTAATTGGGAATGTGAAACCCTATAGGGAGGGATGAAGATGGGTTTGGAATTTGGTTCCAGCTTGATTCTGAAAAGGACCAAATTAGTTCGGCCCAGAGGATCTCCTTTTAGGGCAATCACATCTCTATTTCTTGTCAGGAAATCGAGAAGTGATTCCAGTAGTTTGGGGTCCTGTAAGGCTGGTGACTCCTGAAGGGAGTGCTCTAGACATTTCTTACATTATTCTATTAATGCTGAAAGTTTTAACTCTAAGGAACTGGGAACACGATTTATAGTACTGGTGGGAAAATCTGAATTTATTTCTACTGTGGAAACAGTTCCTATTCTCTGATTTGAAGTTAATTCGATAGGGCTTTTCCCTTTGTTTAAACAAACAACAGGGATAGCTGAATGCTGACTATGACTAAGGACTTGGGCAATAAGAACATCTCTCTTGAAATTACTTTTCTCGGTAATAAGAATACGATCTGATTCTAATAGTTTTCCTTGACCGTTTACTACTCTTGCTAGGAAACATATCTTCTCATAAGGTACTACTGTTATATGCTCTGTAGGGCATATGAAAAATGGTTAATCTGACTCTGGTTCGGCGATTAAAATTTGCATTATTGGCTGAAAAATTGTTTCAGTTGGATTTCGAATCTCAACTGTTGAGTTAAATGAAACTGGCTGACTGGAAACTGACGGGAAAATGACTGACTGAAAACTGACTGTGTTGATCCTACTGGATTCAACAACTGGAACTGATTACTCTGGAGGCTGATTTCTGGGTCGGTTGTCCCTCTGGATGCAACCGACTGACTTGAACTGCTATAAACTGGAGTGGGTTTCCTATTTCTTTCGGAAATCCGAACTAAACTGATTTTGTTAGCATTATCGAGCTGTCTATTATTCTCTGGGTCGGTTGTCCCTCTGGATGCAACCGACTGACTTAAACTGCTATAAACTGGAGTGGGTTTCCTACTTCTTTCGGAAATCCGAACTAAACTGATTCTCTTAGCATTAACTGTCTGTTATTCTCATGGAGAGGGTGTCCTATTTCTACACATAACTAATTTTCCGGCTGGGTAAATTTCCCATTGATTCTGGTTGAAGAAATCCATACCTAGTAAATTATCTGTCTGAAAGGTGGCGACTGCGTCCACAATACAGCATTTTGCGGGATATACCGCGTTACCAACTTCTAAATATAATTCAATTTCTCCATATGTAGGTATGGGTGTGCCTATAACTCCTCTGAGTTAGCAGGACAGTGCCCTAATTTCATATTTATAATCTGTACTCTCTAGTACCTCGTCTGCACATAGTTTCTTAATCAATGTCGCATGTGCTCCTGTATCTAGAAAAGCGGTTAAATCTCGGTTATCTGTGCTGCAATTTATTATTAAATCTAGTAAGTTCGCACCTATTATCCTGATGGGTAGTTCATGTGTGTATTTGGGTTTATTACTGCTATTTAGGAGGGAGTAGGCTGAACTGCTGCCTCCGAAGTGGGATCTAAAAAAGAACTTGAATTAACTTTTATGGGAGGATCTAAGTCATATGCTACGGAATCACCATACACTGGAGCGTCTTCTTGAAAGGTGCACTCTGGGGAAACTGATTTTCTAACGGGTACTTCTACGTACCGAACCATCCGACCTTGCCGATTATATTGGGGTCTGGACATTGGGTAATAGGTGTGGTTGACCTTGTGGTCGTGTTCTGTTTGGTGGGTGGTTCTGTTGAGGCTGGGAACTAACTGTTTTCTGCGAATTGGAGGGCTCTTGGAAACGTTGGTGATTTGATCTCTGGAAGTGAAGTGGGGCCTGTACCCTAGAGTGGCTTTGTTAGCACATTTTTGTCGGTCGCCACGGCGATGACCATGTTCATGACAGTGGGAGCAATAGGGGGGATAATTATGATACATTGACTCATCATGTGCCCAAAACTATCGCAATTAAAACACTCAAGAGGAGGGCGTGCATTCTGGGTTTGTGGGGCTTGTTTCTGAGATGGTGTTACCTGCATCGACCTAGATTAATAGGGTTGTTGTTGTTGATGAATGTAGTGTATGGGGGTCTCTCTACACTCCCAGTAGCTCTGGTTCGCTAAGTCTGGGTAATGTTCCCGTGTTTTATTTATGGCTACACTTACTGGTTTGTAAATATTTAGACACTCTTGAAATTTCTTTTTAGGTGCTACGGGTAAGTTTTGGTAAATGGTTGCTGCTGCTATTAAGTTTCTTTGTTTTGAAATGAATGTAATGTCACATGCATTTTCATCGGCTCGGAGGGCTTCTCCTACGAGTTTATATGTTCGTGTAATAAAATTATTTACATCTTCATGTTCTTCTTTCTTCCATTTAACTTGGAGGACAGCATCTAACGTGGCTAAGGGTTGTGCAAGTGTTATTTCTTTAAAAAATTCTAATAAGTTTTGTTTAAAATTGTCCCACGTTATAGCTTCGCTAATGGATGGAGCGTAGGCAACTGTATCATGGGCATTCCCCTCTTTAGGGTCAATAACCTTTTAGCTTCCCTAATCTATATATCATCATCTGTGATGTTTTCGCGTGAGAAATGCTGTTCTAGAGACTCAATCCAAGGTCTTATGCGTGATTCAACAAAGTTATTATCTATGGTTCCCTTAAAAATTAGGACAGTATGAGGAAGGGTTACAGGTCTACCTAAGTTAATGTATGCTTTGGCAGCGGTTTCAGACATGTTGGCTTGTGCTTGATCTGAAGTTTGTGAGTTTGGAAATATGTTTGAAAGACGCGGGGTAGGTGGAAAAATGGGTGTAGGGGGATTTTCAATGTCACAAAGCGCACCGTCTGAATCGCTCATATGTGAAGGTACTGTTAATGTATTCTAATTTGGTTTGCTTGACCGATCGTATTCCATGAAATGTCACTTGATTGGCTTTCCTAACTACTCTATATAAGAAATACACAAATAAATAAATGCACAACAGTTTGTCTAACTAGGAAAAAATTAAAAAAAAATTGTAAAAAAAAATGTAAACAAAATTTCACTCGAATATACGTGAATGTACGGTAATATTATGATTAGCACATAAAATAAAATTATTCTATACTAACTATAATAGTGAAAATAACTCGGTTTCAATAAAAAGAAATGTATCACTGGTGTGTGGAATGTTCACTGTGATTTTTTGTTAATTCTGGCTTGATACTAATTATTAACTGTTAATAATACTGACTTCTCAAATGTTTAGAGATTACTTTAAAAAAAAGATCTGTACTTAACAAGATTCCTACGGCGAAATATTTGAAGACGTGTCCTGAAGACGTGTCGTGCTCACCACTTGTTCCTGGATGAAAAATGGGCGTGGAGAACTTGGAGTCGTGACACACCAGTCAAATGGTGGCTGTGACGAACTGGAAGTCGTGACACGCCGGCCAAATGGTGAATGTTGGTTTTAGTTCCAGGGTCTGGAAGACTGGAAGAATCCGGGATGCAGAGGTCGCCAGTTGTTAACCCCTCCGTCTATAGCCTTGGTCGGTTCGAAGATGACGGGGTTCTGGTTAGGTGATTCTTCTTATAATGTATCGGAGAGTTATTTTTCTCTATTTAAGACTAAGTTCTCTGAAGGGAACAATGCTCGAAGGAGAAGACAAAGATTTTCTCTGACTATAATATACTGCTAAAGTGTTACAGGTAATGCTTAGCCTCTAAGTTAGATCAGTTAGCTCGGAATGAACATTGGAGAAATTTTATGGGTTTTTATGTTGTACTTTTTACTGACATCATTCTTATTTAATGCTGATCTCTTTTTGTTTTTTTTGTTTTTTATTCTCAGTAGGCTGATTTACTTTGCAAAACATTTAAAAACAAAAAATATTTTTGCTGTATCAATGTCTAGATTGCTAAGCAAGAGGAAGCCATATTCTTTTTTAAACCACATATTGACAGATCTGATGTTATCATGATCTGCCGAGTTAACTAAAAATGGAAATTGAAATATGCCTTCCCATTACGAATTACTAACAAACATGCACATGGGCAAAAATGAAAGGCTCAAAATTAAAAATTTAACGTGAAGCAGGACATGACTTCATTTTTTACAACGAAGAGAGAATCTATACAGGAAATGAACAAGATTATATTATTAAGCTAAATCTACAAAAATGATCAAGTTGTTTAAAAAGAAATAATTCACCAACTATAAAATAGAAAGCACTAGCAAAAGATCGGTGCTACGCGCCGATTTGGCTAGATCTGCGGTGCTTGGACCTTCGACCCAAACCGAATTGTGGGCCTACGGCGTATTTTATTTTGAACATCAATAGCCCTTTATCTGGATATCGTTCACATTCCTCTCACCTTCGGCCTCAGTAATTGGGGTGCCTGTGGCCCTCCAATTACTGGCGAACCAATTATTCGGTCAATAAAACTACAGAAAAGAACGCAGCCATGAAAATCTAAAACTTCACAAATCTTCATACGATGAACTCGGATGTGAAGCTCAAGATTTTCATGACTGCGTTCTTTTCTATAGTTTTATTGACCAAATAATTGAACCGACAGTAATGGGGGGTCGCAGGCCCCTAATTACTGGGGGTTCAATTATTTGGTCAATAAAACTATAGTCATGAAAATCTTAAGCTTCACAAATATTGACACAATGTGAAGCTCAAGATTTTCATTGCTGCGTTCTTTTCTATAGTTTTATCGCGGTGGTGCTTGGGGCCCTCAGGCCCAGTAATTGGTGGTGGTCGGGGGGGGGGGGGCTGGTCACACATATATTTTCGCTCATTACTCATCACCCCCATCCACCATACGAAGTTTGGTCGAAATCGGTTCAGAAACGTAAAAGTTTTTTCTGCCGACAGACAGGCAGACACACTTTTGCTAAATTATAATAGTAATGATGCCCGATTAGGTTAATTAAATGGCCGGTTAGGTCAACTGAATGCCCGATTAGATTAATTGAATGCCCGGGTACGTTAATTGAATGCCCGGTTAGGTTAATTGTACACCCTTGACGATTGGTTAGGTTAAGTCATGATATTTTCGTTAAAGCCAACGAAAATATCACGACTTAACCTAACCAATCGTCAAGGGCGTACAGATTACCTAACCTGGCATTCAATGAACCTAACCGAGCATTCAATAATTTTACCATAGGTTTCGTAATGATCTTGATGACGTCATTTAATGTTTTGAAATTAATTATTTAATTGCTATTTTCTTACTTACAGCGACAGGCATAATGATATTACAATACCTAATAGAAATTTTGTAATATTTTAAAGTGGGGAAAATAAATAATTTTCTAAAAATGATCTTCAACTATAAAGGCGCATCTAATCAGATAACTTAATTAATGTATTTCTATGACAACTAAAAAATAGAATGATAAATCAATATCCTATCAAATTGTTTGTGTATACGTGAAATTATTTGTACAAAAGCCACAGTAATAAAACGCACAAAAGTCACGGTAAATAATTTCGAGTGTGGCTCGTTTAACTTTAAACTCGTGTTTATTTAAATTGCCCGTTTTAATTATGTAATTTTTTGTATTGAATAGATAAAGAAATCTTTTGTGAATCGAAAAATGTTAAAATTATAACAAATATCAAAATATTTTGTATAAAAATCATTGAATTTTAAAAATATCAAAATATTTTGTATAAAAATCATTCTTCTTCCGCAGCCTTATTAGCCCACTTCTATGTGGGGTCGCTGTTGCAGATCCTTCTTCTTCATTCACTTCTGTCTTGAGCCACCTCTTCCTCCAGTCCCTTATCACTATCTTTCTTCAGTCTATCCCGCCACCTCATCTTAGGTCTACCTCTTCTTCTCGTGTCTGGAATTTCCATAATCAGCATCCGTCGTCCCACATACTCCTCCCTCCTCTGGACATGCCCAATGCCCATACCATCTCAATCTCTTTTCCTGTGCCTTCTTGGAGATTTCCGTTACTTTTGTTGTTCCTCTTGTTATAATGGATCTGCATTCATAAGGTTTTGGCAAAAGTTTTACGGCCGGATGCCCTTCCTGCCGCCAACCCTCCTCCTTTATAAATTTTAAAAATATATACTATATAAGGCTTCATTTCTGAAATAGTATATTAGAAATCAAAATTTTATCCAAACTCGTGCCAGCTTTACACGATTTTGGACTTGATATGTCAAAATGAATGTATGAATAAGAATATAAGGGTTATATAAATACATGAAGTATACGAATGAACATAAGAATTATATGAATGAATATAAGAATTATATGAATGAATATAAGAATTATATGAATGAATATAAGAATTATATGAATCTATATTATAATAAGAGAGCTGTCCGTCTGTCCGTCCGTCCGTCCGTCTGTCCGTCCGTCCGTCCGTCCTTCCGTCCGTCTGTCCGTCCGTCCGTCCGTCTGTCCGTCACACTTTCAGAAATTGTGAGAAAACATTGTGAGAAAAAAATTCAGAAATTGTATTACGGGCGGCAATGTGAAGCTCAAGATTTTCATGACTGTGTTCTTTTCTGTAGTTTAGCAATGGGGGAAAGGTGGGGTTGGGGGTAATGGGGGATGGGTGGGGTAATGGGGAGGGGTGGTGGTAATGGGGGAGGGGTTAGCCCCCAAGTTGTATGAATGGGGGTGAGGAGGTTTTGGGAGATACCAGATTCAGAAATGTTGACACAATGTGAAGGTCAAAATTTTCACGGCTGGGTTCTTTTTTTGTAGTTTAGCCTGTCTAACCGTCAGCGAAGCGGCGGGAACTGTACTAGTGTAGATAATATTCATTGTTCATTTTTACATACACACACAGTATATATATATATATATATATATATATATATATATACACACACATATAAATATATATATATACAGATAATATATATAGTGTATATATACATATACTATGTGTAAATATATATATATATATATATATATACAGTATATATATATATATATATATATATTATATATATGTATATATATATATATATCTATATATATATATATATATATATACTGTGTGTATATGTAAAAATGAACAATGAATATTATCTACACTAGTACAGTTCCCGCCGCTGAGTTTGTGTATATATATATATATATATTTGGCCGGGTCGAAAATGGGAAATTGTTTTATTTCTTAAAAAGTACACTATGTGAAAAGTTCTATTTTATCATTTTAACAAAATATTAAAATATGAAGCATGTGCTACCCACGCTACCCCTAGCACATATCCCCTCCCCTTTTATACCCTCATATTTGCATATATTTTAATGGGAAAAATTTTTATTTCTAAAAAAGTACACATGTGAGAAGGTTTTTTTATCACATTAACATAATATTAAAAAATCAAACATGTGCTACCCTACTACCCCTATCACATGCACCTCCTCTCTTTTTTACCTTCATATTTGCATATGTTTAATGTTGTTATATGTTACATGATAATTTGTTTGTTTAATGCTTGATATTTTGGTTTCAGACAAATAGAAATAATTTTTCAGATAGATAGAAATAATGATATGATAATGATATGATAATAATTTGAATTATCATATATTATAAATTACATATAATTTGATTTTACTTCTGAATATAAACTATGACTACTAGAAGCAAGTCCTCAAATGCAGCCTTTGGATATCCTACGGAATTCCCAGCAGCCATGACTCCTTCAAAAGCAGATGTTGTGAGACACTACCTTCTTGTGCGCCGTCGTGAAGAAGCTAAATCAAAAGGATCAGCAACTGCTAATGATTGTTACAGGGTTGTTGTAAAAGATATTGAAGACATTTGGATGAAATTTTCTTTTCCTACGATTAACACCAAAGGTATCTATCTTAAAGTCAGTCGACTAATAGAAGAAGCCTCAAAATTGAACACGGTGGCGTTACATCGAAGAAATGAAAGTTAAAAGTAGCTCAGTATGATGAAATGTTTGATATATCTTCTTGTGAATGCTATGATAAGAGAACTGATAGGAAATCTTGCAGGTGTAAGGATAAAATACCAATGGCAGAATGGGAGTCTTTTGTGGGTCAAAAACAAAGAAAAAACCAGTTAGGACCAATTGATCGCATAGCTAGTTCAATAAAGAAGAAATCTTTAGCAAGAGCACAAGAAGCACAAAACCGTCAACTAAAAGCACAAGAACAAATGACTGAAGCCACCAATGTTTTACCATCGGAATTTATAGAAAATATCGAAGAAGACATGGATGTAGATTCAGAGTCAGGATGTAGATTATGAGGGCGAGTTAGAATTAACTGAGAATATGCAGAACAGGCACTCCTATAAAAACCTAGCATTAACAGCAGATGGTTATCGTGTAAGTTGTAGAGCTGCAGCTGCAATAGTCAATGCAGCTTTAAAAGATATGGGGATCCTTAACCACACCAACATGCTTGACATAAAGAAATTAGAAAGAGAAAGAAATCGCATGGGTGAAACAAATACTTTCAGGTCTAAATCCGAAAATCTGAAGATGAAGTGTCTTGGATTTGATGGAAGGAAAGATAACACATTAACTAAAAGTGGAAAGATAAAGGAAGAACACTATGTTATTGTGAAAGAACCTGGAAGCATCCATGTAGACCATGTCGCACCAGATAATGGAACTGCTCGCTGCATAGCAGAAGAGTTGATAACTATTATTACAGACTCGAACAGCACAGATATTATCAAAGCTTTACTGTGTGATGGTACTCCTGTAAATACAGGAAAAATTGGTGGAGCCATAAAACTGGTTGAAATTCATCTTAACAGACCAGTGCAGTGGTTGGTGTGCCTCTTGCATTTGAATGAGCTGCCTTTTATGCACGTCTACAAAACCATTGATGGTAAAACAACAGGTCCAAATACTTTTGTGAGTTCAATTGGGAATAAACTGAAAACAGATTTAACAAAATTGGAGGTAGTCAAATATTCTCGCGTAAAGGGAAACATTAAAGAAATTCCAGCAAATGTTGTGAAGAAGCTCAGCAGTGATCAAAGATATTTCTATGATATGTGTCTGGCAGTATAAACTGGAGACACTTCTCGAGATCTGTCCACTTGACCCCAGGTATCTCTAGCCAACAGGGTCCTTCGATTATATATCTCAACGCCAAATCCCGATAAAAACCTTCAAGATATAGTCAAGATTATTATGCAGTTCTATACTCCAGGGTGGTTTTGGATAAAATCTCATCCTAATGCAACTGATGGTGCATATAACTTTTGGCATTTAATGTGCTTGCTTCGAAATTTAGATGAACAACATAGATCAATCATAGAACCAGTATTAAAGAATAACGCCTACTTTGCCCACCCAGAAAATATACTCGTATCAATAGTAACTGACAAGAGACTAGAAATTAGGGAGCAAACTATTCAGAAAATCAACCTTTCAAAAACAGGATTTTCAAGTACCAGAAACTTTGAGTTGCCTCGAACCCTCAATTTCCACGCTACTGACTAAACCGAGATGATCGATTGGCAAAAAGAGATCATTACTCCTCCACCGCTGCTAAACAGTTTTAGCGACGATGAGCTACTACAGGATTGATGTAAGCCACTGGAGATAGCTTCTTTTCCATGCCACAGTCAAAGTGTGGAAAGGGCAGTGAACTTAGTAACAAAGGCATGTCAGGAAAGAATAGGATATGACAACCGTCAAAAGTTTATCTTAAACTCATTAGAATCAAGGCGAAAACTGCTCAAGTTTGAATGGAAGGCCCAATGGAATAATTAAGAAAAATATGAAATAAAATTTCCTAATGATATTGAAAATTTCTTCCCTTTTGATGTGATAAGGAACAATGAAAAAGTGAATTGAATTTTAGCACATTTATTCGTGACACGACAATTGGGCGCAGGACAAATGAGCGCCGACAAATGAGCGCCGACAATTGAGCGCCAAGACAATTAAGCGCAAGACAAAAGAACGCAAGACAAAAGAGCGCCAATACAATTGAGCGCAAAACAATTGAGCGAGAGCAAGCAAAGAAAAACTGGATAAAAGAAGCAAAATAAGCTTGAACAAATATTTATTAAGGATGTTAAAAAAAAACAATAATTATTGAGGATGTTAAAAAAAACAATAATTTTTAAGGATGTTAAAAATAATGTTGTTAGGTTAGGTTAGGTTAGGTTAGGTTATTGTTTTGCGCAAAAACAAAAGAACGCAAAACAATTGAGCGAGAGCAAGCAAATAAAAAGTGGATAAAAGAAACAAAATAAGCTTGAACAAATATTTATTAAGGATGTTAAAAAACAATATTTATTAAGAATGTTAAAAATAATGTAGTTAGGTTAGGTTAGGTTAGTTTATTGTTTTGCGCTCTATTGTCTTGCGCTCATTTGTTTTGCGCTTAACTGTCTTGGCGCTCAATTGTCGGCGCTCATTTGTCGGCGCTCATTTGTCCTGCGCTCATAAGTCTGTGTAGCACATTTATTATGCCGCTAATTTTTTCCTCTGAATATATTGTTGTACTTAATTAATTTTCCTAATACTGTACATTATTAAATAAAATATTATACGTCAATAAAGATTTATGTCATAAAAAAACCTGAATGTTGAGTGTCTCGTATAAATGAAATATTCTTCAATATAGGTCAGAAAGTGAAAAATTGTGCCAGGTGTAGGAGGCTTTAAACAGCGAAAACAATTTATGAGAGGTTTCCTGTGTTCCTTTCAAACCCCTCACAATATGTAACTTTTCAATATAAAATTCCAACCCGGCCTAAAAAAAAAATATATATATATATAATATATATATATTATATATATATATACAGGGTGTCCCATAAGTCCGGCATCATAGGAGAAATTCATATTTTTCTATTTCTACAAACCATAATTATATGCTCGGGATGCCAATTTCCCGTCCGCCATTCTGTTCAGTGACGAGGCTGTTTTTTATGGAAATGGCAAGGTAAATCGACAGAACACCCACTACTGGTCTCAAAACAACCCTCACTGGTATACCTCTTCAAAGGAACAAGGTGCATCTCGGGTGATAGTATGGTGTGGCTCAAGGAAGAAGCATTTGCCAGTGTCTTGAACGAAGAAGGAAATTTCCCAACATGGTTCCAGCAAGACGGCGCTCCTGCACATTACAGCACCCAAGTAAGGGAATACCCGTACCAACAAATCCCTGGTCATTGGATAGGACGTCGAGGGCCTGTGGAATGGCCAGCTAGAAGCCCGGATCTCACGCCACTAGATTTTTATCTCTGGGGCCACATGAAAGCGCTGGTATACGCAGAGAAAATTAGGAGTGTTGAACATTTGCGGCAGCGCATTATTGGGGCATGTAACACCATTACTCCTGACATCATTCACCGTGTGCTTGCTGACTGGGTATCACGTCTGAATTTGTATATTGAAAACAATGGTGGACATATTGAGCACGTTCTGTAAATAAAAGCTTTTGTTTTTCCTTTTTTTATTATTTTTCCTATGATGCCAGACTTATGGGACACCCTGTATATATATATATATATATATTGTATATATATATATATATATATATATATATATATATATATGGGCTACGTCGTGGCCAATGTCGTAACACCGCTTCCCGGAGATCAGCGAAGTTAAGCGACATTGGGTCTTGGTAGTAGTTGGATGGGAGACCGTCCTCTACGCCTAGATTATGTAGCGACCCGTGGTTCGGATCCCACGTAAAGCTGTAGGTCCCCTCGTTATATGACCTTAGATGTTGCGAAGGAGATTAAACAACTCAAATAAAGTTTTATATATATATATATATATATATATATATATATAAAACCTTACCTTACAACCTTACAAAGGTTTCGCGTGATGATCTCTCATTTCGCGAAGGTCAAGCTTGTCGCCCCTCCTCTCGAATTGGCCTGGTGAAGTAGTGAGTTTGATTCTTGCGCTCTCCACCTCACATAGCCAGATTTTAAGTCTTCTCTTTTTCCGTACCGTAATAGCTGAAATTTCTCGGTGTTAAACTTCATATTGTTGTCTTCTGGCCACTTGTAAATTCTGTTTATGTCGGTTTGTAGGGATTTTATGTCTTCTGGGTTTCTTATTTTCTACTGATCTTTGTGTCATCAGCAAAGGATGTTACTGTGCTGTCTCTGGTAACTTCCTCATCTATGTCAGTTAGCATGATTATGAAGAGTAGTGGAGCTAATACTGTTCCTTGTGGTACTGAGCTGAGGACCTCTGATTCTGATGAAGATACTCCTTGTACTGTAACGACTTGCCGCCGCTCACTAAGGAAATTATATATCCATTTCCCTACTTTTCCTGTTAGTCCCATATATTTCAGTTTATATATTATGATTCCGTGGTCACACTTGTCAAACGCTTTAGCAAAGTCTGTGTATAGTACATCGTAGTTTTCATTACTTTCCAGTGAATCAATAATGTTGTTGTAGTGTTGCATTAGTTGTGATAGGCATGATCTGCCTGACCGAAACCCGTGTTGGTTATCCTTGAATTATTTCTGCGTTTCTCAAAAGTCATAGATTTTCTGTCTAACTATTCTTTCAAATATTTCAGTGAGATGGGACGTAAGCGATACTGGCCTATATTTTTTGGCCTCGGATCGATCTCCTCCTTCATATATTGGGACTATGTTCGCGCTCTTCAGGATGCCCGGTATTTCTCCCGTGTCTAGTGATCGTCTCCAGATCCAGTATAGGGGCTCAGCAATTGCATTCTTGCAGTTTTTGATCAGTGTGGCATTCCATTTATCCGGTCCTGCCGCTGAGTGTGTTTTTAGTTTCCCTATGGCTTGTGTAACATCGTCCGTCGTAAAGTCGAAATCCGTTATACTTTCCACTTGTGGTTCTTCTTCAAAGAACGCGTTTCTATCGCATATCAATTTGTCACTTTTGGGGATACTGAAAGATGATTCGTACTGAGCTCTTAATATTTCAGATACTTCTGTTAGATCATCCGATAAAGCACTGTTCTCATTTTTTAAAGGTCCGATAGTCGCATGGTTCTTCGACTTTCTTTTTGCAAAATTATAGAAGTACTGTGAGTTAGCCTTTATCCCTTCTATAGCGTCGTCTTCTTTTTCTGTATGCTTCTCGATTAGTTCCTGTATGACGACATCGATACTTTGCAGTTTATCATTTAATATTTTTCTAATGTTGTTATCTTTAAAATTACTTAGTTTTGCAGTCACTCTTTTTCTCTTTCGAAACCGTGCTCTCTTTTGTCTTTCGAACGTGCTTCTCTTTCCTCTTTGTTGTATCTTTGGGACATGTTTTTCCACAATTTCTAACGACTTCTCCTCTAACGTCATTAGCATCTCCTCCGTTGTCTTCGCCTCGAAAATGGTTTTCCAATCTATTACTTCCATGCTGGCTGTCACATCTTCCCAGTTTATAGTTTTGGAGTGAAAATTAAAAATTTCGAATTTGTTTTTTTCTGTTGTGCGTGTTCTTTCCTTTCCTGTTGTCTTTATATTAGTTGTTATTTCAATGATGTTGTGGTCCGATATCATAGTTTGGGATATTTCTACCTTCTCAATTAGATTACTGCTGTTTGTAAATACCAAATCTAGGCAGTTGTTTTTCTTGTGTTTTCTGTTATTTCTTGCGTTAACATAAATTCATCAGCTAGAGCTAGTAGCATTTTCACCTGCTCCTGGTCTTCTCGTGTGCCCCCCTTGTCCTGGTGTATACATATATTTTTTCCTATCCTTTTATTTCATGAATGGGAAATTAAAATCTCCACAGAGAAAAATATTTGGGGTTGGAGACTAGATCTTTTACCAGGTTTCTTACCTTTGTAATGGAATCTGAAAATTTTGAGGTTGGCGTGTTTGGGGGTCTGTACATTACAATAAGTACCAAACTAGCGAAAGATCGGCGCTACGCGCCGATTTTGCTAGATCTGCGGTGCTTGGACCTTCGACCCAAACCGAATTGTGGGCCTACGGCGTATTTTATTTTGAACATCAATAGCCCTTTATCTGGATATCGTTCACATTCCTCTCACCTTGGGCCTCAGTAATTGGGGTGCCTGTAGCACTCCAGTTACTGGCGAACCAATTATTCGGTCAATAAAACTACAGAAAAGAACGCAGCCATAAAAATCTAAAACTTCACAAATCTTCATACGATGAACTCGGATGTGAAGCTCAAGATTTTCATGACTGCGTTCTTTTCTATAGTTTTATTGACCAAATAATTGAACCGACAGTAATTGGGGGGGCGCAGGCCCCTAATTACTAGGGGTTCAATTATTTGGTCAATAAAACTATAGTCATGAAAATCTTAAGCTTCACAAATATTGACACAATGTGAAGCTCAAGATTTTCATTGCTGCGTTCTTTTCTATAGTTTTATCACGGTGGTGCTGGGGGCCCTCGGGCCCAGCTATTGGTGGTGGTCTGGGGGGGTGCTGGTCACACATATATTTTCGTTCATTACTCATCACCCCCATCCACCATACGAAGTTTGGTCGAAATCGGTTCAGAAACGTAAAAGTTTTTTCTGCCGACAGACAGGCAGACACATTTTTACTAAATTATAATAGTAATGATGCCCGATTAGGTTAATTAAATGGCCGGTTAGGTCAACTGAATGCCCGATTAGATTAATTGAATGCCCGGGTACGTTAATTGAATGCCCGGTTAGGTTAATTGTACACCCTTGACGATTGGTTAGGTTAAGTCATGATATTTTCGTTAAAGCCAACGAAAATATCACGACTTAACCTAACTAATCGTCAAGGGCGTACAGATGACCTAACCTGGCATTCAATGAACCTAACCGGGTATTCAATATTTTTACCATAGGTTTCGTAATGATCTTGATGACGTCATTTAATGTTTTAAAATTAATTATTTAATTGCTATTTTCTTACTTACAGCGACAGGCATAATGATATTACAATACCTAATGGAAATTTTGTAATATTTTAAAGTGGGGAAAATAAATAATTTTCTAAAAATGATCTTCAACTATAAAGGCGCATCTAATCAGATAACTTAATTAATGCATTTCTATGACAACTAAAAAATAGAATGATAAATCAATATCCTATCAAATTGTTTGTGTATACGTAAAATTATTTGTACATAAGCCACAGTAATAAAACGCACAAAAGTCACGGTAAATAATTTCGAGTGTGGCTCGTTTAACTTTAAACTCGTGTTTATTTAAATTGCCCGTTTTAATTATGTAATTTTTTGTATTGAATCGATAAAGAAATCTTTTGTGAATCGAAAAATGTTAAAATTATAACAAATATCAAAATATTTTGTATAAAAAACATTGAATTTTAAAAATATCAAAATATTTTGTATAAAAATCATTGAATTTTAAAAATGCATGTTTGTTTTTAGTTTTCTGCAAAAAGTTCTTTATGAATTTTAAAAATATATACTTTTTTAAATTGAATCGATAAATAAATCTTTCGTGAATCGAATGATATTAAATGTTTAGTAAATATTGACTTATTTTGTGCCAAAATTATGATTAAAAATTAAAAATTAAAAAAATGCGTGTACAGGCATGGGAAGAACTGTACCCCTAAAAGGGGGGAAGGAATTATGTTAGGGAATTATAAATTTTTTTGCAAAAAGTTCCTTATAAATTTTAAAAATATATACTTTTTTAAATTGAATCAATAAATAAATCTTTTGTGAATCGAATGATATTAAATGTTTAGTAAATATTGACTTATTTTGTGCCAAAATTATGATTAAAAATTAAAAATTAAAAAAATGCGTGTACAGGCATGGGAAGAACTGTACCGCTAAAAGCGGGGAAGGAATTATGTTAGGGAATTTTTTTTTAGCAGGGGCACTGCACACTAAAAAGACGCATCGAATGGTGAAAACCGCATTGTTCTACACCATTTGTAGCGACCTGTAGGTGTGCGCAAAATTTTTTTTACATATATATATATGATGAATAAAACCACGAAGGAAAGGAAACACAAAATGGTGCTCAAGCGCTTTCGTCTAATGACATCCTCAGGAACACTGAAGTACATAAAAGGGTAACAGCCTATATATAGGTTACAGAAAGAAAAAAAAAAGAAAAATAAATAACATACATACATACATACATACACACACACACATATACATATACATACATATCTATATATACATATACATACATATATATATATATATACACATATATATGCAATAAACAGAGAAGTAAAAATAAAAATTAAAAATTAAAAATTAAAGGATTATCTGTGAGGCGTACAGATTTGTAAGGAATAATATCGATTTTTAGCACAAGCTCAAATGGATTATAAAAATACAAATTTATATTGGAATACTGCCCGGGTTTTAACACTCTGCCTCTGGTCAGGTTTCGATATATATAAAAATAAAATGCAAATTAAAAGTTAATAAAGTAGCAGACAAGTTTACCAAAGATTTAGTGTTCTACCTTTTTTATCTAAATCTGTTTGGAAGGAATTCAAAATAACAGGATCGAGTTGAAAAAGACCTTTGCTTATGTTGAAGTTATTTGAAAGTTGGATAATGGCAGACTCAAGAATATTTCTATTAACAATGTTGCTAGAATGGAATAAAACTGAAGCATTATTCCAATCAATACAGTGGGCTAACTCTGACAAATGGACAAAAAGGGCAGAGTTAGCCCACTGTATTGATTGGAATAATGCTTCAGTTTTATTCCATTCTAGCAACATTGTTAATAGAAATATTCTTGAGTCTGCCATTATCCAACTTTCAAATAACTTCAACATAAGCAAAGGTCTTTTTCAACTCGATCCTGTTATTTTGAATTCCTTCCAAACAGATTTAGATAAAAAAGG
The DNA here is from genome assembly GCA_023014485.1 of Bathynomus jamesi. Lineage (NCBI taxonomy): Eukaryota > Metazoa > Arthropoda > Malacostraca > Isopoda > Cirolanidae > Bathynomus > Bathynomus jamesi. The sequence goes on from JAJOZX010000672.1 coordinate 752,445, forward strand.
TAGAACACTAAATCTTTGGTAAACTTGTCTGCTACTTTTTAACTTTTAATTTGCATTTTATTTTTATATATATCGAAACCTGACCATAGGCAGAGTGTTAAAACCCGGGCAGTATTCCAATATAAATTTGTATTTTTATAATCCATTTGAGCTTGTGCTAAAAATCGATATTATTCCTTACAAATCTGTACGCCTCACGGATAATCCTTTAATTTTTAATTTTTAATTTTTATTTTTACTTCTCTGTTTATTGCATATATATGTATATATATATATATATGTATGTATATGTATATATAGATATGTATGTATATGTATATGTGTGTGTGTGTATGTATGTATGTACCGTATGTTATTTATTTTTCTTTTTTTTCTTTCTGTAACCTATATATAGGCTGTTACCCTTTTATGTACTTCAGTGTTCCTGAGGATGTCATTAGACGAAAGCGCTTGAGCACCATTTTGTGTTTCCTTTCCTTCGTGGTTTTATTCATCATAAATATTTTTCACGTGTTACTTTCGTGAAATAATTTTCATATATTTATATATATATATAAGGCTTCATTTCTGAAATAGTATATTAGATTTAATTTTTAAATTTTTGCTGCTACACATTCTACGTATATATATATATATATATATATATATATATATATATATATATTCATATGTACACACACACACACACACACACATACACACACACACACACACACACATATATATATATATATTAGGGTGGGGCTGAAGCCCTCCTCCGAAATCTAAAATTTGGTCCAATTAAGCGTACCTTTTTTTTCTCGTTGGGATTCCCCCTCCCCGAAATGGCAAAACTCTGAAGTTTCAGTAAAATTGGACTTTATTTCCCTGTGGCTATGACAATTATGTGCTTTTTGGGGTCTACGCTAGGGCGGCTCGTTTTTACACTCTTTTCGATATTTGATTGAGGGTAGTGCGGAAAAGTTGCGATTTGGAGAGAAAATAAAGTGTGTACAATTTTTTTGATCTACGTCAATACCTTCCGGTGGCGGCGAGTCCTTAAAAATCGAAAAATAGGCCTAACGGGGTAGATTGGAAAATGGTTTTAAAGACTTACAAAATAAACAATAAAAATCTCAGCACAATCTGTTAATAACTTCCGGTGGCGTCTTAGCCGTTAAAATATCCAAAATATTGATTTAAAGCAAGTTTTAACAAGATGTTATACAAATGTTAATTCTGGTATATTTCTGTGCAAACAACCCTGAGAACACTATTATAGGCTTCAATAAATTAATAGCAGTCATTGAACAATGAACATTATATAAAAATTATATAAAATTATATAAAAATTTTATGTGTTTTTAGGCCTATTTTTCGATTTTTAAGGACTCGCCGCCACCGGAAGGTATTGACGTAGATAAAAAAAATTTCACACTTTATTTTCTCTCCAAATCGCAACTTTTCCGCACTACCCCCAATCAAATATCGAAAAAAGTGTAAAAACGAGCCGCCCTAGTCTACGCGTAGACCCCATTTAGTGAAATCGATCATAACTTGAGAACCATTGCACCAAGAAGGTCATTTTGTGTGCAAAATGACCGGAAACATCAGGTTTATATTCGACTTTTGAACAAACATATGGTCTAGGGGGCTTATTTTTGGAGTTATAGGCTTAAAACTACTTTTTTGTCATTTCCTAGGCAGGTTTCAGCTAAGTAACCCCATTTGAATGACACAAATTCTCTTACTTTTACATGTTTTGTGAACAATTATAACCAGTGCAGTGGTTATTAGCCACTGCTTAATTATTTACTATTTACAGGTGACAGGAATATCGTTTTAAATATTTTAATTTTTTTCAGGAAGTGTTTAAATTTTTGTTTCAGGAATTTATGACAATATGACGTCAACGACTGCGACAAGGAACTCCAAGAATACCACGTTCGTATTCCATGAAAAGATAACTGAAGATGATCAAGAGATTAACGGATCACGCCTTCCAACAGAAAAGCAGGTGTTAATGTACAGTATTTCCTTTTGTTCAAAGATAGCCTGCGAGCATAGGATGACACCAAGCAGATGCCCATTGTCAGAAGAGCTGCATTGAAGGTAGTTGGGAATGTCCTGCCTCATTACAACAAAGCAGGTATACCAACAATTCAGGAGCACAAAATGGCCGAAAAGATTGAAGGTTTGTTTGAGAAATACAAAAAAATGTTGAAGATCAATGCCAAAGAAAGACAAGATGCCAATTGCCCAAGACTAGTGAGATTTAAAGCTGATCTTCAGAAAACAATGGTGTTTTGGCTACGGTCAACAGTCAAAAATTTAGAACAGAGAAGAGACAGACCAGGGATGAAAAGGGAGGAGAGGGAGGCATTACAGGCAGATATTGACTTTCTGCAAAGTATGATGACTTGCAGAACTGCATCAAACTCATGAAGTGGATAATCAACAGCACGATTTGGATGCAGAGAGCAGCTGTGTTAGTGAAGAGGATACCGAAGAAAGCCTCAAAGAAGTGGAAGGAGCTGAATCATCTCCATCCCAGAGTGCACGGAAGTATCGCAGAACCAAGAATGGTGTAGACATCCATGTCCCCCCTGACATACTGAAGAACGAGCTGCTGCAGTCTACAGCCATAAGGAACAAAACTTCACCAACAGCACTGTCAGCTATCATCCACTCCTTCATCTCAGCTTGTAATCGTGGTGACACATCTGGAGTTTACTTGCACCACACACAAGCATACAGGTTAGTCTAGACTCTAGAGTGTTGCACTAAAATGTTTATACAATTCATCATTCAATAGTGATTATGTGGTAGTTCCAAAAAAGCTGACATGTTACATTATTGCATAGTGCATAATTATGTATCCAAGTCTTTGAACAATTTATTTCCTTTAATACTCGTTACAAACCAATTCTCTCAATACCTATTGTCCATTTGGCAAGCACTACCCAAATAGTAACCATATCAGTGAGGTACCTACATGGAAATTCAATGTACTGACAAGTTTCAGCTGGGCTGTTTCAAGCGTTGATTTTTTATATGCTTTCCAAGTATCGCATAGCTGCTGGCAAGAACATCAGTGACAAGATTCTGGAACAGTGGCAGCCGCCAACTATCGGAGCTCTACAATGGGATGGCAAACTCATGTAAGGCTTGGTCACAAAATATGACATTGTTGGGCGATTGCCAGTTCTGGTCTCAGGTACGTAAGCAACTCGTTGTTAACTAGAACTTTGTATTGTTGCAATTTGCTGGAAAAAAACGAACTGTTTAGCAGTTACAGTTGAAACAATAAATCGGCCTTGAAAATCTATTCAAATTCAATGATATTTGTGAACCACTCTATTTAATATATGAAAATAAAAACCCACTCTAATAGACAGAGTTTATTTCCACGACAGTTTCGACGCCCACTGGCATCCTCCTCGGGTGGATACAGAAACACATTCGTGTTTCTGTATCCACCCGAGGAGGATGCCAGTGGGCGTCGAAACTGTCGTGGAAATAAACTCTGTCTATTAGAGTGGGTTTTTATTTTCATATTTTGACCTTCACGTAGAAAAAAGTGAAGTTTTTTGCATTTACTATTTAATATACCTCCTTCACAAGCCAACAACAAGGTGATCTTATGTACCTAAATACCCAGTTACCCACATATATTGCGTGACTATTCTGTGTCCTTACGTGCACATAGAATTTACCCAGTTGACTTACTCCTAGGAGATGTTGGTGTGAAGCTGCTCGATGTTCCAGCCCTACCCACTAAAAGCAACCAGTCTATGGGGGACCTGATCTGTGGTGCAACCTGTGAATTGCTGAGTGAATGGAGATATAGCGACTGCATTCGTGCCATGATGTTCGACACCACTGCAGCCAATACAGGTGATTGATGATTTCCCGATTCTTTGTACAGCTCTTTTTGGATTTTCTATTGCTAATTCTATAACTTTAGTGTTACAATGTTACACTGTTACTAACCCATCTCTTAAAATCTTTCTCCATTTCAGGGCACATAAATGCTGCGTGTGTAGCTGTTCAGACAAGGTTAGATCGGGAGTTGCTGTGGTTGGCTTGTCGTAATCATGTTGGGGAAGTCATCCTCTCATGTTTGGGATGGTTTGCAAATCGAAACTTCAAACAGCCCCGACATTCAGGTCTTCAAAAGGTTCAGGGATAACTATGGATCACTCACATCCAAAGATCTATCAGATGTTGTCTTTCTGGATTTTGAGGAGGATACCTCAGAAATAGCCGATGCCATATCGTCGATGCTATCAAGTGACAATATATGCTACAGGGGAGACTACAAAGAGCTTCTCATCCTCGCCTCTCTCGCTCTGTCAACGAACACTAGTGGCTTCGTATTTCAAAGTCCTGGTGCTCTACACAAAGCTAGGTGGATGGCGAAGCTTCTTTACACCATTAAGATGGCTTTGCTCTCCAAGAAGATCGAGAGAGAGCTCCTCAAAGGGACAGTCTTTGCATCAGGACAAGTTGACAAATTGGTAAGGTTTGTGAGGTTTGTACTGCTCGTATACATCCCTTGGTGGATGGAATGCCCCTCACCAAGCAACGCACCAGTCAATGACCTCAATCTCCTGCAGAAAATCATGAGGTATCCTGACAAAGAGATACAACTGTCAAGTACCAAGGCCATAAAAAACCATCTGTGGTATCTCATAGAGGAATTGGTGCCTCTGGCACTTTTCTTCCACAGAGTCTCAGACTCAGTCAAGACTGAGATAGTGAGCAGAATGAGCTACTGAAGCTCCAACTGATGACATCAACAGGACCAACAGACACTTCATGAAACGATTTGGAATGGGCTACGGAAAGCCCAAATTCCCTCCTGTAACTTCGGCGCCATTACAGCTGGCTGAGTACGCAGGGTCCGACTCGTGGGGTTTTTTCAATCTGCTTGGAGTGGACGCATCATTTTTTGACCTGCCTCTCCACCAGTGGTCTGAGCATCCATCATACCAAGCTGCTCTAAAAGTGATTGAAAACCTCAGAGTAGTGAATGATAGCGTGGAGAGAGGGGTCACACTTGGGAGCGACTTTCTCTCTGTAGCAAACATTGAGGACAGATATCAGAATGTGCTTCAGGTCGCAGAAAATGAGAGGAAGAGAGTCCCAGACCAGAGAAAATGGCATAATACTCAAGAAATATAGTTCTTGAGTTTGTGATTTTTTTGTATACTGTACTACATAGTGTATATGCATAATAAACATTCTACAGTTTAGTAGAACTGTGTTTTTACTAATTTATTGGGAAGTGAATGTTCGCAAGTCGACATGCAATGATGGTACAATGGTTTTTTTTTCTGTAACTCAATAACTCAAAACGTAAGCCCCCTAGACCATATGTTTGTTCAAATTTCGTATATAAACTTAATGTTTCCGGTCATTTTGTACCCAAAATGACCTTCTTAGGTGCAATGGTTCTCGAGTTATGATCAATTTCACTAAATGGGGTCTACGTGTAGTAGGGCGGAGTGAAACACAACTTTTTATTTCAAATTTATTTGCCTCACTTGTTTTTTGGTGTATTAGGACATAAAAATGATGTATTCAGTCATTCAATGTTTGTAACTCAAACCTTCTCTCGCATTTTTACATAAAAGCAAAATGGCCATCTGCCGGTTGTCCATAAATAAAGATATCCTCATAACATATAAACTAAGTGTTCTGTCAAAAAAAATAGTTGAACAAAAACGCTTTATAATGCAAAACTATACTTAAAAAACACCATTGTGCATACATTGTATTGAAATAAAATTGTATCCGATTTCACTTGGTTGGATGCCGTAAATCAATTACATTTGAATGCGATATAAAAGCCGCTCATCTCAAATATTATTTTTTTCAGGAGAGTCATCAGATCGTTTTTGGATTCAAGTGAGGGAAGCAGAGAGCGACTTTTTATTCTTGACCTAATAAATCCATCTCTTGATTCCTGTGATATTACTGATGCTGATGCATCTGTAACCACCTTAACGGCTCTTTCGACGTTCTGTGTGTGAATGGGGTATTGCTCAACTTTGAAACATTTTGTTTCGTACTCAAGCAATTCTTCATCACACAATTTAGAAGTGAGAGCTGGTTCACTGATATCAATCCTATCTCAGAAGATGATGTCTGTCTAATGTGATACTTTGAAGTTCAATTCTGGTACTCTAAATTCTCTGATTTTCCTTGTATTGGCTTCCTTACACTTTCTTGTCTGTATTATTCGATCGATTGTAACTTTGCGCAGCTTTTGCTCACTATCTGACAGCACTGATAGAAGAATATTTTCTGAGTGAGCAAAATAGGCATTCCGTGATAGATAAGGTTGGACAACTTCTTGTATATCTTGGGGTAACAGGTTGACCCTTTTTATCGCATCAAAGATATGTTTGGGTCCATCAGGCAGATACGGTTTAAATTTTATGTTGAACTAGTTATGACCATAGTTTGTTACTATGAACAGAACAAGGTTACGTAACTCTCTGGAGGGATTTTTTTGGGAGACATAATAACGGCATAGTCTGTTAGCTAGAGTTAACCATCTAGAGTTATTAAAGGGACCAGGCTTGAGTTCCTCTAGGTTTCCGTCAACATATCCTTCTCATGGCCCCAATTATTCTGAACATGTATTGTTGATCATTACTTAAATCTTCTATGAGCTCATCTGTGAGAACTGGGATGCTATCGCCCCCATCCATAATTGGGGAGAACTTTACCACAGGCATCTCGTGGCAAGTCTTAAGTGCATTACCAATAGATCCACTGAATGATCTTGGCCCAGTTGTTTTCCCGTCGTATCGCTCAAACAGATACCTTAAGGGAAGTTCATTTGTATGTAACATACAAATGCTCCATTGCAATGGTCGGTTCAGATTCTGCGCGATGAAATGGATTATGCCACCTTTAGACCGAGTGTTGACATTCGTACTGTCGCACCCCATCACCTGGAGATTCTGGTCTAGTGTCACTTCATTCAAGTAAGTGAACAACGATTCAGATACGTCACTTGCTTTTCCAGATTTAGGGCTCAAATGGTTAAGGTATTCTCCACCAGGCTCACTCAATAGTACATAATGTTCTTCAACAATTATATCCTGGTACCATTTACCATCTTTATTTGTCTTTACCAACGTCTTGTCTTTTCTTCCATCAAAATATAAAGCTTTAACATCACCATAACTTTGTGCAGCTTCAACTTGTAATGTTTTACTCAATTTCTGTCTCTCTCTCTTCTCACCTTACTTCGATCAATAAAAAAGTTAGTCTTTTTCAGTAATGATACCCAAATCCACCAAAGTAGCTGAAGCAATGGCCGATGCAGCCCTATTTGAAACACCAAATCTGTCGGCTTCCATGGCGAGATCGGGTAAAGGGGCTCTCATTTGAATGTTGGAGCATTCATATTCAGACTCAGTTGTTGAACTTTCTTCGGTACTAGAGAGGTCAGTATTAGTATCAGGTGAAAGCACATCATCAATGACTACCTTTCCGAATTTTTCATGCATGATTATTTTTCTTCGCTTACTTCCTTGTTGCTCCTTCAACTTTCTTGCATTTCTTTTTGCTATAGATCTTGAAAAGGCAACATTCACACCTCCACTCACCATAGTTTGCATAGTCCTCTGATCCTCAAGGAATTCCAGTTCTTCTTTGAGTATTCTTGATTCTTTTGGACAAACACAAATAATATGTTTTTCCTTACATCCACTTTTTCGCCAGTCAAAATCTTTGTGCGAAACGAAGTTGCATTTACAGGTACAAATGTCAAAGAATTCTACCAATGATTTTTTGAACAATTCAATAAACTTCGCACTGCTTTTGGATCGATTGAGTTGCGTAACCTTGTTGGTAAAGCATTTCAGCTTGGTAATTATGGATTTTTTTACTCATTGAGGGTATTGATGAACATTTCCACACTTCGACCAATGCTTCTGCTGTCGTTTTGAGAATATCATTATTCGTCAGTTTTTCCGATGAGCCTTCCTTCAGTAGAAGAAAATATCTCCCAACCTGAATATTAGGTAAGACATTATGTGGCAATTCACTTGGAATTCCGAACAGAAAATGTTGCTTTACCAACTGTCTAGTTAGTAGCGATTTTGTCGTATTTAGATCTGGGGTTAAATTTCTACAGAAATATCACATTATGAAAATCTAAAAAAATACAAAACACGGAATTAGTTAAAACAAACTATATAAAAGCTCTAAAACTAAAATGTAAACATATTTTACTCAATAGTCTTTGTAGCCACCCATGCTACAATATGCAGTATGCGGCTCCTACCCCCATCGCTTATTTTATCAGCCATATGCAAGATGTCATTGATCTCGAGTGAGACTGATGTTTAGATAAAGCGTCTGTGTTTTCTTAAGTAGTTGGTGATTACACCAGTACACATTTGAAAAATTGTCGATCGATTTTTACAAACTAGTTCGTGATTCTATATAAATTGAGTGCGCTGATCTCAAAAATATAGTTAGTTTTTCCCTATCACGTATGGTTTTCTTACTACAGGGTGTGTCATAAATCCCCCATTTATCCCCAAATGTGAACCATCTTATCGAGACCAACATTGGATTGCACATGCTAAACCATAAATTTTGTGGTTATAGACTACAGTAACGCTTACATAATAATGTAGGGTAAATATATATAACAACCAGTCCCGTTCCCAGCAAAATACTCTCTCCCCTCCCATCAATGGGTGGTTAACATTTGGTGACAGATGAGGTATTACAACACCCCTTGTAGCACGAAATCTTTAGTTGATAGAGTAAAACCTAATTAAAGCAGAATTAAATAGCTCCTAGCTCTTGGACAAGCATATTGCTTGTTTATGAAAGAATAAAAAAGTAACTGAAACAAACAAACTATATTTACCTTCTTTACTTGCAAACATTTCAGGACTTATTCCAAAGACTTAAGACTACGAAGGTAGATCTGACTAATGACGACTAAACCGGTGCTTCTTTGATGTTTTCTTATGCTGTGCGTTAGGCTGATCTCGTTGCAGACACCAGCAGTAATCCGCCATCATATTTGTATGCCATCTTCCTTGATATCTTCTTTTCATGGTTTTGATGTCCTGGTGAAATCGTTCCCCTTGCTCCTCACTGACATCTCCGAGATTTTCGGGAAAACGGTCAAGATGCGAAAATAAGAAGTGAACTTTCAGGCTCATGTTGCAGCCTAAGGCGCAAAACTTTTTAAGCATATTTTCTACCAGTCTTTCATAATTTTGGCTTTTGTAGTTTCCCAAGAAGTTTTCAACAACATCTTTGAAACCAAGCCATGCTTCTTTTTCTTTATTGGTCATTGTGTTCAGGAAATGATCGTCTGTCAATAACTTTCTAATCTGAGGACCTATAAAAACACCTTCCTTTATTTTCTCGTAGCTAATCTTTGGATATTTTGAACAAATGTACTTGAAACACTCACCTTCTCTATTCAATGCTTTGACATACTGCTTCATCAAACCTAACTTAATGTGCAAGGGTGGTAGGAGGATTTTATTTTGTTCAACTAGATGTTCATGTAAAATGTTCTTTGATCCTGGGTTAAGATTCTCTCTAGGAGGCCAAGTTTTCCTCTTCCAGTGCTGGTCACGTGCTCGACTATCCCATTCGCAGATGAAACATGGCATCTTAGTGTATCCTGATTGCTGCCCAAGTAACATGCAAAGGACTTTGAGATCCCCACACAATATCCATCTGTGATTTTGATACTGAATTTTTTCCAGAAGCAGTTTCATGTTATCATAGGTCTCTTTTAAATGAGTAGAATGGGCCACTGGGATTGATGCATATTTGTTACCGCACAACACTCCTTTAAGACTGGTTTTAGAGGAATCTATAAACAACCTCCAGTCACTGGTTTGGTATTCGATGCCTAGCTTGCACACTAATCCTGTGATGTCCTTGCAAAATACCAAGGGACCATCTTCTTCGAAAAAAGGCACGAAGTCTTTCTCACGATTTCTGTACCAAGCGAAGCATGTGTCGGATGCCAATAAATTGTTCTCCTGCAATCTAGACCCCAAAAGTTCTGCAGAGTCCTTAGGCAGATTCAAATCCCTGACTAAGTCATTTAGTTCGGCTTGGGTTAATGGTTTAGGAGGATCTCGGTCAGCTGTTGGCTGTTCATAAACATCATCATTGTCTGGATTTGGAGCTGAATCAGAATCTGAATTGTATTGATCCAGACTCTCGGGTAGGCGGGGAATAGGAACTTCTGGACCATGGGGTACCGGCCTTATTGCAGATGGAAGACTTGGGTATTGAAGGATCTCTTTATTCTTTGTATTATAACCTTTAACATTGCAAGAACAGAAGTAGCAGTCGTCGGTTTGGTTTCTAGGCTCGCGCCATACCATAGGGATCCCAAATGGCAAACTTTTCTTTTTACCTTTGCTCCAATTCCTTAGTGCCGCAACACACGTAAGACAAACCTTGTGTGGAGCCCAACTTTTGTCTTGATCTCCTAATTTAATTCCAAAATAAGCATGATAAGCTCTCTTAATGAAGGTCGTTACATTTGTCCTTTGTTTTACAACAACATACCGACCACAAATATAACAAAATATGTCTGGACTATGGGTACATCCTCTAGAAGCCATTATTAAAATTTTAAAGACGTAATGTTAGAATTATCTATCTGAAAAATATGAAAAAACGAAATTAATTAAAGATAAAAAAGGTAAAAAATTACAAAACGCCCCAAAATTGTTTTGCTAATAACTTTAAAACTGTGGGTGATAGAAAAAGACTGGTAGCATTTTTGAATTCAGCGCAGCGAACAGCTTCAGAATCACAACTCAAAATACAGAAATCGATTTTCATGCAGACCGGTGATTATTTATTCGTAATACAGGGCTATTGAAAATGATTCACCTGATTTCAAATGAGAATATTTTTTAATGTTACAAATACAGAGTGATTTGTGATACATCAACCAAAAGAAAAACTGTCTAAATTTTGTCTCTCACCTCATAAATGCTCTATGTGACTTCTCCTAGTTACACGAGCAACGTCGACACGATAGTCGAATTCCTCCCATACTCGCTCCAGCATGTCCGTTGTCACTGACTCTACGGCAGTAACAATGCGAGTTCGGAACTCATCCAAAGACGGATGCTCTGAGCACCCGGTGGATCTGTTCTGTAACGTCGACGAAACTCACGCTGCACTGTGACTACCGATTTACAGCTCGAAAACTGCAACACACAAAACGCCTTCTGCTGTGCGGACGCCATTTTCACACTGACTGTTTGTTGCTTGGCTAGGCCACGGCGTGACTTTGGAGCCCTCTCGCGGTGATCTTGTAAAACTCAGAGATTTCCTCTTTCATGTGGTGTATGCCCAGTTGATGCACGGTTGATAGGTACGGAAGTATTCTCAGTTGAATTCGGATGAATCAATTTAAATAGCCCTAGTAGTATACATAGAAATGTTCAATAACAGCTGATTAAGCCAATATTTTATGTGTTTTTCAGATATCCAATGATGTATATAGTATATGATGCATTTTTCACTTGCTTGATTCTAATCTTATTTTAAATGAATATCATGGCTACTCCTAAGAAATTAAATATAAGTTAAGAAAAAGCAGTTATGACTCAATTATTGGCAATCTTAAAGATAAACTGATTCCTACAGGACTATTCCAGCTACCATCCCAATCAGATGCACTTCAGCATTTCTATCATTTAAAAAGAAATGATATGGTTATGAGCAATAAAGAAGAGGCTGCAACAGTTGTACTTAATAAAGTTAAAAAATTCTAGGACTTAGCTGGCATTAAAACGCAAGTTATTTCCAAAAGCAGAAGACCAAAAGAAAAGATTCTGACTTAGGTTAATGAGTATGAAACACTGAGAAAACAAAAACAGGAATACTTTCGAAGATAAAAAGGATATTTCTTGTAAAAAATTAGATATGCTATTGGATATATCGGCAGCAGATGCTATTGAAACAATAATGAAAGCGAATGAGAACAACAAGAAACAAAAGCGAAGATATAAAATTACTTGAAGATCAAAGGACTATTCGGAATATGTACGTCTCCAGCCTTGATAAGTCTTATGTAACTCGGACAGAAAGACGAAACCAAAGGATTCGACATGACGTAGAGGGAAAAGAAAAACTCTTAGCAGTCATGGATGCAGGACCCAGTGGTGAACAAATGAATATCCCACCTGATGATGACATTCCTATAGATAATGATGATTCAAGTAATGAATCAAATGATTCCGACTTTCAAACTTCGGCTCAAAGAAATCCTAAAAAAAGAATTCGCATTTTCGATTCTCAAATGGTTTCTGACACGGCTGATAGGCTGAATCTCTCGCATAGCCAAAGAACAGTTTACGCTGCAGCAGTTGCCTCAGAATTAAATATAAATATACATGACATGAGCCTGTCAAAGTCTACTTCTAAACGTTCATGTAAAAATATAAGAGCATCTAGTGCAAAACAACTTACGGCATCATTCAATCCTCCAGAGCATAGCATTGTTCACTGGGACAGTAAATTAATATTGAAAACTACAACTGACAAAAAGGAAGAAAGAATGGCAATCATTGTTTCTGAGGTAAAAGATTTTCTAAAAGATGCACTTAATTCAGCCAGTTCACCTCTATTTCCCAGAGGCGACTACAGAGAATGTGCCGAGGTTGCTCTATTACTTCTTGGGGAAAACGTCTCAAACACTGGTGTGAGATGGGCTAAGCCTGGGGCAATACACTATGCGAGGTGGATGCCATCTGTATTGTATCCAGCAAAGATGTACGCATTCTCTGATCAAGCTGGGTATGATTCAAATCGTGACCCGACAATTCAGCACAGGACAATTCAGCGCCGACAATTCAGCGCAAGACAATTCAGCGCAAAGACAATTCAGCGCAAAGACAATTCAGCGCAAGACAATTCAGCGCAAGACAATTCAGCGCGAAAATACCAACAAAGAAGAAGAAACAACAAATCCAGAGGAAAGAGAGGCTTGCAACTGTTAGGTTAGGTTAGGTTTCTAGTTTTTGAAATAAAATCTTAATTTTAACAATTCTAACAAATATTGTTTTTTTAAATAAAATTTTAATAATTATACTCCTTTGAATGTTATCTCCGATTTGTCACTCCTTCGTTATGTCACTCCTTCGTTGTCACTCCTTCGTTACGGTATTTATGTCACTCCTTTGTTATGTCACTCCTTTGAAATGTCACTCCTTCGATACAGACCCAATTTAGCATATATATAAATATACAAATTTTTCTCTTTTTTATTTATTGCGATTTTTTTTTATTATTTTTAACTAAACTTTTAACTGTACTGACTTGCGCTGAATTGTCGGCGCTGAATTGTCTTGCGCTGAATTGTCTTTGCGTTGAATTGTCGGCGCTGAATTGTCCTGCGCTGAATTGTCGGTGCTCCGATTCAAATATGATAGCAAAACTAGAGAGAATGTGCATATTCAACTGCCTCTACTATATAAAACCTTGGTTGCTTGCTTCCGTCGTCTGTGATGCACCTGTCAACGATTTAAATCTTTTTAATGAATCATTGAATATAAAAATTATGATCACGATGTAGCATCCAGTGCTCTTAAGGAATTAAATGGTCAGCTATGGCATCTGACTGAGGAACTAGTACCACTTGCTTTGTTTTCCCCGCAAATTTCAGGTGCAGAAAAAAGTCTGATTGCAAAGTCAATGAAGAAAGTCTGTCAAATCAACCCGCAACACCCTCCTCCGAAAGGTCAGCCAATCTTCCATAAGCTAACAAATACAACTAAGCTCTGTCAGTTAGTTGGTAAGGGTTCTTCAATTGTTTTCCAGTGCTTGGGTACTAGTGGTGACTGGCTAAATGAACCTGTTACTTCTTAGAAAAATTGCAAATCTTTCCAAGTTATGGAGAACTTTGTCAAAAATATGAAAGTTGTGAATGATCCTGCCGAGAGAGCAATGAAGCTGATTGAAGATTTCAAAGACAGAATTGTTAATGATGAATCACAAAAACAATTTCTGATAAAAGTTATAGAGCAACATCGACGCCTTCTTCCAGACTTCAAGAAAAAATCTTTGGCTGAAATGTATAATTATGTTAAGTGAGCGTTTATTGTGTAATGTTATGCAGAAGTATTTATCTTTTTAATTAACCTTTGGTATAATTTTTTAATCATTGTATCATTGTAAAAGGAATTCATTTTTGTTTAAAAATAAATGCAAAAAAAAAAAATCGATGGGGACCTGGAATCAGGTTCGTTCCCACTCGAAATATACTGTAGCTGGCTTGATAAGCTGGTCTAATTAAGAGCCCATCGCCGCGAAGCTGCATGGGATGATGCTTCAGGGTGGCGGTAACACCCCTAGACTATATAATTAATTAAAATAATACTAGCTAAAGTGGGCCCTACGGGCCCATTTAGCTACGCCCCTGGTGCTGGGGCCTTTGGTCTCAGTAATTGGGGAGCCGCAGGCCCCACCCAGTTACCGGGGAGTCAATTATTCAGTCAATAAAACTATAGAAAAGAAAATTGACAACTCGAAGACTTTTTGAAAGCCGTAAAAATATTTAGTGTGTAATGGTTGCAGCACCAGTATGAAAGTGCATAAAAAGAACTCATTTGGTAAATTTTTGAACTTAGCCGCAGATTAAATTTCGGCTCAAAGCTGAACGCAAAAGCAAATATTTTTTACACTTTTTAAAATTATAATTAAAAGTAGAATCCATTACGCCTTTTTCTAATGCATTAAAATACAAATATCGCCCATATATATCAAGAATCTTCTCTTTTCGAGCGTGACAGACTGACAGACATTCCTGGGTGTTTATAGTATTAATTACCAAGAAAAAATAATATAGTCATATGTTTATTCACAGAGAAGCGGAAAAACTTTCGTTTTCTGTCAAATTTTTAGGTCCTATATAAATTGAGGGTGGGGTGGGGGGTCTGATATTACCAGAACTCCAAAAACTGGTAACCATGTTATTTCTTGCACCAATGCCCACAACATTAGCCTGTTGGACCATTCAAAATTTTAAAAAGTGAAATTATGGACCACCCTACTGGTGGTGCCTGACCTGCCCACCATCGAGGTGTTCTCAACAAATTTGAACGGGTACCATTTCGGCCTTTCTTTCGTAGATATGCTCTTCCAATGCGATTTATGGATGTCGATCTTACCCGTCGTTATATATCAGAAGCTCATGTTTCCCCTGTGCATGAATTGCCAGAGGAGAAGAATCATACAACCAACCAGCGGAAGATCAGCGGTGTATATACAAGTCCTGAGCTGTCCCTAGCCATCCGTCATGGTTACAGAATATTGAAGATATATGAGTGTGGAGGTTTCAGAAAATCCCCGACCTTTTCACCCCGTATATAAATACTTTTTTGAAGGATAAAGTAGAAGTATCAGGCTACCTGCGAGGGGTTGAGAGCGAGGGTGAAAATTCGGCTTATATTCAGCGTTACCGAGACCGTGAGGGGATACAACTTGACCGGGCCCAAATTGTTAAGAACCCTGGCAAGCGCTTTAGTGCAAAGTTACGCCCAAATAGTCTGTGGGGCAAGTTTGCACAGAATACAGGTAAGGGGAATGTTCACCTCGCCCAAAGTCATAACTAGGTGTGGGATTATGCCAATGCCCCGATAAAGAGGTTATGGAGATCTTGAATGTTGGTAACACATACATAATAAAGTACATCACTGAACTGGCCACAGATACCTCACGTGTTACAAACAAACATACCTGTAGCCAGCTTCAAAACGGCATACGCACGCATCAAGCTTTGGGGACTACTGCACTCTCTTCGACGGAGGGTGCTGTACGCTGACACAGATAGCGTAATATTCACAGAGAGGGAGGGTGAATTCATACCGCCAATTCGGAAATTCCTCGGAGAGTTGACTGACGAGATCAAGGATGAGTATGGAGATGGTGCATACGCTGACTACTTTGTCTCAAAAGGGCCAAAAACGTAAGGGGTGCGGGTGAGGGTGGGGAAAGAGCTGAAATAGCGAAGGGCATCACGCTTAACCTGGCGAACCGACGGGTCGTTAACTTTGACTCCTTGAAGGAGCTAGTGTGCTTAGAAGATGAGAGTGACCAACCACCCCAACTGACTGTAGGAACCCACAATTTTCGGGTACAGAAACTGGGGTGTGTGAAGGAACTTAGGGGCACAAAGGTGTGTCGTAACACCTATAGGAAACGTTACCAGGTGCCTGGTACCTATGATACCGTACCCTTTGGATACCTTAATCCTTGATTGTTTTATATATATATATATATATATATATATGTCTATTGTTAACGATATGTTTATTTATTACGTATCTTTGTAAATGTTTCAATTAGGGTTTTATTTTCTCCTTTGTGTGTGTGTGTGTGTGTGTGTGTGTGTGTGTGTGTGTGTGTGTATACAGGGAAAAAGTCCTAAGCTCCGCCCACTGTAAGATCATTCAAAGAGTCACGTGACTCCTGCTTCTACCTGGACATATTTGTATCCCTGCGTGCTCAGTTGGCCGCTGCAGGACGAAAAATAATGATGGCGACTTTTGATATTGTGTGTTCGACTTTTATGAAGTGGTATTCGGTAAAGGCGGAAGATGTGGTAAATACTGAAAGACGGCCTCGCTCCCCCTCCTTTGAGACTTTTAAGTCTACATTGAATCGCGCAAAGCTGGTGGAACAACAACATTCAAACACTTTATGGATATTCTGGAGAGATCATTGCCGGATTTCGCGGCACAAGCGATGTAATGGACTACGTTGTAGGGCTAAAATGTATAAAAGCGTACATATACCGTGAGGTGAAAGAAACAACGCGTGCAGGAGAGAAGCAACGGGTATGAGTAGTGAGTCTTGTTGATGAGTGGTATGACAGGCGGTATTATATCATGCTGCATCATACCGATTACGCTTACCCTGCGGCTGAGAACCTAAACTTTTCATCATGGACAAGTTAAAGTACTTTTACCACTACCTATATTCATATATATATTGACGAGGTTCGCAGTGAGGTTGTGGCTAAAGGCTTGTGTGAGTTTTTAATAGAATTTAGAGACGAGTATCGACTGTTAAACTAAAAGGATAAATACGGGCACATGTTTCTCTCAGATAGTGCGCCGGATTGTTAATGTGTTTAGTTTGTGGAAATGAACGTCTAGTGCGCATTCCGATAAAACATTAAAACCGATATTGCCCCATGTATCTGAAAATTGGCTGGTATAATGGGTACAATTACTCGCATGATTCTTTCATGCTGGAAAAAACCCGTACAGGAAGCATTAACGCTTGGTATGACTCACTCCTCCACATCTGTCCCCGAGCCAAACAGCGCACCGGTTGCTCATAGCAATCTCAGAGCTTTACCCGACAGGTTGTGCACTTTCACAATAGAAAACGATGGAGCTTCCTTTGAGCAGCATTCTCAATGTCGTATACGACGTGTCCGTGACGGTCATTGCGTGTGTTCAGACGTAAATCCGGTGCCATTAACTATGTACTTCAAACGACTTGTAGACAAGCAAACTCTGGTAAATGTAACGTTATTTATTTAAGTGTTGAGGAGATGAATAGAGTCTTCGTGATAGTTGAGATGTGGGGTGAGGACTGTTATAAAATACCTGCAGGTATAGGTACCAGAAAAGAACACATTAGTGATACCCCCTCATATGCCAATGTTTGTACGTTGTGTATCAATAACGATCAGCCATGCATTGATATACGACTGATGTGGAAGAATGCATCTGATAATGTTCTTTTCCCCACGCGAAACCGATTCATCCTCGACAGAATGTTTGAAATCGCAGGTTTCCGAAAACTAAAACCTATATTACACGCACGTGTTACGGATATGGTTTATTTTGATACGGTTCTTGAATACGCATACATCGCTCTGCTCGACGGGTATATCGAATGTAGGAATGAACATGGCGAGAATGGTCTAGAGCTGGATACTTATGTAAGTGGTTTAGACTCTTCGAAATATCATGAACTTTGGTACAAAGGACTTGAGCGGTACAGGGCAGAGCTCGCCTACACTGTTCACCCTGAAGAGTTGTATCTTTATATAATGAGATGCTGTCGTTACGAATTAGAAGATTATTCCAACTGCCGATATGCGTTGTGAAGTAGAATTCACGATTGGAAAGCTCGGATCGGTAACAAAAACTCCTCGATTGGAAAGGAGTGTTTATAAACTTGAATTTAATAACGATATTGTGGCTAACGACGCCCTCTTTTTTGCGTGGTTTTGATTGTATTCTGTCTGTATTTAAAGATAATTTGCCAAACAGTTGTAAGGTGGGCACAAAAATACTATCGAACGATATGAAGGCCCTTTACATCGAGTATAGGCTCCCGCATACCTTCAGTGGTGAAATAATGCTAAATCGTATTTATTGTATAGTACAAAGCATCAATGATGCAACTGTAGACTCGATCACGTGCAAGTTTAGTATTTTAGTTAAGCGCGGTAGAACATAAGGTGTATGCAGTTTGATTTTATATAAGTTTTGCTGTTTACATATATATATATTATATTAATGGGTATGTAGTTTTATTCTGTACTATTACTAATTTTTATATAAGTTTTGGTGTTTGTATATATAAGGGCGTATTTGCTCGTACGTATATGAAATAGTTATATAGTTTTATCCTGTACTAATACAGGGTGTCCATAAATGTTTACCCTGAAAACAGTATGCTCTCATGTTTTAATGACGAATCTTACATCCGTTTTCTTTTTACGGGTGATCTCGTACACGCAGAGAGTTTCTGTGCTGGTGTGTTTCGTCTACCGCATTCGCCGCTAGGAGCGCTGTAGTAGCTGTTCAGTTAAGATGGCGTCTGTGACAGAGAAGGCACAATGTGTTGTGTGGCTTGCAGAAACAAAATCTCCTGTCAGTGTTCAGCGAAGGTTCAGAACAAAGTATGGAAAGAATCCACCTGATGTGAAGTTAATTAAGTCGTGGATGAAAAAATTCTTGGAAACTGTTTCCGCAACTGTGTACCTGAATATGCTCACCAATTACGCCATCCCCCAGCTGCAGGGCAGGTAGCCAACTGTCATCTTCCAACAAGATGGGGCACCCCCTCATTGGGCGCATGTTGTTCGTGAAACTCTCGACGCAACATTTCCAAATCGATGCATTGGCAGGGACGGGCCAATCCCATGGCCCCCAAGATCACCAGACATTACCCCGCTGGATTTCTTTCTCTGGGGTCATGTTAAAGATTTGGTTTATGCAACAGTTGTTCCAGATATCAGGACATTGCGAGAACGCATTACGGATGCAATTGCAACAGTTAACCCACAAATGTTGGAAAATGTGTGGCGTGAGTGTAAATATCGTTTAGACATTTTACGTGCCACTAGGGATGCACATGTGAAAGCTTATTAAGTTCATTAACTATGTATCAAAACTTTGTATGTTTATCTACTTATGATTAAAACTGTGTTTGAATACGAGTATTTATTTAAAAGTTATAACATGCTTTAATCAGGGTAATCATTTATGGACACCCTATATTATTGTTTAAGAATGATATATATCCTTCGCTTAGTGTGTATATTTTTGCTTTATATTATTTTTGAATGTATATCTATTTCCTATATATTTCATGAATTATTTCCCTTAACTCTTCTAAATAAAGAGAATGATGTAATGGTGTTTTATTTATTTATTTTGGTTGTATATAATATTAAGGAATAACTGGGGTGATGGGAATATATATACTAAATGGCTGGTTACGTCTTCTAAGCCGACTGATTGGTTTCTAAGCCAACTGTCAAGAATATCTGTATAGCGCAATCTGGCAGCTCAAACGATATATATATATATATATATATATATATATATATATATATATATATATATATATATACATCTGCCATTTACGCCTTTTCAGCCGACTGACAGATTTCTAAGCCAAATGTCAAGAATATCTGAATAGCGCAATCTGGCAGCTAAAAAGTTAATTAATATATACACATACACCTGCCTTCTAGCTATTCTAAGCCAACTGGCGGATTTCGAGTCCTAAGCCAAGTGAAGCTACCTGAGCTCTCATTAAGCTTCTGCGTCTCGCAGAAGCTGGATGGTCTCTTTCTCTCTCTCCTTCTGTCTGTCTCTCTCTTAGGTTAGGTATACCCCTTTGGGGGGTGAGGCCGTCCCACCATCTCCACCAAAGAGGTTAGGTGGACTCCTCCAGCTTGCTGGGGGAGTTCCCCTCCCACCCCCTCTTTTTGGCACCCTGGGGTTGGCACTAGGGGAGGTGGGTTGGCACCCTGCAACAAGGTGGGAAAGGGGATTGGCACTGGCACTCATTTGATCAACATTGCAATTGCTCTGCAGTCGTCCATTTTGCAGTTATACTACTCAGTATAAGTCATTATTGGGAGAAATAAGAGGAAACGAATTAGAGAGACACAATAATGGAGGTTCAGAGCCATGGTACAAGAGTGAGTGAAACTATTAATTAAATATATACACTTATATGAGTATACAGTAATATTAAGGAATTGGGTGCATTTGAGGAAGAATTAAGTAAATGAGTAAAGAAGTGCAAACAAGGATTCAAATCATGCCACATTCAATGTGCATGCATAATCTAATAAAATTGCGGGATGAGGGTTAGATGCAAGTCAACAGTAATTAATTATAATAAATTCTCTAACAAATGGGAAATGGAGATATGGGAAATATTCTGATGGAAATGTTAAACGATCTAAACCATAAATTGTCTTGTTTGTACTTTAAGGGAGTGAAATTAAGGGACATTCGCTTCTCACAGCAAACTTCTAATGGCACAAACAAGGATACGGCTCAACCACAGAAATGGTAGGTCGCATAGTTGTGACATATGTGTAAAAGGTGGGAGGAAAGTCTTTAAGGATTTTATATAAACGAATAATTTGTAATAATAAAAAAATTCCAATGATATTACTGCAGTTTAAATGATACTTTTCAAAGCAACTATACAAGACCAGAAATGACCCTAGGCTCGAACAGGAAGGACCTACGCCCTACCCCCAGTCACCCCTCACCGCCATGTCAGTAAGGATGGAATACAGCAATGAAGAAAAAGTGTATCTTTATCGTGGGCTATTTCTTATAATAATTTTGAAGAAAATTGGCGTTTATTTAAAAAATATAATAAACCACTACCAAATGCAACCACTCTTTGATACTGGAAGCTCAAACTTTTGGAAATAGGGAGCTTGATAAAATATCGTCCAAGAAGCCGAAGGCCAGTGACGGCGACACGAGGCAACAACAAAGAAAATGTCCTTGCCAGTTTCCAAGTTGATTCAACAACTTCAACGAGAAAAGTCGCACAGGAATTGGATATTTCCAAATTCTCAGTAGCAAAAATGTTGAAATCATAGGGGTATCACGATTACAAACCCATTTACTGTCAGCTCATATACGATGATGATTCTGATAGACGGATGCAGTTTGCTGAAACAATGAGACAAAAGTTCAAGTGATCCCGATTTCGTTCGAAACACCAAATTTTCAGATGAATATGTCTTCGATTTAACGAGTAAAGGAAATAAACACAACGTTCACTACTGGGCGAAAAAAAAAACCAAAGTACGATTGGGTAAACCCGTTAAAACGGCTACAATAACACTCGTTTCCTTTGACATATCGAGAGATACGATGGATGGAAAACGCTATTGCCGTGTATTGAGAGACAAAGTTTTGCCACAGTTTATGAATGGCGTTGGCATGAATTCGTTTTATCAACATGATGGAGCGCCGCCATATTACTCTACAATTGCCCATAAGATTCTGAATACGAATGTTGTTGAAGGAAGATGGCTTGGGCGGCGAGGTCCCATCGAGGGCCAGCCAGATCACCTGATTTAATCCCATGTGATTTCTGTCTTTGGGCACAGTTGCCTGACAAACTCTACACTCCTGATTTCATCTATCCACATGTTTATTCCCTTCGCCCCAGAATAGATGAAGAACTGAAAAGGATCCCACTCGATATGTTCAGAAGAACAATGAAGAGTTTCACAGAAAGAATCCGCAAATGTATTATAGCGGAGGGAGACCTCTTTGAAAATTAAATTGCAATTTAACAAAATCTTTGTATAAGTAAAATTGTTATAAACTTTTTGTTTGATTTGTTTCATCATTTGAACATTTATCTGTATAATGCTAACTAAATAGTTGTATGTAAAAATCCTTAAAGACCCTGTATATTCGATATTCTTAGCTGTCGTTCACAGAGGGATATTATATTCACACACACACACACACATATATATATATATATATATATATATATATATATATATATATATATATATATATATATATATATTTAGGGTGATTCAAAAATATCGATTGTTAGATTTTTCCGGGCCTCCCTCTAATTATGTTTAATTTGGTAAAAACGTAATGTATACGAAATTTCAGGTGATTCTAATGTATTTTAGGGGTTGCTACCGTAATCTAAACTATTACTTTTCTGTTTACTTTCAGGAAATTGAGTTTTGAACTGTGACGTTTTTCTTATAATATCTGTTCAGTGTGATAAGTGCGTTAATGCACAATGCACATAGAGCTAACAGTGCTGAGTAAACACAACACTCTGTTGTGACCGAATATTGAGGGCAATCGGCACTTGTACACTGTACTGTCTGTACAGCTATAATTCAGTAGTCGTCTGACTGACGTGAGTGTAAGAGGTTCTGCTGTCGACTCTCATCATGGAACCCCCGCCATCTTCTAGCAGGGGTACTGCTATGCATACAAGAAAAGATACTGTTTGGCTTATTCGACAACCATCAGATACACTTAAAACAACAGTTCTTCCATCAAAGCGAGAAACTATGGCTTTGTTTATGGTTTACAGAAACAAAAAACAAACAATTCGAGAAGCCTGCTTGTCTACTGCAAATGATGTGTTGGCAGTATGGGAAGGAGCACGAATTCCAACTAGAAAG
This sequence comes from Bathynomus jamesi, assembly GCA_023014485.1. NCBI lineage: Eukaryota > Metazoa > Arthropoda > Malacostraca > Isopoda > Cirolanidae > Bathynomus > Bathynomus jamesi. The sequence continues at coordinate 775,417 of JAJOZX010000672.1, forward strand.
AAGCCGCACGTTGTTGACAAAATTGAGAAACTGTTCAAAGAATGGCAAGGATTAAAGAAAAATAAAGAGAATAAGGCGAAACAATCAAAAAATCTATTAGATAAGCAACCCAAATGGAACCAAGAATTAGATAGACTGTTTGATATAGCACATGCAGATGCTATGAAGCTAATTCATATTGAAGAAGATAAGCTATTTCTAAAACTTTGGCGAGAACAGGGGCGAAAAGGAAAAATGGATGGGGTTGATGAAGAGTTTGCAAAGAAAGAAAAGTATGCTAAGAAAAAGGAAGAACAATTAAACATAAGAAAAGCAAGAGAAATGTCGAGATTTGAAGAAACTGTAGTTCTCAGTGACTCAACTAGCAGTTCTGGTGCTGAAAGACAAAATACAACATCTGATGAAGAGTTTACGGTTGATCCTAGTGAACCATCCACCTCAAAACAGACTGTACGAAAGAAACAAAAATTGCTTGATGATACATTGCTTGCAGCCCTTGATGTAACAAAAATGAGCAATAGAAGTGCATCATTAGTGATGATGCCAACGATTGAAGGTCTTGAAAAAAATGCAAAAGAATTCAATGTCATTTATTCATCTATAAGAAGAGCAAGAGAAAAATTTCGGAAAAAGTTTAAAGCTGATGTTCCTTTAACCATTCATTGGGACGGAAAACTAATAGAAGACGTAACAGGACGAGAAGTTGTTGAACGACTCCCTATACTGATTTCAGGAGATGGCATTGATCAACTTCTTGGTGTTCCAAAAATCACTGCAAGCACAGGAGAATTAACTGCAAATGCCGTCCACCAAGCTTGTTTGGATTGGGATATCTCAGACAACATAAAATGTATGTGTTTTGACACCACAGCATTGAATACAGGTCGTAGAAATGGTGCCTGTGTTCTTCTAGAACAGAAAATGAACAAACGTATGCTGTGGCTGGCCTGCAGACATCACATACTAGAAATAGTGTTAGAAGCTGTTGTTTCGCATTCATTGCCTGCATCATCAGGACCTGATATTGCAATTTTCAAACGATTTAAAATGAAATGGTCAAAATTAGAAGACACAAAAAACTACAGAACAGCATTAGATGATCCAAATACCATACCCAGTATTACTGATATAAAGGCAGAAGTGATTGAGTTTGCTACCACTCAACTTGAAGAACATCAACCTCGTGACGATTACAAAGAATTGCTGGAACTGACAATCATTTTCCTTGGTGGAGTACCAAAGAGAGGAGTTTCATTCAGAAGACAAGCTGGCGTTCACCGAGCAAGATGGATGGCAAAAGTCATTTATGCCATGAAAATTTGGTTGTTTAAAACAATTTAAATTAACACCCAGAGAAGAAAAAGGCCTTAGAGATGTCAGCCTCTTTGCTGTACACATATATGTTAAATCCTGGTTTACAGCGTCAGTTTCAGTTCTCTCTCCTCGTCTCGACTTAGAGATGTTGAAGAAACTGCAACTGTACAAACTAAAAGATGAACGCATTGCAACTGTTGCCCTGAAGAAAATGATGAATCATTTATGGTATCTTCCAGAGGAGTTAATAGCATTTGCTTTCTTTGATGATGGCGTGCTACACCAAACTAAAAACCGAATGAAGCAAGCATTGCAAAACGGTGCCGAACCAAATCCAGAGAAAAAAGCAGTTATTGACCTTGAAGTTATTGAAAACAGAGAACTGGAAGACTTTGTTAGTGCAAATACAAAAGAATTTTTTAATAGACTTGGTTTACCATCAACGTTTCTTAATAAGAACTCTGAAGAGTGGAATGAAGATTACTGCTACAACTACGTGAAACAAGTCATAAGAAAAATTCAAGTTGTTAATGACAATGCAGAAAGAGGAGTTAGATTAGTCGATGAATACAACAAACTAATCACAAATTATGAAGAACAGAAACAGTATCTCCTCCAAGTGGTAAAGAAATATAGAGCTGCTCTTCCAAATAAAAACAAGAAGACAATATCATCATTAAGAAATTAACAGTGAAATATAATGAACAAAAGGTTATTATTATTAGGGAAGTCTTATTATTATTACAGAAGAACTGTCAATTTGAAAATGTAGAGTGGTTATGATAGGCCTACCGGGGAACCTCCACTTAAAAAAAAAAAAGGTAACGCGTCGTATGCTTTACCTCAAGGGTGGTGTGGAAACAACATATATTTCTTATTTTGTGTCTGATTTTCAACTTATGGTAGCGACCCCTAAAAATTATTTTTTTTTTTATTCAAAATTTCCATGCATTACTTTTTTACCAAATTAAATATAATCAGAGAGTGGCCCGAAAAAAAAATTCCCAAAAAAATTTTTCGGTCAATTTTTTAATCACCCTAATATATATATATATATATATATATATATATATATATATATATATATATATATATATATATATATATCGGATGGGCAAAAGAAAAACGGAGACCTCGAACTTTGGCTGTAAAATCCAAAGTTATGGTCAGATTTCAATATTTTTTTCACACCTCACTACTAACTACATTTCCTATATGGTAAGCAGATTTCAAAGAAAACTAATGAAAATTACGGATTTATTGAACATTTCTTTATGTCACTGGAAATTCTCAATTTACACTACTACTGCTTTGTATGTGCAGGTAAAAAGTTACAAAGTACTCACATATGGTGCTACCTTGATATTAAAAAAACTGCTCGATATGTTTACCACGAACTTCTACAACCTTTTTCAGTCTAGGACGGAACTCATCTATGGCTTTATTGATTTGTTCTTGTGGTAGCTCATCCCATTTTTCCAGTGAAGCTATCGTAAATGAGCGACATTTCTTACTTTGACCCTATAAATTCTCTGACAAATTTTCCCAAAGGCCGTAATCGACAGGATTTAAATCAGGACTGTTTGGTAGCCAAATTTAATACCGCTACCTGGTATTTTTTTGATATCTCCTGTTTTATCGATTTTCCTGAGAAGCTTGTCCAAACCTCCTGCAGTTGGCTTACGTTAACTTAAATCGCTTTAATTATCAACTTGAACCTATGATTAGCAAGATTTTTCTGGAATATTCGCCATAAATCCAAATTATCAGCTAAAAAATTTCAGATTTCTAGCTTTAACCGTTTCTTTAGGAAACCGTTTCAAAAATCGTCAAAAAATCGTACCGAAAAATACCGAATTTTCGCAATTTTCGGCCGAAAAAACTGAAAAATCCGAAAATCCTGAAAAAAGTTACAATTTTATTGAAAAAAAGTAAAAAAAACCATGTACAGAGTCAAATAGACACATTTAGATCCCAAGATCATCATAATTTTCACTGTAAGAGCCCTTAGAAGCAAAGGAAGGCCTCATCTGGCGGCTTAGGGCTTTGGCCAGAATGTGTTTGTGCTTTGATTCGAGTCCATAAACAGTATGGGAAGCTTCAGATGTCAGCTTGACGGCCCTTTCAACACTCTGAGAATGTGAAGGTAGATCAGGCAGCTCCAGCTTGGTGCCATTCAGCAATGCTTCTTGAAGCTCCTGGTCAGGAAAGTCTTCTGTGAGAGCAGGTTCGCAGATGCCACTTTGAGAAAGGTTGATTAGTTCTGACCAGTGGGTAGCTTCAATGTTGATGGCTGTGATCTTCTTCAGCCTCTTCTTGGCTGGCTTCCCACTTCTGAAAGAATAATAATTAATTTATATTTTATTCCAGTTTAAGATTTAATCCCTATTAGTCTCAGAATTGCTGATTTAAATTAAACTTAAATAAAAAAAAAAAAACCCGAGTTCAAGAAATCCCCATAATCAAATTTTTTTTCAGAAAGAAGGTAAGATTATTTCCATTATCAGAGGGGAAGCGGGGAATTGGGATAAGAAAATGTGAAAAAAAATTCGATTATGGGGATTTATAGAACTCGGGCCTTTGTTTATCAAATAAATCCCCATAATCAAATTTTTTTTCACATTTTTTAAATTAATAAATGCTTACCTGATGGACAGAATTTTCTTGAGAGCAGCTTTTCTCACTTCCAAGTCAGACTTCATCATGGAGTACAGCACATTCTCGGGCAGCAAGGCAAAAGCATTGTACTTCAAGTTCTTGAAAGCAACACCCTGGATTTCTTCAGACTGCTGCTTGATCCTCTGGATCATGTTGAAGATGTACAGCTGCTGATTATGGAACTTGCTGTCCCTTTTGATCTCAAACCAACTGACTGCATACACTTCCACAATGAACTTGATGGCCTGGTAAACCTTATCCTGTAGTTCTGGAGGGTAAGCACCTCTGGTCTACAGACACATCAATCTAATTGCCAAAGTCAACCATCTTGCATGGTTTAATGGTCCAATTTTCCAGGCACAAATCTTGGGCTGACTTTGCCCCTGGAAATTCCAAGCACATACTCCAAAAGAAGCCTCTGGTCGCTACTGAGATCATTCAGTGTCTCCTCAACAAATTCCATGTCATCCAGGGGGCCACTGAGTTTGGTGAATTCCACTTGTGGCAGATCTTGGTAGTCAAATTCACAGAGTTTTCCCAGCGGACCAGTGAAAGCAGTGGGACTTTTGGTACTGCCATCAAGATGCTTGAAAACAGCTCTGAAAGGAAGCTCATTCTGATGGAGTGAACAGCCAATGGTGTGCAATTTCCGCTCAATTTTATATTCCAGAGCTGTTACAAGGCCTCCCTCCCAGCCAGTGTTTGTATTTGTGTTGTCAAGGAGGACAGCTTTCAGGGTATGAACACTGTTAAACTCCTCCAAGACACTAGCAACTTCTTCACCAAGAAGAACTCCAGTCGCACCTTTAATTGGGATGACTCTGTGAGTAAGATATGTTCCACTTTCAGTTCCCGGCTTCTTTGTGAAAGTCAAATGGTGCTCTTGTCCCTTTCCTTTCTTCAGCTTAGTCTCCCCATTTTCATCCTTAACTTCTCTGTACAGCAAAGTGTCCTTGTCAACTTTCCCATCAACCCCAATACAGACTAACTTTTTCAGACCCTCATTGTGCTTTTCATCACTTTTCACTTTCATTCTAGCTTTTTCCTTGTCCATTTTCGATTTATCAACTATTAACTGTTTCACATCAAGGCCAGGCTTAAGCAGGTCCATAGCTTGTAAGTCCAGGAGGAAGGCATTAGCAAGACTTGCCCCAAGATTGGAAGAAACATCACCCCTGATCAGTTCCATGGCATATCTGGGAGTTTTCAAAAAGCTGTAACCTACACTTGGGTGCCTCCTTGGCTTGAACTCTTCAGCTTCACCACCAGATGGCTGAAATGAAAATAAAAAAAAATTACTAAAGCGAAAATGGGGGAAAATAGGGGAAAAAGTAGAGAAAAATATGGGTAAATTCGACGAAAATGGGCGGAAATAAGAATAAATTACTTAAACGAAAATGGGGGGGAAAAAGTGGGAAAATAGGGGGAAAAAATGGGTAATAATTCAGGTGAAAAGTCGGCGAAAATGGGCGAAAAAAGAATAAATTACTAAAGCGAAAATGGGGGGAAAAAGGGGGGAAATAGGGACAAAAAGTAGGGATAAATTTGAGTAAAAATGGGATAAGATATAAGAAAAAAATTATATTACCTCTCCTGATTCTCCTGAGCTGGATTCAAAAGAAATATCTTTTGAAGGTGTGGAGGCAAAAGTGGCCAAATCCACTTCCTGCTGCTGTTGAATCTGGCTCTGTAATCTTTCTGCTTCAGCTGCAGCCCTCTGGTCTCTCTTCACAGCAGCTTTATCCACAGATCCCAGCTGGAAAGAGCACTTGGGTCCTATTTTGGCCCTCTGATCTCTCAAGTATTCCCTCTCCTCTACTGGAACCTGAAATATTAAAGTATATTAAATAGCGGATCTAAAATAAGAGATAAATCCTGAAAAAAAATTGATCATTAATTTCTATTACCAGGGGGGGGGGGGAGAAAGGAAGATTACAGGAGGAAAATGCGGATATTTTTCAATTATAAGCATTGAATTTCCTTCCATTTAAAAGGCACCTAATCGCAGTAAGTTAGGCCAGTTAAAAGTTAAAAAAATAATAGCATTACCTTCTTACTGGGAGGACAAGTGCAGATTATGTGCTGTGTTTGACAATTTTCTTTCTTGCACTTCACAGCATTGTCATCACAGGGACGAACAGGTAGCTTACAGGTGGAAGCAGAAATGTCAAAAAGTTTATCCAGCTTTTCCTCCAGATTCTGCTCCTGGACTGTAGAAAGAGATTTCCTGTTTATCTCTTTTGCTTTCTTGAAGCACACTTTATCCACCAATTTCACTACATAATATTCCTCATACAGGGGCAGCCGCGGGTTCACTGCCTGCCAGATCTCAATCACATCCTTTGCTATCATTTTAGCAATATCATAGTCTTTCAAGTCCGGGTGGCTGTTTTGGAGGAAATATCTGTACTGAAAAACTTGGCGGGCGGAGGGTAGGAGGCTCTGTTTTATCCAAAGGGGAAGGCTGGCCACTGAATTTTTTGGCACTATCACTTCGAGTTAACACTGCAGACCCGTTTTTTACCCATTTTTATGAAATATCTGAAAATAAACAATTAAATGAACGCATCATAAAATAACTTAATTTAATACACATTTTATAGGTAAATATCATTAAAAAATACAAAATAATACACTAATAAACATCTATAATGCATTTACAATAAGTTTCAAGCATCGTTTTGTTAAAAAAGCCGAATTTTAATTGATTATTTTGATGAAATAAGGTCTGATATTTTGTTTGTTTACATTGAGCGAATGCCGCGCGCGCGATTTTACGCGTAAAATTCGGCAATTTTACAACTTAAAAATAATTAACAATCCTCAAAAAATACAATCATTTTCACAAATATGAGTTGGTTCAACGTTTTTTATACATTAATACCTTTCTATCTAGACTAGTCCAAGATCACAGTTCCAAAATCAACCTACCCTAATATATATATACTGTATATATATATATGTATTGTTTTTAATAGATTTTATTCCTTTACAGTTTCTTCTGGAAATCATGTTAACAAATGTATCTATCTATATCTGGTTAAAGAGTTTATCGTCCTCCTTCCCGAATATGTATAGTTTGTAAAATGTATTGGGAAGATTTTCTGTGATCCCATTTGTGACAACAAAAGACGCTCATAATTACAAACTTACTGTCTGGCTTCTCTTTCAAGGGACATGAAAATGTTTTTAAGCCCCTGTTTTTTAGAAAAAAATATTTATTTTACTTCCTGTTGTAATATTTACAGTGTATTCCGAATATGCAGTTATTTTTTGCATTCGTTTTTATTAAAAATTAGTGAAACAGTTCCGGTACCAAAAATGTTCAGTTCCAGATTTATTAAGTTTTTAGCTAAAGCTGTTAATTCTTAGATAGACTTTCCGAAATCTTGCATTTGGCATTGATATGGTGGATTTCTTTCAACCAAAACATCTGAAAAAATAATTAAAAAAATTCATGGAAATCGCCATATCATTGTGTCACAACCACGCGATCTACCATTCTTATGTTCGAACGATATCTATGTTTGTGTCATTAGAAATTCTTTCAAAGAAGAGAATGTCCGTTAATTTCATTCCCTCAAGTAGTATGGGCGCAAAAAGGGAGAGTGCAGGAATGTTGTAATTCAATGTTGCACTGTTGATCAATTTTGCAACGGGATGTTGCAAGGGGTTATGCAACAAAGGGGTGTTGCAAGGGGGTGGGGCTATGCAATGAAGGGGAGGGGGTATGCAACAAGTTAATCCTGCAAAGGGGGAGGGAGGGATCTTCGGGGGAGAGAATAGAGGATGACCTCCCCCCAAAGAGGTAACCTTAACCTAAGAGAGGGATAGAAAGGAGAAGGAGGAGGTTTTTTGGGGGAGAAGATGGGATGTCCTCACCCCCCCCAAAGGGAAACCTAACCTAAGCCTTAACCTAAGAAGGAGAGGGGTGTTCGACTGGCTCCAGCTAGACGCATTATGAGCGTCCAGGGGCTAAGCAGCTGTTATATAGATGGTCGTGAGTTGCCAGATATCACTTATTTATATATGGAGGGGTTACCAGAGAGTACTATATATTTATTTATTTATATAAGGAAGGTTACCAGTTGTTGTTTTTAATTTAATTATGTTCAGGTGTACTAGGGTGAGTTGCCAAGTAATTTTTTTTATTTATATAAGGAGAGTTGGCAGATACCACCATTTATTTTCATTTTTATTTAGATGAGTTGCCAAATATTGTTTTTTAATTTAATTATGTTCAGGTGTACCTTATTAGGGTGAGTTGCAACCTTACACTATTTATTTTAATTTTTATTTACATGTGTTGCCAAATAATGTTTTTTATTTCAATTATGTTCAGGTGTACCTTATTAGGGTGATTTGCTTTGCAAAACCATTTAATTTAATTACTTATTTATTAAAGGCAAGAGCGACTTTCTCGTTAAATTTGTTCAGCAAGAGACCTTATTATTTAAACGAATCCCCATATTAAAAATAAAAGCAATAAAAGAAATAAAATTAAACCGAATTGAATAAAACACCAACCATTTTAATAATTTATTTATAGATGAGTTTCCAGAGACACTGTACATGGCTAAACACAAACACACACACACACACAAAACCTTATTCTACTTGCCGATCCTGGATATTTGGTATTATTTTTATATAAGACTGTATTGTATTAGCACTTACGATTTAATTAACATCACACAGTCTTATATATATATATATATATATATATATATACAGGGTGTCCAAAAAGGTGTGGACTAAAAATAAACTTTTACAATGTTTTATTATAAATGATAGAGTTAAAGAACAATGATAAAAACAGGCATGAATGCTTTAAGTTTTATTTAATATAGTTAGTAAACCTCTACATGATATCGACCGTTCACAACAACTAGTCTAATTCTACGTTCAAATTTTAAAAAAGCTGAACATATGAAATCTGGTGTAAGTGATGCGCATACCGTATGTCATAAAAAGGCGCTTAGCAACAAGGTGCTTAGCTTAACTTAGCCTAGCTCCTTAGCCTAACATATCAAATAGCCTCGTACTGTAGTTGATGCCGGAAGTTAAGTGCCGTAAACTGTTTAAATGATGAATTTTTAAATCAGTGAGTAATTTCCCTCTCTGAAATTTAGAATTTGAACGTAGAATTAGATTGGTTGTTGTGAACGGTGGATATCATGTGGAGGTTTACTAATTATATTAAATAAAATTTAAAGCATTCATGCCTGTTTTTATCATTGTTCTTTAACTCTATCATTTATAATAAAAAAATGTAAAAGTTTATTTTTAGGCCATACCTTTTGGGACATCCTGTATATATATATGTATATACAGTGCCCGCGAAAAGTATCCGATCACTCAAGAAAATACAATATTTTCCCTTGATATTCAGAGACACGTAATTCACTTTCTATTTGTTCTAGCGACATCTGGTAACTTTGAGGTTGCTCGCTGATATGAGAGCTATCCAACGCATTCTCAAATTAGTGTTCTGGTAGCCTTCGTTGCGGGTGGCTGTGTCTCAAATTTGTCAGATTTCACTGTTTGTGTAAATTTCTTGATATTTTTTTTTTTTTACAGAAAGTGGTGTAAATAAAATTTATATATAATGTGTGCTAAAAAACAACTTAAGAGTGATTGTCGAGGTGCTATTGTTGCTTTGCATGCATGTGGGAAATCACAGAGACAGATAGCTAAGGAATTAAACATATCCCAAAGTACCGTTAATTTATGGGTTTCACGGGCTAAGAAAAATGGTGGCCTAACCACGCCAGTCCCTAAAAAACGATCTGGCAGACCGAGAAAAACAAATTCGCGAACAGACAAACTTATGAAACGTTTAGTATTGAAAAACCCAACAATAACTGCGAAAGAAATAAAATTTAATATGAATAATTTGTTATCTGGTGTTTCTGAACGAACTATCCAGGAGCGGCTCCAAAAAGAACTCGGATTACCATCTCGCCATGCTGCTAAGAAACCGTTCATTAATGAAAAAATGCGTAAAAAACGTGTCGCATTTTGTAAAAAAACATTCATTGGACTGTTGATGACTGGAAGAAGGTTTTATTTAGCGATGAGTCGACATTTTTGACATTCAGAAGTTGTCCAAAAAATGTTCGCCGGCCTATTGGCTCAAATAGGATGGACCCTAAATACACCCTAAAGACAATGAAACACCCTCCAAGTGTGATGGTTTGGGGTTGTTTCGGTTACTATGGGCGTGGAAACTTATATTTTCTTCCGAAGAACACAACTATGAATGGTGCACGGTATTTAGCAATGCTACAGGATAAACTTCCAATGGCAATGGCAATCCAAAGGACAAAAACATACATGCATGATGGTGCACCATGTCACAGGGCCAAAATAGTGACAAAATGGATTACTGACAATAAATTTGATATTTTGGATTGGCCTGGTAATAGTCCAGATCTCAATCCGATAGAAAATCTGTGGCTAATAATAAAAAATAAGGTTGAATGCCACGACACTGGCTCAGTCGAAAAATTACAAGAGGCCATCAAAAAGGTATGGTGCAAGGAAATATCAGTGGAAGTTTGTCAAAACTTGATTAAATCCATGCCAAAACGTCTAGAACAAGTCATCCAAACCAAAGGACAGATGACAAAATACTAATATAAGGTTAGTATACATTTAAACATTGTTTTTTATGTAAAAAATACAAATTTCAAGGGTGATCGGATACTTTTCGCGGGCACTGTATATATATATATATATATATATATATAATTTCATGATATAGAACATAAATATACATCAAAATAGTTAATTCTATGCACAACTTGAACGAAGAATATGGGGATGTTTGTAGTGGGTATGTATGCACTAAATGCCTAAGATATACACGTCTACTGAGAAGTATATTATATTTATAAAGAAATTTCAACGAAATCAAGAAGCGGATTCCTTTATTCATTTATTTTCAATTAAAATTAATTTCGTACCTTCACGCTAGTATATTTAATTAACAATAAAAGAAAAATGCATTCAAATATAATAATTACACACTATATATATATATATAAATTCTCATAGAATAAAATTTTAAGTGTCTATTTAGTTTTGCCATTCTTCTCTTTGAAAGCATTGCTGGAAAAAAAAATGTATAACGAGGTAAACTCGACACGCATAAAATCTCACACCTGACTTGCCCGAGGTTACTTCGAAAACGCAAAGGTCCATTTGACCTAAATCCGTCCAATACCACCTAAGAAGAACTTCTCTCGACTCCTATTTATTGTTTTCAATATTGTAACTACGAATAAAGTTAAAAAATGAAGTTAAATATATACATAAGCCTCACGTGATTGTTTTCCATGAACAAATTATTTATAGGCTAAATTAGCATTTGATTAAGTAATGAATTTCCTTATCATATTTCGATATGCAACAATATATATATATATATATATATATATATATATATATATATATAGGGTGGTGCAAATTACAGTAGTAATAATAAGCTAAATCGGTTTTCCTTCTCCCCGAATTGTTCATTTTGACAAAGATCAAGCTTGTCACCCGCTTTAGACCTACAGTTTAATGTTGAATCCGAACTATTTTTCTTTGCGTGTAATTTGTGTGGTATCTTCTTCATAGTTGTGTTAAAACTTTACATTGTCTCTGTTATTAAAATGAAATGAATGAATGAAAATGAAAAAATGGAAAGGTTATTATTATTATTATTATTATTACATGCGATGATTCCACGAAGATTGAGCTTATCGCCCCACCTCTCGAGTTGATCTGATGAAGTGGTGAGTTGGCTTCTTTTATTCTCCATCTCACATAGGTACACTCGGCTCATTGGGGATTGCATATACACCAAGAAATTACAATATCACCATCCGGATTCGATCTCTCAGCATCCGATCAGCACCCAAGCGTCTTAACCACTAGGATACCTAGGGCGCCCATTTATCTACCAGCACAACCAGACATTCATTTTCACGAACTAAACAGAATTTAATCACACCCCTACGCTAGAATTGACAAATAAAAAGTCAAGCCGAATATATGAACCAAAGTTGAGGATTGAATAGTATGACCGCACATAATAATAATGTAAAATATTGTCGTGATAGAGATTGCAAGTGGAAAATGTTGGTCAATGTTGCAAAGAAGTGATGGGTATTGCATGAAGGGGTGGGTTTTAAAATGTGAAAAACCGAGAATAGAATGGGCGCAAATATCAATGCAAATATTGTCGTGGTAGAGATTGCAGGTGGCATTACACCTTGAGATGTGAGCACTAAATCTACGGAGAGAAGATAAAGACCCCAGTAGTCAACCAATCAGGTCGTCCAAAGCGTGGACGCGTTATATCGGTGTTACGATTGGTACACAAAATTTAACATAGCAAGATATCTTCACATTGTAAAACTCTTACTATATTTATACTCTGCATATGTTTTAAACAACTGGTTTTTATTAAAAAAGATTCAGTATGAACTAATTAATTATTCTTTCTACTTTAAGGTCCGATGAGGATTTAACACGTGTTATACAATCTTTTCATTTTGAAGAAACGCATGTCATGGACCTGAATACGGAGGTAGAAGCTTTACAGAGCAGTCAACCCGACGATTGTCACATCATTAACGAAATAATGTATTTTTTTATGTTTCGATCTTTTTTTCGGGGAAGAAGACACAATGTATTTTCATCAATTTATTAAATGAAAGAAATCATGTTTTTAGTAAAATAACCATCTTAAGCTAATGAATATACAAACTAACATTTTTGGTTACAAATATATATATATATATAATATATATATATATATATATATAACACGAACAAAACATCATACTATACAACGAGTGCGCACAATCGGCAAAAGGCTTTTTATCTGTCTGCATACCATTTCGTCGTTTCGTAGTGTGTCACGGGTCGAATAATTATTAACAGTTTATAAATTCTTTACCACGTGACATATGCATGAGAAATGAAAGGCAGTACATCCCACAAGTATTACTAAAATATCCTTGTAGACGGAAGGGATTCCATACAACTTTAGGGATATGCATTTGATCGAGAAATTTTACAATAATAGGTTCATTCCAGGGCTGAGTGCCGAGTGCATGAAAATAGTACATGCGTTCCCTATTTTTAAAATAGATTGTAAACCAATGAATCCCTTCACTACCAATAACATTTTTGTTCACAATAAGGCTACCGCAATCTCGTGTAGTTGGCAATTTCAATGTTTCATTCTTCGGAAACACACCGATAAATTTGGAACGTATATTTGTAACCATTCATTACTCTCTGAAGTGTATTCGCATCTATTTTAAAAGTCATTGACAACGCTCCTAAATCTGTCTACTTCTTTTAGGACTTGTGACTTGAGGTATACTAGTACACTCATAGGGGCGTCTATCAGCTTTCCAAATTCCAATCTGACTGAGATGTTTCTACTCTGTTGTTGTTGTTGTTGTTTAGCCGATCAGCCCACCCTGGTCGAGCAAGCCGGCGGCACGCAGGTAACCGATCGCCCTCTTCGGAGTGGACCAGAGGTTCATCGCACTAGTGATGTTGTGTTGTGTTCGTTGTTGTGCTAGAGCGGTACAGTCTGTCATAATGTGTTCAATTGTTTGTGGTTTGTCCTGGCACAGGTGGCAGGTGTCGTCTATGGAGTTGTCTAGTCTGTGTTTATATGTCTGTAAGTTGGGGTGATGTCCACATCGGAATCGTGCTAAGTTAACTCGATCCGATCTGCTCAGGCTGATCTCTGACCTGTTAATGGGTGGCGGCTTCGCACCTAGGACCGCATTCGGACCGAGTCGTGTCAGTGTTTTGTGGGTTAGGTGTGTGTATGTGTTTTCTCTACTGTGTGATGTCTGTGGGGCGTGGCATGGAATGGAGTATTTGGTTATAATGTCTCTCTGGTGCTACCTTAATGGTGCGAGGTGTTGGTGCGTCATTGTACATGTAGTGGCAAGGGTGTTGTGTGTTAGTTGTCGCTGCTGCCATGAATTGTGTTCCCCTCATGTCTAAATGTTACCTAACTTTCAGTGTTTTTGTTTCTGTGTGCAGGTGTTCTATTGGTGTTGTTTGAGTGCATCCTGTAATGATACGAAGTGCGTTGTTTTGTATTGTCTGTAAGGTGTTTATGTGTGTGTTTGAGATAATGGGTGCCCAGCATGGGCTAGCATAGTCCATAACTGAGCGAATATATTGTTTGTATATGAGTGATGTTGTTTCCTGCTGGTGTCCAAAGTTTGTGCCTGTTAGTACCCTAAGCGTGTTAAGTCTTGACGTACATTTATTTTTAATATCCTGAATGTGGTTTGCAAAAGATAATGATGTGTTGTATGTGACCCCAAGTATTTTGGTCCTGTGAGTGTGTGGAATGTTGATGTTGTTTAGCGTAAGCTGTGGAATTACCTGGTGTTCTTTTGTGTTGCTTGTAAGCAAGGTGATGGTTGATTTTGTGGGCGCTACTTTGAGTCTATTGTGTGTGAGCCAGACTTGTATACTATATATGTATGTTTGTAGGTTATTTTCTGCGGGTCGATGTTGTTGTGGGTGGATGTTAGAGTGATGTCATCTGCATATGATGATAATGTAAGCTTGTTATCTATGGGTGTTGGAATGTCATACATGTATAAGTTGAAGAGTGTTGGTGAAAGAACAGAGCCTTGAGGGACCCCGTTCGGAAAAAGCTTGTTTTTGGATGACTTGCCATTAAATGTGACATGTGAGTATCTTCCTGAAAGGTAGTTGCTCAGCCACCTTTTGGTGTTATTGTGCAGGTTTGTGTTGAGTATTTTGTTTATGAGAGGGAAGCGTGGGATAGCATCAAATGCTTTACTAATGTCTATTGTTGCTAATAGTGTACGTTGAGCTGGTCGTCTGGAGTTGATGCCATCCATGATGTGCTGCGTGAGGTTAGTGAGTAATGTCGTGGTTGAGTGGTGAGGTCTGAATCCATGTTGAGTAGGCGATAGTGGAATGTGTGGGTTGGTGATTTGTAAGATTAGTCTTTCTGTTACTTTGGAAGGTGTGCATAGTAAAGTAATGGGTCTATAGGAACCTGGTTCTGTTGGATTTTTGTTTGGTTTGAGTAGTGTAGTAATTTTACCTTGTTTCCATATGTCAGGAATAATACAGTGTTGGTATGAATATGTGCTGATATTTGTGAGAGCTAGTATTCCTTGTGGGCCCAAGTGTTTAAGGTGTATGTTAGATATGTTGTGTGGTCCAGTAGCCTTTGAATTCTTAATGTTTTTGATGATCTTGGTGGTCTGGTCTGTATTGAAGAGTGTAATGGTTGTGTCGAGTCTGTAGGTTTTCTTGTGTCTGGCTGTTTGTCTGTCTGCATGTTTCTGGTTGTTGTCTCTGTTTAAGTGACTTATCTTTGCGTACTGATTAACTAGAATGTTAGCTTGTTGTGTGTACGTTGGGATATTATTTTGGCTGCGACAGATAGCCGCGTGTGAGGTATGAATGCCGCTGTTAGAGTGGGTAGTGCCGTTTATAGTCTTGTATAGCCTGGATGTATCTGTGGAGTGGTTTAATGTTGTTATGAATTCTCTAAATGTTTCTGTTTGTTTTTCTTTCAGTTTGTTGTTTATTTCTGTGTTGAGCTGTTGTATCTGCTGTTTTATGGCTTCTGTGTGTGGGGTTTATGTGTTATATTTGAGGTTGTTACGTTGCCTTATAAGGTGGGCTATTTCTCTAGTGTAATTTGGGTTGTATTTCCTAATGTTGCCATTCGGTATGTATTTGTTTGCAGTATTGATGATCTGATTAAATGTCTTGAGTGTTGTATTGATGTTTATGATGGGTGTGCTGTTTAATGTGGTGAATTGTTCCTCAGTCTGTATTTTGAACTGTTCCCAATCAGCTTTCTTGTAATTTCTGTAAGTGTGCCTAAGGCTGTTGGGGCAGAGTGTAGAATGTGTTGTAATGATGATGGGCAGGTGGTCTGATGACAGTTGTTTTTCTGTTGTCCATTGTGTATCTGTTGCTAGTGAGGGGGAACAGAACGTTATGTCTGGGGAGGAGTTTGAGTATCCTGCTTGATGTGGTATGTGTGTATGTTTTTCTGTATTGTTAAGAATGAAGAGGCTGTTTAGTTGTGTGGCTATGTTGGCGCCTCTGGTGTTGCTTTGGTTGTGCAGGTACCAACTAGTGTCTTTGGCGTTGAAGTCTCCTCCTAAGATGACATTAGTGAGAGAGGCCAGATTGTGTAACTCTGGATTGTAATTGGCTGGCACCTGAGGTGAACTATCTGGTGGGATGTAAATGTTGATTAGTGTGGTGTTGTGTTTTGCGCGTGTTTTAATGTTAAGTGCCTGTATTTCTATCGTGTTATCTGCTTGGATTGTGTTTGTAATGTTTTGGGTAGCATCAGTGTAGCTAATGCTTTTACGTAGGTAAGTGATGAGTTGTGGAATTAAGTGTGTATTTACACTAACAGATAAGGCAGGTGTAATGTCAAATAGATAAAGGTTAAATTGATCGATGAATTCTTTCTGCGTTACCCCAATCCCGAGCTCATCACAATATTGGCCAGATTACTATATGCTCTCGCGCAAAGTAGGATCACAGCGTCTGATGAATAATCCATATCCATAGCATTACCCAACGCAACGCCATTAACGTATAGAGTTACATTTTTAAGGCCGAAATTCTCGAATTTAAATGCACTCTTTTAATATTTTCCATTCACCGAAGCATGGTCCTGCATTCCAATTAATATCCTTTTAGGTAGATTTCCCTAGGCGACGTTTTCTCTCTGTTTCGATGCCAAACCTGCTGGCATCGTGTATAATTTGATCTGTGCTCTGTTAATTGGGTATTTTACTGTGGCGTGTATTAAATTTTTCTCAATTTCTATTTGTTTTCATGAACTTAATTTGACTCGCCGTACGCGGAGGTGTCTCCATAATGTGAATCACAACGGGTTTTGCTCCCTCTTCTTGATCAGTTCCCATATTTAAACAGGTCTCAGGATTCGTGCGGGTGAGCTTTATTTTCATATCCACCCCATTCACAAGTAACTTCTCCTGGAATGTGAAGTCTGTATGCAGGCGTCCAAAACACTCGTATATCTTGTTTTTAGAATTTTTAAATTTGTCCTTTATACTACTTTCGTCTTTAGCTTGATAATAACCCTCGGCACTTAAAAAGGTACCCTTCGCTTCTTTGGAAAAGTTCAGCACATTTTTGAGATAGGATCATAGGTGGTAGTATCCCGTTCTTGCCGATATGTTGACCTGATTTAAATATACGTCCCACTGGTTGAATAAGGAGTGCAGAAAGTTTGTTTCAGGGTATACAGCATATTTGTCATCACAGTCCGTTCCATCAGAATGGGCTATACGTAGTTAAGCGTACATGTGCACACAGCTTTGGTCAAAAAAGTAAGGTCCTGAGCATGGTATCACGAATTCTATAGGGGCACTCACGGAACTAATTGTGTTTAAAGGGTTAATCGTAATAAAGTTGCTGTGTTCAATAGAAACTTGAGGTGGAGGCATTTCAAAGAGGGACAGCTCTGATTTACAAAATTGTGAACTACACGGATGGATGAAGCGTGCCATGACGAGTTGCAAATAGCGCCTCCTCTCTCGATAAGTAGTAAACAAACTATGATTCATGAGATCAATGTCCTTAGCTTATATCAGTCAAAAAAATGGTCAACCATAGGTTTCATTCGCTTAAAACACTTCTTTTTTTGATATCCTTTTACGTTTTATGCCACGTGTTGGTAATCCTTTCTTCCGGACAGCCCTCTTCTTCTTCCCACCTCCACTCACTTTTCTCTTTGCATCTTTGACGATTTCGTCCCGTGTACGCTTTAAGTGTCTTTTTAGAGCTTCTTTAGGTTTAGCCCCAGCCAATAGACCTTCTCCCTTGTTAAGACCTGATTGTAACGCTTTCCTCCCGAGGTATCTGGCACCCCTCTTCAGCAAGGGGACGGCCGTACGTAGTATGGTTGAAAAAATGGATCTAAGTCCAATACCACACTCGTATCTCATACCTCGATAGACTGTGAACGGTTTTCTGTGCATTATAACTCAGTGCGTCGAAATTGCAGCTTCACTGTTAAGCTCCCGTTACCGAATGGGAAATATTTTCCCTCAATCGTTCATATATATATATTGAGATATTTGTTATTAGATTAGCTGCGACATTCACATAATGGGGTCTGTCATATGTAATACTCAAACTCCTTCCTCTATGGTTGGGGATGTGCGCTATGCGAAGCAGGCTTGCCTAGGTATCCCCAACAAACTGGTGCTCCACTATATTGCTGTAAATACACCACATGTCCGGGGGTTTATAGCCATCAACCATTTTCTCCAATTTCAACTGATACATTAAACTGGAAAAGTCGTGTTGTGCCTCGTGAAATGTATCTCTTTGGATGACTGATCGATATCGTCCATTGGTCTTAATTTTGTACACTCTTTTGGTCTTTAATATTTCGGTTAGCCTGCGATTTTAGGGCCAGAGTACATGCATGGGGATCATTGTTTACGATTTCGTATACTAAATCGCTCGAAAGATTTTAGCTTTTTAAACTTACGTTTAAGTCTTTTACAACATCCTCGACCGCACCATAGTGACCCGGTCCTATTGTTACTTCTGTACTGTAGTACCGTGCAATCCGTGCATCCCCAATCAGGGCGGTACGCATGGTTTTATCCCGAGTAACCGCGGCTTTTTCACACTCATTACAGTCTCTAAGAATCGTAAAAACGGGTTCTTTATAATATAATCAATACTTAAAAATAAGGTATTCAGCTGAATTTCGCATATACCCACCTCATACATATCACGACCCAATTCAGTAGGTCGTGAAGTTCTGTTACAAAGTTGGCTAATGTGTTGTTAAGGTGTACAGAGAGGGACGAGGAAGAAGGGAGTGAGACGTAGAAATGGTTAGGCGCCAAGTTGCATACTATTTAAGCTTCATTATTGCATCAGCTTTTATATAGGTGTTGAAGCTTTCTGGGTATCCTAGCCATTTCACCAGGTACATTTTTCTCTTTCCTGAACCTTTGCTTCCTAAAACTTTCTCAATTTTAAACGCATTTTTTCCTAAATTAAATGTCACTTTCTGCAACTCCTCGCGGTAAAAGCGGTAAAAGCCTCCTGCAATTTCTTCCCCATTCAAATCTTCTGCGTAATACATTATCTCGTCTTTAGATTTCATAGCCCTAACTTTAAAAATCTCGCGTGTCATCCTTGCTGAAACCCCTTCGCGAATCTATTTCCCGATCGCGACAGCCTTATATAATCATTGATTTTGAAACGCGCAGAGTGTGGTGGTGGTGTTCCATATCTTCTCACATCAGGCTCTGTGCGCGCACTCCTTTCTAAAATCTAGTTAGGCGTTGTCCCAATCGTGCGATGGTGTGAGCGGTTGTAGGATGAGGCCCATGATTCCAGAATGTCTAGAAATCTGTATGTGTTTTTATGTGTAAAATAGTGATGCATGCGTTCCTTTATGGTACGTTCAACTCTTTCAGCTAAAGAGGCCTTATGTATAGAATTGATAGTGTGGTAGCTGATATTAAACTCTGTCAACATGTTCTGAAAAGCTCGGCCTATAAATTCTTTCCCCATATCCGTACAAAAATAGCCAGGAATCCTGTTTTCTTTCAACATCAACGTTTTGGTGGCTTTAGCAACTGTTTCAAGCAATTTATTTTTCAGAGGAATTAGCCACAGATATCTAGAGAATACATCTATTATGAATAGGATGTAGCGGTAACCATCGTTATACACTGAGTATCTTTGCATGTCTGTTAAATCTGCTTGCCAAATAGAGTCAATCGAAGCAGCTGTTTTAAACCTTTTTCTCACAGGTTTATGATATTGCGAAAAACCCCCACTTAAATATTGAATTTGAATAATTTGAAATTTTGATAAGAAATTTTGGCCTGATCAGGGTTAATGAAATTATAATTATAAACCCCACTTACCAGTGTAAAACTTATGTTAAATAAATTAATCTTACCATATGGTTCCTGAAATTATGAATCAAATCTGAAAATTATCTAAAAAATGATCTAAATACAAAAAATACCTATAAATAACAATAAATATAACTAACTTTAACAAAATCACTTGAATATTTTTAAATAAACAAAACTTCAAAAGACTATGGATGTTTAACAGCACAATTTTGAAATCACCTGGAGCAAGTCCAACGACAGAATCCCTCCTGCTCGTTCTCTCTCAGCCAACTATAGCGTCATTAGACGTGTTAACAAGCGAAGGCGACCAACCAACCAAAGTTACATTTGAAGGATATTTTGTAATTTTGATTTATATATTTAGAAAATCTTAAAAAAATACTTATTTACACGAGAATTTTAACAACCTGCCCGGCGAGAACTGCAATAAACCCTTTAAATGGTTTGTTGCAGTGGTCCTCCTGATATTAACTTGTATTAAAACTCAATATGAAAAAATGTAATTTTAATCGTTTTCCTGCATTGCCTTAAGACGTTGAAGACACTTAAGAGCAACCTGTCTTTTAGGTCTTGATGTTGGAGAATTATTATTGTTATTGGCTTCATTTGAGTTTTGAGGTCCATCTGAATCTGAATCACTATTTATCTCATTTCTTGAACCGGAATGAGTAATTGAAATTTCTAATGGATATAGATGACAGATCGGGTAATGCGTTATCTGACCGTCAGCACGTTTAAGCTGAACGCTCCTAACTTTGCCATCGTCACCCATGAAAAGCTTCAATACTCTTCCCATTTGCCAAAAGGGCCTAATTTTTGAAGGGGATTTGATAAGGACGACATCATTTACTTTAATGTGGTTAATCCAGTTAGACTGGAAAAGATCGCAGTTGTATTCGCAAAGACTGAGCAGATATGATTCGTACCACAAAGTTCTAAAATGATTAAATTTCTCGTTTAATATTTTAAAGGAGGCATTTAAATCCTCATGTGACTTGAGCATCCTGCGTCCACAATGGATCGTCGCCATCATTATCCTTGACTTTTATCGCTAGGCTAGTGTTACTATGAATTTTAAGAAAAGAATTAGGGGTCAACGGAATGAAATCCTTTTCTGATGACATGTAAGTTAAAGGTCTTGAATTAATGGCATTTTGAATGTTAGAAAGCAGCGTAACAAGGTCATAATAATCTAATCTGGATCTTCCTATGGTCTTGTACCAACAGTTCTTTACTACTCTGATTAATCTCTCCCAAGCCGCACCCATCCACGCGGAATAAACTGGAAGTCTAATATGTTTGATGTTATTTGCTCTCATATGTTCCCGAAATTCATCAGATTCTAATGATGATTCTAGAGTATTACCTCCCACTATGAACCCTTTAGCATTGTCGCTGTAAACAAAATCATACATTCCATAAAGGTTGGAAAATCTTTGGAAAGCAAGGAGAAATGATTTGGCAGACATATCTGGCAATAATTCCATGTGTACTGCTCGTATGTTGAGACATGTGAAAATTAAAATAAACATCTTAACTGATCGTTTGTCTGAATCTTTGACATGAAGGTGACCAGTGAAATCCACGCCTCCATGTTTAAAGGGGCGGAAGAAGTGTAGCGTATCGACAAGAAATAGACCAACAAATCGACAGACATACTTTCTTTCCACGCTACCATAAAACAGGTTGGAACACACGTGGGCAAGAGTAAAACAATGGAGCGTCTATTTTTCCCCAATGGGAGCGAACAAAAACCGTTAACGACTAAAAGACGCGTGGACAAACCGTCTTAAGAATGAAGTCTACGTCACAGGCCTACGGTATAAAAGGAGCTTCCACTTACACTCACTCTCCACTCCGACGCTTCCATTCCGCTCGACTACTTTGTATGTTGTCATCCCTCATCAGTAGTAACCGGCTCAAGACCAAGGCTCACTTCAACACCACATTCATGAAACGGAGCATCATTGGAAGTGACCCACCAATACTGCCGCAGGAAGCCCCAACGGCATAAGGAATTCCCCGTTTTCTCTTCATTACCGCATACCGCATAAACCGGTTATCAAGCATTTTCGAGAGCACCGGCAAAGTTTGCAACACTACGAGAAGCTCCGCAAGGGACACATTGCGTGACTCGACGGCGAAAGCTACAAGCCCAAATCACTCCACATCTGGTCAGCTTTTACCGCTTTACGACGAACGATCGTCTACGAGACTCCATTAGGCCCTCATACCTCGACCTACGGAACGGGTTTCCAAGAGTCACACCCCGGGCCTACCTTCTCCTTCGCAAAAGGCCTAATTCACGAACCCGACCACGCGCGAGCAACCAGTTTCCAGAGGACGACCGACTACACCACGACGACCCTCACGGTATTTCCTTATCAACCATCCTTCCACAAGTCAAAACGTCCGGGTAAGCTAACTACTTCATATTCTAGTGCTCTTGAAGCCGACATTAGCCTACCGCGAACAGCAGGCTACTCTCCCAAAGTGAGTAATCAAACATTCCCATTGACTCCCGTTAATAACGCAGTAGACCACTTTTCTCTACTGCAGGCCTAATTCATATACCGTGTATATTCCCTCAATTATCATTAGGCCGAACGATAGGCCTGTCATCCTATTCAAGTGTCAATTCAATACCGTTTATTCCGCGTACCATCCGTCATTATGTTCAAGTCATATAAATGTGTGTTTAAATAAATGTTCTCTTGACGTAATCACTTAACATCACATAATGTCCTTTATATAAATGATATTTGTGCAAGCATTTCAATCCATTATATTAGGCCTACATCAATTATTCTAATGTGCATCCATGCAATCATTTAGCCTACTTAATCAGTGTCATGTTTTTCCATTCAATGTACCAAACGCACGTGCATTCTTTATATCATTAACTAGGCCTATTCAATGTTACATGTCGCATGCCATTTACATACCATCGATGAGTATTACATTATTTATTACGTGTCAATTAAGCTATTAACATTTCATCTTATTAGCTAAGCCTATGCCATAAGCATAACGTAAAACTACCAATTAATTACTGTCATTCTTTGTTATCACAGTGAATAAAATAACGGATTTATTTTCATAATAAACTACAAAAGTAAGTGTGTCTTTCATAACCTTAATATAATTTGCTTGAGCGTAAATCAAGCTGGTGACCCTCGCTGCCATTTCGGTCACTTCCAATAGTATGGTGGACCTAATCAAATAACCATTCATTCCAATCGGTGATACTGTATTACATCATAAATTATTAACCCAGCCTATCATTATAAAGCAATCAGTCATTGCCTTAATCAATCGTTGCATACAATTAAATCATTATCACCTTAAACGGCTAAAACTAGCTCCACTATAAATTGGTGACCCCGGAGTGACGTAGGACTATACCAAAATCCCCACTTTTTGGCCCGCGGATCCCCGTACATGGTTCTTACAGGTCGAATATCATTTCGAGTCCCAGAACATAAGAAGCGTGGCCAAGTTTAACATCGTAGCCGCGCAACTCACACCAGAGGTCGCTGGCGAGGTGCGAGACATTCTCGCCAAGAGGCCCTAGAAAACCCCTATGAGACGTTGAAGACCGCCGTTTTGGAGCGAACGGCATGTCAGAGCAAAATCGCCTCGGAAATTACTCGCAGCCCGAAGAGCTTGGCGATAGATCCCCGTCGCAGTTCCTGCGACACATGCAGCAGCTCTTGGGGATTCAGCCACGTCATCAGCACTCATTCTTCCGCCAACTTTTCGTACAACGCCTTCCACCGCAGTCCAACGAGTGCTGGCGGTGACGAAACCAGACATTTCGTTGAAGGAAACTGCGGATATAGCGGACAGGGTTTTGGACATAATAGAAACGCCACAAGTGGCCGCAGTCGCCTCACCACCCCCTCCCCCAACCGCGCCCGACAACAACTTGGTGGAGACCGTCGCGAAGTTGACCATCATGGTAGAAGGACTTTTTCGCGATGTACGCGGGATGCAAACGCGTGAACGAAGCAGATCACGCGACCCTCAGCACCGCAACTCACGACCCCGTTCCCGTTCCCGCACCCCCGGTTCCAACGACGAACCGGGCGTATGCTGGTACCACAGGACATTCGGCGATCAAGCCCGGAAATGCACGGCTCCCTGTCTTCGGGCGGGAAACGTAGCAGCCGAGCATTAACGGCGTCTCATGCTCAAGGCTTCCACGGCGTCCGCCTATTCTTCGTCACAGACGCCCATTCCAAGATACGTTTCTTGGTCGATACCGGCGCCCAAGTCAGTCTCCTCCCCCCCTCCCCACAAGAGCGGTTACATCCCAGTTGGGAGACTGAATTACACGCGGTGAACGCGACTCCCATTCAAACATTCGGGCAAAAATCCCTTTCCCTCAACCTCGGACTTAGGAGAACCTTCCGTTGGGTTTTTCTCATCGCCGACGTGCAACAGCCAATCTTAGGTGCAGATTTTCTGCAGCATTACGACTTAGGAGTGGACGTTAGACGCCGGAGACTCATCGACCACAAGACCAGCCTCAGCGTGCAAGGCGTTTTCTCCCGTACGTCAGCGCCTCCGCCAGTATATTCGGTGGCTCGCCCTGAGTCACCGTACGGTACACTACTGGCTGAGTTTCCATCGGTGACACGCCCTTGCAACCGCGAGGTGCCAGTGAAACATCAGGTCCTCCACTACATCCAGACTGCAGGACCCCCGAAGAATGCTCGTCCTCGACGTTTGGCTCCGGACCGTCTGCGCATCGCAAAGGCAGAGTTCGAACACATGATCGAACTAGGAATCGTCCGGCCTTCCAAAAGCCCTTGGGCCGCACCGTTACACATGGTCCCCAAGAAGACTGAGGGCGACTGGCGTCCTGTGGGCGATTACAGGGCGCTCAACACTTGCACAGTGCCCGACCGCTACCCTCCCCCCCTTCTGCACGATTTTGCCGCCAATCTCTCTGGGTGTACGGTTTTCTCCAAACTGGACCTCGTCAGGGCCTACCATCAAATCCCGGTAGCCCCAGAGGACGTTCCTAAAACCGCGATAATAACGCCCTTTGGGCTTTTCGAATACATCCGCATGCCTTTCGGCCTCCGGAACGCGGCACAGACTTTTCAGAGATTTATCGACGACGTCCTTCGGAGTCTCCCCTTCTGTTTTGCCTACATAGACGACCTCCTCATTGCCAGCAGCGATGAAGTGGAACATGTAAAACACCTTCGGCAGGTTTTCGCTCGACTCGATGAGTATGGAGTCGTCATCAACCCCAGCAAGTGCCAGTTTGGCGTCCCCGAACTGCAGTTCCTCGGTCATCAAGTTACAGGCAACGGTATCTCCCCCAACCCCCATAAGGTCGACGTTATTAAGGAATTTCCCCCCCCTACCACGCAAAGAAAACTGCGGGAATTTTTAGGTAGGATAAACTTTTATCGCAGATTCATTCCCCATGGCGCGCACCTCCTCCGCCCTTTGCATGCCCTGCTGCGCCCCTGCAGGAGGGGGTCCTCTACGTCCATTCCATGGATGAAGAGGCCCAGCGAGCGTTCGAGTCGGCTAAGTCAGCCCTCATTGATGCGACCCAGCTGTCTCACCCTCATCCTGACGCAGAAATCAGCCTCGTCGTGGATGCTTCTGACACTGCGGCAGGCGCCGTATTACAACAAGCGTCAGGAGATGGTTGGCAGCCCTTAGCCTTTTTCTCACGCGCATTCAAACCAACGGAAACCAGATATAGCACTTTCGGTCGAGAATTGCTTGCGGTTTATCTGGCGACCAAACACTTCCGCCACTACTTAGAGGGAAGAGAATTCATTATATACACGGATCATCGTCCGCTAACGTTTGCCATCAATTCCAATCCGACCGGTATTCCCCCAGGGAAATGAGACATTTGGACTACGTCTCACAATTCACTGGCGATCTTCGTCACATAAAAGGCCATGCAAATACCGCAGCGGACGCTCTATCGCGAGTCACGATTAATGCGTCCCTTGTTCCCGCCACCGGTGACGTCATCGACTACGAAGCCATAGCAGAAGCTCAACGAGGAGACGATGAACTGCAGCAGCTCAGTAGTGCATCCACGTCGTTACAACTGGAAGAAATTCCACTGCCTTCTTCCTCACGGACCCTCACGGTCGACGTCTCTACAGGATCACACCGTCCTTTCGTCCCCGAGAAATTCCGACGCGAAATTTTTAATAGGCTTCATTCTCTTTCTCACCCCGGAATTCGCGCGTCTCAGGCTCTCGTCACCTCTCGTTTCGTCTGGCCAAGCATCAACCGTGACGTCAGACGTTGGGCCCAAGCTTGCATAAAGTGCCAGAAAGCAAAAATTCAACGTCACACGACGGCACCTTTAGCTGTTTTTCGTCCCCCCGACGCACGTTTCGATCACGTACATCTGGACCTCGTCGGCCCATTTCCACTCAGAAGGTTACACGTACCTCCTCACCTGCGTCGATCGATTCACGCGTTGGCCTGAGGCGATCCCTATAAAGGACATCACGGCTGAATCCGCCGCCCGCGCTTTCGTCAGTGGTTGGGTGTCCCGTTTTGGAGTCCCATCAACAATCACTACTGACCGTGGTCGGCAATTCGAATCCGCTCTGTGGAAGAGCCTGACACAAATTTTAGGTTGTTCCCGGATTCGGACTACAGCATATAGGCCCATGGCCAATGGCCTCGTCGAGCGACTACACCGTCACCTGAAGGCGTCCCTAAGGATGACCACCACCGGCCCACGTTGGACCGACGCCCTTCCCCTTGTCCTCCTGGGAATTCGGGCAGCGCTCAAGGATGACCTGCAATGTACATCGGCCGAATTGGTGTACGGTACTCCTTGCGGCTACCCGGCGAATTCTTCACTTCGTCAGGAGCACATCCTTCGGTGGACGGCAGCACGTACGCCGACGCCTTAAGGGAGACCATGCGCAATTTTCGTCCGGTTTCCCCGCGTCATCCCACTGCTCGTCGCATTTTTGTCCCCGCCCGGTTGTCCTCCTGCACCCACGTCTTCGTCAGAAACGACACCATCCGTCCTCCCCTACAACATCCATACGATGGGCCTTTTCCGTGCTGCGGAGGGGTGACAAAACTTTCATCCTCGACCGTGCGGGACGCAAGGACGTAGTGTCAATCGACCGCCTAAAGCCGGCGTACCTCGAGGACGACGCAATTTCCCCAACAGTTTCCCCACAACCGACCACAGCAGACACAATTCTCCCCATTTCCCCAACCCAAGAAGATGTCTCGCGCCCTCCCGCCAACGAAACACCGCCAGACACACGAACGGGTGTCCGTACTCGGAGCGGCCGCGTCAGTTTCGCCCCGAAATGGTGATCCTTTTATCATCGTTCCTTCGTCTCTGAGAGGGAACTACTTGTAGCGTATCGACAAGAAATAGACCAACAAATCGACAGACATACTTTCTTTCCACGCTACCATAAAACAGGTTGGAACACACGTGGGCAAGAGTAAAACAATGGAGCGTCTATTTTTCCCCAATGGGAGCGAACAAAAACCGTTAACGACTAAAAGACGCGTGGACAAACCGTCTTAAGAATGAAGTCTACGTCACAGGCCTACGGTATAAAAGGAGCTTCCACTTACACTCACTCTCACTCCGACGCTTCCATTCCGCTCGACTACTTTGTATGTTGTCATCCCTCATCAGTAGTAACCGGCTCAAGACCAAGGCTCACTTCAACACCACATTCAAGAAACGGAGCATCATTGGAAGTGACCCACCAATACTGCCGCAGGAAGCCCCAACGGCATAAGGAATTCCCCGTTGTCTCTTCATTACCGCATAAACCGGTTATCAAGCATTTCGAGAGCACCGGCAAAGTTTGCAACACTACGAGAAGCATCCGCAAGGGACACATTGCGTGACTCGACGGCGAAAGCTACAAGCCCAAATCACTCCACATCTGGTCAGCTTTTACCGCTTTACGAGAACGATCGTCTACGAGACTCCATTAGGCCCATCATACCTCGACCTACGGAACGGGCTTCCAAGAGTCAACCACCACCGGGCCTACCTTCTCCTTCGCAAAAGGCCTAATTCACGACCCGACCAACGCGCGAGCAACCAGTTTCCAGAGGACGACCGACTACACCACGACGACCCTCACGGTATTTCCTTATCAACCATCCTTCCACAAGTCAAAACGTCCGGGTAAGCTAACTACTTCATATTCTAGTGCTCTTGAAGCCGACATTAGCCTACCGCCGAACAGCAGGCTACTCTCCCAAAGTGAGTAATTAAACATTCCCATTGACTCCCGTTAATAACGCAGTAGACCACTTTTCTCTACTGCAGGCCTAATTCATATACCGTGTATATTCCCTCAATTATCATTAGGCCGAACGATAGGCCTGTCATCCTATTCAAGTGTCATTTCAATACCTTATTCCGCGTATCATCCGTATTCTGTTCAATTATTTGTGTTAATAACATTCTCTTGACGTAATCACTTGACATCACATAATGTCTTTATATAAATGATATTTGTGCAAGCATTACAATCCATTATAATTAGGCCGCATCAATTATTCTATGTGCATCCATACAATCATTTAGCCTACTTAATCAGTGTCGTTTTTCCATTCAATGTACCGAACGCACGTGCATTCTTTATAGCATTATTAGGCCATTCAATGTTCTATGTTGCATGCCATTACATACCATCGATGGTACTGTACATTTATTACCTCAATTAAGCTATTAACATTTCATTTATTACCTAGGTCTATGCCATAAGCATAACAAAACTACCAATTAATTACTGTCAATTCTTTGTTATATCACAGTGAATAAAATAACGGATTTATTTTCATAATAAACTACAAAAGTAAGGTGTCTTTCATAACCTTAATATTAATTTGCTTGAGCGTAAATCAAGCTGGTGACCCTCGCTGCCATTTCGGTCACTTCCAATAGTATGGTGGACCTAATCAAATAACCATTCATTCCAATCGGTGATACTGTATTACATCATAAATTATTAACCCAGCCTATCATTATAAAGCAATCAGTCATTGCCTTAATCAATCGTTGCATACAATTAAATCATTATCACCTTAAACGGCTAAAACTAGCTCCACTATAGAAGTTTACCTGGGCCTTTGTGAAATTTGTGAATTTAGGATATTGAAAAGAAAATTGATTAAATTTTTTGCAGACCATACAATCAGAAAGAATACTTTTGACTGTCTGCCTAGGTTTGGTTACCCAATACCCTTGCATTCTGAGCATGTTTAACGTGGACTGAATGCCTAGATGTTTACAGCGTAAATGACAATTCATGACGATTAAATAAATGAGATGATGATTTTTAGCTAGCAAGATAGGATTGATGACATTGTAGTCATAATAATTAGATTTGACAATTCTACCTTTACTTCTGATTAAACTAACATCGTCAAGGAACAGATCTAAATTCTTCACTAAATCTGGGATTTCCGATTTGTTTGATCTGTTTTATTTTCTAGGAAGTTTTTTTCCTTTTCAAAACTGTCTAACTGCATTCTATATAGCCAATATAGCTTAGCCGCACAGTCTATAGCTGCATTCTTCTTTCTGAGTTTGAATATGAATTTAAGAACGTAACTTGTTACACGAAGTAATATGTTTAAGTTTGAATATTTTGTGATGTCAAAAATGGGTTCAATCTTGGTAGTACCATCTAGAATGGAAACATCAGTGATAAGCGAGGTTTGAATTAAGTTCTTACTAGAATCTGACAAACATCTCAATTCATATTTAGGCCAATATTTTGCACCTAATGTCAACCAAATAGGACCTTGCAACCAAACGTTTATTAAACGAGTTTCGAGTTCTTTGAATGTAATTCCACGCGTGATTAAATCAGCGGGATTATCATGAGATGCTACATATTCATAGGTTATTGGAACATTGTAATCACTCTGAATGCTCTGACGCATAGAACGAATGTCCTGAAGACTGTTCTTTATGAAAACTGATTTATTTTTGCAATTGATATCACTTGAGAGTACCCAAGAGAGGACCATTTGAGCATCCACAAAAACTTGAATTGAGTCAACTGGACCTTGAACTGCTGATAAGAACTGCGGCAAACATTTGAAGGCTAAATAAACGGAAAGCAATTCCAAGGAGGGCAAGGTTCTACCTTTCAAGGGAGCGACTTTAGCTTCAGCAAAAACTAATCTAGCTTTGGAATTGCTTACTGCATACACAATAAAGCCATAGCATGTTTTGCTAGCATCACAAAACACCTTTAAGGAAATTTTTCCATCATCATTGAAAGCAGATCTATCAATCTGAATGGACTTTAACTGCATGAGGTCTCGATATATCTTTCTCCACTCTTTTGTTTCCACTTCATCTAATTGCTGATCCCATGTCAATCCTAACGACCATAAGCGTTGCATTAGAATGCTACCTCTGGTAGTGATGGGTAAAAATAGAGACAAGGGATCGAACACTTTTGAAACGAGTTAAAACTTGACGTTTAGTGCTAGCTAACTCATCAAGTTCGAAATCCATTAATCTAATAGTATCAGATTCTACTTCATAGTGATAACCTAGTACACGTTCTAACCCACTACCATGTTCCTCGGCCTTCCCATCCTGAATCATCTTCCGCTTTAATTCCGAGTGATTCGTATTCCACGAGCGAAGTTCAAATCCTCCCTCTAACACTCGACTATTTGAATTTGAATAAAGCTCTTCGAGTACTTCAGAATTTGAATGTGAAATGATCAAATTATCGACAAAGAAAGAGTCTCTAAGTACCCGGGAACACAAATCGTCGTCATATCTATCAATATGATACTTGATGACATAATTTAAAATAAATGGTGAACTAGAAAGTCTGAAAACAATAGTGGTGTACCTACAGTATATGTGACCAGATGACCATCCTCTTTCCTAAACAAGCAAAATCTATTTCTGTCGGATTCCAATTTCAATTTAATTTGAAGAAATGCCTGCTTGATATCGGCTAACATAACATACTTATTAGTTCTGAACTTACAAATCAATTTAAATAAGGATCCCATTAAATCAATGCCCGGGAATGCTGCCTCATTTAAAGAAGGCCTGCTTTCGGTTTTAAGACTGCAGTTAAAAACTGGGCGGATCTTAGTTGTGACTTGGGCAGCACCCTTAATTACCCGCCTGTGTGGAATCCATATGTAATTGTCATAATTACAGGGATCAACATTTTGATTTTGAAAAACTTCATTATACTGATTGGTAAGATCTCTTTTCTCGAGAAATTGAGTTACTCTGTTTAAAGTTGCCAAGGCTATTTGATGATGAGAGGGAACGAGATTTATTCCTTCATCATGCCAAGGCAATTCTACATGATATCTATTATTTCGAAGCTCAATCGAATCGCAAAATCGTTGAATTTTAAGCTCATCCAAACTTCCAGCATTTTCATTTTTTTATGCCAATTGACTCCAAGCTATACAAATGCTCAAGTCCCAAGTCCAAGTCTGGTTCCGAATCCATTAAATTTAATGGATTAAAATAAGTGGGAGACGGATGCATAATCGCATTGACCAATAATTAATTCCACGCCCCCATCAAACAAAGCGTCCTTTTGTTTGGGTTTATTTACCTTCACCTTCAAAGTATCACCCACTTCACACTCACATTCCGACCTCGACGTATGGGCAGCCTCCCCGAAACAAGGTCGATTCTGGACAGTACCTCCTTGATTTGGTGATATTTTGGTATTTGTCTGCGCATATGAGTCAAACAAAACCGAATCGCTTTTGATACCTTTAGGGCTTTGACTTTTGAAACTCTCAGTTTCATTACTTTGATTGCGATCGTAGTCAGAAACCATATTCCTATCTGGACCCTCACTAGTGTTAGTAAATGGTTTAAAAATGGTAGAACCATGGGAGTTAGTAAGGTTAAAAACGGAGGAACAATCCGAAGAAGGTTCACCGTGAGTGAAGGCTGAGATACTGCCAAATGGAATTATACCCCAAGAAGTTTCCAGAGCAGCCACATCAGAACAAGAAATGGTCCTAACATTGACCAAATGCTGGAGGATGTCGACCCCGAAAAGAGCCTGCACCCCTATTACAGCATTGCCAGAGACACTGTTGAAACCTGTATCGGCCAACAGATAACCATTTTCTTTTATTTTTTGAATAGCACGATCCAACCCTGAGACTTCGTAATCTAAGGAAACCTGGTCGTCCACTATAAAGTTGAAGCTTTGAGATGACTTATTTTAATTTAATTTGACATTCAATTCAGTTTCTTTGACATGCCTGTTTTGTGAACCAATAAATGTTTTTATGTTATAGGAGTAGGGTTGAAGTTCTGCCAGGTCGCACCCTAAATCAAGTACAGCTGAGGCCGAAATGTACGATCGATGGGATGCTAGATCCAACAAGCATCGCACATTACGAGCCTTACCCCTAAACGCGAATTCTAAGGTCAAAGTGGGAAGTAAGAAATCAGATGGTTTGGATTTATTAGAATTAGACAAATCGGTTGAGAGTACACTAGAATGGACGATCAATTGCGGGTCATGCACTAGTCAGGAGTTATTTTTGTCAGAATGAGGACACAAAGCTGAAATATGAGTGTGTGCATTACAGAAAACACACGCATAAGTCAGTCCGTATTCAATAGCCGGACATTTATTATTGGAATGCTTGGAACTCGAACAGTTTGGATAATTTTAAAGTGAGACAGCGAGATCTACGCTTCTCTACACTATTGAAACTCGGGCATTTTAACATGGAATGCTCTCCCGTTCAAAGTTTACAGAACTTTGTAATTTTGGGCTTAGCACTCATTTGATTTTGATTATCTGCTTTAGGTTTAGATGAACTCGACTGAGACATAACCTGAGCTTCAGTTTTAAAATTCTGTAAAGTTGGAGCTGCTTTATCAATTGAAGAGTAAAATTCGCTCTTTTCTTTGTTCTTAAACCGAGTTTTGTTTTCAAAGTGCTTTTTGGACTTATTTAAATTGATGTTAACAGGCTTAAATTTTTTTAAGGTTCTGATGACTGAAATGTAATTGTCCAATATTTGTTTGACAGAAGGATAGTTAGATTTTACTTTATGATTCAACTCACGCCTAAATAATAAAGGTAAGTTTTGAAAAATTATGTGAGCAATCAATTTATTTCCTGCTGAATTTTCAATAAACAGATCAACTCCATATCCCTTGAGGTCATACAAGATAGCGCTGACCTCATTCAACCAACAAGCTAATTTGGAGTAATCATAATCTTGCAAAGGTTTAGTCGTTATAAGTTTCTTAAAATACTGCAGGGCCACTTTATAGTTGACATCATTATTTGATAAATGTTTTACAATCGTAAAGGCATAGTCTCTAAGGTAACTTTTAAGGTATGCTAATTTAGCACAATCACTAAGATCTTCCCGAGACCCTATTAAATTTTCAAACTGTGAAAGAAAATTTTGAAAATTATCTTTGTCTTTAACACCTTCAAAGGCAGAACAATTTACGGTAGGTGGTTGCGCTTCCCTTTTAAAAACTGCTTTAACTCCCGTTAAAATTTGCTCAAGATTACCTACACCTTCATTTGACATGAACGATGCATTTTTGCCTCAGATGGTCGAGGTGTTTGCAAATCAGGCCTCAGATTTGAACTTTCAAACTGATGTTTCAAATTAGCTAACGTATTTGTTATTTCGAAGTGGAAATCTGTTTGAAATTCCAACTCTCTATCGAACAAAGATTTGTCTACTTTAAATAATTTGTAAACTTGATACTCATTTATGATATCATCATCAACTATCCTAATTTGTTCCAGATGAGAATTTATGATCTTGGTTTGAGCTGACAAGATTTCACTATTTAACTGTGCATTTGCTAAAAGATCCTTTGTTTTATTAATAGTGAGCATAACTTTACGCTTAAACAGCACGTTTACGAACTCTTTCTATGTCGATAATTTGATCATTTCAAATTCAAATTCTGAAGTTCTCGAAGAGCTTTATTCAAATTCAAATAATCGAATGTTAGAGGGAGGATTTGAACTACGTTCGTGGAATACGAATCACTCAGAATTAAAGCAAAAGATGATTCAGGATGGGAAGGCCGAAGAACATGGTAGTGGGTTAGAACGTGTACTATGTTATCACTATGAAGTAGAATCTGATACTATTAGATTAATGGATTTCGAACTTGATGAGTTAGCCAAAATTTCTTATGAAGTTATTGCGAAAAAACCCCACTTAAATATTGAATTTGAATAATTTGAAAATTTTGATAAGAAATTTTGGCCTGATCAGGGTTAATGAAATTATAATCATAAACTCCACTTACCAGTGTAAAACTTATGTTAAATAATTTAATCTTACCAGATGGTCCATGAAATTATGAATCAAATCTGCAAATTATCTAAAAAATGATCTAAATACAAAAAATACCTATAAATAACTGAATAAATATAACTAACTTTGACAAAATCACTTGAATATTTTTAAATAAACAAAACTTCAAAAGACTATGGATGTTTAACAGCACAATTATGAAATCACCTGGAGCAAGTCCAACGACAGAATCCCTCCTGCTCGTTCTCTCTCAGCCAACTATAGCGTCATTAGACGTGTTAACAAGCGAAGGCGACCAACCAACCAAAGTTACATTTGAAGGATATTTTGTAATTTTGATTTATATATTTAGAAAATCTTAAAAAAATACTTATTTACACGAGAATTTTAACAATGAAGTGTATAAGCGTCCTTCTCCCGCAAAAAACTCTCAACATCTTTTTTTCCCTCCGTAGGATGCTGGGCTAGAAATATCATAATAGCGTTTTCTTAATATGTTAGCCATTTGCTTATTTTAGAGGCACGTGGGTGGGGTCGATCGTTGTTTATCCTCTTCTTTCTTCTCTTCAGAGGTGTTACCACCGGGGGTGATGGCGTTTTCAATTGTGTCACGTGCGATGCATGTTCCAAGTCTTTAAATCTGTTGAGATTTCCTATCATTGTTTTGGGGACATTTATTTGTTGTAGTCTTGCTTTAATATGCTTCCATCCTGATGGTGAGGGCCTATCCCACTTTCTCACCAGATCATGGATGATCTCTACGATATTCTATCCCTGTACTTTTGCTCCTTCCACAATGATGTCACCTGTATCGGTCCATTGTATGTTGGGATCCTCATTCAATAGATTATAATGACTTAAACTTTTATTCCTGAATGTATGTGGGAGGGTGCATTTTAATACATGCTCGATATGTTGTGTGGCCGACCGTGAATCTTTGGTTGGTCAGCTCTATCGTCGGACACAGGCCCTATGTCACAATGTCCATCGTTCTCCGTGCTGTGCCTAATAACCACGGGAATCTCTGCCGGATTCTTATAATTTTCATACTCGTGAAGAAATTTCTGCAGAGCTTCTTGGAATAAGATTCTTTTCTCATCAGGTGTTTTTTCACTGTTTAATAGAGCTAACAATTCGCTTTTTATTCTTTTAAGCCTGCTTTTACGGGGTTCTACAACTGTGTCGGGATTCTTTGAACTTTGCGGTGAAGCATACACCTTGTGTGGAATCACTACCACTTTCTTCATTATATTAATCTAGTTAGTAAAGGACCCAAAACTGAAAATAAGATGGGGAGGAATGACCCTCCTCTTTGTAAAATAAGTCGTTTTTTCTTCCCCACAGTTTGACTTTTACGAGCGAGTGCACATATTATGTTCTTGTAACGGCGTAGGGGAGCCTTCTGAGGAGGTTTCATTGATACATTGCAATTTATAACGTTAAGACATATTTCACAGATGCATTTTAAAAAGTCGGTGTCGATATTTTTATCACACATCTGCTTCATTGCCCGGGGCAGTCGATGATGCATTTTAATTAATTCATGGTATTTCTTTAGCCTCTTTGTCATTCTGGAATATACACCGTTTCAGGCTCGTTTGGAAATATATTCGTTCTTAGAAGCACCCTAAACGTGTTTCGCGGATGAAGGTCGCAAAGCAAATATCCGTAACGCGGGATTGTAGCTTCTTTATAAACTTCCAAAAACTCCTTACGCTGATTCGGGAACATTTGATTGGCTAATACCCCAATTTGTGATACATCTCTACGTTGCGCGAATAAAACTAGATATTGTGTATTTAACGACACATCGCGCATATATCTATTTTTGAAAAATAGATTCTGATTGATGAAGAACACGCTTATGTTAAGATGGTGGGAGAATGTTGTATCATAAATGTCTCGGCCAACGTTTTAGCCATCTCCAACATGAGCTCGTCAATTAAAATGACTGTATGCTCATTTCCCTTTAACGAATTAACGTCATATACACCTTTCTGGAACAAAATATCATCTTGGTACTCGTTGAACACTGATTTATACGTCGAATAGCACCATATAACTTTATACACAAATTTTGAGAACATCTCTCCCTTTTCTTTAATGATTTTAAGCATAAACACAGTTTTACGACATCCTGTAGGGCTGGATATAATACATGTGGATGGGCTCGCGAATTTGAATTTTTCTACAAAATCCATTTTTAACACGTCACACTCCTAAGTGGGTCATTAAAAAAAATATAATAAATATTTAAGTGATGACCCTTATATTCCACAGTCTTGTTTTTCTCTTCTCCCACAGAACTTAATGACAATGAGGTACAGCAACCCATCATCGATATTACAGATGACCCCGACGACATTGTAGTTGTGATCACAGATTCCATCCCCATTGCCAAGTCCACACCAACGAAACCTGTAGCACACGACAATTCAAAGAGGAGGCATGACGAAGAGCCCTCCACGTCAGGTATGAAGCGTACCAGGATTGCGCCGATTGTTAGACCACCAGTAATGGAGCCCCAACCTTCTCCGTCTTACGACACAGCCCCCACAATAGTACGTTCCTCAAATAAAAATATACCTCCTTATTCCTATTCAATTCCTGGTACATCCTCCACAGTCGCAGCAGCTTTTCGTTCTGTAGAGGATGGTATAACATTCGAGTCGGTGCGCACCGCCACCCCCACCCCAGCCTTGACTAGAATCGGTATATAGTCAGGGTTGATCCTAGATGCATGTATAACAATGGTGTTGAACACGGACTACGGCGCATAGTTGAAAGTATTGTAGAGTGTACCCTTCAGAACCGCGACGAACTTGAAGTTAGGACGAGGCTGTCCTTCGGGTTCGGGTCAGATGACGGAGATGTAGATGATTTTTGGATAGTAATACCATTCAGAAGCTTGGCAGATGCAGAGTATATATTAGATCGTATAGTGCAGGCCTCTCAAAGTAGTATAGACTTCAATATGGACAACTTCACGGTAAATATTGACCGTGTATTCCGTGATGCGGGTGATAGTGCCACACCTTATGTTCTTAATTCAATTCTCAGGCCATTTATAGGCGGCATATAATGTAAACGTCGATCGTGGTTGCGGCTTTATAGCAGTAGTCTTAGCTCGTATGTTTACTGTACTAAATACACGGACCCAAAAAATTTGGTAGCCTACGGTAGTATTTGCAATGGATGATCGTCGTACGACTACGTATGTTTTTAAAAGCTGTGTGAGAGATTGTACAAGACCCCTACTTATTTTAGGGCTGTCAGGGACAACGTATCTCCCCATCCGTAATATAAGGAACCTTTACTCGAGTTATGATAAAAGTCGAAAATATGGACGACATCATGATTTGTGTAATGGGTGTATCGAGTTTGCGGATGATATAGTGAAACATTGTAAAGATTACCACATGGTATATGAGCAGTGTAAAAGCTCCAAATGTGAAAGCCATGTAGTTGGTTGAAACTGAGAAGAGGGATTGCGATGTGTGTAGACGCACATTTTTCAATAATAACTGTTTTGAGCTCCAGAAATCAATTGGCACGTGCAGGAAAATGAGAATCTGTGAATGTCGTATGTTTTATATGATGGATAATTGGGGAAATTTCAAGCATAAATGTGATGAAATTCACTGTTCCACATGCCATGAGAAATATAAGGCGGTTGGAGTAAAGCATGTATGTTATATGAAAGACGCCAAGCCTAAAAATAGCCCTTGATAACTGTGTACTACGATATAGAAACATACACGAACGCTGAAACCAAAAGAGTTATTCCACATTTACTTGTAAGCCTGACTCTCTGTGATGAGTGTATAGAGATCGAGTGTGATGAGTATCACAAATGTGGCAAACGGAAAAACGTTTTTAAAACGAATGTCCACGAGAGCTCTGTGGAACTCTTTGTGTCCTTATTGTCAAGTTAGCGGACAAGTTAAAAAAAATGACTGTGTATATTCTTGCCCATAACGGGGAAAAATTTGACACACAGTTCCTTTATAAGGAGTTGCTTGACACGAGTTATCTGAGATATTCACAGATTATCCCTTGAAAAGAGGAAACAAACTAATACAGATGCAAATAAGAGGTAATGTACAGTTTAAAGACACTTTATTATTCACACCTTGTAAATTAGCAAAGCTACCAAAGGTGATGGGCGTAGCCGCTGAAGTTTCAAAAGGATATTTCCCTCACACATTCCTCACTAGCGAAACTTTAAATTACGTGGGACTACCTCCACCCAAAACATTACTTTAACTATGAACATATGAGTGCAGATGAACGTGAAGATTTTGACCGCTACTACAACAGTTTTAATCACTCTAATCATTATAATATAGCTGATGAATGTGAGCGTTATTGCGTGAATGATGTGCGCGTGCTTAGAGTATGTTTCCAGGCCTTCAGAAGGATGTATATAGGCCGTTTCAAATGCGATCCTTTGCAAGTCGCACCGAAGATCGCCTCATTATGTTTTACGGTGTTCAAGAATAACTTCATGCCTAAAGACACCTTAGCCGTTATTCACAGAAACAATCCCCGCAGTTATGAGCACAAGGCTATTTACTGGCTCATACAAATACAGAAACAGACAGGTGTATACATAAAGCATGCCCACAACACGGGGGAAGTACCCATTAAGGTCAATAGTCGTGTTTTTTGGGTTGATGGTCTAAGCGAAAACCGTGCTACTGGTGAGAAGACTGAGTACTCCTTTAACGGTTGATGGTGGCACGGATGCCCCCGTCCTGAGTGTGGAATCGTAGGTGATATCCACGGTAGATCTCCTGCCGACAGTCTTGCGTGAACCCGCACCCACGATCAACTAATAGGCTCCCAGTTTACTCACAAAGTCTTGTGGGAGCATGAGCATGATGCACGGATGGAAACAGATGGACAGTACCTTGAAGAAATAAACACTATCAAACGTTCACTGGTGCTGGATCCTCTCAAATACGGTGATAGCGTGTTCGGAGGGCGTACAAATCCCTTCAAGCTATACTTTCCACCTACGGAGGGCGTGAAACTCCATTACTACGACTTCTGTTCTTTATATCCCTACAGAAACAGACAGGTGTATACATAAAGCATGCCCACAACACGGGGGAAGTACCCATTAAGGTTAATAGTCGTGTTTTTTGGGTTGATGGTCTAAGCGAAAACCGTGCTACTGGTGAGAAGACTGAGTACTCCTTTAACGGTTGATGGTGGCACGGATGCCCCCGTCCTGAGTGTGGAATCGTAGGTGATATCCACGGTAGATCTCCTGCCGACAGTCTTGCGTGAACCCGCACCCACGATCAACTAATAGGCTCCCAGTTTACTCACAAAGTCTTGTGGGAGCATGAGCATGATGCACGGATGGAAACAGATGGACAGTACCTTGAAGAAATAAACACTATCAAACGTTCACTGGTGCTGGATCCTCTCAAATACGGTGATAGCTTGTTCGGAGGGCGTACAAATCCCTTCAAGCTATACTTTCCACCTACGGAGAGCGTGAAACTCCATTACTACGACTTCTGTTCTTTATATCCCTACGTGATGAAGAACAATCCGTACCCCGTAGGTGCACCTGAGAAACTGGTGGGACCTGACCTGCCCACCATCAAGGTGTTCTCAACAAATTTGAATGTGTAATATTTCGGCCTTTCTTTTGTAGATGTGCTACCCCCACGCGATTTATGGATGTCGATCTTACCCGTCGTTATAGACCACAAGCTCATGTTTCCTCTGTGCGTGAAGTGCGCAGAGAAGAAGAATGGGGAATGTAATCATACACCCAACCAGCGTAAGATCAGGGGTGTACATACAAGTCCAGAGTTGGATCTAGCTGTTCGCCATGACTACAGAATATTGAAGATACATGAGGTGTGGAGGTTTCAGAAGCTACCCAACATTTTCACGCCATATATAAACGCTTTTTTGAAGGATAAGGTAGAAGCATCAAATTTATAGTGAACTCTGGGATTATGCCAACGCTCCCGATAAAGAGGTCATGGAGATCGTGAATGTAGGTAATACTTACATAATAAAGTAAAACAATACCGAATTGGCCACAGGTACCTCACGGTTTACAAACATACATGTAGCCAGCTTCACAACGGCCTACGCACACATCAAAGTTTGGGGCCTATTGCATTCTCTTGGGCGGAGAGTTTTGTACGCCGATACAGATAGTGTGATATTCACAGAGAGGAAGGGTGAATACATGCCTCCTTTTGGTGAATTCCTCGGAAAGTTGACTGATGAGACAAAGGATGAGTATGGAGACATCGCATACGACGAGTCTTTTGTCTCAACAGGGCCAAAAACTTACGAGGTAATGGTGAAGGTGGGGAAGGATATGAAATATATTGTGAATGCTAAGGGTATCATGCTCAACCAGGCGAATCGGCGGGTCGTTAACTTTGATTCGTTGAAGGATCTAGTGTGCTTGGATGATGATAAGGGCGACTTGCCATCCCAACTAACTGTAGGGACCCACAATTTTCGGGCTCAGAAGCTGGGGGGCGTGAAGGAACTTAAGGTTAAGAAGGTGTGCCGTAACATCTATAGGAAACGTTACCAAGTGCCTGGTACCTATGATACCGTACCCTTTGGATACCATAATCTTTGATATGTGTATTGTTAACGATATGTTTACTTATTACACGTATTTTTAAATATATAGATACACACCTTGAATATTTCGTTTATTAAATAAATCATGTTTCAATTAGCGTTTCACTTTCTCCTTTGTGTGTGTGTGTGCGTATGTACAGGCGAAAGTTTTAAGCCCCGCCCACCTGTATGAT
Organism: Bathynomus jamesi; assembly: GCA_023014485.1. Taxonomy (NCBI): domain Eukaryota; kingdom Metazoa; phylum Arthropoda; class Malacostraca; order Isopoda; family Cirolanidae; genus Bathynomus; species Bathynomus jamesi. The sequence goes on from JAJOZX010000672.1 coordinate 816,482, forward strand.
CGGTCACGCGACTCCTGCTACTACCTGGACATAACTTCCCTGCGTGCTCATTTGACCGCTGCAAGCCCTGGCATTTCCCCACGTAGACAAAAAATAATAATGGCTACCTTTAATATTGCGTGTTCGACGTTTAGGAAGTGGTTTTCGGCAAAGTGTGAAGATAAGGTTACTGAATGGCTCCCTATTCCAGTATTCCACCCTCCTTTGATACTTTTAAGGCTACATTGAATCGTGCGAAGGCACAAGAGGTAGAAATTTTCTACGGCTAATCTGGTGAGAGCATTGCAGGATTTCGTGGTACAAATGATGTATTGAACTATGTTGCAGGACTAAACTTTATAAAAGCTTACATATACCGTGAAGTAGAAGAAACAACACGTGCAGAAGTGAAGCAACGGATATGGTTAGTGGGTCTTGTTGATGAGTGGTGCGACAAGCGATATTATGTCATGTTGCATTATACCGAGTACTCGTACCCTGCGACTGAGAATGTAAATCTTGTCATCAAGGAGAATCTTAAGTATTTTTACCACTACATTAATATATATCATGACGAGGTTTGTAGTGAGGTTGTGGCTAAAGGTCTGCGTGAGTATTTAACAGAATTTAGAGATGAGTATCGCATGCTAAGCAAAAAGGAAAAATGTGGTCATATGTTTCTTTCAAATAGTGCGCCGGAGTGTGAATAAAATGTGTTTAGTTCGTGGAAATCCCCCAAAGCAAAAATGTCTGATGCGTATTCTGGGGACTGAGAGTGATAAAAGATCAAAACCGGTATTGCTTCATGTATCGGAAAATTTCTCAAAACACCTACCCAGTATAATGGGATACGAACAACGCCGTACACGTTTCATCAGTTTATGGTGTGACTCATTCCTCCCGTCGAGCCGATCCGCTCACCTGTTGCTCATAGTCATGTCAGAGCTTGAACCGACTGGATGTGCGCTCCTCGAATACGATGGAACTTCCTTTGAGAAGCATTCTCAATGCCGTGTACGATGTGTCCGTGACGAAGTCGTTGCGCGTGTTCAGGTGTGAAAGCGGTGCTATTAACTATGTACTGGAAACGACTTGTAGAAAAACAAACAAACGGAATGTTGTTTATTTAAGTGTTCAGGAGATGAACAGAATCTTCGTGGTAGTTGAGAAGTGGAGTGAGGATTGTTATAAAATTCCTGCAGGTATAGGTGCAACAAGAGAGCAGATTAGTGATACCCCCTCATATGCCGTTGTTTGTACGTTATGTATAAATAACGATCAGCCATGCAGTGATATACGACTGATGTGGAAGAATGCATCTGATAATAACGTTCTTGTCCCTATGGGAAACCGATTCATCCTCAACAGAATGTTTGAAATCGTTGGATTCCGCGAGCTGAAGCCTATATTAGACGCGCGTATTACGGATATACTTTATTTTGATACGGTTCTTGAATACGCATACACCGCTCTGCTCGATGGGTTTACCGAGTGTAGGACTGAACAAGGCGAGAATGGTCTAGAGGTGGATGCTTATTTAAAAGGTTTAGACTCTTTGAAATATCATGATTTTTAATACAAAGCACATGAGCGGTACAGGATTGAGCTCACCTACACCGTTCATCCTGAAGAACTAGTTCTTTATATAATGAGCAGCTGTCGTAACGACTTATAAAATTATTTGAACTGCCAATATGCAGCGTGAAGAAGAGTTCACGATTGAAAAGTTTGGGTCGGTAAGAATAAACCCTCGTTTAGAAAGGAGTGTTTATAAACTTGTATTTAATAATGATGTTGTGCTAACGATGACCTCTTTGTGCGTGTTTTTGATTGTATTCGTTTAAAGATAACTTGCCAACCGAATGTAAAGTGGGCACAAAAATAGTATTGAACGATATGAAGGCCATTTACATAGAGTATAGGTATCCTATAACTTGAGAGGTGAAATAATGTTAAGCCGTATTTACTGCGTAGTGCAAAGCAATAATAATGTGACTGTAGACTCGATTACATGCGAGTTTAGTGTTTTGCGCAGTAGAACAAAGTTAATGTATTTTGATGTATATTTATTTTCAATATATTTAATTATTTAATATTATTGTGGAAATACATATATTTCTCCTGTACTGCTATATTGATGGTTATACTCCATCGTTTTGTATTATATTATTTTTTATTTTATTTTTTGTTTATATATATATTCCTCGTTCGTATTTCTTATATTATTATTATTTTTTATTGCATGTATTCCTCGTTTTTTACTGGATTGTATATTTATTTTCTATATATTTCATGAAATTTATTCCAATAACACTGCCCAACAAAAAAAACGTTTTGCTGCTGATTTAATTCTAAGACCTGTTTCTGGATAATATTGATGTGCTGATTTCAGAAATCACCTTAGATTTTGATAATTACATCAGGTTTTCGTGCAGTGCAATATGCCTATTGTGGGTGAGCCATGAAGGGCGCTTATCAAAATTGATGATTTTTGAAACCTGTTAACAGCCGTTTTGCTGTTAAAATTTTATCTGTGGAATACGCAAATCTGTGCATTAAATCTAAAGGTCATGTACAACATATTAAAATCTTGGGTATCTGTGATTTCCCCAGGTGTGAGCGTGACGTCATGATCTGAGAGAGATTTCCCATTGGCGGAGTGAGAGCAGCCGGTTCCGCTAGTGACGTCAGTCTGTCCTGGTTGGATACAGCTGCAAAGTGTGTGACGTCATCGCCTGCTCGCCACATGAGTGGGAGCGGCACAGAGTTACATGTGGGCAGCATTCAGTGATCCAATACTGCGGCAGTTATTTGCGATCAGTGGTGAGTGAAGGGTGCGTTGCAGCTCATCATCATCATCATGTCTGCTGTTCGAAGAAAGTGTTCAAACAGCCCAGATGTTTTCTGCTACATTTGTGGATGATTTACGTTACTAAAGCAGAGGATGAACATTACTGATTTCGTAAAAAAGGCATACCTGGCCTATTTTAAAGTTAAACTTGGAGATCAGGATAAGTCGTGGGCTCCTCACACTGTTTGCAAAACTTGTGTGGAACATTTACGACAATGGACAAATGGAAACAGAAAAGGTTTGAAGTTTGGCATTCCTATGGTATGGCGAGAGCCCAAAAATCATTCAGATGATTGCTACTTTTGCCTTGTGAAGACTTCTGGCTTCAACGCAAAGAATAAACACCATCTAAAGTATCCTAACCTAGATTCAGCAATCAGACCAGTTTCTCACTCAGATGAAATTCCTGTTCCAATTTTCACGGACCTTCCAACACTCACAGAAGATGATGAAGATATGGAATTACCTGATGAGATCGAACGTGATATCACTGATGATGATTTTGAACAGCCTTCTTCATCGATTTAATCAACTTGAGTTGAATGATTTAATTCGTGATCTCAGCCTTTCAAAAGAGTCATCAGAATTATTAGCTTCAAGATTGCACGAGAAAAATCTACTTCATCCTGGGACAAAAATAACATCTTATCGCAATAGGGAAAGAGAATTGTTGCAATATTTTGGTGCAGAGAAGGATTTGGTTCTGCCATAATGTAGAAGGACTTTTGAATGCAATGAATGTAACCCACTATAGCCCCAATGAGTGGAGATTGTTTATAAACAGTTCAAAAAGAAGTTTAAAGTGTGTCTTGCTTCACAATGGGAATGAATATGGTGCGATTCCTATTGGTCATTCAGAGCATCTAAAAGAAGAATATGAAAACATAAAAAGTGCTGGAGATGCTAAATGATGTTCATAAATGAGTGATTTGTGTTGACCTGAAAATGGTCAACTTTCTTCTTGGCCAACAAAGTGGCTACACAAAGTATCCATGTTTCTTGTGCTTATGGGATAGTCGCGCCAAAGCTGAACATTGGGTAAAGGAAAAGTGGCCACTAAGGCAAAATTTAAATGTAGGAGATAAAAATATTGTAAACGAGCCATTGGTGGATCGAGAAAAGATCATTTTTCCACCACTCCACATCAAACTTGGGCTTATGAAGCAGTTTGTAAAAGCTTTGAATAAAGAAGGTGATTGCTTTAATTACATATGTGCACTGTAGGGTGGATCGATTTTACATTTTTTTCGATTTCCATATTCTAATAGAGACAAAAACTTGCGCATGCATGAGAAAATAGCCTCTGCAAAATCTTAGCTTAATAGGTAATCATCTTCTGCCCCCGGCAGAGCGATGAAAATCATATTTTAGTAGACAAAAACGTATTTTTCTTATAATTTTTAAAATATTTCAATATGCATCAAAATTATTCCTAATAACTATAAAGTCGATGAAAAAGACCTCATATGATCGTTTTTCCAAGCGCGTTGTCCTACGTTAATATCTTTTGCCCCCGGCAACAACGTCAAATGTTGAAAAAATAGGTAATTTATATACATATTTTCAGATCGGCTCTTTGTCTTAAATAATGCATTTATATATTTCCCATAGCATTTATATCGTTGCTTAGGCATGAAATAACACACACGCAAAATTTTATGACTCTAGGCTAGGGTTTAAAGGTCATCTCTGGTGAGTGCTGCCAGCAGCAGCTGCCACTGACGCGCCAGTACGCACTGCGCAGTTCCCTCAGTTGCCTTTTGACAGCGTCGAAGGCAGGTGTGTATTTTGCAGCTGGCTCCTCGAGTCCTTAGTGTGTGTGTGTGTGTGTGTGTGTGGCTCCTCACTCAGAGTCCTCAGTGTGCTCAATCTCTCTGCTCATATCCTTGTTTGTTTTTCTCATAACTCTGTTTTTTTCGATTTTATTGCGTAACAGAACAATACATTATTCTTCAATCTTTACAGGATGGCTACCGCTACAACTAGAAGATCGGTTACGTGTCCAATATTTGGTGCGGGGAAAGATTTGAATTTGCGATGTTTTCCCACATGTGAAGATGTGATGCACTACAACCATCATGTGAGAACTGAGTTGAGATCATCAAAGAAGGAACCTCCATTCAAAGACATCGCCGCTGTGGTCACGGAGAGACTGGAATACTTGTGGAAATTAGCTTCCATTCCAACAGTTTCGACAGCACGGATAAATCAAATGTTGAAAAGTTATCGTGATAAAATTGCTAACATCATCAAATCACTGAACGCGAAAAAGAAGAACGAATCGTTACAAAAAAATCTTGAGGCCTTCAAGAAATCAACTAAGACCACCTTATTTGGCATATCGGCTTGTAAATGCCCTGATTTGACAAAATGCAGCTGCCCTCGTGAACGACGAGTACCACTGAAAGAGCAACAGTTTTTACTCGACCAAAGAAGTGATCGCAAAATGGCAATAGGAACTTTGGATGTTGAAACAACAAATAAAAACGAGAAGACTCTTGCAAGAAGATTGGCGATATTGAAACAAGAAGGAATAGCAGAACATCAAGAGCCGTCGACTAGTAAACGACAAGAAACTTCTCAAGAACAACCTTCTTCGTCAGCCTCTAGTGAAACCGAGGATACATCTATAGAATCATCGTCATCGTATGAACTAACACCGAGAGATAAACATGACATGAAGGAAAAAACACGAATGAAACTCCAGGTACTTGCTGAAGCTTGTGATCGTACGGGCGTCTCAGACAGAGCTGCTTCATTTATTGCTTCTTCGTTGTTAGAGGATGTTGGCTGGATACGAGAAGATGATGTCAGTTCAGTGATTGATCGAAATAAGATAAGAAGAGCCAGAAAAAGAGTTCGTTCTGAGCATCAGCAAGATGACAAGATCACGCTACCATTACAGGGCATTTTCTTTGACGGACGTAAAGATAAAACAATGACACAAGAAGAAATAGACAATGTGAAGCATAGAAGGACTGTGGTAGAAGAGCATATAGTTTTAGTTCAAGAACCAGAATCCCAGTACATGGGGCATTTCACTCCTGCATCAGGTTCTGCCACTGCAATAACATCAGGTATCATCAACTTTCTAGAGACTAACAATATTAGCACGGACGACATTGTGGCTATCGGCTGTGATGGTACCGCAGTGAACACGGGTCGAAAGGGTGGAGCCATTCGTATGATTGAAATGAAACTACAAAGGCCATTTCAGTGGATCATATGCCTATTACACGGTAATGAATTATCACTGCGACACCTCATTCAAGACTTGGACGGCAAAACAACTGGGCCAATGGGCTTTACTGGACCAGTTGGAAAACAACTGAACGACTGCGAAAAACTTCCAATTACAGAATTCGATGCCATTCCATCTCCCGACATTGACATAGATGATGCCGAGTTGAGCACTGACCAAAAATATTTGTTAGGCATCTACAGAGCAGTGTCGAGCGGTAGCTGCTCTTCAGCTCTCGCGGCTCGAAATCCAGGTAAGATGGCGCATTCCAGGTGGCTCACAACAGCAAATAGATTTCTGCGCCTCTATGTTTCAACCAGTGAACCCTCCAGCACCTTCAACGAAATTGTGAGATTCATTATGACAGTTTACGCACCAATTTGGTTTAAGATAAAGAAAAACGCCAGTTTCACTGAGGGCGCAAAACATTTTTTCGAAATGATGCCTCTCTCTCAGACCATGCCTCAAAGATCTAAGACAATCGCCAACAAAGTCCTCCGTAGAAATTCTTTCTTTGCTCACCCAGAAAATATTTTGATCTCCATGCTACATGCCGATGAGCAACACATAAGAGAATTGGGATGGAGAAGAATATTAAAAGCACGATCAAAACAATCACCAGCGGGGGAAATTCGAGCCTTCGCCATGCCTGAGCTGCTCTACGGTAGTCAAAACTATTACGAAATGATCAACTGGAAAACGGCTGAGGTGACCGAACCTCCCGTTACAAAAACAATACCTGATACCCGAATAAAAGAGTTTGTTGAGACGGGAGACCAGCCTGATGGACTGATCCCACTATTCCCTTGTCATACTCAAGCGGTCGAGAGACTCATCAAATTAGTAACCGAAGCCTCTGCCAGTGTAAGTGAAATAGAAGAGAGGGACGGATTCATCCGCTCCCTTCTTCACTCCCGAACAAAAATTCCACGATTTGATTCTAAGAAAGATTACCGTATGTAAATCGACATGCAGCCAAAGGAAGGGTGGTTGGGGCTGGATAGGGTGGAACTCGACGTACAGCCACCTCCTCGTGGTGAGTTCTGGGTTGCTAATTTTATAAAATTAGCAAGCGAGGAGCTGTACTTAGTACTTATCGTACTTATAACATCGCATTAACGTAATTATAATCCACATTTAGACTTTTCTCGGGGACAGAAGATATTACTCTAGAGTCATAAAATTTGGCGTGTGTGTTATTTCATGCCTAAGCAACGATATAAATGCTATGGGAAATATATAAATGCATTATTTAAGACAAAGAGCCGATCTGAAAATATGTATATAAATTACCTATTTTTTCAACATTTGACGTTGTTGCCGGGGGCAAAAGATATTAACGTAGGACAACGCGCTTGGAAAAACGATCATATGAGGTCTTTTTCATCGACTTTATAGTTATTAGGAATAATTTTGATGCATATTGAAATATTTTAAAAATTATAAGAAAAATACGTTTTTGACTAATAAAATATGATTTTCATCGCTCTGCCGGGGGCAGAAGATGATTACCTATTAAGCTAAGATTCTGCAGAGGCTATTTTCTCATGCATGCGCAAGTTTTTGTCTCTATTAGAATATGGAAATCGAAAAGAATGTAAAATCGATCCACCCTAAATTGTGCAGCCTTTCCAGGTCTTAGTGATGAGAAGCTTAAAGCTGGTATATTCGATGGTCCCCAGATAAGAAAACTGATGAAAGATCCTCAGTTCAGTAACTCAATGACTGAAACGGAGGCAAGAGCTTGAAATGCTTTTGTGGCAGTAGTTAAGAACTTCCTAGGAAACAAAAAGTCTGAAAATTATAAAGATCTTGTAAAGGATTTACTTGTAAACTTTCAGCAGTTGGGTTGCAACATGAGCTTTACAGTTCACTATCTCAACAGTCATCTGGATAAATTTCCAGAAAATCTTGGTGATGTTAGTGAAGAGCAAGGTGAAAGGTTTCACCAAGATATCAAAGTGATGGAAGAACGATACCAAGGAAGATGGGATACCCATATGATGGCTGACTACTGCTGGAGCCTGCAAAGAGATTGTCTTGACATCTCTCATTCTAGGAAGTCCTATAAGAGAAAATTTATCAGCACTGAAAAGTAAGAAAACAAGAAAAAGACAATGTTAAGAAAACTGGTCCCGTGCTTGCTTTAATATGGATTCATTTTTTGCTTATTTAAACATTTTAATCACTTTATGTGTCAATATTACCATTGTATATTAAAGTTCACTCCCTGCACAATTGTTTACTTTTCCATGCTGATTCTGAGTATGTAAAAACTTATTTTTGGAAAAGAAAAAAAATTGGGCATAACCCTGCCAAAATGCGATATCTCCAAAATATCCGTATTTGATTGCTCGAAAACCTGACGTGATAGGCAAAAACTAAGGTGATTTTTTAAATCAGCACACCAAAGTTACCTAAAAACAGGTGTTAGAATTAAATCAGCAAAATTGGTGTTGGGCAGTGAATTCGTCTGAATATACAGAATGATGTAATGGTGTCTTATCTAATTCTTTTGGTTGTATATATAAACGATATTATTATTTAATTATATATATACCAAATGGCTGGTTACGCCTTCTAAACCGACTGACGGATTTCTAAGCCAACTCTCAAGAATATATGCATTAATTAAATAAATACCGCTATCTGGCAACTCAACCCTAATAATGTACACCTGAACAAGTCAATTACGCCTTCTAAGAAGCCTTCTAAGCCAACTGGCGGATTAAGCCAACTGGCGGATTTACACCTTATAAGACAACGGGCGCTCAGATGAACTCTCATTATGTATCTGGCTGGAGCCAGGCGAACACCCCTCTTCCTCTTTTCTCTCCCTCTCTTAGGTTAAGGCTACCCCTTTTGAGGGAGGTCATCCTCTCTTCTACCCCCGAAGATCAATCCCTCCCCCTTTGCAGTATTAACTTGTTGCATAACCCCCTCCCTTCTTCATTGCATAACCCCCTCCCTCCTTCATTGCATAACCCCCTCCCTCCTTCATTGCATAACCCCCTCCTCCCTTTGTTGCATAACCCCCTTGCACCATCCCCTTTTTTAGCCCATACTACTCCCTCAGAGTACAGACAAAACAATGAACGATTTAGATTGTTTTAGATATTACCGGAATTATTCCCATTTTCCCCTTTTCCCAATTATCATGGAAACCATGATAATTAATCTCAATTTCATTCACCCACTTATAAATCTCATCAGAATATGCATGCCTATCGAATGTGGCATGGTTTAAAACCCTTGTTTGTACTTCCTTACTCATTTACCTATTTCATGCCCAAATGCACCTAATTTATTACTTATTATAATATGCATAGTGGTGCATATATTGAATTAATAGTGTCACTCACTCTTGCACCAGGGCTGTAAACCCTTCATTACCATATCCCTCTAATTCAATTCCTCTTATTTCTCCATATAATGACACATACATCCGAATTAAATAACTACAAAGTATTAATTATGAGTTAATACGTCTGTTGCATTATACTGAAAATGATGATGGACTATGACGTCATAAAGTAAATTAATTAATTTATCATACTTTGAATACTAAATCTTCAAACTGGCATTCAGTGTATGATAAAGTCGCCATAATTTATACCATATAAGTCAATATTTATATGTTGTGGCCTGTCTAATGCTATACATCACTGGTTCCCAACCGATGGGCCATGTCCCACTTGCTTGTCTTTTAGCGTCATGTTAATAAATGTTAATAACAAATTTTGCTTATTAAACCTTATATAAGCATGATACCAACTTAGCAAAATGTGAGGTGGGCCACGAGTTATTCGAATCAGCTCTAGTGGGCTATCGCTTCAAAAAGGTTGGGAACCACTGCTATACAGTATACCTAGGCTGACCATATTTCCTTGAGACAAAAACGGGACATTGGGATGGCAAAAAAGGGACGGGGTTATGTAATATTCTGTATTCATGAAAAAGTAAGTACATAAAGCGGGACAAAATTGACATTTTTATTAAAACGACGGGACGGCCAGGAAATATAAAACAAACGGTACTGTCCCGTTCAAAACGGTACGTATGGTCAGCCTAAGTATACCGTATAAATGGTTGTCGGCCATGTTCATTCACAGGTCGATGTTCCTTCTTGAGTAGATTAACGTTAAAGTAGTGACTTTCTCTTTACTGTTATCAATTGTTAATTTGAATCAATGAAAGAAAGCCACCCCCAGCCTTCTTTAGTTAGCTTTATAAGGCTAACTAACGAAAATATAACGACCTAACCTAACCAATCGTCAAGGGCGTACAGTTGACCTAACGATTGGTTAGGTTAGGTCGTGATATTTTCGTTAGTTAGCCTTATAAAGCTAACTAAAGAAGGCTGAGGGTGGCTTTCTTTCATTGATCCGTTAATTTTAGCTACAACGTAAACTACTATTTAAGTTATCGTCCATTATTCTTAAGTTATTTATTCATTTACTTAGTCCCTTATCTACCTATTACCTACCTATGCCCTATTAACCTATCAGTCCATGTCTACTTGCATTCATCCAGTTTACGTACACTGCATAACTATTGCATCATCGGCCAGTTCTTCTTAAGAAGCTGAGCTGTTACCTGTTGCAAGAGTCTCGTTTGTGCCGGCGCAAGTGTTCGAATTCCGATGACGTCGACAAAAGCCAGATTCTGAGTCTGAGACCTTCTCTCTTGCTTTTCTCGTAACTCGTAACATTATTCTGTGTGTTATGTTGTACGTATGTTGTCCATGTTCTTTATGTGTTATGCTCCTAATCCATGTTTCCTTATACGTCCCTGACTAACGAATTAAATCCTAGAATCAATATAGTTAACTATAAATATATAGCATAGTTATTAATTCCCTTTAAATTATAGAACAACTGATATCTTTCCTGCATTATATAAATTGTGTAGATAACTTAAGTATCAAATATGTCATTAACAATGTGACATGTAATTAACTGTAATTAACTAATTGACTGTAATTTGTTGAACCGTAATTAAGTGTAATAACTTATTTCGAATTAATCAGTAATTATGATGGTGTACCAAAATTACAACGTACTTAACAATGTACTTAGGTTGTACTCAGTGTACAACCCGACATGATGTCGCCAAAATTCTATTGTTTGTTTAAATTGAGCTTACCATCAACAATTCTTTAGGTTTCAATTCATGCCTTAACCGTTCCACGAGGAGGTCGAACCTCCTTCCTTGTAAAAATCCCTGCCCACTAAAAAGAGGCGACAAATTTTGTCTCTCTCTTCTGTTCCTATTTCTGTAGAAAATCGTCCAATAATTCGTCAAAGTGGCTTGGGAAACTACGATGTTTAAGCTGAGGAAAGGGGTCATTCCATGTCAAATGAACACAGGATTCAACCTGACCCCTTCAGATTTTAATGAAATTTGGTTGATATGTTAACTTCAGAGCGAAATCCATCTCTCTGAAGAGTTAGATATCTGGATTGATTGTTTTTTTATTTATTGTAGCTTTAAATTTAGTAAAATATGATATTTTTGGTGTAAATGACTTCAGTGAAATGCAATGACTTCTGACCTAATTCAGCTACGTAGTTGGTATTGGACTCATTTTAGAGGTGATTGTCTGCCCTTTCATATGATATATCACACATATACATTTAACGAAAGCAAGTATTTATCAATTATTACGGAAGAAATCTTTTATAATTTGAAAAGCCTAATCATTTTCATTAATCAATAAAGTAACATAAATATCATCAACTGTTGCCGCAAAATAGAAGTCAACATCTTCCTTCCTTGAATAATCAATTTTAAAATTAGAAAGAGGCGTTTTGAGGAGAAAACTGAGATTTGTTAACAAAAAACCCCTGAACAGTTAGCTAGAACAACGTGAAAAAAGTGTTAGCATGACGAGGAACCTTCTAACAGTGGTTGTGTCCTCCAGCGCGGGACACGTCAACGCGAAGAAGAGGCGACGTCACACCGAAACATCAACGCGCTGGTGGCCAGAGACGGGCAAGATCACCAACTTTGGTGATCTTGAAGATCAAGATCAGATCACCAGAAAAATGTGATCTTGAAGATCAAGATCAGATCACCAGAAAAATGTGATCTTGAAGATCCAGATCAAGATCGTGATCTTGAAGATCACTTTTCAAGATCACTTTTTAAGATCACTTTTATATGAATTGAAAAAAGTTGTACTCTTGTAAAGTAAACAAAAACAAATTATTTTGTTAATCACTCCTGAAAAGTATCACTCCTAATACTCCCCTGAGGGCTGAGGCAATACAAGCATCGCATCCTACCCATGTCACCTGATCTAAACCACGGGGATTGAGATTCCCCTTTCAGTTTTTCAGGTGGTAAACTTAAAACTTAGTATTATCATAACTTATCAGCAAAGAAAAAACTATTAAATGACCTACATATAGTTTTTAGTTCTATTTTTCTCAATTCTCATTTCACCAGGTCCATAACCCATATCAATGAATGGCCAGCATATATAAGTAAACATTTTTTACATAGAATTTAATTTTACAGTTTTACTGCAGTACGCAATTACTGACAATATAAGGGTAAAAACCGCAAGTTAAGAGTGTTAATTTAATGTTCAACCGCTGTAAACATTTGCTTTCAGCAAAACCAATTGTTCAAAGTTACCATCCGAGAGACGACTTCGTTTGGGGCTATGAACCATGCCAGCAAACGAAAACAACCGTTCCACTGGTGCAGAGGGAGGTAGCGTGGTGTTATACCTCTTGAAGATCTTCTTTATAGCAGGATACCTATCTAAAGAGTCGAGTGCCTTACTGGTGTCCTGCAAATAATTGAGGACTTCCAAGTCTTCCTTGTTGTTAGGAGCAGAGAATGAGCCGTCCATAGTTCTGAAGAAATCGTCTTCAGATGATGAGTCTGAGTTCACCGAACTATTACCACTGCTGTCAGAATTACAATTTCTTACAGCCATTTGCAGCTTGTCTTTTACTTGAGACTTGATTGGTTCATGATCGCCGAAATTAGGCCCTTGCAACAATGATATCCATCTAAGTTTGAAATACGGATGAGATACTGAGGCCAAAACGGCATCAGTTACCTCGGGGCTCAACGACAAAAAATGACCAAATCTGGCATTGAAGCCAGAGACGACTGCTGCCAGTAATGGCATGCAGTGTCTCAAGCGCAGGTCGTTTGGTTGGATAGGCTCCAATCTTGCGAGGGCATCTTGAGTCACTAGGACTGTTGGAAGAAGACAACCGTAGTAGCATTCTTTCTCTGCCTGTAATTTGTTGAGGGCTGCTGCAATTGGTTTTAGAACAGACAAATATTCTGAAATAAATTCCAATTCATTGTCTTTGAGGATGGGTAGATTCAGTTCTTCAAGAGCTACATTCACGTCGTTCTTATGTTTATATATTTGGCTTAATGAGTCGTACATTGAGTTCCATCGGGTGACGCATGGGTACCTAAATTGGACGCCAGTTATTTCCTGTATTTTTTCTGCTGACTTGGGTTTACCAGCAGCATTCCACAGCGCCGAACATTTTCCCATTGCAGAATGCTTTATCTTCTTTAGTCCAGGTGAATTCAGTCCTTTATCTGCATCAGTTGTTGCTACCAAGTTCAATGTGTGGGAGGCACATCGAATATGGGATGATAGTTTCACTGACTCCTCTCCATGCTCTCCTGAATGTTCAGGAAAGTTGCTGATGATAACCTCTTCATCTGAATCTTTTTCATCATCATCTTCATCTGCATCATCTTCATCAATGTCGTCAGTACGATTCTGAACACGATCACCGAACTCTTTAAAGCATTTCACCATGTTCGATGCATTGTCGGTGACTGTAGATACAACTTTTCTATAAGATAAACCATGCTCCGAGTTGATCCTGTCCAATATTCCAGCAATTTTATCAAAGCTATGTGTTCCACGAAATCTTCGGCATACCAGTGCAGCTGATCCTCGCGACAAGTCATCATTGATCTGTAATGTAAGAAATAAAATCAATGTTTGTATGAACATTTTTTTAAGCTTAATTTAATAATATTGGTTAGACACGCACCAGCTAAACTGCGCCACCAAACATTGAAGAGAAGAACTATGTGATATAAAGGAGGCAATTCAGCGATGAGTCGCCTACCATACCACGACATCAGTGACCCATCCCATAAGAGCAAAATGTGGAAGAGTCCATATTCACAGCCTGTGAATATGGACTCTTCCACATTTTGCTGTGAATCAGACACAATGACAGATGACAGAATCAGTGAATTAGTGTGAAATTACTGTGAATCACAGCAAAATGAAGACTCACCAAATTAATGAATGAGGAACACATGTCGAATAATTGAAAAGATTATACTATAAGTCTATCAGACTATCAGTCTATCACCAATGGTCAATTTATCAATTATATAAAAATAATACACTAAATCAATAGCATACCCAATGCGCAGTGACTCCCATGAAACTGCGGTGATTAGTTGACCATATGTCGCATGTAACACACACATGGTCAACTGCTGCCAGTTTTGCTTGTATGTCTTCCTTCATTGTACTGGTTGTTGTTGCAAGAGATCTAGCCAGGGTGCGTCTAGATGGCACCTGAACAGCCGGGTTGACGTCTGAAAAAAATATTTAAAAATTAAAACAAATACAATAGATTAGCTATGGAAAAAATATCAAAATATTTAGCTAGGCTAGCGATAGTCTAATGTTCATACAAATAATATGATTAATTATTTTAATCAGATATTAGCTATGGAAAAAATAGCAAAATATTTGAGTTATACTAACATGAAAGAAGATCCTTAAATTCATGTAGTTCAACTAGGCTCAATGGTAGGAGCCCATTAGCCACAAGCGAGTGAATCTTCTTTTCAAGGATATCCTTGCATATTGGTGGTCCTGGTTTTGCTTGGAAATGTGGAACATGCTTAGTGTTGACTGCTTGGCAATTTTGGCAGGGCCAGCATTGCTGTCGCTGGCATCTTCTTCTTTAGCTGGACGCTTGCGAGATTTCTTCTCCGATTCATATTCACCCAAAAGATCCGAATGTAGTTTCTGCACAAGAAAATAAATTATTATCATGCGGAGAGACTTCTTGAACACCCTGTATAATATTTATCAGAGTATCAAACTTCTAGTTGAAATTAATACTTAACAAGATTCTAAAATTTTGTTATCTTTAACTAAAATTATTTTCACCATGATCAGTGCATTTTTATCCTATGTTAAATTGAAAGCCGAATTTCGTCCTTCAGTAACTAAATAGGAGAAATTACAGACATGGATCAGACAGAGAGAAAGACAGATACACCTGGCGTTTTATTATAGTTGGATATCGGCAGTTTTTAATGTAGTTACTAGTCCATAATCTATTAATATCTGAAGTGCACAATATATTCAAATGGACGTCTATGTAAATGTAGCATTAGTCTTGTATGGCACCAGTCACTTAAAATATGACTTGAACCATTATGTTAATGTTGCTACTTACTACTTAGTTACTAAGTAGTACTAACCCTGAGGTGCCTCAGAAGATTGCTTGTTGAGTCGAGGCCAGCAGACAGAATTGTAGTTTTCTTTGTACACTGCCTACAAATAACTTGATACTGTTTCCAGTTTTTTCGACAATTTGAAAATATTTTCCGTTCAATAGCACAGATTGATCCTTATTACCAACATTGTTATCTAAATATATTGAATACTGTTCTGGTGACAACCTAGAATATTTGGTTCCCTTGGGAGCTTGTTGAAGTTGTAAAATTGCACTCATTATTAAAAAATTCAATCTGTAAATAAAATATGTTTAGAATTAATTTATTATGAATACGGACCTATAGGCTATATTTTATGCCTATATAATAATATATAATAATAGAACACTTTTAACATAATTGCACAGTAAATTACACTTTTTACGAGCCTAAATTCCACAGCAACTACACCTTCCATGAGCCCACGCATGACGCAAGTCACCCAACTAACAGAAAACATAAACAGTCGGTGTTGAACAAAGTTGCCACCAGATGTCGCTTGGACAAAAAACAAATGACATTCGCATAGCGGCATATTTAAGAATCTGAAATTAAAAGTGATCTTGAAGTCTAAAGTGATCTTCAAGATCAAGATCACAAGAAATAAAGTGATCTTAGATCAAGATCAAGATCACCATAATAAAAGTGATCTTCAAGATCAAGATCAGATCACGATCTTGATCTTCAAGATCACGATCTGATCTTGAAGTCAAGATCGTGCCCATCTCTGCTGGTGGCCAAACTTCCTCATCTTCGTGCAGCGGGCTGTCTACGGTTGGCCAGACTGGCAGTCGGCGGCCTGTTGCGTGGCACGGTCAGAGTGTCAGAGTGCCGATCGGTTCCAGGGGCCGGACTTATTCTCAGAGTGCTATTTTTTCATTTACGGGGAGCAATTGCGTGTTCCCCGGATTACTCTTACTCTCTGGTGACATTAAGACTAATCCAGGCCCCACTACAACTTACACATGTCATCACACACAAAGTCATAGACACAATAGCACCATGAGACACATACAGAAGTATAATATTAACATATTACAGTACAACGTAGCTGGCCTCGCAAACAAAGTCATGCAGCTTAAAAAATTCGTACACAAACAAAACATTCACATAGCACTTATACAAGAAACCAAACTAAAACGCACACACAAAACACCCACCATCCCTGACTTCACGGCGATCCGTCAAGATCGTACTGGGGGTAACTGGGGTAGACTCATCACTTACATACGTTAAAGCACTAGCTACACTGATGCCACCCAAAACATTACAAACACAATCCAAGCAGAAAAACACGATAGAAATACAGGCAGTTAACATTAAAACACGCGCAAAACACACCACCACACTAATCAACGTTTACATTCCACCAGATAGTTCACCTCAGGTGCCAGCCAATTACAATCCACAGTTACACAATCTGGCCTCTCTCACTAATGTCATCTTAGGAGGAGACTTCAACGCTAAAGACACTAGTTGGTACCTGCAGAACCAAAGCAACACCAGAGGCGCCAACATAGCAACAGAACTAAACAGCCTCTTCATTCTTAACAATACAGAAGAACATACACACATACTACATCAAGCAGGATACTCAAACTCCTCCCCAGACATAACGTTCTGTTACCCCTCACTAGCAACACATACACACTGGAGAACAGAAAAACAACTGTCATCAGACCACCTGCCCATCATCATTACAACACGTTCTACACTTTGCCCCAACAGCCTTAGGCACACTTACAGAAATTACAAGAAAGTTGATTGGGAACAGTTCAAAATACGGACTGAGGAACAATTCACCACATTAAACAGCACACTCATCATAAACATCAATACAACACTCAAGACATTTAATCAGATCATCAATAATGCAAACAAATACATATCGAAGGGCAACATTAGGAAATACAACCCAAATTACACTAGAGAAATAGCCCACCTCATAAAGCAACGTAACAACCTCAAACATAACACACAAACACCACACACAGAAGCCATAAAACAGCAGATACAACAGCTCAACACAGAAATAAACAACAAACTCAAACAAAAACAAACAGAAACATTTAGGGAATTCATAACAACACTAAACCACTCCACATATACATCCAGGTTATACAAGACTATACACAGCATTACCCACTCTAACAGCGGCATTCACACCTCACACGCGGCTATCTGTCGCAGCCAAAATAATATCCCAACATACACACAACAAGCTAACATTCTAGCTAATCGCTACTGAAAGATAAGTCACTTAAATAGAGACAACAACCAGAAACACGCAGACAGACAAACAGCCAGACACAAGAAAACCTACAGACTCGACACGACCATTACACCCTTCAATACAGACCAGACCACCATCATCAAAAACATTAAGAATTCGAAGGCTACTGGACCAGACAACATATCTAACATACACCTTAAACACTTGGGCCCACAGAGAATACTAGCTCTCACAAATATCAGCATATATTCATACCAACACTGTATTATTCCTGACATATGGAAACAAGGTAAAATTATTACACTACTCAAACCAAACAAAAATCCAACAGAACCAGCTTCCTATAACCCATTACTTTACAATGCACACTTCCAAAAGTAACAGAAAGACTAATCTTACAAATCATCAACCCACACATACCACTATCGCCTACTCAACATGGAATCAGACCTCACCACTCAACCACGACATTCATTATTTACTAACCTCACGCAGCACATCATGGATGGCATTAACTCCAGACGACCAGCTGAACGTACACTATTAGCAACAATAGACATTAGTAAAGCATTTGATGCTATCCCACGCTTCCCTCTCATAAACAAAATACTCAACACAAACATGCACAATAACACCAAAAGGTGGCTCAGCAACTATCTTTCAGGAAGATACTCACATATCACATTTAATGGCAAGTCATCCAAAAACAAGCTTTTTCGAACGGGGTCCCTCAAGGCTCGGTTCTTTCACCAACACTGTTCAACTTATACATGTATGACATTCCAACACCCATAGATAACGAGCTTACCTTATCATCATATGCAGATGACATCACTCTATCATCCAGCCACAACAACATCGACACCGCTACAAATAACCTACAAACATACATAAACAGTATAAAGACTGGCTCACACACAATAAACTCAAAGTAGCGCCCACAAAATCAACCATCACCTTGCTTACAAGCAACACAAACGAAGACCAGGTAACTAAACACCTTACACTAAACAACACCAACATTCCACACACTCACAGGACCAAAATACTTGCGGTCACATACAACACATCACTATCTTTTGCAAACCACATTCAGGACATTAAAAACAAGTGTACGTCAAGACTTAACACGCTTAGGGTACTAACAGGCACAAACTTTCGACACCAGCAGGAAACAACATCACTCATATACAAACAATATATTCACTCAGTTATGGACTATGCTAGCCCATGCTGGGCACCCATTATCTCAAAAACACACATAAACACCTTACAGACAATACAAAAGAACGCACTTCGTATCATTACAGGATCCACTCAAACAACACCAATAGAATACCTGCATACGGAAACAAAAATACTGAAAGCTAGGGAACATTTAGACATGAGGGGAACACAATTCATGGCAGCAGCGACAACTAACCCACAACACCCTTGCCACTACATGTACAATCATGCACCGACACCTCGCACCATTAAGGTAACACTAGAGAGACATTATAACCAAATACTCCATTCCATACCACGCCCCACAGACATCACACAATGCAGAAAACACATACACACACACCTAACCCACAAAGCACTGACAGGACTCGGTCCGAATGCGATCCTAGGTGCGAAGCCGCTACCCATTAACAGGTCAGAGCTCAGCCTGAGCAGATCGGATCGAGTTAACTTAGCACGATTCCGATGTGGACATCACCCCAACTTACAGACATATAAACACAGACTAGACAACTCCACAGACGACACCCGCCACCTGTGCCAGGACAAACCACAAACAATTGAACACATTATGACAGACTGTACCGCTCTAACACAACAACGAACACAACACAACATCACTAGTGCGCTGAACCTCTGGTCCACTCCGGAGAGGGCGATCGGTTACCTGCGTGCCGCCGGCTTTCTCGATCAGGGTGGGCTGATCGGCTAAACAACAACAACAACAACGAAAACAAGTTCAAGGTCATCCATTGTGACCTTTGACCTCAAAATTCTGACAGTGAGCCCTTTCAATTTTTTTAGAAAAAAATTATTTTCTCTGTATGCATATAAACTCAAATATGTCCAGATTTGAATTTGGGACATCAATGGATTCAGAAGTTTTTGAATGTTCAATTACCATGTACTATAAAAATTAGAACTTTCTTCTGACAATCAGTCAAATTTCTACAAAATTGTAGAAATCTGACTGATCGTCAAATACATGCATTGAAAATAACTACATTTTGAGCGTACGGGGCGGGTATTTGGCTATACCAAGTTGTCTGTGGGTGCGGGGAGAGTTGAACAATTCATTCGTGGAACAATCGTAAAATCGCCATTGTGGTGAGTTTGACCCAACTCGCGACGCCTCATGTACAGAGGTGTAAAGTAACGAAGTAACCATACTTGAGTAACTTTATACGGGATCAACTTTTTGAAAAGCACTTCTGTCTTTAAATACTTTTAGAGACTAAAGTAAATTTTAAGAGAAAGTTTTGTACGTTTACTCCATTACATTTCTCTTGATATTAAATGCAAAAAACTTCACTTTTTTCTACGTGAAGGTCAAAATATGAAAATAAAAACCCACTCTAATAGACAGAGTTTATTTCCACAACAGTTTCGACGCCCACTGGCATCCTCCTCGGGTGGATACAGAAACACGAATGAACCAAAACAAGAGGGAAAAACAGTCCAGGGACCGACCGTTAAGAAATTGGCACCTAGGTTAGATCCCATTCTCCCGACACCGGAAAGGCATTTTCATTAAGTACATTCGCGCAAATTTAAAACTATCTTCCTCTTCTAAACATAGATTCTATTATTTTTTTTTTTTACATAATTATTACATTTATTATTAAATTTATTACATTTAATATTGCATAATTATTTATTACAGAAATTATAAATTTATTATTACATTGGTTATTACATTGTTGTTTATTATACTGAATTTATAAACCGAAAAACGAATGAAAAAAGCCGATTAGGAAACAATCCAGAGACCATTGAGAAATTCGCACCTGCGTTAGATACCGTTCTCCCGACACCGGAAGGGCATTTTATTACAGGGTCCGCTTATAAGTACATTCCCACAAATTAAAACTATCTTCTTGTTCTATACATACAGATTCTAATATTTTGACATAATTACTGCATTTATTATTGCATTTACATTTTTTAACATTTATTATTATTACCTTTACCCTAATTATTAAATTTATAATATTACCTTTATTATTACATCTGTTGCATTTATATTTATTTCCACATTTATTACTTCCATTATTACATTTACTAAAAGCGAGTAAGGAAACAATCCAATCCAGAGACCTTTAAGAAATTCACACTTAGGTTCGAACACGTTCCCACGACTCCGTAAGGGATTTTTTGACCAAGAATCTCATTAAATGGTCTAACTTATAAGTACCTTCGCACAAATTAAAATTATCTACTTTTTCTATACACACAGATTCTATTATTTTTCTTTTGACATAATTATTACATTTATAAAGTACCTTACTTAATTCCCAATCTACAGCATGATTATTTTGGCTGGCGTGATAAAAAATGGCATTATTAGTATTACAACTTCTGAAGGCATATTTGTGTTCTTTAATACGGGTTTCAATATTTCTCCAGTTTCTTCCACGTATACTAAATCACAACTTTTACAGGGAATGCTGTAGACACAGGCTTGTTCCTCTTTTGCAACGTTATTCCTAACCAATTTACTTTTCACGGTAGACGAATATTTGAACGCCAAAGCAAACTTAAAATCTTTCGTCAACGGTTTTACTCTTTCTAAGCCGGCAATGTAAGGCAAACTCACATATTGTTTTTGGTTAACTGAAGGTTCCCGAGGGGCATAAAAAGATTTTCTGGCTTTAAAATACGCCTTTCTGATAAACCACTCGGGATATTTTAAATCCTTAAAAATGTTCCAAATCTTTGAATTTTTCGGGTCCAGCAAATGTGGGCTACAAATCCTGAGTGCTCTTAGAAACATGGAAGAAATAATTGAGCTTTTAACCCCTTCATCATTATATGAAAAATAATGAATGTACGAATTACAATGAGTAGGTTTTCTATAGACCGTGAAATTGGGCTTTCCGCTTTCGTTAATGACCAAAACATCTAGAAAAGGTAATTGTTTGTCGTTCTCCCATTCATATTTAAATTTAATAGAGGGAACAAGATTATTTAATGACTGAAAGAAAGTGTCAAAGTTGTTCCAGTGGTCAGGCCAAAATGAGAAAATATCATCTACATAACGAAACCAAATTAGATTCCTGGGACATATTGTTTGCAACAATTCCGACTCATAATATTCCATGTATAATGTACTCAGTATTGGGGATAAAGGGGACCCCATTCCCATACCAAAACGTTGCAAATAAAATTCTTCACCGAAGGAGAAGGCATTATTGGTGACACAGAGTTTTATCAGTTCTAAAAATACAGATGTGGGCATGCCTAGTTCTATGTTACATGTTGGCAATTTTCTATCTAAAAAACTAAGTACATCATCAATGGGAACTTTCGTAAACAAGGACTCAACGTCAAAACTGATCATTCTTCCCCGTTTTAAATCTAAGGACATAACTTTGTTAATAAAGTCACAGGAATTAGTAATGTGCAAGCCTGAAAATTTACCAACTAATGGGGACAATTTATCTGCAAGAAACTTAGATAACCTGTAACTAAAGGAACCCCTGTGTGAAATAATGGAACGGAGTGGTATATTAATCTTATGGGTTTTGGGTAGGCCGTAAATGTGGGGGAGTTTGGGGTTAATCTGTAGAAATCTTTTAGGATCAATCGCCGGGACATCTTTTAATAAGTTCCTGATGGTTTTGTTGAATTCGGCAGAAAGACGATTTAGGGGGGACGATCTCACTTTGGTGTAGGTGAATTCATCACTAAGTAACGCTTCCATTTTTTGTTTATAATCACACTTGTCCAAAATAACCACAGTTTTACTTTTGTCCGCTTTAGTGACAAATATTGCTTCATTCTTCCTGAGCTTGTCTAAAGCTAACCGGAATCTTTTGGGAATAGAGTCCATTGAGTTGAAATGTTCCAGAAACTTGCTCAGAATCAAACCATTTAAACACGGAATATCCACCCTGGAATTAACTACGGAAGACACAAAATCTAAAACAATGTTTTTATCGGGTTTAAGGGCAAACGACAGCACTAAATTAAGAACTTCCTTTTCGGATTTGGATAAGACATATGTCGATAAATTTAAAACGGAACCTTCCACCGCACACTTTGACCAAGCACTTTCATCACATAAATAGGATAGCTTTCTGTTAAGTCGTTGTTCAGTGCGTCTAGTCTCCACGTCGCATTTATAATCTGCAGTTTCAAACAGCGCCACAAGTAGTTCACACGACACATGCGATTTAAGGACGCGTAGACAATTTCTTAGTTTGAAATACATATGGTCAATTTCTCTTTCCTGTTTAGAACAGGAAGATAGTTTTAAATTTGCGCGAATGTACTTAATGAAAATGCCCTTCCGGTGTCGGGAGAATGGGATCTAACCTAGGTGCCAATTTCTTAATGGTTGGTCCCTGGACTGTTTTTCCCTCTTGTTTTGGTTCATTCGTGTTTCTGTATCCACCCGAGGAGGATGCCAGTGGGCGTCGAAACTGTTGTGGAAATAAACTCTGTCTATTAGAGTGGGGTTTTATTTTCATATTCTCTTGATATCTTTCGTTACTTTCTCCGCGCGTGCAAAGTTTATATATATATATATATATATATATATATATATATACATAACCTTGGTTAACCTTGGTTTTGCTTCCGCCTGAATTGTTCATTCTGACAAAGGTCAAGCTTGTCACTCCACCTTAGACCTACAGTTTAACGTGGAATGCGAACCACGCCCCAACACAGGGGGTCAGAAATTGCAAAGACCTCGCCAGGACGTCATCTCACGACCTCCTGATCAGCAGCCCTGCGTCTTAACCACTAGGATACCCAGGGTACCCATTTATCTACCAACCAATAGATATATATATATATATATATATATATATACATAACCTTGGTTAACCTTGGTTTTGCTTCCGCCTGAATTGTTCATTCTGACAAAGGTCAAGCTTGTCACTCCACCTTAGACCTACAGTTTAACGTGGAATGCGAACCACGCCCCAACACAGGGGGTCAGAAATTGCAAAGACCTCGCCAGGACGTCATCTCACGACCTCCTGATCAGCAGCCCTGCGTCTTAACCACTAGGATACCCAGGGTACCCATTTATCTACCAACCAATATTTATTTTATGGAAGGATGGACAGCACGGTTTTGCTGCGCTTCGCCTGCCGTCACCGGGTCTCGATCCCGGGGCCGATGGATTCGTAGTTAGCGTTACAAACCATTACACTACCGACGCGAATATATTTATGGTTTCGAAATTATTTTGGAAGTAAAAGAGCTGAACCTAAACATTATGAACGCCTACAGACCATCAAAGACCACAAAAAGTAAATTCCAATTCGCTGCAAATGAAATAGAAAATACGTTAAAATTACTTGAAACTCCAGCAACAAATATTTTTATTTGTGGAGATTTTAATTTCCCATTCATAACATGGAAGAAAAGTGGCGAAGTTATATATGTTGAAAAGTTTCATGGTAACAATACAAAAGATGAGAGAACCGAAGTAATAATGATATTAGATGTTGTGGAACATTATACCTTTACCCAGGAAATCTATGAAGCCACTAGAAAAGAGAACGTTTTGGATTTAACTTTGAAAAGTAACAATGAGATGATAATAATAAATAAAAACGTAACGCACTCAAATTTCTCCGGCCATAACATAATCCATATGCAATTGAAGTTAGCTCCCAGATGGCCAAAAACTCATCCCAGAGAGTCAGCAGGAATATTTGAAGTTTTAAATATAAATTCAAAGAAAGTAAATTGGGAAAGTGTAAATAAAGATTTAAAGAAAGTAAATTGGGAATTGCTACTTCACGAGAAGACTCCAGAAGAAACAGTATATATAATAGAAACTGAAACTAAACCTATATCACTGAAACATGTTTCAGAGAGACATAAAAGAAAACGTAGCAAGCTCGACAGAAAAATCAGGACACTATTTAGACAACGGAAACAAACCGTAAAACGTCTGCACAGAGGCAAAACTGATGCAAAGCGGCTCAAACTAGAGGAGAAACTATGAGGAATAGAAATAGACCTGAAACAAACATTCATATATAAGACAAATGAGGAGGAAAACAAAGTAACAGAAAACACAAAAAATAACCCAAAATACTTCTACACGTTTGCGAAAAGAAAAATGTAGTGTAAAGAGAGTATTGGTCCTTTGATAGATGGGGAGGCCGAATACACATGTAACCCAGAAAAAAAGAGTGAACTGCTTAAGGAACAATTTAACTGTGTTTATCAACTGAAAGTCCGAGAAGAAAGCAGAAAACCCATATGAATTTTTTGGCATTGATACAAATCAGCCGAGAACAAATTCCGGCACAAACCTATTAATGGACTTAGAGTTCTCGGAAGAGGTGTAATTAGGGCTCTATCACAGATTCGAGACAATTCGGCACCAGCGCCAGACACCTGGAGTGCCACGTTTCTGAAGAACTGTAAAAAGAATATTGCCAAGTCGCTATACTTACTATGAAAGAAATCATTCGACACAGGACAAATTCCACTTCCATTAAAAACGCGAACATTGCCCCCTTATTTAAAGATAGTAACAGAACAGTGCCCAAGCATTATCGGCCACTAGGTCTCACCTCCCACCTTATAATGTGCTTTGAACGTCTAGTTAGAGGCAAAACTACTTACTACCTACAAGAAACGAACTTATTCAACCCAAATCAACATGTCTTCAGGGCTGGAAGATCATGCCGATCACAGCTATTAGACCACCAGGAAAAAATATTGGAAACATTGTATTGAGAACAAAACATAGAGTAGATACAACATATACTGACTTTGCTGAAGACTTCAATAAATGTGAATTATAGCATACAAACTTAAGAATACAGGACTTACTGGAAAGCAAGGAAGATGGATATTTAATTTTCTAATTTTCTGACTCAAAGAACACGAAGAGTGGTAGTAAATGGGGTTAAATGAGAAGTCTCAGAAGTCGTGAGCTCTGTCCCACAAGGTACAGCATTAGCTCCCTTGCTGTTCATAAAATGATTGCAGATATTGATGCAGATATTAAGGACAGTATTGTATTATGTTTCGCAGATGACACGAAAATATGCAAGAAAATATTGACCGAAGATGACAGAAAAATTACAAAACGTCATTGAAACATTATTCAAATGAACTGAAGACAACAATATTAAGTTCAACGAAGAAAAGTTCCAACTTATAAGATATGGTAATAACAAGGTGCTACAGAATAAAGGGTATAAAACTCAGCAAGCCAAACAGATAACAACCAAATCCACAAGTCATCTTAGAGTAATAATGCCGTCGGATGCAAAATTCAGAGAGCACTATAACATCAAAATTACAACGGCTAGAAAAATAATGGGAATCATGTGGAGAAACTTCCGCAGCAGAAAAGCAAACATCATGCTCAAAATATGAAGAGAGTAGTCGTACCGATAAGTGAGTACTGCTCAGTACTCACAAACCCATACAGAAAACGAGACATTGCGAACATTGAAGCTATACAAAAGACTTTTACATCTAAGATAGAGGAAATGAAAGGTGAAGACTACTGGTCTCGACTACAATCCCTGAACTTCTACCCCCTGGAACGAAGACGCGAGTGGCCCACAATAATATATTTATGGAAAATACTCGTGGGTTTTGTCCCTAACCCTAGATGTGAAATAGAAACAAAATAAAATGAGAGAAGAGGCAGATTTTGTACTGTCCCAACTGCGGTGGGACAAGGGGCCATGAAAACGAGGATGGAAAATACCCTGCGAATACGAGTCCCAAAGCTTTTTGATGCCCTACCAAAAGAAGTGAGGAACCTCTAGCACACCGACATGAATAACTTCAAGAACCAGCTGCACAGATTCCTGTGCAAAATCCCTGACCAGCCATACATGGTTGGCTACGAGGGCAGGAGGAGATCGGAAAGCAATTCCCTCCTTCACCAAATTCCACAAATGAGGCGGAATGCTGTAGAGAGGGCGACCTGCAGGTCGATCCTGAACCGTCGTTCAAACCCTCATAAAAGGGTTGCTAACTATATATATTATATATAGGGTGTCCTTCTTGTTGTTTTCAAGAACTGTGCTTGTGTGCTGATACCCTGCTTAGGCAAACTCTTCGTGTTTGTCTTTCGTCTGATAATTTTCTTTCCCAAGGCTGCCCGCAGCCTGACAGGCCATCATAGGCACTAAGAAGGAAAAAATATAAAACTTCTCAATTATGATTAATATCTCTCACTAACTTGTTATTTTTGCCAAGTACATTTCACAGGGTATCATACTCGCTACTATGTAATTCAGATATTGAAAACAATGGTAAATACGATAACACATTTTATTCATGTTTCATCCAAACTCAATATATTGCATCACATGGAAATTGGCTGTAAATGTAATAAACTGTCTCTCTCTCTCTCTCTCGCAGTTTAATTTACATTTTGTTCATGATTTTTTAATACCTATTTTACTGGGAGCCACTTGGCCCTCGAATATCAACAATAGCCACGTCCCTAGTGTGCCTATGCCTGTGGAGGTCAGTGGCGGACTGGCTCATAAAATTTTGTCTGCCAAAGGGGTCAGGGGGGCCATAACCCGATTACATAATTCAATTCCAGTCCTATCCTAATAGGCCTATTTATGAGTTAAGTTTGTTTAAATAAAAAAGTTAATATTTTTCATAAATTTATTTTAACAATAAGTACAAATATTTTACAAGTACTGCCTGCATATACATACATACATACACACATACATACATACTGTACATACATGCTATACTAAAAGTAGTTTTTTAAGTTCATTACTCGAGTTTGCAAATCGGTCTATTATAGTTTCCATGTCTAACTCATCCAACATGACCTTTTCTATAGACATCAACATGTATGCTTCCAGATTCTCCTCCAACAAAGAATTTCGTAATCTTGTTCTTATTATTTTAAGCTTAGAAAATGCCCGTTCACACTGAACTTGAGTCACAGACAGTGTACAGATAGCTTTGTACATTTGGTAAAGATTATCATATGCCTTGTCATTAAGTCTGTTTGATGCAGGAATATACAGAACACATGATGGACAATTGCCACAATATTTAGAGCATGAATTCATTTTACTGCTGCTCTCTGCATTATCATCATTCAGCAAAAGCTTAATTATTTCAAAGTTCGATGCAAAAGACTGCAATTCTAATTTTACTTCACATCTATTTATCCCTGGAGCAAGCTCAAGAATACCTTCCAATGGTTCTTCTTCAAGACCATTTTTAGTAATATATTCATAATTTGATGGATCGAGGCATGACATATCCTCATATAGTTGTCTGTCGTCAATGAAACGGGATTCCAGTGATTGTACAACATGATCCATTATCAAGTTGAACACATGTACACGATAGTCTGACAAAGAATCAGATGTGTTTTTTTCATCAGCAGCTAGTTCATCTGCCATTGTTTTTGTTTTATGTTTCTTTTTGATTGATAACTCAGTTTTTACAAAATCAATTTTCACTGTTTGATTTTCATCATTATTGAATTGTGCAATGTGCTCATTGGATTTGTTGGGAAATTTCAAAGCCTGACTAAATACTTTATCAAATTCTCTTGATCTTTTCTTCAAATCTGTAATGGATTTTTCTACCATATTCCATGCAGTAAATATATTTAAGCCACTTGTCTGTAGATAGCTTGACAAAGGGGCTGTAATTTGAAAGATATATAAGTATGTGAATGCTGTCAATATTGTTTGAAATTCTAGAAGGCTAGACAGTAAAACATTTGCCTCCTGTTTTGTTTTTGCATCAAAATTGTTAGAGCTTTGAATAATGGATAAACATGTCAAAAGATCCACAAAATTACTGATACATATCTCGTCAAAATTTCCAAATATAGTAGTTGCTGCATTGGACTTCCCTGACCACCTGGTTTCACCAATTAGCTTTAATCGTTTCATCTTTTCTTTCCCCAGATGATGTCCAACAACTTCAATCCAGATGGCCATTCGCTTATATGATACCTTCACAAATTTTGCTAAATTCTGGAGTAAATTGAAGAAGGAAACTGCTGGTACACAACACTTCGTGGTTTCAGTAACTACTAAGTTGAGTACATGGGCATAACACCATACATGAACATGCTGATCAGCAATTTTACTCTGTAAGCCATTATATTGTCCATGGTAGCTTGCAGCGCCATCTGTGATATCTGATAAGCAATTTTTCGGGTCTATTTCAAGACGTTGTAATGTTTCATTTAATAGGTCAAAAAGTCCCTGCCCTATACCATCATTGCTTGGAACAATTGCAAGTAGTCGTTCATGGATAGTACCATTTAGTACATATCGAATAACAATACTAAATTGATCAATTGATGAAATATCCTGGGTTGAATCTACTTGTATGGAATAATACTTGGCCTCAGCAACTTCTTGAGTAATTTTTTCCTGTATCATATTCTTCATAATTTGGGTCAAAGAAGAGATGGTTGTTTTACTCAAGACTGTGACAAGACTACCACGACCTTTACTTTGTGCCTTTCTTTGTTTTTCCAATCTTTCACATCGTTGTTCAGACTTTTCCTTCACCATGGAAACATGAGAAGCCATAATAGGATCATATTTTGCCATCAACTGCACAGTAGCCAAGAAATTTCCATGATTTTCTGTTTCATCAAGAAGAGAATATGCTGACTCATTTCTGTGTCCACGAAAAGGAAGAGCTTGTTTACCTAACATCTTTATTATATCTACAACTCTGGCAACAATATTTCTCTGCTTTAGTACTTCATCTTTTCGCTTCTGCACAAAAGCAGATGGGTTAGTAGAGGTTGGTGACTCAAATGCCAAGCAAAATGAACAATATAGTGATCTATTCTTCTTATTATGTTAACCAGTGTCGTGAGACAGTGTCACCCATAATTTTTCGCTTATATAACTTTACATTAAATGGTAAATCATGATCATGTGGTTGACTTAGATGCTCTTTGAATAAAGATTTCAAATCTGTTCGTGCAGGATATTGAAAGAGCTTATCCTGTCTAAATGTTGGTTGATTCTCATCATTATTTAAATCAGCTACTAGATCTTTTTGATTATGTACATGTACAGGCCAAGGCAAGGTTCAGTTACTGTTATTCCACCAGCTAATTCAGAATCATAAAAATCAGCATCTACAGTCTCAAAAACGTTTGGCATACCTTCATCTTTATGTACTAGATCTACAGTATCAACATGAACAGTTGTAGTTGAATTTCTCTGTAAGTCGCTTTCCTCTTTCTGACATGTAGATATAGGTGTTGATATCATAAATGCTGTTATAGGCCTGTACTTTTTTGCTGAATCATTTCTTTCTGCTTCTCATTTATCTTTCCGTTTCTGTGCTCCAGATTTCCGTTTCATGTGTTCCATTTCCTTACCTGAAATATAAAAAAAATAAATAAAATTAATAAAGTAATCTGATTTACTAATTGCATTTAATATAATCAAGATCAACAAATTTCAAAACAAATAACAATGCTTGAATTATACTATAATGAATGAATATATGTATTCTGTCGTGTACGGAAAATTCCCAGTCGGAATATTGCCAGGCGGAAAATTGCCAGGCGGAAAATTGCCAGTGTGGAAAATTGCCAGTGAGAATATTGCCAGGCGGAAAATTGCCAGTGACAAAAATATGTAAAAATTTAGAAAGTAAGAAATAAAGTAATTGAGAAAAAAGGACGTGTGTGTGTGTGTGTGTGCGTGTACGGAAAATTCCCAGTCGGAATATTGCCAGGCGGAAAATTGCCAGGCGGAAAATTGCCAGTGGGGAAAATTGCCAGTGAGAATATTGCCAGGCGGAAAATTGCCAGTGACAAAAATATGTAAAAATTTAGAAAGTAAGAAATAAAGTAATTGAGAAAAAGGACGTGCGTGTATGTGCGTGTGTGTGTGTGTTCCAGCCATAACTCCAAAATGGAAGAGTTACAAACATGAACTTTCACACACATATTGATTAGGTCCCCAGGTTGTGCACCTGGGTGTTAATAAATTAAATAATTAATTTTAAAAAATTAAATGACGTCATCAAGATCATTACGTCATTATATATATATATATATCGAAACCTATGGTAAAATTATTGAATACCCGGTTAGGTTCATTGAATGCCAGGTTTGGTCCTCTGTACGCCCTTGACGATTGGTTAGGTTAAGTCGTGATATTTTCGTTAGCTTTAACGAAAAGGCTTTAGCTCAGACCAAGAAATTGCACTTCGAAAGAGGGGAAGAGAGACATACTGCCAAAAAGTACAAAAATATCAATGACAGATTGGAGAAAGTCATCCGTCAGTATAATGAAGAAGATAAATTGACATTTCTTCGATCTATTGCTTATAATCTTCATACTTTTTGAGGCTTTCCTTTCCTTAACAAGTTTTAGCATTTTAAAATTTTAAATAATAATATTTTAATAAATAAATCCTTTTTTATGAATTTTAGTTTTTTTCTCACTGGCAATATTCCGACTGGCAATATTCTCACCGGCAATTTTCCCCACTGGCAATTTTCTGGCTGGCAATTTTCCGCCTGGAAATTTTCCGGCTGACAATGTTCCTACTTCCGCATTCTGTAACTGTATTGTAATGTAATTGTAATGTAATGTATTGTAATCTTTTCTCAATACTATTACAGGTATTTTCTTATTTATTTTTATATCTATCTTTATATATAGCAGCTTTATATAAATTATATACATAACTCTATATATCTTTTATATATGGACATAGAAATGGGTAAAATATAATTATACATATATAACAGTAATAACAAAAATAAGAGACTGACTTTGATAAATTGGAATTGATTTTAATGAAGCATGTATGTAACTATTAAATAAACTAATGAAGTTAAAAATGTCGCACTGACAGGCAGGTTGGCAAAACTGTATTTTCGGCACGTTAATTTATTAATTTTTGCTATTTTCTAAAAGTTTAGGACCTGCAATAATTTTAACAAATTAAAGAAGTTATTAATACATTTCCCTTTTTATATACTATTAATAAATACAAAATAAAAAAAAATAAAAAATTACAATATCAATAAATACAAAATAAAAAAATACAAAAAAATAATTACAAAAATCTAAATAAATTATATCTATTTCATGAAATAGAAACTGTCAACACCCTCAATTAAGATTCTAGGATATATCTCATCAGGCCCAACTGACTTATGTTTATTTAAACTTTATATACGAGAATAATAGATTGGCTGCCAATTGTTTTACCTCAGGTCTAGGGGGGCCAACTTCCCTTTTTTCTAGTGGGGCCCATCTGCCACATGGGAGACTGACAGCCTAGCCAGTCCGCCACTGTAAAACAAGACATTCAAAGGCTATGATGCCCGAAGGGTACTGTATCGTAGGTGTCAGGCACTTGGTAACGTTTGCTATATGTGCTACAATACACTTTCGTCCCCTAAGTTCGTTCACACAACCCAGTTTCTGTGCTCGAAAATTGTGAGTCCCTATAGTGAGTTGGGGCGGTTGATCACCTTCATTTTCTAAGCACACTAGCTTCTTCAGAGAATCAAAGTCAACGATCCGACGGTTCGCCTGGTTAAGCGTGATGCCTTTCGCCTTCAAGATATATCGCACTTCCTCCCCCACCCTCACCCGTACCCCATAAGTTTTTGGGCTTATTAATTCAAAAGAATCAGCGTAAGCACTATCACCATACTCATCCTTGATCCCATCAGTCAATTCTCCGAGGAATTCTCAAATAGGCGGCATGTATTCACCCCCCCTCTCTGTGAATATCACAATATCTGTGTCTGCGTACAGAACCCTGCGTTCAAGAAAATGCAGTATACCCTAAAGTTTGATGCGAGCGTATGCTGTTTGGAAGCTGGCTAGAGGAATGTTTGTAACACGTGATGTATCTGTAGCCAATTCGGTAATGTTGTACTTTATTAAGTACGTATTACCCACATTCACGATCTCCATGACCTCTTTATCGGGAGCGTTGACATAATCTCACACTTCGTTATAACTTTGGGCTAGATGGACGTTCCTCTTGCTTGTATTCTGTGAAAATTTACCCCAAAGACTATTTAGGCACAACTTTACACCAAAGCACTTGCCCGGATTCTTTACAATTTGGGCCCGTTCAAGTTGTATCCCTTCACGGTCACGGTAGCGCTGAATATACGCTGATTTTTCGTTTTCGGTCTCAACTCCTCGCGGATACCCTAACGCTTCTACCATATCCTCCAAAAAAGTGTTTATATATGACGTGAAAAGATTGGGGAGCTTCTGAAACCTCCACACCTCATATATCTTCAATATTCTATAGTCTTGGCGAATGGTTAGAGACAGCTTAGGACTTGTACATGCACCTGTGATCTTCCGCTAGTTGGTTGTGATTACAGGCCCCATTTTTCTCCACTGCGCACTTCACCTCACAAGGGAAACATGAGCTTGTGGTCTATAACGACGGATAAGATCGGCATCCATAAGTCGCGTGAGAGGAGCACGTCTACGAAAGAAAGACCAAAATAGTTCTCTTTCAAATTTATTTAGAACTCTTCCATGGTGGGCAGCGCGGGTCCCACCAGTTTTTCAGTTTCTCCTAAGGGTTCGAATTATTCTTCGTCAAGTAGGGATATAAAGAACAGAAGTCGTAGTAATGGAGTTTCACGTCCTCCGCAGCTAGAAAGTATAACTTGAATGGGTTTGTACGCCCTCTTAACAAGCTATCGCCGCATTTGACAGGATCCAACACCATTGAACGTTTAATTGTGTTTATTTCTTCGCGGTACTGCTCATCTGTCTTCATCTGTGCATCATATTCGTGCTCCCACATTACCTTGTGAGTGAACCGAGAGCTTATAAGCTGATAGCGGGTGCGGGTCCATGAAAGACTGTCAGCAGGAAATCTACCATGGATATCTCCTACGATTCCATTCTTAGAACGTGTGCATCCATGCCACAAGCAACCGTTAAAGGAGTACACACTCTCCTCACCAGTGGCACGGTCTTCGCTATGACCATCAACCCCAAAAACACGACAATTGACCGTAATGGGTACTTCCCCCGTGTTGAGGGCATGTTTAATGTATACACTGGTCTGCTGCTGTAGGTGTATGAGCCAGGAAAAAGCCTTATGCCCATAACTGCGTGGGTTTCTGTGAATGAAGGCTAAGGTGTCTTTAGGCATGAAATTGTTCTTGAACACCGTAAAGTACAATGAGGCGATCGTGGTTGCGACTTGGACCCATTTTTTCAACCATACTGCCTACGGCTCTGCCCTTGCTGAAGAGGGGGTGCCAGATATCTCGGGAGGAAAGCGTTATTATCAGGTTTTAATACGGTAGAAGACATAATGGCGGAGGCTAGACCTAAAGAAGTTCTAAAAAAGCACTTAAAGCGTACACGGGACAAAACCTTCAAAGATGCAAAGAGAAAAATGCGTGGTGGTGGTAAGAAGAAAAAGAAGGAGAAGAAGAAATGGTTACCAGCACGTGGCGTTAAGTTAAACGTAAAGGGACTTCAAAATAGAAGTGCTCTAAGCGAGTGAAACCTATGGCTGATAATTTTTTTAACTGATATAAGTTAAAGATATTACTCTCATGAATCATAGGATGCTTACTACTTGTCGAGAGAGGTGGTACTATTTATTGCTCGTCATGGCATGTTTCATCCATCCCTGTAGTTCACAATGTTGTAAATCGGAGCTGTCCCTCTTTGACACGCCCCAACGCAAGTTTCAATTGAGCACAGTGACTTTATTACGACTAACCCGTTAAACACAATTAGTTCCCCGAGTGCTCCAATAGAATACGTGATACCCAGCTCAGGCCCTTACTTTTTTGGTCCAAGCTGCGTGCACATGTACGCTAAACTACGTATAGCACATTCAGATGGAACGGTTTGCGATGACAAATACGTTGTATTTCCAGAAACAAACTTCCTTTACTCCATACTCAACCAGTGTGACGTATATTTAAATCAGGTCAGCATCTCTGCAGGAACGGATTATTATCACGTACGAGCCTCTCTGGAAAATGTCCAACTTTTGAAAAGAAGCGAAGGATACCATTTTAACTGCCGAGGGCTATTATCAATCTAACGACGAAAGCAGTATAAAGGACAAATTTACAAATTCTAACAAGAAGATATACGAATGTTTTGGGCGCCTGCATACACACTGCACATTCCAGGAGAAGCTGCTTGTGAATTCGGTCGATATGAAATTAAAACACCCGCACGAATCCTGAGATCTGTTTAAATTTGGGAGCTGATCAAGAAGAGGGCGCACAGCCAGTTTTGATTCATATTATGGAGACATACCTTCTCGTACGTAGAGTGAAACTAAGTTCGGTAAAGATTCGATAGAACACATTCACCCAAACTAGTGACGAAAATAGGCTTCTCTTGTGTATTTCATGCCGTTCCAAATGAATTTTACCTTTATTTTTTGACGGAAATGCACCGTAATGGAGATAGCCCCCCCCCCCTACCTCTCCAGGGCTTTGAAGAGGGAATTTGTGGGCTAAAAAGGCCAGAATCAATTTAAACAGCATGAAATACACCAGAAAAACCTATTATCGTCAGTAATATTCACGGCAAAAGTAACCTGACCTAATCTAACCTGGTACTACTTACCTCTCTGGGTCCCGACAATGAACCAACTTTAACTTTCCGGGTATAATCGCTTATGGCGTTGGACACCACAAAGTTTAATTGAATGGCCAATTAGGTCAACTGTATGCCCTTGACAAGTGGTTAGGTTAAGTCGTGATATTTTCTTTAGAACGAAAATAACAACCTAACCAATTGTCAAGTGAATAAAGTTGACCTAACCGGCCATTTAATTAACCTAACCGGGCATGGGTACCCCATAATGAATTCAGGACCCAGAAAGGTAAGTAATACCCCTAACCTAGGCTGTCGGGCATGCATTGATGCTACCGGTCGCAACTTTCAGCACCTTCTTTAAATAAACATGCCGTGTACACTTGTTTTCATTCATTTATGTACCAGCTCCACCAATATAGCCGAAAAGGGTTTGTCTTGGTGTTGCCTATTCCCCATTACAATTTGTACAGAAAGTTTTCAAACACCCTCTATATATAGATATATATATATATATATATATATGTAACAGTTTTTTTGCGCACACCTACAGGTCGCTACAATTGGTGTAGAACAATGCGGTTGTCAACATTCGATGCGTCTTTTTATTGTGCAGTGCCCATGCTAAAAAAAAATTCCCTAACATAATTCCTTCCCCCCTTTTAGGGGTACAGTTCTTCCTATGCCTGTACACGCATTT
Organism: Bathynomus jamesi; assembly: GCA_023014485.1. Lineage (NCBI taxonomy): Eukaryota > Metazoa > Arthropoda > Malacostraca > Isopoda > Cirolanidae > Bathynomus > Bathynomus jamesi. The sequence goes on from JAJOZX010000672.1 coordinate 852,776, forward strand.
TTTTTTATTTTTCATTTTTAATCATAATTTTGGCACAAAATTAGTCAATATTTACTAAACATTTAATATTATTCGATTAACAAAAGATTTATTTATCGATTCAATTTAAAAAAGTATATATTTTAAACTTTATAAAGAACTTTTTGCAAAAAAACTAAAAACAAACATGTACTTTTAAAATTCAATGATTTTTATACAAAATATTTTGATATTTTTAAAATTCAATGATTTTTATACAAAATATTTTGATATTTTTAAAATTCAATGATTTTTATACAAAATATTTTGATATTTGTTATAATTTTAACATTTTTCGATTCACAAAATATTTCTTTATCGATTCAATACAAAAAATTACATAATTAAAACGGGCAATTTAAATAAACATGAGTTTAAAGTTAAACGAGCCACACTCGATATTATTTACCGTGACTTTTGTGCGTTTTATTACTGTGGCTTTTGTACAAATAATTTATATATACACAAACAATTTCATAGGATATTGATTTATCATTCTATTTTTTAGTTGTCATAGAAATACGTTAAGTTATCTGATTAGATGCGCTTTTATAGTTGAAGATCATTTTTTGAAAATTATTTATTTTCCCCACTTTAAAATATTACAAAATTTCTATTAGGTATCCTAATATCATTGTGCCTGTCGCTGTAAGTAAGAAAATAGCAATAAAATAATTCATTTTAAAACATTAAATGACGTCATCAAGATCATTACGAAACCTATGGTAAAATTATTGAATACCCGGTTAGGTTCATTGAATGCCAGGTTAGGTCATCTGTATGCCCTTGACGATTGGTTAGGTTAAGTCGTGATATTTTCGTTGGCTTTAACGAAAATATCATGACTTAACCAATCGTCAAGGGTGTACAATTAACCTAACCGGGCATTCAATTAACGTACCCGGGCATTCAATTAATCTGATCTGGCATTCAGTTGACCTAACCGGCCATTTAATTAACCTAATCGGGCATTCAGTTGACCTAACTGGGCATTCAATTAACCTAACCGGGCATTCAGTTTACCTAACCGGGCTATATATATATATATATATATAGCGTTCAACATCCACCCCGGCAACGCCGGGTCGCTCCGCTATTATTGAATACCCGGTTAGGTTCATTGAATGCCAGGCTAGGTCATCTGTACGCCCTTGACGATTGGTTAGGTTAAGTCGTGATATTTTCGTTGGCTTTAACGAAAATATCATGACTTAACTTAACCAATCGTCAAGGGTGTACAATTAACCTAACCAGGCATTCAATTAACGTACCCGGGCATTCAATTAATCTAATCAGGCATTCAGTTGACCTAACCGGCACTTTAATTAACCTAATCGGGCATCATTACTATTATAATTTAGCAAATATGTGTCTGCCTGTCTGTCCGCAGAAAAAAACTTTTACGTTTCTGAACCGATTTCGACCAAACTTCGTATGGTGGATGGGGGTGATGAGTAATGAACGAAAATATATGTGTGACCAGCCCCCCCCCCCAACCAATTATTGGGCCCTAGGTCCCCCAGCACCGCGATAAAACTACAGAAAAGAACGCAGCAATGAAAATCTTGAGCTTCACATTCTGTCAATATTTGTGAAGCTTAAGATTTTCATGACTATAGTTTTTTTTACCAAATAATTGAACCCCTAGTAATTAGGGGCCTGCGACCCCCCAATTACTGTCGGTTCAATTATTTGGTCAATAAAACTATAGAAAAGAACGCAGTCATGAAAATCTTGAGCTTCACATCCGAGTTCATCGCATCAAGATTTGTGAAGTTTTAGATTTTCATGGCTGCGTTCTTTTCTGTAGTTTTATTGACCGAATAATTGGTTCGCTAGTAATTGGAGGGCCACAGGCACCCCACTTACTGAGGCCCAACGTGAGAGGAATGGGAACGATATCCAGATAAAGGGCTATTGATGTTCAAAATAAAATACGCCGTAGGCCCACAATTCGGTTTGGGTCGAAGGTCCAAGCACCGCAGATCTAGCAAAATCGTCGCGTAGCGCCGATCTTTTGCTAGTATATACTAGATTAAAAAGTTTCAGTTGAGTGTTTTTTTGTCCTTCAAATTCCGATCTAATAAACGACATTATTTATGGGATAACCTGATATATATATATACTGGGTGATCCAGATAAATGGGACCCATAAAAATAAGCCAAATATTCTTAATATTTAATTCCTTTCATAAAAACTATATATCATTCGAAAGAGTAGAGTTACAAGTTTATTATGAAATATTTATTTTTTTAAAATGACTCCTTTCAAATGTGCTCCATTAGTTGCCAAGCATTCCAGTGTTCTCGCTTGTAAGTTCTGCATCACTTTTGCAAGAGTGTGCGGTGGTATGGCCTGTATCTCATTTGTGATGGCGGCCTTCAATTCTTGCAAGGTCGTTGGGCTATTTCTGTAGACCCTACTCTTTAAATAACCCCAGAGATAATAATCTAAGGGAGAAAAATCCGGAGACCTGCGGGCCATTCAACGTCTCCAAATCTTGAGATTAACTCTCCTGGAAACGTTTGACGCAAAACTGCCATGCAGTTCCTCGTGGTATGGCAGGTAGCTCCGTCTTGTTGGAACCAGTGGTTTTCTAGACAAAGATCTCTTAATTTAGGAATAAGGAAATCGGTCAACATTTTTTCGTAGCGATCACCATTTACAGTGACCGTGTTTCCGGTGGAATCCTCGAAAAAGTACTGCCCTATGATCTGAGATGCAGTAAGACCACACCAAACAGTTACACGCTGACTATACAACGGGATTACTTTCTTAGAAGGTGATTTTGACGTCTGAAAATTTGTCTTGAAAGATCTTTGAGCTGAAACTACACTTCTTCCATGCTCATAATATTGCTCAGTTATGAAACGCAGCTGTTCCACAGTCCATGCAGTCATCTTGAAGGGTTAGTTTTAACTAACACTTTTATTTTGTTTTGTATCTTATCTTGTCTTGTATTGTCAAAACCTATACAATCCTGTACAAACTTGTAACTATTCTCTTTCGAATGATGCGTATGATTTTATAAAAGGACTTATACTTTAAGAGTTACAGGGGTTTCTTTTGGGTCCCATTTCTCTGGATCACCTTTTATATATATATATATATATATATATATATATATATATATATATATATATATGTGTGTGTGTGTGTGTGTGTGTGTGTGTGTGTGTGTGTGTGTGAGTGTGTGCTTTTAAATCCGGTCCCAGCAGGAGCATCTATTCCATTAATATATATATATATTAGTGGTGGACCGGATGTCAGTTTTTCAACATCTGCGGATGCGGATTTTTAATTTCAGTATCCGCGGATGCGTATATTTAGTTAATCTATCAATATAATATAGAATTATGAATATATGACAATTTTTCAAATTTCGTGATATTAATGTTATGGCAGGCAATGCATAAGAATTAAAATTAATATTAATGTTTTCATTATGATAAAAATAATAACTTTCTCAAGAGTTTGAGCCACAGAAAATTCAATGAAACAAGTTTCAGTCAATTTTCTGTGTTACCAGCTATTTATATTTTGAGGTTTATATATTTGTTTGTTCATTAATAACACTGCCCAACACCAATTTTGCTGAGTTAATTCTAACGCCTGTTTTTATGTAACTTTGGTGTGCTGATTTCAAAAATCACCTTAGTTTTTGCGTATCACGTCAGGTTTTCGAGCAATCAAATACGGATATTTTGGAGATATCGCATTTTGTCAGGGTTATGCCCAATTTTTTTCTTTTCAAAAAATAAGTTTTTTCATACTCAGAATCAGCATGGAAAAGTAAACAATTGTGCAGGGAGTGAATTTTAATATACACTGGTAATATTGACACATAAAGTGATTAAAAGTGTTTAAATAAGCAAAAAATGAATCCATATTAAAGCAAGCACGGGACCAGTTTTCTTAACATTGTCTTTTTCTTGTTTTCTTACTTTTCAGTGCTGATAAATTTTCTCTTATAGGACTTCCTAGAATGAGAGATGTCAAGACAATCTCTTTGCAGGCTCCAGCAGTAGTCAGCCATCATATGGGTATCCCATCTTCCTTGGTATCGTTCTTCCATCACTTTGATATCTTGGTGGAACCTTTCACCTTGCTCTTCACTAACATTACCAAGATTTTCTGGAAATTTATCCAGATGACTGTTGAGATAGTGAACTTTAATGCTCATGTTGCAACCCAACTGCTGAAAGTTTACAAGTAACGGCACTAGCGGAACCGGCTGCTCTCACTCCGCCAATTGGAAATCTCTCTCAGATCATGACGTCACGCTCACACCTGGGGAAATCACAGATACCCAAGATTTTAATATGTTGTACATGACCTTTAGATTTAATGCACAGATTTGCGTATTCCACAGATAAAATTTTAACAGCAAAACAGCTGTTAACAGGTCTCAAAAATCATCAATTTTGATAAGCGCCCTTCATGGATCACCCAAAAGAGGCATATTGCATTGCACGAAAACCTGATGTGATGGACAAAATCTAAGGTGATTTCTGAAATTAGCACATCAATATTATCCAGAAACAGGTCTTAGAATTAAATCAGCAGCAAAACATTTTTTTTTGTTGGGCAGTGTAATTAATACTTTACATGAAATGTGCATGATTGGGCCTTATAATCTAACTTAATTGTAAATTGCATAATTTATTAGAGGTAATATCCGCATAACATTTGCAGTCAGAAGTGCGGATGCGGATGTTAAAAATATTGCGGATATCCGGTCCACCACTAATATATATATATATACCTAAACAAGCTATTTACGCCTTCTAAGAGATTAAGCCTTCTAAGTCAACTGGCTGATTAAGCCAACTGTAAGACTTCTAAGCCAAGTGCAAAGACCAAGAGCTTTATTATGCGACTGGCGGTCCCAGGCGAAGGATAGTCTCTCTCTCTCTCTCTCTTTCTTAGGTTAAGGTTTACCTTCTTTGGTTAGGATACCCCTCTGGGGGGGTGAGGACATCCCACCTCCCCCAAAGTTACGGTTTTGGTCGGGGTCATCCCTTTTGGGGGGGAGGTCATCCTCCCTCTCCCCTCAAAGCTCCACCTTAATGCATCTTGGGGTTTCCCCCCGTGTTGGAAACCCACCTTTGCAATACCCCTATCTCCTTTGCAACATTAATTAACATTGCAATTGCAACTTGCACTATCACATTTTGCGGCCACACTACAAATTTGAACTTTTTCTTTTTCTTTTCTCAAATGAAATCTGATGATTCTTATATATTTTTGCACGCTGATTATGAAAATAACCATGAAATTTTGTTATCACTTCGGGTTTTTGAATATATTTGAATATAATAGAATAACCTACTTCGAAATACAGGGGGGGGGGGGGTGAGGAGGGTTTCATATAAATTGTTTGCAGGGGTTTTTATAGGGCCCACCGTCGGTCCACTTGGACAGCACACTTCCATTGGTCCCATGTAGATTTGGGGGTCAAAGCCCCTGAACGTCCCCATTGTATTTCGAACACTGCTGACAAGGACAGTATTAAAATGGTTTTTTACTTACTTATAATGTTTTTCTTGATGATTTTCGCTCGTAAGTGACATCTGAGGCTTCCCTTATTAGTGTCCAGCAATGATCAGCCAACATGTTTAGACTCCACTTGCCCTGGTATCGTTTCTCCATCGCAGAAATATCCTGATGAAACTGCTCTCCATGTTCATCGCTGACATCTCCCAGGTCTGGCGGTAAAAAATCCAAGTGCGAATGCAAAAAAAAAAAATTTTTTTAACTCTTATTACAATCCCAATGAGCTGTAAGCTTGGAGAAGTTCATCAACCAATTGTGCATAGTCAGGCGATTTTTTGTTGCCTAAGATTTTCTGGCTCACTGCTTTAAAAGCATTCCAAGCTGGTTTTCAGGTTCATTCAGGACTTCATCAAAGGTACCATATATTTTTAACTCATTTATTAGTGGACCATCGAACATTCTTTTATTTTGTCATCACTAATCAGGTGAAATTTTGGCTTCAAGTATTGGAATCCATCTCCAGCTCTGTACATTGCCTTAACAAAATTTTTCAGCAGTCCTAGTTTGATGTGAAAAGGTGGCAAGTAAACTTTTTCAAGATCCACCAATTTTTGGGACGCAACATTTTTTTTGTTCAAGAGTGAAAGATTAACAGTAAAATGAGAATTCTTTGCTCTGCTGTCCCATTCACAAAGAAAACAGCAATATTTTGTATATCCAGGCTGTTAACCAAGAAGCAGCCCAATGACTTTGGGGTCACCACATATATGCCAGTTGTATCTCTTGTAATTTATTTTATTCAGGAGAAAATCTGTATTTTGATACGACTCTTTCATGTGGACAGCATGTCCAATAGGAACTGAAGGATAAATATTTCCAGTATGCAACAGGAGAGCCCTCAAACTAAGTTTTGACGAATCGATGAAAAGCCGCCATTCTGAAGGTTTATGCTTGTGGCCGAGGGCTATCATCAAACTATCAATGTCATTACAAAAGGAAAGATCACCAGTAATAGAAAAGAATTTTGATATTTTTTTGTCGTTTGCGAAGTTTGCGAAAAACGGATATGCTGGTATCGTTCCACTCTTGTAACCATTGTAAGTTCCACACTTTTGATCTGAACCCTAAAAGTTCTGCTTGATTTTTCGATAAATTCAAATCTCGAGCCAGATCATTAAGCTCAGGTTGAGTTATCAAGTGAAGCTCTTTTTCTGAGTTTGTCAATACTCTTCATCCTTATCTGATAATTCCAAAGGCTCATTTTCAGCAGGTTCATCATTATCATCATCTAAGCTCGACAATCCAGGGGGCTTAGGAACTGGTAGCGTTTCACAATGTCGCATTGCGGAAGGTAGAGTCGAGTATTCAGTTTTCTTCTTACATTTTGAGGAAAAACCACTGATTTTAGTTAAACAAAAATAACAATCTTTGAATTGATCTTTTTGCTCTCTCTAAATCATGAAGCCTGCAATCATGGGGACTCATACCTTTTAACCAACCCCTGAGGGTCACAGCACAAGGTGCACAGCATATATAGGGAGACCAAACTTTAACTTGATCCCCGATTTTACAGCTGAAGTAGAGCTCATAAACTATTTTAATTGAGGAGGTACTGTTTCTTTTGTGGTCTTTTATCACGTAATCACCGCAAACATAACAGAAACTTTTTGAATTGTTCACACATTTACGCGGCATTTCAAATTATCCTTTTTACCTTCAGGGCGTTATTTTAAGAGGGTTGTGTGATGCTGCTAAAGAGGTACATTTGTCCGCATATGTAATGTTCCTCGCCTCACAGACGACTCCGTACATGTGGCAACGCGGCAGTGATAGTCAAGGTACCCCAACTGGGGGGAAGGTGGGTGGAAGGGGACAACCGAGTCCAAAACATATAACACAGACATATCCTCTATATCAAAAGGACAATTGAATGTGCAGTCTTTGACATACAGGTAATTATAATGTAATGTGTGTTCATAAAGATAAACAATTAATATCATCGTGAACAGCGTTGAACTCCATGTAGTTTACTAGTCTTATACAGTCACTATATACAGTATATATGCATGCCATACTGTGTATATATACAGTATATATATATATATATATATGTTAAACACAGACCGTGCATGGAACAAGGAACTCTTTTGGGAAAATTAAATCCACTATAGTCCGAATAAGTAATGGTAAATGACAAATACCATAGTTTTTCTTTTTCATGATGCTAGCCCGACGTGGGCAACGGGTCTCTCGCAAAGAGGTCCCATAAATATAGCTTCCCTCACCAGCTATCTGCAAAGCAGACAGGATCCAGCTTTGGGACATGGATCTAGGGTTTAAAGCAAGCCTAGTCCCACTACATTCAGAACCTCTATATAAGTAAAAGACTCGTTGCATTCACGTCGGATTGAATAAATCAAAGAAAAAGGGGTAACTATTGTATTTTTAGCCAAAAAAACAAAACTTAAACCTCAACCGGGACATTGAGCGTCCACTTTTCAAGGCACGTAACACGTCCGTTTAATATACACAAACTCAGAATGGTCCCCTGAGAAACTTATATGTTAAACACAGACCGTGCATGGAACAAGGAACTCTTCTGGGAAAATTAAATCCACTATAGTCCGAATAAGTAATGGTAAATGACAAATACCATAGTTTTTCTTTTTCATGATGCTAGCCCGACCCCTTTTTCTTTGATTTATTCAATCCGACGAGAATGCAACGAGTCTTTTACTTATATAGAGGTTCTGAATGTAGTGGGACTAGGCTTGCTTTAAACCCTAGATCCATGTCCCAAAGCTGGATCCTGTCTGCTTTGCAGATAGCTGGTGAGGGAAGCTATATTTATGGGACCTCTTTGCGAGAGACCCGTTGCCCACGTCGGGCTAGCATCATGAAAAACAAAAACTGTGGTATTTGTCATTTACCATTACTTATTCGGACTATAGTGGATTTAATTTTCCCAGAAGAGTTCCTTGTTCCATGCACGGTCTGTGTTTAACATATAAGTTTCTCAGGGGACCATTCTGAGTTTGTGTATATTAAACGGACGTGTTACGTGCCTTGAAAAGTGGACGCTCAATATCCTGGTTGAGGTTTAAGTTTTGTTTTTTTGGCTAGAAATACAATAGTTACCCCTTTTTCTTTGATTTATTCAATCCGACGTGAATGCAACGAGTCTTTTACTTATATAGAGGTTCTGAATGTAGTGGTACTAGGCTTGCTTTAAACCCTAGATCCATGTCCCAAAGCTGGATCCTGTCTGCTTTGCAGATAGCTGGTAAGAGAAGCTATATTTATGGGACCTCTTTGCGAGAGACCCGTTGCCCACGTCGGGCTAGCATCATGAAAAAGAAAAACTGTGGTATTTGTCATTTACCATTACTTATTCGGACTATAGTGGATTTAATTTTCCCAGAAGAGTTCCTTGTTCCATGCACGATCTGTGTTTAACATATAAGTTTCTCAGGGGACCATTCTGAGTTTGTGTATATTAAACGGACGTGTTACGTGCCTTGAAAAGAGGACGCTCCATGTCCCGGTTGAGGTTTAAGTTTTGTTTTTTTGGCTAAAAATACAATAGTTACCCCTTTTTCTTTGATTTATTCAATCCGACGTGAATGCAACGAGTCTTTTACTTATATAGAGGTTCTGAATGTAGTGGGACTAGGCTTGCTTTAAACCCTAGATCCATGTCCCAAAGCTGGATCCTGTCTGCTTTGCAGATAGCTGGTGAGGGAAGCTATATTTATGGGACCTCTTTGCGAGAGACCCGTTGCCCACGTCGGGCTAGCATCATGAAAAAGAAAAACTATGGTGTTTGTCATTTACCATTACTTATTCGGACTATAGTGGATTTAATTTTCCCAGAAGAGTTCCTTGTTCCATGCACAGTCTGTGTTTAACATATAAGTTTCTCAGGGGACCATTCTGAGTTTGTGTATATATATATATATATATATATATATATATATATATATATATATATATATATATATTTACTGTGTTGCTTAACCGCCGATTCGTACCTAGAGTGGTACATATCTCGGCAAGACAGAGGGTGGGTAATGTCGCTGGGCTGGCGGTATTAGACTGAGGGATCGAGAAGGTTCAGTTATGGTTCAGTTATTGAATATGTGGGGGAGGGGATATGAATTTAGATGCGTTGAAGTAGTTGGGAGTGGGTGAGGTATGAGAAAATCACTTTCGCTGAGAATTGGGGGCTTTCGACGAGTCTGGACTGGAGACGTACGGACGTGGGGATGCGGGACAGGTAGGTGAAACAACTGTGGCGGAGACCCGACAGATTCGGCAATTCGGGCAGATTCGGGCATTCGGGCAGAGCGCGGCTGGCAATTTAGCCATAAGGTGACCGTGTGTGCTTCGTGTGTGCCCTAGGCGGAGACGGGCTAGAACCACCTCTTTATGACGAAACCTATGGAATGAGGAAGCCCAGTAGCCAAGTTGAGGTTTTATCCGATGGAATTTGTTGTATAGCCTGGTCCCACTCCCGCTGCCAGATGGAACGGAAGTGGGAGCGGAGAGCCGGAAAAAAATCTGTGAAAGGGAGGGGCGGGCGGAGACCGCCGGCCCCTTGTTGGGATGCCGTTAAGGAGTGGAAGGTTTGTTGGATGGTGCGGACAAGTGGGTGAAGAGGATTACATTTTTCAAGGAAAAGTAGTGCAGTTTGGGAATCTGAGTAGATGATATACGAGTTGGCAGAGTGTGTACTTTTATAATGTCGAGGACGTCCAGAATAGCGAAGAGTTCAGCCGAAAAGACAGAGGCCTCACGGGGAAGGGGAACGGCTCTAGAGTGCGGTTGGGTCTCTATCACCGCTGAGGCAGCCGCACCAACCCCTGATTGGGAACTATCTGTATAGATGGGGACAGTGTTCAGGTGTCGGGTCTTATATATTGAAGCGGTCGTGCTAGCTTTCGGCAAGGCACACAAGTCCCTGCAAAACTTGATAGGAGTGAGGAGCTAGAGAGGATAGATATGATATGAAATAGGGGTGACGGAGGGACGGGGCATGTTGGAAAGATCCAGGAAAGAGCGGACCAATTCCGTGAAGTGCCAGCTCTGACCCTCGGGTGGAGGTTCTAAATTTGCCGCGCACAGAAGTGACGAGGGCAGCCTCTACGCGCGAAGGTAGGTCCTCATGAGGAGCAGTCCCCATCGGTGGGTGAGAGAGAGGTAGTTACATTCTTCTTGGAGGCTGGAAGCTGGGGAGGATCGGAAGGCACCGGTGGAGAGGCTGAGGCCCCTGTTAAATACCGGGTCCAAGATTCGGAACGAAGTGTTGTAGGCAGATCCGTATACAACACTCCCATAGTCGAGCTTTGACTGGACCACGGTAGTGTAAAGACGGAGGAGCGAGCGTTGGTCAGCGCCCCACGTGGTTTGGGAAAGGTGGTCTAGGAGAGCGAGGAGACGCTAGAGTGTGTGTTTCAGGTGCCTGAGGTGGGGAACCCAGTTGAGCCGTCGGTTGCTGGTCATGCCCAGAAACCGCGCAGTGGGCACCACTTCGTGGTGCTCAACATATAGCGTGACCGAGGGGGCAGGTATGGCTGTGGATCTTCTTCTGCTGAAGACCATGATTTTTGTTTTAGAGATGGACAGGCAGAAACCAACTGATGTCGCCCACCTCTCCACCCGATAGATGACGAGCTGAATTTGTTGTTGGACGACGGGCAGTTCCAGCCCAGCGAACCATATCGCAAGGTCGTCTGCGTAGATGGAGGAACGGACCGTGGGTGGAAGGGATTGTGCTACTGTGTTCATGACTAATGAAAAGCATATGACACTGAGGATGCTTCCCTGTGGGACCCCGTCCTCTAGCTCAAAGGTGTAAGAGAGGACCGAGCCCACCCGTACTTAAGAGGTCAGGGAGGATAGGAAGCCCCTGATGAAGGTCGGCAGGGCTCCGACGAAACCCAAATTTTGGAGCTCACTGAGGATTATACGTCGATGGGTGGTGTCATAGGCCTTCTGGATGTCGAAGAAAGTGGACAGAAGAAACTGTCCCATATTGAAGGCGTTCTGAATATCTCGGCTGGGGAGCAGCAGGGGGTCTGTAGTGGAGCAAAACTGTCCGAAGCCAGACTGGGTTGCCGGGAGGGAGTCATTGTTTTCAAGGAGAAAAGAGAGTCGCGCGGTGATCATTTTCTCAAAGATTTTACAGGCACAGCATGTTAATGCAATTGGTCAATAATTAATTAGTGTGGTCAAGGGGTCTTTGTGCGCGTTTGGAGATTGGTATTACGTGGGCCTCATTCCATCAAGAGGGGAAAGTGCCCTCAATCCATATACGGTTATAGAGATCGAGTAGGAACAGTTGCATAGTAGGATGGATGTGTTGGATTATACAGTAGGGGATGCCGTCCGGGCCGAGGTGTAGTGTTCGCCTTTATTAATTAACTTCTCTTCATTATTTACGCTTCTTTCTACTTTACTATATCTCTATTTATTCTCTATCGGCTCTTTGCTTTCATTTATCACTTTGTTTCTCTACACTCTTTTGCCGTATCGTATAAATATCATGGTAGCGCGCCTAGACTGAAACCGTTACAAAACAAAGGGGGAAGGGGGGATATTAATACTCTTTATTAACACTTATGAACGTTTTATTAATTTCGAAAATGGTTTAGTTAAGTTAGGGGTATGCGAGTATGAAATTCTATTATAATAATTTAGGTCGGAGAGGGACACGCACTTAATTAACTTTACGTTACATTTCGTCAACCTACGCGTAACGCGTTGCCTCAAGACTGACTCCCTTATGGGGTAGTCCGCTCTTTTGGCCTCCTCTGTCCAGGACTACCAACTTTACCCATTTTAAACAATTTACAATCTGACAAACATGCTTTATCGTAATCATCACAATTTTTAGTAAATTTATATTAAACATTTTAATAATTAATCAAACAGAAATCAATATTCTTAACTAAGCATTACTACACTCGCATCACCCACTTGAAAATAAGTTTTTCCATTAGTAAAACTTATTAATATCTTTTAACAATGTCAATAAATTTATTCAATTCAGAGAGATAGACAAGAAATAATAGAATGACAATTTCAACACATATATTGTATCATATTATAAAAACCGAAAACTTTAAAATTTTCACATTTGCATAAAATAACATTTCACTCTAATAATTAAATTACAACCTGTAACTAATCTATACATGCCAAAAAAATAACGGAAAATTTTCTTACAGTGGCTACACAAATCTCAAATTCACAATCTATTCCCGCGATTTCTCATCAACGATCGCTGATGAGTCATTTACTTCATTTGCATATACAGGGTGTCCCGTAAGTCTGGACCCATAGGGATTCATAATATATTTTTTTATTATGTTATTATTATTATTTTATTATTATTATTTTTTTATTTTTTATTATGATTTTTATTTGTGGGGCCACTTGAAAGCCAAAGTGTACGAGGTCAAACTTCAGAACATTTTCCACCTTAAAGCACGCATTGTGGAGGCGTGTCAAGAAATTTCTGCGACTGTGATTCAGAAAGTGCTGTCGCAGTGGAGATTGCGTCTTCAACTATGTGTGCGACACAACGGCGGACACTTTGAACAGATTATGTAATAAATTTTTGGACTATTTTGTAATTTTATTATTTTTCCCTATGGGTCCAGACTTACGGGACACCCTGTAGAATCCAAAGGGAGGTCAAAGGGTTAAAAAGGGACGCGGGAAATATGATGCAACATATATATGTGCCATTTGTGTTAAATAAAGTAATTTTAAATTCTATACCTCGCAAACTCTGGCATAAGTACGGAGACCAGGATGAGGAAGTACATGAAAAAATCAAATGTATCCGGTGCGACGATCGAATCGTTTCCGAACTGGTCACCCCTTTTTATTCAGTAACCTATCCCAATCAACACATAGGGTCCATACCGTCTCCCGAAGTTCCAATTTATCAAAACCAAAATTATTTACTGAATCACCCTCCTTATTCCCCGTATCTAAACGCGTCCTCTTACGTGGGACAAATCCCTCATTCCCAAGCTATCCCTTTAAATATCCCCCCAAGGAGTGTTCCCTACTGTAGTGCCCCGCCTTACGATTTATCCATCCATCCTGGTTCCTCTATGCAAAACAATGTACCGAGTGTGAATGTCGTACAAGCGCAAGCGCCGACGCCAGCATATAAGCCCCAATGCTACATATGCGAAAGTGTCGAACATAAGGTAAAGTTTTGTCCAATGGTTGAAAGAATGAAGGCCTTAGAGATAGACCAAAATAAGGCTCGAGAGTACCTCCGGGAAGGACAGTGACGATATGCGTCTCCGTTCCGACAATATAGCTATTGAGGAAGGGAAGAAAGTTACGAGGACCGACGGCGGAACTCGTCACCTTATCGACCAAATGAAAACCGGGAAAGAGAAGAAGATAGGTGGCCGAGGGAACGAAGAGAAACGCAAAGCAACCGAAATGGCAATTATTATAACCATAGAAGGGACGATTATCCCGATAACCTGGGATGGAAGAGAGAACGTTTCTCACTACAGGAGGAACCGAAATGGGCGGTCTCCGTCACCATATGAGCCCCGAAGAGAACGAAGAAGAGGCGACTATTTTCATTACAAGGAGACCGAAATGAGAGGTCGTCCCCTACGAGCCGAGACGAGGAGAGAGACGAGACGACCGCTTTCGTTATAGAGAAAACCAAAGTGGAAGGTCCCCTTCGCCGTACGAATGCCGAATGGAAAACGGGAGTAGACAGGGGTACCAACGTTACGACCCAAGGAACCGATCCTCTTCACCATACGCCAACCCAAGAGGCTACTCTACGCGGGACGGCCACAACGGAGGCTATCAAAATCGGGAACATGACCGTGGAAGGTCCCCTGCAGGAGGTTGGGAAGGATGCCGAAACGGCTCGCCTTGGCCTAGAAGGAGCGACGCTCCGCCAAATAGAGACGAAGTTCCCCGAAAAGTTTCTTTTAGAGAGAATGAAGACTCGGAAAATAAATCATGACTAGATATTCCAAATAGTGAGAAAAATTCCCCAAAAGAAGGAGTTCAAGGGAAAGAGAAAAATACAGTATATAAACCTGAGAAAATGAACGAGGAAAAGCAGAGAGTAAGCGATATAAATTTGTGACTCAATTATGAATGAAAGTGAAACTGAACCGAGCTGAAGTCGCGCGGCCTTGAGTGTGAGATTAGACTCTGAGGTTGATGAACCCGTAAGAGAGAATGTTCTTATAAATACCGAGATAGAAGAAGTAACAAAAGCGAGTAATTCAAGGTCAGATAAGGAAAAAGTGATCCGAGTGTGCGAGGAAGAGATGAATGAAAATAAAAATAAAGTCCACGAAAAACGAAATTGTATGAATGATTTTTATAATTCAAACGCAAATAAAAGTAAATTTAAGGAGAAAGAGAGAGTGATTGATGTTTATCAGTGGGACGCGCGTGAAAACGAAGTCAAAAGGAGTAAGTGTGTGAGTAATAGTTACAAAGTAAATGACTGGGAAAATGAATCCAAGGAGAAAGCGTGTGTGAGTAATGTTTATGAATTAGGCGCGTGTGAAAAGGGACTAGAAAAGGATTCGCGTGCTGAATGTGGGAACGAAAGTGTGGAAAAGAGTACTGATATTGTATTAACGAAAACTTATCGAGTAAATGGCGTATATAACATGAATGTCTGGGAAACAACTAATGCACAGCATGACGCTTGCACTGTTCGTGAGACCGGAAGGACAAATGCAATCTCAGAAAATGCGAAAGTCAAAAATAACATCGTATGCGTGAATCACGACGCGCAAGCTCAAAGTAATAATAAACCCCCCCAGGAGAGTCCCCTCCTTGAAGTCAATGGAGATTTCCTATTAGAGGAGCAGGTCTCTCTTCCAATGACCTGATGTATACGAATGTTTCATTACCCGGTCATTCAGGTCACACTGCGGGAAAGAGCGTACCTTGCCCTGATTGACACAGGGGCTAATATATGTTTGGTCAAGCGAGAACTTATAGACGCGCTCGGGCTGAGACCTCTGGTAAAGGAAACCACGAAGAAATGTAAAGCCATCAATAACGAGAAACTGAACACACAAGGAACAATTAATACGGCTATAAACATAGACGGTGTAACATATGAGATCACTGCCTTAATCATTGAAGAGTTACCCGCGGGACTAAGTCTGATCATTGGAGCGGATTTCATCAAAAGAAACTGTGTAAAGATCGAAGGAGAAAGGAGAGGTTTCTGGATTCATGTAAACGGAGTCCAAGTCCCGGTGGTATCTCGGGTTGAAATGGAAATGGAGGACTTACCTTCCCATGGGGTGAATTTGGTGGATATACCTCTTACGTTGAAGAGCGGATCGGCTACAATAGCCCCTGAGGTTGGAGACATTTTAGAATTACAATCTGAGCTCCCCCTGAAAGAAGGGACTACGCTGATAATAGAAGCAGATGCACCTCCCACAAATCTACAATTCGAACCCCAATTGGCGTGTGTAAATGAAAATGGAAGCATCCCAGTATTAGTGTATAACACGTCCGCAAACAACAAGGTTAAAGTAAGAAGCGAAGGGCTGAAAGTGGTCGGAGGAGTTTTGAGATACTGCCCTTGTGATAGTGATCGAGAAGAACACGAATTAAGTCAGTGCCTCTGCAGCTCAACAGACGCCGACGACCCAACTGAGGAGGGCGAAGATGCGAACGACCTGATCGGAGAGGATACAGTTAATCGAGAATTAAGCCAGGAAAGAGCGATGTTTATGGACGAGATTTCAGAGGAAATCTATGAGAGAGAAATAATGGGAGATTTTACAAAACCCAAAAGAACACTCGAAGAGAAACGAAAAATGATCGAAGAGTTCGTGAAACAAACCAATTTGAAAACAGAGGAAAGGAATAGATTAATGCGAATACCGGACGATTATTTGGATGTAACATTCGTAGAAGGGAATGAACTAGCCTTCTAAAGAACTTTGAACTCTCCTTGGAGCTGGAACCTAGACACGGTCCGGTCTGCACACCCCAGTACCAGTTACCTTTTAAATACCACGAAGAAGTGTCTCGACAAGTAGCCGAGCTGGAGCAACGCGGTCTGATAGAACGCAGAAACAGTGACTTTAATAGCCCGCTGTTGTTGGTTAAACAAAAGAATAAAAATAAACTCGGGGTAGACTATAGAAACTTGAACAAGGTACTGAAAACATCACGTTTTAAATTACCGGCCATAGATTCTATTTTCCGGAGTTTAGGAGGAAATGAATGGCTTTACAACCATCGACTTAGCTCAAGGGTATCATCAAATCGCCTTGGACGAGAAGTCGCAAGATTTGACAGCTTTTTTTTCCAACAATGCAAGCTTTGTATATAAAGTTCAGCCCTTTGGTCTCAAAATGGCTCCCAACGTGTTAATTCAATCATGAGTAATTTACTTCATGATTTGATAGGAAGGCAGGTGTGCGTGTTTATTGACGATATACTGATCGTCGGAAGAACGAGAGAAGAACATGAGGCCAACCTCAGAACTGTCTTGCAGAGGCTGAGTGAAAACAACCTAAAATTCAAGTTAAATAAATCCCAGTTCTTCCAGGAGAAAGTTACGTTTTTGGGGCATGATATCACCAGAAATGGTATGTCTCCGAACCTGGACAAGGTGGAGGCCATACGGAAATTGCGATCCCCCAAAACAGTAAAAGAAGTACAATCGCTGGTGAGATTAGTAAATTACTATCGGAGATACATTCCCAATGCAGCCGAGTTATTAGGTCCCATTCATGAGTTGACGTGGAAGAAGCAAAAATTTGAGTGGACAGAAGAGCGTGACGACGCCCTACAGAAAATTAAGGAGATCATTACCGTCGAAACCTTACTACGACATCCCAAACCTGAAGAACCATTTGTCCTATACACAGACGCATCTGACAAAGCGAGCGGAGCAGTACTAATGCAAAAGAACGAGGAAGGTGAGTTAGCCCCGTTGGAGTATTATAGTAAGGGCTTTAATGACACCCAAAAGAGATACTCGGTTATCGAAAAAGAGGGTTTGAGTATCATCTTGGCCCTGCACCATTTTCGTGCTCTAGTATTGGGATCAAAGATCATTTTAAGAACCGACCACCGTCCTCTGGTTAGTTTAGTAATAAACCAGTCGTCAAAAAGACTAACCAAATGGTTTGTCACGTTATTAGAATTCGATCTTACAGTAGAATATGTTAAAGGAGAAAAGAATTTTGCTGCCGACTTAATGAGTCGGTGTGTACCAAGTACATGCGAGAAAAAAGTAAAATGGAAGGACGAAGATCACACGATAAACGTAATCATTCGAAGCCAGAAATCAGCCCTGGATAGGGGAGAAACGCCCCAGACAGGGATGTTGATGGAAAAATTGTTACAAGAAGAAATTCCCGAAATAACGTTGGACGAAATACGAAGAGCTCAAAGTTTAGACCCGTGGTGTCGGGACGTCATGAAAGAGGGAGAAAGTGACAGATTCAAAATGAAGAACGGGATACTTTACACGATCCGATCGTTCGGAGGAAAGGAATCCCAAAGAATCTGCCTCCCCGATGCGAAACTACAAAAGAAGGCTCTCATACAATTTCATAATTTCATTGATAAGGGACACCTAGCTCAGTCAAAAACCTATCAGGAAATATCCCAAGTTTATGACTGGCCCAATATGACAAGAGATATACGGCAATACATCAAAACGTGCGAAGTGTGTAATAAGTACAAGAACATCAACCCGCGGAAAGCTCCTCTGGGAGAAACTCCCTCTGGTAAGGAACCGTTGGAATGGATTTTTGCAGACCTGGTAGGCCCCTTCCCACGTTCACAAGATCACTCTGCTTACGTATTAGTCGTAATAGACGGTTTTACTAAATTCGTAGAAAAGTACCCCCTGAAAGATAAAACGGCAACCTCAGTGGCAAAGTGCATTTTCGGGCACTATATACCGACCTACGGAAGAATAAAGAACCTAAAAACCGACAATGGAACCGAATTTGCCAACGAGATAATGGCAAACCTCACAAAAAAAATACCGTATCAATCACAGCTTCGGAACTCCGGCGCGTCCGGAAAGTCAAGGTCAAGTGGAGAGGTACAATTATTCCCTAAAAAACAACCTTCGAACTTTAATAGAAGAGAAAAATATTAATTACTGGCATGAGTATCTACCTCTTGTAAAAAACATCCATAACAACACCATTCATAAATCGACAAACGAGAGGCCGTTCTTTTTAATGTACGGTCGAAATAATGCCCCTCTGACGGAAATAGACGAAGAAAACGACGCTCCCCTTGATCTGGAGGAGTATAAACAGAGACACGAACACATGAGAAGGGAGGCCTACGAAACAGCAATGAAATACTCCGAGAACCAGCGAAAGAAGATGATACAGAGAACGGAATGAAGAAAGATCCGCACAGTAGAGAAGGGAGTCAAAGTCTACATCAGGAAAACGCCGACACCGGGTGTTCCAAAAGCTTTGCAAACTCCATTCGAAGGGCCATGTCGGGTGTTAGAGAAATTAAACGACTATACCTTCCTAGTCAGGGACCCGACAACGCAAAGAGATAAACGAGTACACATAAATAACATAAAAACTGAAACATCAAACGCCCAACGCAAACGAGCTTTGGATGATGTACAGACCCTTGACGATCTACCCGAAGAAGAAATCAACGCTATCCACCGAGAGGATGGAGCCGGAAGTTCTAACACCGAATTTAGACCAAAACGATCGAAGAGCGAACCATCACGGAATAGGAGCAGGTTCAACAAGATGCAAAAGTTGTGGAGGCACTTTACCAGGCCCCCAGACTAATTGTGTCAACGAACAACTTTGCACATACATGATTAGCGTTGCGCTATAGGCTTTAAAGGGAACGATTCATACTAAAATGAGACTCATTGCGTAAAATCGTTTCCTTATTATCGCGCTTTTGATAACTAAAAGAAATAATTTAATTTAGGAAAATGTAAGGATTGACTAAGGAACAATTTTTTTTTCCCGCTTTTATGTCTATATAAATCAAGAGATAAAGTAGGAGCTAAATAAGTATTTAGAATAGCACTATAAACATTAAAAACGCGCAAATTAAACAAACAGTTTAACGCACGACGAAGAGAAACCAAACTTCGTCTATATTTATCCGCGCAATATAAAAAAGGCACTTCCTAAGGGTGGACATTTAAAAAATAGGCAGGTAAAAGAGTAGGCACAAAGTAGGCATTTGAGAGGGATGTAGGCAAAAAGAAGCCCAATTAAAATATTCTCGAATGAGTTTTGTACGAGACTCGTGTTCGACACAACGAGAACCATGATAAGAGCGCTCAACGAGGGACCGGATGTTGGGAAAGAAGGGTGGAATCACAGCTAAATGATGTAATAAATGATGTAACGTCAAAAGTAAAGTCGTTTCTATTATTGCTTTTAAATGTATTTTCATTTAAACAGATTCATATTTCTTCACTTATTGTCACTCTGGACAAGAGTTAATGAATTAGTTCGCTTTGAACAGTGGAGAGGAATACAAGAGAAATAGTGAGAAGGAATACTTTCATAAGCCCATTTAATACTTTCACAATAATAATACTTTCGTAATTCAATTTAACACTTTAATACTAAAAATAATTTAATACTTTAATTTCTTTTAGAAAAGAACATTGCTAAAGTCATTTTCTATTTTATTTTACGAAATTTCTTACTGAATTAAATAATGATAAGCCCCAAAAGTGCCCTGCTGAGGGAAGTGGTTGCCTTTCTCTTATTATCGATTGCGAGCCACTCAGGGGCGCAAACCCTTGAGAACCATGGAGTCCTGTTCGAACCTTTGGGCCCCTTGATACCTCATGATTCTGTTTACACCTTTAGTGTGCGACTCCATCTGGGATCCTATTATCGACATTTGCAAGCTTTAAACGAAAAAATGAAGGAACTAATAATTCAATGCGAGACAGAAAAGCGGCAGATAAGTGAAGCAAAAGGCTCTGCGGAGATTATGCGAAAGGATTTAAATATCTTAATAGTCACTCTGCACGGCGTCCGCGAACAGATAGTGGATAGCGTTGATTTCTTCTTCGGGTAGATCGTCAAGGGTCTGTACATCATCCAAAGCTCGTTTGCGTTGGGCGTTTGATGTTTCAGTTTTTATGTTATTTATGTGTACTCGTTTATCTCTTTGCGTTGTCGGGTCCCTGACTAGGAAGGTATAGTCGTTTAATTTCTCTAACACCCGACATGGCCCTTCGAATTACATCAAGAACAACCCCTGGGAAGCCCCTCAAGACAACGGCGTGGACTGGTTGATGCGGTAGGGGGGTTCATGAATTTTGCGTTTGGTACCGACCGGCAGTCCTTAGTGGACGAAATCACCGAACGAGTAAAAGAAATTGAAGCAAACGAAGAGGGTTTAGCCGACAGTCTAAACTCCTACATAACGGTACTAAACGCTACCGTTTACGATGTCAGCAATCTCAGAAAATACATGGATTTACTTTCTGATAACAGCCACTCCTTCCAGGAGACTATATCCGTTTATCTTGCAAACATCAAGGCGGAAATTAAAAGAGAGCAACATATGGTCTTTTTAGCCCTTGTTGCTCAAAGTCTCTCCACCTATACGGAAAGTCTTCATTTGAGATTAAACCGACTGACAACAGCTTTGATTAATGCCAACCAAGGGAGGTTGGATTCATTCCTATTTGAACCTAACTTCTGCCTTCAAGTATTAAAAGGAATTGAGCCCAAAGTTGGGAGATTATTGCCTTACATTCTAAATATGGTAACAACCTCCCTTTACTTCAGACTAGGAAGAACCCGTCTGCAAAGAGTTTCAAATGAGGAGCTTGGGATCATCGTCTTCATCCCACTCAAGGCCATAGAATCCCTTACAACTCTGTTCAGAATTCATCACTTGCCCATTTGGATAGAGAAAGAAGACCTATATACCGAGATTATCCCAAAGAATCACTACCTAGGCGTAAGTCAAGACCGCCTAAATTATTTGTTGATGGACACTCTGGGCGATTGTGTGCATATACACAATAAGTTTTATTGCCCAGTGCCAACTTACATTCTGACTAAGGGATCCGAAAATTGTGTAGTCCGCCACTTCTAAGCGGGACCCTCAACAAATTTAACTACGTGTCAGCGAGTAATCAAAAGAAATTTTTCCCCCATATTTCTACGACAACATCAAGAAGTATATTATAGCGTTGCAAGTCCTTTGACTTTGCTCCTTCGCTGTGGGCTGGAAAAAGGAACCAAACATCAATTGAAGATCGAAAAGACCGGTAAATTTCCATTGCCGGAAGGCTGCGAGATTTTGACGGACCATAAAATCATTCCGTCGGTTTCCCTTTTCTTGAACCCTCGAAATTTCTCCCTGCGGGCCAAATTACCCTCTCTATTGAATGACGAGGAAGTCACGTACATCCGGAAGTCCGTCCTGACATCCGAAGCCATCCGCCATTTCAATGCGTCACTCCTGAAAGGAGTAAACTTGCAGGAAATGACCCGATACTTAAAACGGGTTACTCTGAAGAAACACCAGGACGGGAAATCTCGAATAATCAGCTTTTCTACGCTGGCCCTGTGTATAGTGCTTGGAGCTATTGGGTTGGGAATAATGATAATACGTAAATATCGTGGAACCCGACGTGGTGCGTCCCAGTCCTCCGTGCTACAACATCGACGGAAACAAGAGCACCTGCACCGCCTCCTTCAAACCACCCCCAAGTGGTACGAGAGCCACCACGGTGGAGATCCCCTGCCAGTCCGGAGCCAAGCAGGAGGCCGACGCGATCTGTCCGATTTCACCTCCCAGCCGAACCCGAGCGCGAGTCAGAATACTTAGAGATGATTTACGAACAATCCCTGCGAGGTTGCTCCTGAAGAAATGAATTAACCATACCCCTAGTTTAATACCCAAATTTAACTTCATGTCCCCCTCTAAGTGTTTGGTATTTAAAGATTTTTTTCCTCTATGAATTAAGAATAAAGAACAGTAAATTTATAGTGAAATAAAATAGTGAAGAAAACCCGTTAAATTGTGGTGAAGTAACAGTAAAAAATAAGCAAATTGTGATAAATTGATGTGGAGTGAAAGTAGCCAAACTGCTATACCTTAGTGAATATGAAATAATGATAATTTGTTCTTTCAGACTAGAATCATAATCCACCGAGACCATGAATATAAACGACCTTCCTACGGAAATGCAATTCCATCTTTTTCTGTATTTACAGGATCATAAGTTTATCCTCAGGTTTGTTTGCATCAGATGGGAAGAAATATTATTACCCACATTAGAAAGTGAAAATCTTGCCTTCAGGAAGCTCCCAAATGGGCAACTTGTATTTATCATAAAAAATTACCTTCCTTTAAGCTTAAATGTTAAATCTTTAGAGATATCTGCACACGTTGGTCGTCACATCCTTGAAGAGGAGGAGCTAAGGGCCCTCCAGCGATTTCGATCAATTATCTCCCTGCATTTGGACAAGGTGAAATTGGTGTGTGTATCTGAGAAGATTCATTTCAATCTTCTAGATAGTTTCCATTACTTCAGGGAAATAAAATTGTCAAATGCCATAATATCCTCGGCATTTTTACTCAGTTTACATAGAGTGGAAAAGTTGAAAGTCTTAATTTTGGATAATGTTATCTTTGCAGGGTATAATCCTGCCATGAAGTTAATAACAGTAATATTTGCCCTTGGCCATTTGCAGAGAGTGGTTTTGTCGAATCTGGTCCTTCAAAGGAGGGTATTGTCCATTTTAAAAAATAATTTCATTGAGAAGGTTGCACGACCAAAAGGATCGGAAGTGTTGAGTATGTTTCGGGCCATTATCAACGTAAGGATAAAATCCAGTTTAATGTATATTATGATAATCTAAGAATGGATAATACTTATTCTGCGGAGGAGGGAGAAATTTAAAATCATCCAAACGAGAGAAATTTAGGATTACACTCTCGCTGTGTTCTTATCTTCATATCTATCTTTTCCTTTTCTTTATTACCAAACGTATGAATTATCCCTTTTAAAATATCAATTTTCTGTAAGACAGAAAGGCTATGACGTTACGACAAGCCGATAATACAGTACTGGCCAAATTATTAGGAATTTTTTAAAAATTTCATTTTTTGGTATAAAATGTTAAATTAAACCAATTTTAAACGTTGAAAAGTTATTTATTTCTACACAAGAATACATGGTCATTATTTAGCAATAGTTTAGTACTTAGTTTGACCCCCCTTAGCTGCCTTAAGGGCTGCGACACGCTTCGGCATGCCATGAATCTATTTTTTGCATAATTCCTTAATACGTGTAGAGTGAAACCAGACTTGAATAAGTCGCTCTATGAGTTGGTGTTTTGTTGTTATCGGCGTTTCATGGATTACGTCCTTTAAAATACACCATAAACTTTCGATTGGGTTCATGTCTGGAGAATTTCCAGCCCATGGGAGCAACCGAACACTATTTTCATGACACCATTTTTTAACCGACTATGCCGTGTGGCATGGAGCTGAGTCTTGTTGAAAAATCCAACGTCTATTACCATACCATTCCCTTATTTGAGGCAGTAGACGTCTTCTTAGTACTTCTATATACTTGACTTGGTTCATATTCCCCTCAACAATGCTCAAACGACTAGTTCCATGCACAGAAATTGCTCCCCAAACCATGATCTTTTGTGGAAATTTCACCGTTTTCATCAGACACTCAGGCAAAAATTCTTCTCCAGGCCTCCTTCTTACACTTTGAACACGATCGTCAAGCACGGCAATCGTTGACTCATCGGAGAACACCACCTGCAATCAAAGAAAGCCCTGTGAAAGAGTCAGTGCATAGCGTATGAAGTACAGCTAAAACGAAGTACAGTATGACTTGCTGCTTTACAGATATTTTTACTGCAGTTTTATCACGTACTGTAAATACACTTCTATGCATACTGTATTTACTGTATTAACATTCTATTTAATGTTAAATATTATTCTTACCTGTTCCCAATCCTCACTAGTCCAGTTAATGTGTTCCTTTGCCCATGCAAAACGTGCCTTCTTCATAGCCTCAGTGAGCCTGGGCTTCTTCCTTGGGCGGTAGGCTTTGAAGCCGGCAGTTAGAAGCCTCCTGTTGACTGTTCTACGACTAATATTGATGCCATCAGCCGCTAGACTACTGGAAATGTTTTTGCAAGTAGCTCTTCTATTTCTAAGAGACAAAATTGCAATCTGTCTATCAGTTCTTGGAGTCGTTACCCTTTTTCTGCCGCATCTTCCAACCCTTTTGGGGCCTACATTTTCTCCAAATACCATTTTTTTCTTAATACGAAGTACTGACTGTGGTGAAACATGGAGTTTGGCAGCGATTTCCTTTTGTTTAAATGTAGAAGAAGTTAATAAAACCTTTATTTGCCCAATTTTCCGTGGACTCAAGTCATTCTTTCGCCCCATTTTCAAATTCACTTAAAAACTGTAACAAATAATTGCCGAAATTGGGTAAATACACTATTTAAATTAAACGGTAGTTACAATGACACGTAAAAGAAAGAGAAACACACCCGCATCGCACGACAACCAAACGACAACTGACGAACAAACACGCTTCGTTCGACTAAAGAATTATGCAAAAAATTGATTCATGGCATGCCGAAGCGTGTCGCAGCCATTATGGCAGCTAAGGTGGGTCAAACTAAGTACTAAACTATTGCTAAATAATGACCATGTATTCTTGTGTAGAAATAAATAACTTTTCAACGTTTAAAATTGGTTTAATTTAACATTTTATACCAAAAAATGAAATTTTAAAAAAATTCCTAATAATTTGGCCAGTACTGTAGATGTTTCAAATTAAATTCTGTTTACAATATAAATTCTTCCCAATGACTAAACATTCAGGGTTTGTCTTTATGAAATAGGGAATTCCCGATAAGATGAACCTCATTAACGGAAACTATAATGAAATGTTCTTCTATCAAAAGATAATTAGTATAAGATTAGTCGGCGAAAAACAACACGCCAAACGTTTAGTATATGCTCACTTAAAACAATGAGTTGCGCAGAAGTAGTTGCGCGAGAGTAGTTAAAAGTGATAAAATTGTAGTTGCCCTAAAAAAGGGTATCAGCTCTCACAATTAGGAGTGAAATTAATACTGAAAAAGCCAGTATAAATTCGATTAAGAAATATATTCCATTAATGAATATCTTTAATTAATAGTTCGAAGGTGAAAATTAAAAATTTTCTAAGACCCTTTTGCGTTTAGGAAACGAAAATTGGCATCCGAATAACATAGCGTCTGGACTGTTGTTAATTTTATTTTAGACAGGGTTTCATTTTAAAGACCCTCAGAAAAGAACATTCCATTATGAATAACCGTTTTGATCTTATTATTTGAATTTCTTTTCTTCAGCTATTCTTCCTTACGAAATTTATATATGCCTATGAAATTGAGTGTCCTATGTTACAGTGTAGACAACAAACTGATATTACAAAACTTTTAATGCTCCCTCGAACGGTCTAAAACATCTCAATGCTTCGACGAAAAAATCAAAGACAGTTAATTGAAAGAGGTAATTGTACAATATCTTATTTTAACTATGTGCTCATGTTCTAGCTTTTGCTTTCCTATACGTGCAAACAGGACACCATTTTCGTTTATTATTTCCCCCGTTAAACGAGTCGACCTCATACTAACTCTTACCCAACCTTCAATTAGTTGAGTTAACCATAAATAGAAGTAAATTTTTCTCTTTTTGTCATCAAACCACGGTGGGACGAAAACATCCTTTACGGACCTCTCTTCCCTTATTATTCAGTATCGATCGTTGTTATTTATTATCCATAGATAAAATCACTGCAAGAGATGCAATGTAAATAGCTACTTAACAATCCTACGAGTAGCTCTTAGCCTATTGTAAATTTTAAAAGGATTTAAGAATCCTAATAAGACAGTGAACATCATACCGAACAATAAATTGTCCTCTTTACGTCTTTTT
Source organism: Bathynomus jamesi (assembly GCA_023014485.1). Taxonomy (NCBI): domain Eukaryota; kingdom Metazoa; phylum Arthropoda; class Malacostraca; order Isopoda; family Cirolanidae; genus Bathynomus; species Bathynomus jamesi. The sequence continues at coordinate 879,294 of JAJOZX010000672.1, forward strand.
ACCTCATTGTAATTGACCCTACCACCATGAATTTCATTTCCCTCTATCCTTCTTTTAAAATGGTTTTGAACTCTCTGAATTTTAAAATGTTACGATATTTAATCTCTCTTTAGGACAGTAAGCCCTATAAACTGTTTTCTCTGAACTAGAACGGAAATGTTTTAGTTAATCATATCTTTTACTAGACTAACTCAAAACAAATCTCGAAATCATAATTTCGCCGAAACAAAACGAGAACTTAAATTTCCTTTTCCCAAGTTATAAATCATGCGAAGTTATACTTTAAAACTTTAGGAACCTGCTTAGCTTCCATTTCCTCATACAAATCACAGCTAAAATTATTTCTATTATATTGTAACCTTATCTCTCACCCACCATTTGGCAGTGATATTGACCTTCTATTTGATCATGCAATGATGAGATACAAATTTTTTAAAGAACCTGCGGGTTCCGAAAATCTCTTCATAGAAACCCGGAAAAATAACAGACCAAATGTTCCCCTTACAAGTAATAAAGGATACCTACTAAAGTGTCCAAGAGCGTTTAAATTATCTTTCTTTAATTTCATTTCTCTAAATGTTTTCATGTATATATTCTGTTATGAGTGTTAGTCCATAAAGACCACCTCTGCACCTATTGTTAATTTCTAAAGTTTATTGCATATTTTATTCCCAATATGGTATCCGAGAAAATGTCTAAAGGGAGAATGCGAAACGTTAAATAGAAGCCTTTCCACCATAAACCTATTTTAGTTACTCCTCTTAGAAACTAAGTTTACTGATTTCCCTTTCTTATTTGATTATTCACACTACCCCGAATTAAAACAATTCCTTCTTTCTTTTCCCAATACCTAGTTTCTTTTATATAATTTCAATAATATTTTATCAATAAAGAAATGGCATATGAAAAAATCTACGATATCGCACGAACAACAATGCAATTTTGCAGATTTTTTCCGGGCTAAATGCCCATCAATAATTTTAAATTTCCCCATCTAAGTAACGTTTCGGGATTCGAACACCGTGCTATTTATATAATTTCCTCTACTAAGTTCGGATATCTGAAATATACATCTTTAAATTTTGACGTTGACGTACAAGTGGCATGTTCATCGCTCCTTAACGTCGGACCGAGAACAAATTTTGTGTAGACAAGCTCGCATTACTCCACCAGTGTTTTGGTAATATTACTGTTTAAATGTATTTGCCGTTTTTTTTTAGATTTTAGAGTGAGTAAGGTTAATTTTTAGGTTGTCCGATATACTTAGTGATTAATTTTAAGGCTGTTCTCGTCTCATCTAATGAGATTTGCTTTGCGAAAATATATTTAAAGTAAATTAGATAACGACCTAGGTCATAATCCCACTCGATTTATTTGCAGATTTAACCTATTTCGAGCCATTGTATTCATTGATTTTGATTTGCATTTATTCCAATTTAGTATGAAAATTTAGTCTTAAAATAAAGTGCATTTAGAATAATTAACAATTCTCATTATATTCACAATCAATTCATTTGTAAGCTTAACAAATTTTTATTTATTGCATGTACGGCACTTTTCTTTCTAAAACATTTACCTTTAAACTGAATTATTTTGCAGTTCACCTTAATGACATAGATAAATACTTATTACTTGTAAAATGATTTCCATTATTATCATCTACTGCTGTGATTCTTAACGAAGATGTGACGTCATATGACATCCGATGTAAGCTGAGATCATTTCAACTCAATCTCCTATAATGAAAATTAACCAATAACTCAACGAGTGAATTCGCTTTGAAACAGGATTGTTTCCTTAAGGAAAACCTTCAAACTACCTTGTCTCCTAAATCATTAAATAAACTTCCGGGAGCAATAACAACAAAGATAGGTGCACTATTCACGCCCTAACAAACGATTTCGATCTGTGGAGCTTCACTCCTACAAATAAACTTCTTTGAAACTTTGGAGTAACCTCAGTACTTCTGTTAAGGGTTCGCGTTTTTTCTCACGACTTTCCATAATACCCATATTCCGATGAAAAGCGCCGCACTAAGTTTTTTTTTCTTTTTTTTTTAAAAGAGGGACGAATTGTTGTACGCGGGACAAATCTGTGGCTATAAATTGGCCATTGTACACGAGCACGTCCACCTTCATGACAAGAGCAGGCATTTGTTTTATCTCCAGACTGTCACTCAAATTCGCTCAAATCTCTCCTAAGTCCTCAAACTAGCACCCGTAAAATTAAAATGCAATACTCCTCCTAATGAAGAACGCCCTGATGCGCTCTTGTGACATCTTTCGCTGGCTGTTGGCCCATGTACTTTCCCAGCTAACATCTCACATCCGTCCAGAGCTTCGATATCGGAACCTCGAATCGTGAGAATTACCAAATCCTCTTGGTCTCATGGTGACGCGCACCTTTGACGTATGTGGGAGTGGATTGCTTCGTATATAAGAAGGGGTCCAGCCATTGAGAGGCAGATTGTAGATTTTAACTTCGAGAGTAGTCTAGGTCTCCGCGAGTAACGAGGCACGAGTTGCTCCGTATGAATAGCTAAGCTTTTGTGACTACGGATTAGTCCTTGCTTTGACGGACCTAGAAAGGGCACGAGGGAAGTTGCTTCGAGAAGTGGGCCGTCGGGTTTTTGATTAAAGTAACGTAACGGGATACCCAGGGTGAAGGGTAAATTTCACATCAATTAGGGATTAAGGCTTATATCGGAATATAGGAATTCAGGATCTGACTGGAGGAAGCGCCAACAAACTTAAATTCATTTATTTCCTGGTGACCTTAATTGTCACCCTTAGACTAAGATTAACTAAATTTCAACCCGGTGAATTTAAATGACCTTGTGAAATAAAGACTTAAACAAAGCATTGTAAACTATCGCCTGTAATCCGCTTACCTCAGTTTAATTAAAGTGCCTGAAAATAAAGTAGACTCTAATTCAATCCCATCATAATAAACGTAACTCCGACGAGTGTGAAAGCGTGCTAAGAAGCTCCGGAATCCGAAAGTGACCAATTGATCAGCGCGCTCTGTAGGTCGAATCCGGACCGTAGGGAGAGTACCTCTTTTATACTTGGGGGTTAAAACTCACCGGGTAACCCCCGGGTATAATATATATATATATATATATATATATGTACAGTACACGTACATATATATATAAATACATAGATAGATAGATAGCGAGAAAGAGGGAGAGAGCTTTGTGTTTCGTGTAAATAAAGTTAGTAAATGGATGACAGGGGCCCTAAATGTCTTTAGTTCCAGTTTAAGCCCATTATTTCTTGTCGCATTGTGTTCCGCACTGCTGCTGACAGATTCGAACTCTGTAGAGATACTGATGGTGCTCATGTAGAATCATATGCTTAAATATTCATTAAATGTATGCCTTCTATTATATTGTTATTGAATTTTACGCTTTTTGCTAAATTTTCACTGAAGTAGATAGGGACTTTATAAACACCCTTTACTTAAAACTTAATTATTAGTCTGAAAACAATTACTGCGACAGTTATGTGCCACTAATATAGGCTGAGTTGCCAGCTGTTTTTCATTGTGAGGGAAATCAGATTTTTAAAAAGGCTAATTAATTTGGGCGGGTCAGAACCAGGCCCTTTTCAAAGCCATAATGACATTCATTTTAGCGATGTAATCACACGTATCCAGGATAACTATTTTATTTCCCTTATCAGACTTCATAAGCATAAGGTTTGACTTATTTTTTCAGTTTGGAAAGGGCATCCAACAAAATCTTGGGAAACCTTGAGCCCTTACCCAAAGAGTGAAACATTTCATTTAAAAGAAATCCCTTCAGAGTATATAAATTAAGATTAGAAGCTTTACAGGAGAATAACTTGAACCTTATGCTTATGAAGTCTGATAAGGGAGATAAAATAGTTATCCTGAATACGTGTGATTAACATCATTAAAATGAATGTCATGTTGGCCGATGAGTCCGTTTATTCCAAAGTCAGCAATGATCCACTAAAAACTTCCCAGGCTTCTTTTGATAAGGAGTTGGGAGGAATCCTTAAGGATTCTTTCGAACTTTTTCAAAGATTTAAATCTTATTTGCCCCATCTTCCTTATATATATGGGATTCCAAAGGTGTATAAACCTTCAGTACCTTTGCGCCCCATTATTTCTAATGTGGGAAGTTCTACTGAACAGCTATCTAAATGGTTTTCGAGCCTCTTTCGCCATTAGTAGGCCAAATCTCGGGAGCACATGTTAAAATTCTGCAGAGCTGGACTATGGGAGTGTTGTATACGGATCTGCCTCCAGCACTTCCCTCTGAATCTTGGACCCGGTGCTTAACAGGGTCCTCTGCCTCTCCACCGTGCCTTCGGATCCTCCGCAGCTTCCGGCCTCCAAGCAGAATATAACTACCTCCCTCTCATCCACCGACGGGGTCTGCTCCTCACGGAAGCGGTCCGCTCTTTCCTGGATCTTTCCAACATGTCCCCTCCCTCAGTCACCCCCCCCATCTCGTATCATATCAATCCCCCCTGGATCCTCACCCCGATCAAGTTTTGCAGGGACTTATGTGCCCTGCCGAAAGCTACCAGGAACACGTGACCCGACACCTAAACACTGTTCCCATCTATACGGATGGTTCCCGATCAGAGGTTGATGCGGCTGCCTCAGCGGTGATGGTGACCCAACCGCTCTCTAGAGCCGTTTCCCTTCCCCGTGAAGCCTGTCTTTTCGGCTGAACTCTTCGCTATTCTGGAAGCGCTCGACATTATAAGCACCCACTCCGCCACCTCCTATGTCATCTACTCAGATTCCCAAAGTGCACTACTTTCCCTTGAAAAATGTAACCCCCCCTCACCCACTTGTCCGCACCATCCAACGAACCTTCCACTCCTTAACGGCATCCCAACACAAGACGGTCACGTTCTGCTGGGTCCCGGTCACGGATTTTTTCCCGACTCTCCTCTCCCACTTCCATTCCATCTGGCAGCGGGAATGGGACCAGGGTGTACACAACAAATTCCAGCGGATAAAACATCAACTTGGCTACTGGGCTATTTTTGTTGGCCTGAGCAGCTAGGTTAGGTTACCGCTTGGAGATCACATCATATACAGGCGTAAGACAAAATAATGGAAACACTCATTTTCGGTGCTGTATTTTCTGGTATAATTAATGGCGTTATATAATTTACTAAAATCATATGTAAATGCCTATAGTATCGAGAACACCTTTTATTTTAATATGCTGATATTGGTATTTCCTGTTCTTGTAGAATAAATAAAAATATGGCGGTTGGAAAAGATGGCACTGGCTGTGAAAGAGGTATGATAGTAGGAGCCAGTTTGTTTGGCATCTCAGTAATAAAAGTCGCATAATTACCACCTGTCGTCATAGTCGTCATAGAATAGTCGTCAAGTTTATGAATACATGGAAGAAAATGAAAAAAACACACATCAAATAAGGAATATAGTGGGCGTAAAGCGACCCTGACAGAATGTGAGAGAAGAACCTTATTACGAACTGTAAAGCATGAACCAAAGACTATCGCTTCAGACTTCGTTCATAACTGAACAAGAGTGTGCAAAGAGCAGTATCAGTCAAAATGATGTTATAAGAATTGTATTAAAGCCCCTCATAACACCAACCAGCGCAAAAACTCGAATGAAGTTGGAGTTGGAGAGAATAATGGGAACGTTATTATACTCATGTGATGTAGTTTTTCCCCATTTCTTTCCATGTATTCACAACGTTTGGAACTGTTCCTCAAGATACAGGGGCAATTACGCCACTTTTAATACTGAGACACCAACCACATAGGTTCCTATTGTTATGCCTCTTTCACAGTCAGTGCCATCTTTTCCAACCGCCATATTTTTATTTATTCTACAAGAACAGGAAATACCAATATCAGCATATTAAAATAGATGTTCTCCATATTATACGCATTTACATATGAATTTAGTAAATTATATGACGCCATTAATTATACCAGAAAATACGGCACCGAAAATGCGAGTGTTTCCATTATTTTGTCCAACCCCTGCTGCAATGTTGCATACAATGTTGCATGCAATTGCACTCTAGCTTTTTGCGGTCATACTACTTATGTCACTATCTTTCAACCAATTCGCAATACAGAGGCCTCCAACGACCTCAGATGACCTCGGAGGCCGACGCCACATACCCTATTTTCTTTCCCGGCCTCAGTTACCCCTATCCCCCAAGTCTCATCCAAATCTGGCCTGTGGTTTGTCCTGCCATAAGAAACAAAGAAAGAAAGTTCGCAGGCAGTTTGATCGTCACAGTTATTAGTATAGATAAGGTTCGATTATGATTACTGCAAGTCTATATGAACAACTACCACAAACAACTTTTTATGTACTAGTGAATTTGAACCAAAAATAGACATTACACAACCAACCTCTACACTCTCTCATTTCCCTTCCCCACCCACCAGTCTTCTTTCTGTTACGCTTGCTCATCATTATCATGTACTCATCATCCTCTTTAGATGTTTTTCGCTTCCATCCTCAACCTGTTTTGTTCTTCACATCCCCAGTTTGTGAGTGGTGAGAAAGTGTTTTGGAAACAGTCGACAATGATACTCCAGCTTTAGCAGCTATTTGTCTTTGAGTGTTGCCTTCTTTATGGAGAACAATAATTTTCAACCTATTCTTGTATGAAATTTCTTTATTTGGAGCCATTATACTAGTCTTATCTGTAAAAAAATTAGAAGATGAGACATTTTTTGTATTAAAGTTTAACAAAAATAAGATGATATTTTTAAAGAAACTTGCGATTACATGAGGGTATAAACAACATGTGTGAGTCATTAAATGTATAAAACATGTTATTACATCAAACTGAATAGTATATTTACCAGTAAAGAACCTGGCTCTCAAGGTTAGCAAAATCAATAAAAACTAGTGGTGTGCCGATTCATCGGCATTGGCAGAATCGCCATTTTTTTGGCATTGGCATCGGCCAAATTTAGTTGATTCTCTTACTGATTATTTGAAATTTTAAAAGTTTCACTACAAAACAAAATCTATATTTACAGAAAATTGAATACCGAAAAACACTATGATAATTTATACTCGTTCAAAGTGTAATTATATAAAAATATTTTACAATCACAAAAATGACAAAGCATAATAAGTTAAGTTGTCCTTAAATTTACATTTTCTCGACTAGCTACTCTCTAAATATTATAAACTATTGTAATGTAATTGTAATTGGTTGTGTAATGTCTATTTTTGATTCAAATTCACTAGTATATATAAAGTTCTATTGTGGTAGCTGTTCATACAGACTTGCAGTAATCATAATGGAACCTTATTACTGTATAAGACTAGTAAACTACATGAAGTTCATCGCTGTATACGATCATATTAATTGTTTATCTTTATGAACACAGATATTACAATATAATTACCTGTATGTCAATGAATGCACATTCAATTGTCCTTTAGATATACAGTATATGTCTGTGTTATATGTTGTTGGATTTGGCTGTCCCCCTTCCACTATCACTGTGACATTTCCACATGTACGGAGTCGCCTATGAGGCGAGGAACATTACATATGCGGGCAAATGTACATTTAAAGTTGAAAGTAGGGTGATGGTTCTTAGATTGTATCAGTTCGGTTCAATTTTGGTTAGCTAATTGAGGAATAAGTTTGAATGTGGGTGAGTTTGTGTTAGAAAATTATAGTCAATGTATTATTTTAATTTTTGCTGCAGTCATAGTTGACCTTTTATACTATTTATAAAATAGAAAATTTGTGACCGAGTTACCATTCCTGAAAAATTAAAAATAACAAACAAACTAGCTATTGTATAGTTCAGCTAATGTAGGCTACTTTATACATTGTAAAGAATAGGATACTAAAGGTTACATACCCAGAGAGTAGAATATAAAAATTCAGGAGACTTGTGGTTTAACTTTGCGTAAATATCTCTACAGTTTTGGGTAACGTTTTTTTGCAATGACTTACCAACTGCTTCGTTGAAATGAAACCAAGAAGTACTCCAGTGTGAAACTCCTGCCAACACAACAATGTTTGCTGACTATAAGCCTACTTTGTTAGAATGTGGTACACATTCCACAAAGGGTATTTGATTGTTTTGCCAGTAATATAATTGTATTTGTGCTAACGTTAATAGCTTTTGGACAGATATTTTAATAAATTGTGGAGATAAAGTGAATGTGGGTCTGGAGAGAGTCTGTATACCTCTCCGTGGGTGGTTGCAATGCTTGAACTCAGAGACGAAACACTAAAATCAAAATCTTTAAGCTGCAGAGAAGTTTAATTGTAGTGACAATTTAATGAATGTTGATAAGTGGAAGTACCAGGTTGGTTCAGTTTTGGTCAGCTAATTGTGGAAAATGTTCTGATGTAGGTACCATAGAGAACTATTTGGAATCACACACACACACACAAATCCTTGGATGTTAAGGAGAGAAATATCTAAAATGATTAAAAACAAGAAAAATAGCATTCAGAGGATTTACAAACAGTAGCATCCAAGAAATGCAAAAAACTTCTTTTCTACGTGAAAGTCAAAATATGATAATAAAAACCCACTTTAATAGACAGAGTTTATTTCCACAACAATTTCGATGCCCACTGGCATCCTCTTCGGGTGGATACAGAAAAACTAATGAACCAAAAACAAGACGGAAAACAGTACAGGGACCATTAAGAAATTCGTACCTAGGTTAGATCCCGTTCTCCCGACAGCGGAAGGGCATTTTTATTAAAGGGACACGCTTATATGTACATTGTACATTCACACAAATTTAAAACTATCTCCTAGTTCTATACATACAGATTCTATTATTTATTTTTACATAATTATTACATTTATTATTACATTTAATATTGCATTATTATTTATTACAGAAATTATAAATTTATTATTACATTCATTATTACATTGTTTATTATACAGAAATTATAAACCGAAAAACGAATGAAAAAGGCGAGAAGGAAACAATCCAGAGACCATTAAGAAATTCACACCTAGGTTAGATCCCGTTCCCCGACACCAGAAAGGCATTTTATTAAAGGGTCCCACTTATAAGTACATTCGCACAAATTAAAACTATCTTCTGGTTCTATACATACAGATTCTATTATTTTGACATAATTACTGCATTTATTATTGCATTTACGTTTTTTAACATTTATTATTATTACCTTTACACTTATTATTACATTTATTTTATTACCTTTATTATTACATTTATTGCATTTACATTTATTTCCACATTTATTACTTCCATTATTACATTTACATTTACGTTTATTATTCCGTTTACAGTTTACCAAAAAAAAACGAATGAACCAAAAGCTAGTAAGAAAACAATCCAGAGACCTTTAAGAAATCTACATTTAGGTTAGAACCCGTTCACCCGACACTGTAAGGAATTTTTTTTACCAAAAATCTCATTAGAGGGTCCAGCTTATAAGTACCTTCGCACAAATTAAAATTATCCACTTGTTCTATCCATACAGATAATATTATTTTTCGTTTGACATAATTATTGCGTTTATAAAGTAACTTACTTGATTCCCAATCTAAGCATGATTATTTTGGCTGGCGTGATAAAAAATTGCATTATTAGTATTACAACTTCTGAAGGCATATTAGTGTTCTTTAAAACGGGTTTCAATATTTCTTCCAGTTTCTCCTACGTATACTAAATCACAACTTTTACAGGGAATGCTGTAGACACAGGCTTGTTCCTGTTTTGCAACGTTATTCCTAACCAATTTACTTTTTACGGCGGACGAATATTTGAACGCCAAAGCAAACTTAAAATCTTTAGTCAACGGTTTTACTCTTTCTAAGCCGGCAATGTAAGGCAAACTCACATATTGTTTTTGATTAATTGAAGGTTCCCGAGGGGTACAAAAAAATTTTCTGGCTTCAAAATACACTTTTCCGATAAACCACTCAGGATATTTTCAATCCTTAAAAATTTTCCAAATCTTCGAATTTTCCGAGTCCAGCAAATGTGGGCTACAAATCCTGAGTGCTCTTAGAAACATGGAAGAAATAATTGAGCTTTTAACCCCTTCATCATTATATGAAAAATAATGGATGTACGAATTACAATGAGTAGGTTTTCTATAGACCGTGAAATAGGGTGGCCCAAAAATTAACTAAAAACATAAAAGTTTGAATTGTTATTCTCCACAAGGCTATTCCTGTTCCATATCACAAAAGAAGCCTTCCTGCAAAAAATCAGGAAGATCGGCCAATATTTAGAGGTCGCGACCTCAAGGTAAAAATATCTAAATTCCGTGATTTCAGTAATTTTGGGTCACAATTATGTTCTACAATAAATATTTGCAAGCAACGCCACTGTAGACTGTAAACCTATATCCAAAGAATCATTATATGATAGCAATGCGCTCTTCCAACTAGCTCAGTTGGTCGCCAAGTTTCGGCAGGTGTAGGCGTGTTTTTGTTGTGTTCCTGCCATCTGGGTTACGCCGCGCAGTGAATCACACCAATAAGGCAAGTTAAACTTTTCACCAGTGAGTGGCGGACACTATGCTTAGTTTTTCTGTCATTCATTTACTGCACTGACCTTGATAAGCATTTTGGAACAATGAATTGTTTATTAAAATTGATAAAAATTAAAAAAATAAAAATTTATAAAAGTTTATTAAAAGTGTTAAAATTATTTGCTTTATATTCTACATAAAACATATGTATAGGCTCTTTAACTCTAATTTCCATTTTATCTTCCATTCCATAGGCCAAGACCATGACAACGACAAGGAGCAGTCCGAAAGTTCGGCTCCTGGGTAAGCCGGACCCGGACATCTTGGGATCTGGCCTGCCAACAAACGGGGCTATTCTCAGGAACTTCATGTTTCACCACCAGAAGGGATCCACAATCGGTGACAGTGCTAAGGCCACCATAGACAGAGCGCTGACAATCTAGAACAAAGCACGAATTCCGACCCAGCGGGTGGACTCCGACGTGCGCAAGCTTCGGAAGCTCTATGAAAAATATTGTGGGTTGAAGAAAAACCGACTGAAACCGAAAGACAGGTGCCGAATCAAGGAAAGAAAATTCGAGGAGAATCTCACCAAACTATTTGACATCTCACGAAAAGACGCCCTCAGTATTATGACGGACGAAGAAGACAAACAATTCCTGCGGATGCAACAGCAGGATCCCTCGAGCGCGAGTATGTCCGGGATCGACAAGACCTTGACGAATAAGGAGACTCGCAAGCGCCTCAGGAGTGATGAGGCTAGTGCTCGAAAGGAAAAAAGCATGCTGAGCGCCCAACAGGCGAATACGGCTGTTCCGTCTAGTTCCGCCATTGCTGACATCTGTAGCTCCTCCACATCGACGGAGTCCGAAGATGATTTCCAAGCTCCGTCAACATCCAGTCAAGATCAGCCAAGGCATAAGAAATCGAAGCAGACCATTGTGACCAAGGAAGTAGCCGCCGCGCTCGACCGAGTGAAACTCCCTGACCGCGCTGCCATGTTCGTCGTAGGAGCCGTCACGCAAGCGCTCGGTCATGGCCTGGAGTCTGTGACGCTATCCCGGAACACCACTCAGCGAGCACGGGTCACCACTCGTGAGGCGGTAGCAACTGCTCAACAGGCTGTTTTCTCGCCGGAGAACCCACTGCTTCTTCACTGGGACGCTAAACTGCTTCCAGATATCGCCGGCAATAAAAAGCTTGTGGATCGCGTCGCCATCTTGGTGACTGGTGGTGAAACAGAGCAACTTCTTGCCATCCCTAAGATCGGCCGCGGCACGGGAGAGGAGCAGTGCAATGCATGTGTCCAAACGCTGGAGGAATGGAACCTCAAACCCATGATCCAGGGACTAGTCTTCGACACGACGGCAACCAATACTGGGCTGAATATGGGCGCGTTCACCCTAATTGAGAAGTCTCTAGACAAGGAGCTCATCTGGATCGCGTGCCGTCATCACGTGTTCGAGGTAATGTTGTCGGCCGTATTTTATGTCGCCCTGACACCAACCGGTGGGACTGAAGTGGGAATCTTCAAACGCTTCCAGAAGACCTGGCCTGATATTAATATACCCGTAGTTGATTTCCGTTCTGCTGGAGACGAGCTCTTCGTTGGCATGCCGGATGGCTACGAGAGATGTCATTTTACTCGGAGGCAGTCAAGAGCCAGCTCCCACGGGATGACTATGGAGAGTTGCTTCAGCTCTGTCATATATTCCTAGGGGGATCCTCCGATGGAGAACCTTCCTTTCGTGCGCCAGGCGCTATGCACAACGCGCGGTGGATGGCTAAGACAATATACTCGCTGAAGCTCTTCCTTTTCAGGAGCCAGATTAAGTTGATGGCCCACGAGACAGCTGGCGTCACAAAGATTTGCCTCTTCGTTTCTCTTATTTACGCTCGCTACTGGCACGAGGCCCCTCTCCTAGAGAGGACCCCCTCAACGACTTAAACCTAATTGCTCTCCTCCATGAATATCCTGACCGTGCCATCAGGGAGGCGGCTATTAAGGCCTTCTATCGCCATTTGTGGTACTTCTCTGAGCACCTCGCGCCTCTCGCCCTCTTCGACGATCGCGTCGACAAGATCACCAAAGCAGCTATGGTTGACAACTTCTTACGTCCCTCAAACCAAAAACTCTTGAGACGTCTGGACGGGACTGTGTTCGATCATCGTTCTTCATTGGCGTCGTACATCACGAGCCGGTCTTTGAAGATATTCGCTATACTCTCCATGAAAGGACAAGATGAAGCCAAGACATTCTTGTCAAAACCTCCCTCCCTCTGGCTGACAGACCCCATTTACCAGTTACTTAAGGCTAAATGCAGGCTCCTCAAGGTCGTCAACGACTGTGCCGAACGAGGAGTCGCTCTTATTCAGTCCTACAATACCGCGCTGACGAAAGACGAGACCCAGAAACAATACCTACTGCGACTCGTCGCCAGCCATCGAAAAAGATTGCCAGTTCCGACGAATTTGGCTTTGACGAAAAAGTAACGGGTGTGACGTTGTTTGATATACAAGGATTTAGTGCAGTCGTATTAACTGCTATGACATGTGTGTTCTAGTATATTTTTGCATAACATGTGCTTTGTGCTGTTGACTTTAAATTTTGAAATAAACATTGATATTGTATTTTTGTTTCAAATTCTAAAAATATAGGAACTTGTCGCGACCTCTAAATATTGTATGATCTCTCTAATTTTTGGCATAAGTTCTTACATTTTGATATGGAACACGGATGGCCTTGTGGAGAAAAATATTTTCAACTTTCATTTTTTTGGGCCACCCTACCGTGAAATTGGGCTTTCCGCTTTCGTTAATCACCAAAACATCTAGAAAAGGTAATTGTTTGTCGTTCTCCCATTCATATTTAAATTTAATAGAGGGAACAAGATTATTTAATGACTGAAAGAAAGTGTCAAAGTTGTTCCAGTGGTCAGGCCAAAATCAGAAAATATCACCTACATAACGAAACCAAATTAGATTCCTGGGACATATTGTTTGCAACAATTCCGACTCATAATATTCCATGTATAATGTACTCAGTATTGGGGGTAAAGGGGGCCCCATTCCCATACCAAAACGTTGCAAATAAAATTCTTCACCGAAGGAGAAGGCATTATTGGTGACAGAGTTTTATCAGTTCTAAAAATACAGATGTGGGCATACCTAGTTCTACGTTACATGTTGGCAATTTCAACTCAATGGACTCGATTCCCAAAAGATTCCGGTTAGCTTTAGACAAGCTCAGGAAGAACGAAGCAATATTTGTTACTGAAGCGGACAAAAGTAACACTGTAGTTATTTTGGACAAGTGTGATTATAAAAAAAAAATGTAAGCGTTACATAGTGATGAATTCACCTACACCAAAGTGAGATCGTCCCCCCTAAAGCGTCCTTCTGCTGAAGTCAACAAAACTATCAGGACCTTATTAAAAGATGTCCCGGCGATTGACCCTAAAAGATTTCTACAGATTAACCCCAAACTCCCCCACATTTACGGTTTACCCAAAACCCATAAGATAAGTATACCACTCCGTCCCATTATTTCACACAGGGGTTCCTTTAGTTACAGGTTATCTAAGTTTCTTGCAGATAAATTGTCCCCATTAGTTGGTAAATTTTCAGGCTTGCACATTACTAATTCCTGTGACTTTATTAACAAAGTTATGTCCTTAGATTTAAAGTGGGGAAGAATGATCAGTTTTGACGTTGAGTCCTTGTTTACGAAAGTTCCCATTGATGATGTACTTAGTTTTTTAGATAAAAAATTGCCAACATGTTACGTAGAACTAGGCATGCCCACATCTGTATTTTTAGTACTGATAAAACTCTGTGTCACCAATAATGCCTTCTCCTTCGGTGAAGAATTTTATTTGCAACGTTTTGGTATGGGAATGGGGTCCCCTTTATCCCCAATACTGAGTACATTATACATGGAATATTATGAGTCGGAATTGTTGCAAACAATATGTCCCAGGAATCTAATTTGGTTTCGTTATGGAGATGATATTTTCTCATTTTGGACTGACCACTGGAACAACTTTGGCACTTTCTTTCAGTCATTAAATAATCTTGTTCCCTCTATTAAATTTAAATATGAATGGGAGAACGACAAACAATTAACTTTTCTAGATGTTTTGGTGATTAACGAAAGCGGAAAGCCCAATTTCACGATCTATAGAAAACCTACTCATTGTAATTCGTACATTCATTATTTTTCATATGATGATGAAGGGGTTAAAAGCTCAATTATTTTTTCCATGTTTCTAAGAGCACTCAGGATTTGTAGCCCACATTTGCTGGACCCGGAAAATTCAAAGATATGGAACATTTTTAAGGATTTAAAATATCCCGAGTGGTTTATCAGAAAGGTGTATTTTAAAGCCAGAAAATCTTTTTGTGCCCCTCGGGAACCTTTAATTAACCAAAAACAATATGTGAGTTTGCCTTACATTGCCGGCTTAGAAAGAGTAAAACCGTTGACTAAAGATTTTAAGTTTGCTTTGACGTTCAAATATTCGTCCGCCGTAAAAATTAAATTGGTTAGGATTAACGGTGCAAAACAGGAACAAGCCTGTGTCTACAGCATTCCCTGTAAAAGTTGTGATTTAATATACGTAGGAGAAACTGGAAGAAATATTGAAACCCGTATTAAAGAACACAAATATGCCTTCAGAAGTTGTAATGCTAATAATGTAATTTTTTATCACGCCAGCCAAAATAATCATGCTATAGATTGGGAATCAAGTAAGTTACTTTATAAACGCAATAATTATGTCAAACGAAAAATAATATGATCTGTATGGATAGAACAAGTGGATAATTTTAATTTGTGCGAAGGTACTTATAAGCTGGACCCTCTAATGAGATTCTTGGTCAAAAAATCCCTTAGAGTGTCGGGTGAACGGGTTCTAACCTAAATGTGAATTTCTTAAAGGTATCTGGATTGTTTCCTTATTCGCTTTTGGTTCATTCGTTTTTTCGGTAAAATGTAAATGGAATAATAAACGTAAATGTAAATGTAATAATGGAAGTAATAAATGTGGAAATAAATGTAAATGCAATAAATGTAATAATAAAGGTAATAAAATAGATGTAGGCTAATAATAAGTGTAATGGTAATAACAATAATAAATGTTAAAAATGTAAATGCAATAACAAATGCATTAATTATGTCAAAATAATAGAATCTGTATGTATAGAGCAAGAAGATAGTTTTAATTTGTGCGAATGTACTTATAAGTGGGACCCTTTAATAAAATGCCCTTCTGGTGTCGGGGAACGGGATCTAACCTAGGTGCGAATTTCTTAATGGTCTCTGGATTGTTTCCTGCTCGCCTTTTTCATTCGTTTTTCGGGTTATAATTTCTGTATAATAAACAACAATGTAATAATCAATGTAATAATAAATTTGTAATTTCTGTAATAAATAATAATGCAATATTAAATGTAATAAATGTAATAATAAATGTAATAATTATGTAAAAAAAAAAAATAATAATAGAATCTGTATGTATAGAACAAGAAGATAGTTTTAAATTTGTGCGAATGTACTATAAGCGGGTCCCTTTAATAAAACTGCCTTCCGATGTCGGGAGAACAGGATCTAACCTAGGTGCGAATTTCTTAATGGTCCCTGGACTGTTTTCCCTCTTGTTTTTTGGTTCATTCGTTTTTCTGTATCCACCCGAAGAGGATGCCAGTGGGCATCGAAACTGTTGTGGAAATAAACTCTGTTTATTAGAGTGCGTTTTTATTAGCATCCAAAAAGTTTTAGAAAATTACAACCAATCAGGAAACAAGTTAAATATGATAGTTTGATTAGGAAGAGTAGAAGGAATAGTAAATTAAAACTAGCAAGAAATAGTGACAAGAATTCTAATAATTTTTAAATTTTTATAAATACAGTAATAAAAAGTGTGATAGGCATGACCCAGCAGAATATGATGACATCATAGACAAGCCTGCATTTCAAACCGAAGTACGAGATGTTTTATTTCTATTACATGATCTTATACAATTTTGCCATGCTGATTTCAAATTTCACAAATATTTTTATGTATGACGTCAGGGGTTTTCACAAAATATAAGTCAGATATATTCATAGTATGTATTAAACAAAATTATAATTAAATTATAACAAAATTATAAGAAATACAGAGACAATACATTTCAAAGTAAATTCATCTTTGATACTTAATTGATACATAATAGATCAATAATGATTGATCAGTCGAAGAAAATCGTTGTATTTTTTTGCTCGCTTCTTGTGCTGCATTTCTTCCGAGCCTTTTCGTTTCAGAGATCAGCAATAGTCTGCCATCATGTTTTCATCCCACCTTCCTTGTTATCTATTTTTCATAGTCTTGATATCTTGGTGGAGCCTTTCTCCTTGTTCCTCACTCACACTACCCAAGTTTTCAGAAAAATAGTCCAAATGCGAGACTATTTTGAATGATATAACTGTTTACGAGGGTAAGATTGCGCATTATATAGATAAGCTAAAAGTTAGCAAGGCTCCAGGCCCTGACGCGCTTTATCCTAGACATTTGAAAGATTTGAAAGACGTTATAGTAGGCCCCTTAACAAAAATTTTTAATAAGTCACTGGAAGCGGGGATTATTCCTAAAGACTTCAAATTAACTAACCTTACGCCCATTTTTAAAAAAGGCGACCGCACAGTAGCTAGCAATTATAGGCCTATTAGCTTAACGTCACTTGTCGGTAAACTTTTGGAATCAGTAGTTAGGGATCGTATCGTCGATCACTTAGAAAGTCGCGATTTGATTAATAGTAGTCAGCATGGGTTTCGACGCCATAGATCTTGTTTAACTAATATGTTACAGTTTTATAACGAAATAGTGCGCGAATACGATAGGCATAGAGCGGCTGACGTTATTTATTTAGACTTTAAAAAAGCGTTGGATACAGTTCCGCATAGAAGATTAATTGCGAAGGTTAAAGCGCACGGTATACGCGGTGAGGTAGTTAACTGGTTAGAGGAATGGCTTCGTGCTAGAAAACAGAGTGTCGTTGTTAATGGTAGTGAATCGGGGTGGTTGGATGTAGGTAGCGGTGTCCCAAAGGGTTCAGTGTTACAACCATTGCTATTCGTAATCTACATTAACGACATAGATGTAGGCTTGACCAGTAACGTGTCAAAATTCACAGACGATACTAAAATAGGCGGTAAAGTTCTTAACGTGGACGATAGAAATAGGCTCCAAGACGATGTAAATAGGATTATGGAGTGGACGGATAAGAGGCAGATGCAATTTAACGTAGACAAATGTAAGATTTTGCATATAGGTTCTCGTAACAATAAATACACGTATACGATGGACAATAGACAGTTAGCGAGCGTTGACAAAAAAGTAGATTTAGGCGTACGCGTATCTAAGGATTTAAAAGTTAGGAACCAGTGCCTGGAGTCTTGGGCAAAAGCTAATAGGATGTTAGGCTTCATAACGCGTAATTTCGAATTTAAATCGAAGAATATTATATTTCCCCTTTACAAGTCCTTAGTTAGGCCTCATTTAGAATATGCCCTTCAGTTTTGGTGCCCGTATTTGCGAGAGGATATTGATAGGTTGGAAAGGGTTCAGCGTCGCGGCACGAAACTAATTCCGTCATTGCGCAGCAAGTCATACGATGATAGGATTAAAGAGATAGACTTGCATTCACTCGAAACTAGGAGATTAAGGGGGGAGGTTATTGCAGTTTTCAGAGTCGTTAATAAAATCGATAACGTAAATTTTGACAAACTGTTCACTTTCGATAATAGCAATACTCGTAATAACGGATTTAAGTTGCGTGGCAGACGTTTCATTACTAACATTGCTAAAAAAAATTTTACGTTTAAAGTAATTGATAAATGGAATAATCTTCCCGCATCGGTCGTGAACTCTACCATTGTTTATATGTTTAAGAACCGTTTAGATAGGCATTTTAAAAATATTAACGTTGTTTAAAATAATAAAACAATTAGCAACAGGAGCTCTGGGGAGGGGGATAAGTCTGTTGACGATTAATGCCAGTTTGTGACATGCCAGCGTGTGATGCCAGCAATAAAATTAAAAAAAAAAGACTAACACGAACGTAGATGTAGCTCGTAGCGTAAACTAACAAAATTTTTGTTATACTGTTCTACTTTTTTCTTATCCTCTCTCTACTTGCATGTCTGTAGTTGCATGGTATGACAGTGTTTGAGTTAAGACTGTGTTTGCATGGTTTGTAAGTGTTCTTATTTTACTTCTTTTCATCTTTCACCCCTTTCCTATTCTTTTCGATGATGGTGAGTCTTTCTTTCTCTTTTTCTGAATGATAGATTTTGCTACTTAACCCCTTATTCTCCTCTTTTAACCCCCTACTCTTTCCTTTCTCTCGGGCTAACTTTAGAGTGGATCTTCGGGTCTTTGTTAGCCTTAGCTTCTGTAGATCTGTAGAACAAAGTGAACCTTTAGACTCATGTTGCAGCTTAGCTTTTCAAATTTGATGAACATTTCATTGACATATATATATATACAGTATATGTGTGTGTGTATATATATATATATATATATATATATATATATATATATATATACATATATATGTATATATATATGGGTGTGTGTATATATATATATATTATATATATATATATATGTGTATATATATATATTATATATAATATATATATATATATATATATTTTTTTTTTTTTTTTTTTTTTTGTGTATATATATTATATTATATATGGCATCTGTGCATATAAATATAATGAATTAATCATTCTATGTATATACTGTACACATATATATTGCATAATTGGGTGTCTGTCTCTATACCACCCATACAAAATGGGTGATAGGTATTTGCCAGAAAACTGTACGCGATGATTAAAAATGGATTTGATTTTTGGATTCAGCACACCTGAATTGATGAAAAACAGGTATGTATGTTGAAACATCAGATATGTTGCATACCATTGTAATTGAAAATGATCAAAATTTTGTCAACCATTTTTACTGAAGCGGGAGTAGGTAATAAGACAATCTAAATTTGCAGATGATACAAAAGTTAGTGTTCAAGTTGCATATATTTAAGGTGGCGTAAAAAAAATTTCAAAATTGTTTCGGCGATATGTGGAAAAGTTGACTATTATATCCAATATTTATCCTGCAAAATATTTTTTTTATAATGGAACTCATCTTCATGCCCCGCAGGCAGTGTTTGTTTTTATATGACTCACTCTAACCTGTTTTTCATTCCAAGCCTGTTGTGTTTATTCTTGTGTGATTTAGTATAATCTGTTTAGATATTGCACGTCTGGCACATCTGTTACTTATTTGGCGCGTTTGCGTGTTCAGAGCTGACAGTGCATTTCAGTGCTTTATCGTAAGAGGTTGTGACAAAAAGGCGATCCTAATAGTATTCACCATTCTCAAGATGAAGAAGACTAAACCTACGGCACGAGGAAAAATTGATTGTCCTCTATTCTCAGGATCCCTTTGTGAATTTAAAGATAATATCTTGCCTTCATATGGAGATGTGATGATGCATCACACTTCGATTAGACACAATGTGATATCACAAAGTGGAAGGGAACCACCTCAGAGAGATAT
This sequence comes from Bathynomus jamesi, assembly GCA_023014485.1. Lineage (NCBI taxonomy): Eukaryota > Metazoa > Arthropoda > Malacostraca > Isopoda > Cirolanidae > Bathynomus > Bathynomus jamesi. Next base: position 899,394 of record JAJOZX010000672.1, read on the forward strand.
CTATGAGTGGCTGTTGCCATTGAAACACTGTGGCAGAGAGCTTCAATACCAACCATTAATCATAAAAGTATTGTCAACAAGATTAAAGATTATCGTTTGAAATACTGAAAGTTGCTAAAAGGATTTAAAAGCCGCAATAAGACTCCAAGTTACGTAGCACAACTTACAAAGTTCAAAGAAAGAAATTCCATCGCTGCTTGCAAGTGTAAGGAATTCGCTGATTGTACTTGTGCAAAGGGAAAAAGAGTGCCCCTAGATGAAAGAGAATTTTAAATAGATCAACGAACAGCTAGAAAGATGTATATAGTTGATCTTGATGTTGAAAAACAAGGAAGTTGAGTAAAAGAGAAATCAGACGTGCAAGAGAGGAATAGTGATTTTATTCAGTCAACAAAGCTGAAAATATTTTATCAACATTGCAAATGTCTGATAGTCATACTGACACAGACAGAGATGAAAGAGGAAATACAGTAAGTGACAATGAATTTGCATTGAAGAAACACTGCTTGACTACAACACCCTCAACATCAATGTCTGATAGTGATACTCAAGGAATGAAACAAATGAGACAACATTTACTTCGTGTTGCTAGAGAGTGTGATAGGCATGGAGTATCCGACAGAGCAGTTGCGGCTATAACATCAGCATTGTTGGAAGATTTTAGGATTATCAAAGAGGATGATCCATCTCAAGTCACCGATAGGAGTAAAATTCGTCGCGAACGAAGTAAGTGTTGGAAAACACAGCAAATTCAATAGCAAACTGTTGAGAGTGTTGAGCACTCTTTGAAAGGCCTATATTTTGATGGTCGAGGAGATAAAACTATTGCACAGGTAAAACAGGGGTACAAATTTTTCCGCACAACTATTAATGAAGAACACGTAACTCTGATTAAAGAACCAGGTTCCAAGTACATTGGTCATGTAACTTCCCCGTCAGTGTCAGTAAAAGATACTGTTGCTGCCATCATGGATTTTCTGGAGCAAAATAATGTTGACAGCAAAACTCTGATTATTTATTCTTGGTTGTGATGGAACCGTTGTTAACACTGGTGAATCTGGCGGAGTAATCCGAATAATTGAAGAAAATTTGAAGAGACCTCTTCAAAGAACTGTGTGCTTATTGCATACAAATGAACTGTCCTTAAGACATTTGATGCGCTATCTAGATGATGGCACACGTGGCTCTTCATGTTTCAGCGGAAAAACTGGCAAGCCGCTTGCGAGTTGTGAAACACTCCCTCCTGTTCAATTTATTCCGATTAATGTTAATTAACTTACCACAGGAATTGGACCATGTTGAGCTTAGTAGTGATCAGAAGTGCTTAAGAGATAGCTGCGAAGCTATAAGTAGTCGAAAGATCTCTAGTGATGTAAGTAACCGTCAACCACGTCGACTGTTTCATGCTAGATGGCTTACTACTGCTAACAGAACACTTCGACTGTACGTTGCTTCTGCAATCCCAACAAAATCGTTGGTAATACTGGCTACATTTATTACAAAGGTATATGCTCCTTCTTGGTTTTCAATCATGATTAATTCGAACTTCACTAATGGAGCAAGGCATCTCTATTTTATGACTGACAATTGTTGGTATTTGCCTGATACAAAGAAATGCTCATTTTGCACATCAGGAAAATCTAATAATAGCGATGCTTACAGACAATCGCCGGCACATCCGTGAGCTGGGAGTTCGAAAGATACTGAAAGCGAGACTCCTCAGGAAATTGGTGTTGTTGGACACTTTAAGGTGCCAAAGTTGAACTCTGATGCGACTGATTACACTAGCATGATTGATTGGACCTCTTCAGAAAGATTTGATCCTCCACTCACTAAGCACCTGTCTGCCAGCAGTCTACGAACTTTCACTGATGAAAACGCGATTGGGAACCTTGACTTTTGTAAATTCCCATGTCACCCATAAGCAGTTGAGCGTGTAGTGAGAACAATAACAGAAACATCTGCTGCGGTCTGTGAAGAAATTAATCGTGGTGGCTTCATTAGAACGAGAGTAGAATCCAAGAAATTATTGCCAAGCTTTCAGACAAAGTCTCACTACAAAATTTGTCCAAATAAATAGATTGAATCTATGAGCAGGTGAGTCTCGCATGGTAGGGTGGACAGGTGGGACAGGGTGGAACTCGATATACAGCCACCTCCTCGTTCTGTGTGATTGTAATGAGAATCTGGTACAATGAGCGAAGAGCGGCATGTAATACATAATATCACTCTTGGTCATTTTTCACTTGCAACAAAGTTACAAAACTGAATTATCCATATGCTCACACACATATTTTCGAAAGAACATTACACCCATTACGGGACTTGAAGCTGAACACATATTTGGCTGAAAATTGGTAAGGCAACTATTGTGCATATCGCCGATCAACAAATAGGAAAAAAAAATTTTGCCCCTATTCACTCCACCCTAATATATATAGCTTTCTTATAAACTATAAAAAGATTTTGAGAGTTTATTCTATGAGGATATACAATGTAGGGTATCTATGCTTATTTCTGGTTTAAGAAGATTGGTATACCGTGAAAGATGAATAGAATTAGGCATGTTTAGTATTCAGAGAAGTTGGTTGGGAGATGTGACACAACTGTTCAAAATATTTTCAGGTTTGGACAGTTCAGATGCAATTTTTCTTATTAGAATCTGATTTTATAAATTTATTTATTACAAAATACAGTTGCTGTGGTGTGTGGCAACACTTTTAGGTAGCTTTAAGAAAGAATTTTATGGTTGTATTTTTTTCAGGTTCAAAGTGGTGTACCCAAGTTTCATCTCCAGTCAAAATTCGTGAAAGGAAGTCATCCCCTTCTGTCTCGTATCGGACCAACGACTTATAAGCAATTTCTTTTCTTTGGGCTTTGTGATCTACAGTCAGTTCGCGAGGAACAAACCGTGAACACACTTTTGAATATCCCAGTTGCTGAATTATCGTATTCACACTTCCTTCACTAATTCCTAGCTCCAGTGATAGCTCCTTGTATGTGATGCGCCGATTTGATCGAATGATGCTCTTAGCACGTTGCACAGTGTGAGATGTCACAGCCGCTGCCGGGGCGACCGTTGCGTGGCTCATCATCGAGGCTGTCTCTCCCTCTCTCCGATGATCTCACATGTTTAGACCAGCGTCCAACTGTACTTCGATCAACAACAGCATTTCCGTAAAAGTTTTTTAGACGTTTGTGAGTATTTCCAACTGTTTCCTTCTCTGCGGTTAAGAACTCGACAACAGGTCTCTGTTTACGACGCACATCACTGTCAGACGCCATTTTCGAAACTGCGTTAACCATCGGTTTTATACAAGGGCGTTTAAAGGCGTTTTTATACAAAGAGGGGAGGTTCAAACTGGAAAGATCCGGTTATGTGAAGCGCAGAAAGTTCAAACTTACAGCCCAAAAGATATTTCAGCCCCATGTCCTATTATTTAGCTAAGAAAAAATGGTGGGGCAAAATATATTGAGTACCCCTAGTAGTTCCATAAGACTGTGTTATTCAAATGAAACTGAAGAAATATTTACACAGATATAATCTACAAGTCTTACAAATTTTTTACTGCGGAGAGTCAACCACAAGGATGCTATCAAGACACAAATTCACACGTTTTACATTTTGAATGCAACATTTTACTCCATTAATTTCATAATTATACAAACCAAAAATCCTAGCTATTTACAAGTTTTCTTTGATTAAGATTTACAATTAAATGCTTAGGCAAGACATGACTTCCTTGTTTTTATAACGAAGAGAGAATACATACAAAACGCGAACATTGAAAGATCTAATCAGGATTCATTATCAAGCTAAATCTAGAAAAATGATTAAGAAATTTTGAAAAGAACAAGTCACCAATTATTTGGCAAAATAGGAAGCAATTCCAAAATTTATCCCAACGAAAAAATAATAATAAAAAATAATAATATCGCCAAGTGTACATTCCTAAATGGCGACATAATGTCGGGTCGTACATTGAGTACAATCCCAAGTACATCACTGAGTACATTGTAATTTTGGTTTATTACAACTATGATTATGTATAATTACCAACTAATTCACATTCGCTTATTATTGTTAATTACCGTTTCATTAAAGTACATTAATTACATTATATTAAATTATTATTGTTAATTATAGTTTCATTAAAGTATATCAATTACATTATATTAAATTATTACAGTTAATTACAGTTAAACAGTTAACTATAGTTTTTTTACAGTGTTACATATTTATAAACAATTAGGATGTTAGGAGTATAACATAAAGTACATGGGCACATACGGTGTATATATATATATATATATATACACACACACACAGAGTATATATATGTGTATATTATAATATATATATATATATATATATATATATATACACACAGTACATGTGTATATACTGTATATATATATTTATATATTTATTTACTTATATATAACATAACACACATAATGTTTTATAAATTAGAAGCAAGCAAGAAGAGATTTTCACCTCAGAAGCCGTTTTTGTCTGTTCAGCGGAATTCGAACACTTGTGTAAGCATGAACGAATATCTTGCGAAAAGTGAAATAATTAAAAGAAAAAGTAAAAAGTATACATGTGGACTATTTACATGTACATAACTTACAAGGAAAAGAAGTACAAGGAAAAGAAGTACCTCAAAAGGCCTTACGGCCCATACCGAGGAGGTACCAATGGCAACGGGTGCCACGGAAAATTTTCTATACACTCAAATAGTGTGCAAGATTTGGTCTAACCTTTTCTTGAACTGATCCACAGAGGAACTGTTCACAACTTCTGAAGGTAACCTGTTCCACGTGTCACATATCTTATACGTAAAGTAATTCCCACACACACTAGTCCTAAACCGTTTCAAATCCAACTTCCAACCATTGTTGCGAGTTAACTTGTACGTAATCATGATCAACAGGGGACAGTACGAGTGCATAAGTATTATACACGGAGGTTGTGTGCGTAACATAGACGGACACGAGTAAACATGGACTGATAGGTTGATATGGCATAGGTAGACAATAGGTAGATGAATGAATAAGTAATAAAATTAATAAAGGATAACGGTCAAGTTAAGACATGGACGTATGGATGAATATGGTCGAATAATATTTTTACTGCATAACACCAGACAGGACACAACATATAAATAATGACTTATAGAGAATGAAGTGTTTATTATTATTAAGGAATTTACCATACATTGAATAGAAAGATATCCACATACTAAACACGTGATTCAGTATTCAAGGTATGGAAAAGGTGAAGAGAATTAAGTTACTTTATGACGTCATAGTTTTTACGTCAAATCATAATTAATACGCCATAGTTATTTAATTCGTACGTACAGTACAAGTCATTATTGGGAGAATTTAGAAGAGATGAATTAGAGCAATATAGTAATGAAAGGTTTATAGCCATTGTACAAAGAGTGAGTGAAACTATTAATTAATTATATATATACTTATACGAGTATACAGCAAATATTAAGGAATTGGGTACATTTGAGGAAGAATTAAGTAAATGAATGAAGTACAAACAAGGGTTCACATCATGTCACATGCAATGTGTAGGGATGAGGGTTAGATGCAAGAGAACAATAATTAATTATCATAAAGTCTATAATAAATGGAAAATGGGGATATGGGTAATATTTTTATCCAAATTCGCGTTAGGCGATTTTGGCTCTTATGTTAAAATGAATATTTGAATTATAATGATTATATAGGAATTATTCAATGTTAATTTTTACACACACACACACACACACACACACACACACACACACACACACACACACACACATATATATATATATATATATATATATATATATATATATATATATATACATATATTTATAGGCCCCTATATATGAAAAAGGGAGGACCTAAAATCCATAGAATACTATACCCCAAATGGACGCGAAATTCAGAGAAATTCTAAAGCAAAAGATTTAGGAGTTGTAATGAGTGATGATGCGAAATTTGAAACGCAAAATAAGATAGCAGTAAACAGAACAAAGAGAATAACTGGGCAGATACTGAGAACCTTTAAGCAAAGGGATAGGAATATAATACTGAAAACACTGATCATACCCAAATTGGAATAGTGCTCGGTCCTAACATGCCCCTATAAAAATTAAGACATTACACAGCTAGAAGGGATTCAGAGAAGCCTTACAGCTAAGATCAATGGGTGCAAAAAACTAAATTACTGGGAAAGGTTAAGCGAATTAAACCTATATTCAATGGAAAGGAGAAGAGAGAGGTACATCATTATTTACACTTGGAAAATAATAGAGGAACTAGCCCCTAATCTTACTCTGAACCCTATAACTCCCCAAACAACAGTGGAAAGTAGAAAAGGAAGACTGTGTTGTGTTCCCAAATGAAAGGCGAGACAGGGAACATCTTAACCCTGAAAGAAAATAGTTTTGTTTGAGAGGACCAAGACTGTTTAATCAGCTGCCCAAAGAACTAAGGAACACGAGTGGTGTTGCGGTGAACATCTTCAAAAGAAGATTAGACGTCTGGCTCAGAACAATCCCAGATGTTGCAGATATGTAACCCTCGTTTGATAGACGTTTGATTTGATAAAGCCCCATGTAAATAAATCTAATGGCAATGGGTCAGGAGATCGAGCCGCCCAGGGCCTGTTGCCTCCACGTCCGATCCACTGATTTGGAAATCGTTCATTTAGGTATTCCCGAATATTGTTTGCGTAATGACAAGGTGCCTCATCTTGTTGAAAGTCGACGGTGTTTAAAATGCAATCTAAATGAAGCTGGGACATTTACGTGCTCGTATCGTAACAGCAGTTACAAAAATAACCCCTGTCATGCTCCAAAATGTGTTCTGCAATGCTTCTGACAGATTCGAACTCTGTAGAGATACTGATGGTGCTCATGTAGAATCATATGCTTAAGTATTCATTAAATGTATGCCTTCTTTTATATTGTTATTGAATTTTACCCTTTTTGCTAAGTTTTCACTGAAATAGGGACGGTTAATATGCAACAAATAGCCAGGGCCGGCTCAAGGTACCGGCAACTCGGGCAGTTGCTCCGGGCGCCACGTGCTAAGGGGCGCCACAACATGCGTTTGGGATCTTCCAAATACAAAGCGAAAAATCTAAAAATAAATAAATAAAATAAAATGAAATAAAAGTCAAATGTGAAAATTTCCTGATGTGGAGTAAAATTTTCAGGGATTATAACATTATATTAGCCAATAGCATTAGAGACTACCAGTAAAGCTAAGGTCAGTTTGGCCCGACATGGGATGACATGTCACATGGGTTGATGTGGCCGCGTAGGTGAGCGTTGAGCACAAATTACATACGCCTGGCAGCGCTGCCATCCTATATCTCATCAGTGTTGCCACTTTGTGGAATTTTTACATTTTTTTGTGGATTTACCTCAGACAAAAGTGGCAACACGGTCTCTTATATTTTCATACATGGTTCCATTTTGAGAATGTTTAGTTGTACTTTGAGTGAATATCGTTAATTGTAATAAACTCTTTATTCCTACATTTGTAGTTTTTCCTCATTGTGAACAAATTTTAAAATTATACTTGTAAGGGCGCCGAAGTTCAGCTTGCCCGGGGCGCCAGCAACCCTAGGGCCGTTCCTGCAAATAGCCCCACCTCGAGTTCATAATTTCTGATGTTAGCATTCGGTAGTATACAGCAATAGAATAAATTTGTTGAAAGCCAGACTCCCCGCAATTCAAAATTAATGAAGTTATTGATTTTTTAAGTTTTAACCTTTTTTGTTTCGCGACCTGCCAGCAGGCATAAGACATCCTCGCTCTCAGACAATTTTCTGGAAATGTGTGGACGACCAATCACAGTGCACCTTTTTTTAACCAAGAGTAGGTTATTAAACACTCAAAAACAACCACGCCTTAATGAACCAATGACAGCTAATTAGGAATTTTAAAGCTATTAAACACTCAAAAACAACCACGCCTTAATGAACCAATGACAGCTAATTAGGAATTTTAAAGAACTTATCAAGTTTTTTTCCCCCGACCGTTTAGTCACGGAAAAACCTCGGCCTTTGATAAAGCTGAGGTCTTTCTTTCTTTTTTAATTTTTGTCGCGTAAACTTGTGCAGTGATTTTTTTGTTAGTTGTGATTAAGGCTACGTTGAAGTGTTGAAAATTTTAGGAGACGATTCACGAGCGGTTCACATTTTTCAAGAACACGGTGTCGTTCCCCGTACGCGAAACTGTCCAGAGTGTTCCCAGCCCCTTTATTTCCGTAGTGACCGAGAGGTTTTCGTGTGTAAACGCTTGTTTCCAAAAAACAAGCAGAAGAGTTTGTTTCCGTGCAAATTTACGGGCTCAATATCTCTTCAAGGGCACTTGGCTAGCGAAGTCACGCATTCCGGCAAGTATTAATCTAGCTTTCATAAGCGTTTTCCTCCGAAAACATTTTTCCCAATCCTACTGTGAGCAATACCTACAGTTAGCGCCGCAAAATAGCCCCACCTCGAGTTCATAATTTTTGATGTTAGCATTCGGTAGTATGATGATTGGTTAGGTACAGTATATCAAAGTTAGGTCAATTGAATGCCCAGTTAGGTCAACTGAATGCCCGGTTAGGTCAACTGAATGCCAGTTAGTTCAACTGAATGCCCGGTTAGGTCAACTGAATGCTCGGTTAGGTCAACTGAATGCCCGGTTAGGTCAACTGTCACCCTTGACGATTGGTTAGGTTAAGTCATGATATTTTCGTTAGTTTAACGATTTTTTTTTTAAATCTCTTCATTTAGGTTAGGTTAGGTTAGGTTACGTTAGCAATAACGGTAGCGAAATTTAGTTATTAGGGTGTGTTTTCATGTGCTTTATTTAAAAATGCTACTCATTTGCCCCGTGTTTACGTGAAAATAAAACGACAAAAAAAAAACGATTTTTTTAGTACTTTCAATTAAATGGGGGCAAATGAGTGGCATTTCTGAGGAAAGCACATGAAAACACACCCTAATAACTAACTTTCGTACCAAAAGTCGAGGTGGGGCTATTTGCTGCATATTTAACATAGGGACTTTATACAGGGTGTCCCAGAATTAACTATCTAGTTCAATGAAATCGGAAAAAAAATTTAAAACACTTTTATTTATGTTTATCATGTTTAATATGTGTTAAAAATGTATAAATTTCTAAATTTTTTTCATAATTTTATTTTCATAATTTTATTTTCATAATTTTTTCATTATCTGGTCCAATTAAAGACCGTCTGAAGTCATAGAACGGCAAAGAGACTCTCCAAAAGTTAACGTGTGGCTTGGAATGACCAAATCCAAAATTTATGGTGCTCCATCTTGTTGAAACACAACATTATCAAGAATGCCATCATCAAGAAGCTGTGGTTCGAGAAACTGCTGAAGCATATCAAGGTAGACGGTACCTGTTACAGTTGCTTCCGCAAAGAAGAATGGGCCATAAATTTTGGATTTGGTCATTCCAAGCCACACGTTAACTTTTGGAGAGTCTCTTTGCCATTCTATGACTTCAGACGGTCTTTCATTGGACCAGATAATGAAAAAATTATGAAAATAAAATTATGAAAAAAATTTAGAAATTTATACATTTTTAACACATATTAAACATGATAAACATAAATAAAAGTGTGTTTTTAAAAAATTTGTCCGATTTCATTGAAATAGATAGTTAATTCTGGGACACCCTGTACACACACACACACACAGTGGGTATGTTTAGAAAAAAGGTACTGGTACTCAGATTTGACAGACTCGAAGTGGGGTGAGGGAAAATTTTGAAAAAAAAACCTTTAAAATATGGAATATACAAATTTTTTATTTTGAAATCCTTTTTCAACAATTTATTTTTAGAAAAATGACAATAGGTGGTGTAGTGGTTAGCATCGCTGAGTACGAATCCACCAGTGGCAGCAGGCGGCGTGCAGCAAACCCAGCTGATCATCCTTCCACAAAATAAAAATTGGTTGATAGCTTTATGGGTACCCTGGGTAGCCTAGTGGTTAAGGCGCAGGGCTGCTGACCGGGAGGTTGTGAGATCGAGTTAAACCTACGTTAAACTGTAGTTCTAAGGTGGAGCGACAAGCTTAATCTTCATCAGAATGAACAATTCTGGTGGAAGCAAAACCAAAGTAACCAAGGTAATATAGTGAAAAATAAACATACCACAGCTGAAAATTTCACATCGGGTTCCAAATTTGAGTCATGTTTTCATTGGGGTCATTGTCTCGATTCTGCTGTTTGCTTTTTGTACAGTATCTACTGCAGAATGTCGTCCACGAAGCAGCCATGATTCAATGTATTTTGTCGGATCGAAATGAGTAAGTCCAAAGATTTTGATAAACGTCAGTGCCGATATCGTGTTTCTCAACAAAGGAGATCTTGTTGGAGTTGTTATGAGATTCAACTGTGAAAAGCCCCTTTCACATTCACTTGAGGAAATAGGAATGGTATGAAGAGTATATACAGGGTGTCCCAAAAGTCCCTATCTATTTTGTTGAAATAGGCTGAATTTCAAATAAATGTCACACTGACCTGAATACAGATGTATTTCTATACAAATTACAAGTATTACACCATTAAAATCTTTAATTAGTAGTTTCCACATGTGCTCCATCTGTATCTCTGCAAATCTGAAAGCGGTCAGATGCATTGCGGAACACATTTCCGAGCATTTCAGGGTTATTTTCTCACTGCTTGCTTAATGCGATCTCGCGGATCTGGTAAATCTCGATATTTCTGCGATAGACCTCTGATTTAATGAAGCCCCAAGCAAAGAAATCCAATGGGGTCAAATCCGGAGATCGCGCTACCCAGGGCCTATTTCCCCCACGTCCAATCCAACGATTTAGAAACGCTCGTTTAGGTATGTCTGAACAATTCTGGCATAATGACATGGTGCCCTATCCTGCTGAAAGACTACATTGTCGAGAATGCCATCTTCAAGAAGTTGAGGGTCTAGAAAATTTTGAAGCATATCAAAGTAAACAGGCCCTGTCACTGTAGCCTCTGCAAAGAAAAAGGGCCCGTAAATCTTAGACTTCGTCATTCCAAGCCACAAGTTGACCTTAGGTGAGTTTCTTTCCCATTCAGTGAACTCAGTTGGCTTTTCATTAGCCCAGATGCGACAATTATGTCGATTGATTTTACCACAGGTGTGAAAAGTCGCCATCGCTAAACAAAATGTGGTCAATTAAATTGTTATTTTGGATTTCTTCGACCAGTTCTGCACATATTGCTGCTCTTTTTGGAAAATCTTCCTCGTGTAAGCTGTGTAACAGCTGAATGTGATAACACTTCTTCAGCGTCGAACGCAAGATTCTGTGAACAGTTGTTTTGGGTATGGTCAATCTGTGGGATGCTTGGCGAACTGACATTCTTTGATCGTCTTCGAACATTATGCGAACAGATTCAATGTTTTGTTGTACTGTTCTTGGGCGTCCACTTCTTCCTTCATCATGCACAGATCCAGTCCTTTTGAATTTGTTCACCAATTCACGAATTGCTTTATCTGTCGGTCCAGGCTTATGAAACCTTCTTGAGAATCGGTCTCTAATTTCACAACATTTCGTTCCTCTGATGCGACATGTTACTATCATAATGCGTTCATGCACATCCATCACCAATGTTATGGATCTGAAAAAAATAATTAAAAATTTAAAAATAATTAAAATAGAAATCTAATGGATGTATTTGTCTAGAAAGGTGCATGCAATCATGTCATTAAAACATTCATTTGAAATTCAGCCTATTTCAACAAAATAGATAGGGACTTTTGGGACACCCTGTATTTCAGCGGTAATAATTTGTTCGGAAATTTTTTTCCTCCAGATATTCGTGGAATCCATTCAGTCGAAGTCTTTTGGACAAATTTCTGATTTCTGTCTCGCTGAATGTTAAATCCGTGCGAATCTTTTCTGGCCATTGTTTTGGATCTTGCACTCGGGGCCCATTTCGGTAGATCAGCTTTTTCACCGTCAAGCAATCTCTTTTCTATAGATATTTTCAAGTTTTCATAAAATGCATTTGAGACATTTGGTGGCATTAATGGATGTTTCGTAATATGGTCCTGGGTTTTCTCTTCTCTCTTCAAAAAGTTGAACAAGATTTTTATCTTCTTATTGGCTCTGTATAAATCTATGTCACGTTCTTGCAAGTCTAAACTTATTTCGGACAGTTCTTAGAGTGCGTCGAACATCAATCCTAAATCTAAAACAAATTCTACAGATGTAATTTTCCTTTGTAGACCTCCGTACTTACTTCTTTCCTTCTTGTCTCTGGTGTAGTCATTCTTAGCTTCTTCAAAATCAAGCACTAAAGCTTTATAATCCTGCCACACTGCAGAAACTGAGTGCTTAAAATTTTTTCAATTTTCAAAAGGTGAACTTCCAGTACATTTGCACACACTTATAATTGCCTGCCATTTTTCGGTGATGTATGATACAGCACGTACAGCTTATCAACGAACGATTTGAATCTGTTGATGCCTGAAACCGCTTTTACAGTGTCATGGACCGATAATTCTAATCTGTGATTGGCACAGTGCCATACAATAATAGAAGGAAATTTTTCTCTCAGTAATTTTTTAACTCCACCCGGAATTCCCAGCATCACAGCTGCACCATCACAAGCAACAGAAACTAAGTAATCGTTCAAGTATTCTTCTGCCATTCCGATGGATTAGAGGTGACGAAGCAGAGCTGAAAATTCGTTTTGCCGTTACATTTTCTAATTCAATGAAATTGATAAATAAATTTACTGGTGCGGTCATTCCAGAACCTGAAATAATTGCTCGGACATACAAAATTAATATTGATTTTTTACTGAGAGTGGTCGATTCGTCAATTATTATCGAGATTTTATTTTCAGAACTTACAATTTTTGAACCATGTTTTTTCTCATTTCATTAGCAATGTGATTAACGATATTGATGCACGCATTTGTAGAGTGGAGTATGCAACCCATGTCAACTTCAAAATTGTTGAATGATTGATGTTCTTCACCATTTTGTAGGCCGTGCGAAATATATTTGCAGTTACCTCTTTCTCATGAGATAGTGATTTCATACGTACATTCTCTAGCATATCTTTGTTAGCTTCTGCCACTAACTTCAACGCAGCTTTATGACAAGAACTTTCTTTGTAATCGAGTACTTTCTTCCGTAAAGACATTAATTGTTGCTCTTGCCAAAATCAGTCATTTCATTGTTGGCCCATTCTTTCGATACTTTCATGCCCATCTTTTTTTCGACTCCAAGCGTCCAAACATTTTTGCACGGCCTACAACGAGGTTTGTTATTTTCTATAGATAGCCAGTCATAATTTTGCAGAACTCGTTTTTATGTTCCAAAGTCCAACAGCTAGGCCAGTTTTTAACATTTTGCTCTTCAACACAAGAAGAGGAAGATGCCGAAGCAGTTACAGTTCATTCTATTCTCTTACTGTCTTCTTCATCATCAGGTTTCCTCCTTTTAAGCATGGGAGATGAAAAATAACTAGTGACTTTTTTCACTGAAACCACCGTCGCAGTTCCAGTATACACAACAAGAAGTCACAACACAGCAAAATACAACACAGAATAAACACACGTCACGCACGACCAACAGCCAGAGCGATACTGCAAGTTAAGACTTGTTAAAAGTCTTTTAAGGTAGGCAGCACACGAACTGTGTGGCGATTGCGATGCGAGTGCAACTTAAGTCGCAAGCCAATCGCCACAACCCATATCCGCACACTGACAACATCCAATGCGACTCAAATCCATGCGATCAGTCTTCGTCGAAATGTCATCGGAAGATAACATGGTGTTGTTTCGATGGAATTACACTACAGTATGAGTGGTTTAATATCCGATGTACAGTTGCGCTAATTATTCTTAGGACACTTTTGAGAACAGATAGCGACACCTGGCATATATTTATTGTGTGTACTACAAACGGTTGTAACATTTTATGAATGAATTTTCTCTCTATTAGAATATGGAAATCGAAAACAATGTAAAATCGATCCACCCTACAGTGTTCATACATGTTTGAAGAGGTGGCAAGAGGAAGAGAATCTACGAGATCACCGCATAACGGGGAAACATCGACTGACAACTGCTGCGGATGATCGGAGGATCTGCGATGTTCCCGAAGACCATCCCTTTGTCAATGCTGTTGCTATAAGGGAACAATTGCAGCATGATGTTTCGGCAATGACAGTAAGGCGACAGGCACATGAAGCTGGGTTACACCACTGGATCCCGGCTATCAAGGAGAAGTTAAATCAGCAACATCGAGAAAATAGACTTCGATTTGCTCAGCAACATGTTGACAAAGGACTTGACTTTTGGAGCCGAGTGAAATTTACTAACCAAAAAACTTTTCCTCCATATCCCATGGTCGTCTTCATTGTTGGAGGAAAAATATTACTCGATATACTCAAGAGCACATCTGTGAGGAAGCATGGGGGGGATGGAGTCATCTGTATGGTGTAGATCTCGCCAAAATAGAAGGGAGGTTTACTGCAGACCAGTATATAGAAATTTTCGAAGAGGTTATGCTTCCTTCTGTGCGTGCATATGCTCTGCCATTTCTTGAGCGAATAATTTTTATGCAAGACAGATCCCCAATTCACACAGCACAGATCGTCACACGCTGGTTCTCTGAGCAAAGAAATATCGACCTGGATTGGCCAAGTAAGGGTTGTGATATGAATCCCATCGATAATATATGGGCCAATTTGTAAATGTGTGGGAACCAGCGGAGGAACAAACAACGACCAGCTTTGACAACACACATTTAGTGAATGGGAATATATAACACCTTTGCAAAATTGTCAAATATCATTGTTTAAATGGCTCTATGTTTATTGATATAAATCACTGTAATAGTTTTATTTTCTGTAATTCTCTCCTTTGAGAGAGTCACAGCCAAGAGTCACAGCTGTAGTGGTTCAACGCTTAAGTTGTAACATGGAACTTGTTAATACAAAACAATTATAGGCATTTATGGTGCTGCCTCAATACAAAACATTCTTCGTTTCTAAATAATATTTCTCTCAGTGACTCTTTATTACTATTGTGGTGTACTGGTTTTTAATAAAGATAAGATAATAATGTCTAATAAGAATTAAATGTTTTGTTTATAAGAATTTAATATTGTTTAATAAAGAAGAAAATAATGTTTAATAAGAAATTAATAATGGTTTGTTTGAAATTAAGAATATAAAGTGCTAGTTGGCAATACCTGAAATGGGTCTAGAAAAACAGCAAAATGCCCAATTTTGGCAATTGAGTCTTTGGATAGGGTTTGCCCCAATAAGGTGTTTTTGTATTAGTATGTTATTGTTATTTTAAATATTAATTGTCTCTCTCTCCGCGATTAAATGTTAACGCTAATTCCGACCTCGCATTATCCCGTTCGTCTGTCTAAGGTATTTGGCATAAATAAAAAGGCAATAGATAGTAAATAAAAGTGTATAATTACTCCAGTCTCTTTGCTTTGTTGTGTTCGAAAGTTTTATGGCGGCCACGTCTACCCGTCTGCCCGCGTGTTTATAAAGCATAGGGAAGCGAGTGTAAAGAGAAGAAAGAGCAATGATAAGAGAAACTGAATAAAGTAAAGTAAATAATGAATTATAAATGAGAGGAATCACTACACCAGATCAGTGTTGCTGATCTAGAAAGAGCATTTGCTCCGGATATAACAATGCCATACCAGTAGTATCCATTCAGCTGTCGTCCCTTTGCCAATTGGAAGATATTCTAAGCAGTGACGTATGAAACCTACAGATACCCATCAATCTGGTGATGTTATCATGTTATTAAAATTTAATATGCATCAAAACATTGTTTTTCATTCATAAACCGCCTATCTATATATTTATATATATCAGGTTTTTGCTCTGTGTTTGTTATAACACAAAATAATACCTGAATCTATGTTCAATATTAAATGTAAATAAATAAATAAATAAATGAATTAATACAGAGGGGATGAGTGGTGCAAGTCGTGGAATTTTCTCAGGGCGCAATAATGCCTACCAACGGCTCTGTTTTATATATTGAAACTTCAATTCGTTCAGGATGACAGGCTTGCCAATACAATAAACAATCATCACGTCCGAACGTTTTTTTTTTTTAAATTTTTACAAGACCATTTTTTATTCACTTCATTGACATCCCCCTTGTTAATATATATCCCCTTTTTAAAATTACATTTAATTATTCATTTATGTTTCTTTAGTAATATGTAAACCAGAGTGATGAATGGAAATAATTATGTTCTAAAGACATTTGGCAATGAGTCAACCAACCAATCAACGCTAAACCCCAAATTCATTCATAAACTGTTACAACCGTTTGTAGTACACACAACAAATATATGCCAGGTGTCGCTATCTGTTCTCAAGAGTGTCCTACGAATAATGAGCGCAACTGTACCTTTATGTGCATTTCCAAACAATTTTCTTAAATTTCAAGAGGGCATAGTATCAGAAATGTTATTTGTTGGCTATACAAAACAGCCATTCAATTACACTAAGTTTTGTAAATTTAATGAAATAAAGAGTCATTGAATTCCCTCGCAATTTTCTGGCAAATCAGATCCGTTTTGTCTCTTTTTAAAATAATTGGCATCGCTGGGGTCATACAAAAAACGATGGTTTTCCACAGCTTTCATTAATTTCAAATTTGCACGATTATCACTTATGTTTTCGCATGCATAAATAAAGAAAGACCTTGCCGCTTCGCGACTCACTGACGACTGATCGCATAACAACAGGCAGTGTCGAGTTGCTTACGACGTACTTGAGATCAGATTTCAGGAATCTCGTCCCGGGTGCTGCAGTGTGCGGGGCTCCCATTCTGTCAATGTAAATTTACACGCGACTTGAGTCCTCACGTCCCAAGTCGTCAGTTGTGAGTTGCAAGATGATCCTGTGTGCGACCGGCCTAAAAGATATGATCTATTCTTCATTATACGCTACATACTAAAAACATTTGCTTTATCAATCGATATGTGATCGTTTTCCAAGAACGCTGAAATGGGTTATTTTATTTCTTTTTTATTTAATTTTTAATTTATAATGGATTTTCTCATTTTTTGAAAAATGGTGTCGGTACTGCGTACCGTTGCGTACCGCCAGAAAAAGCACTCTCTCTCTCTCTCTCTCTCTCTCTCTCTCTCTCTCTCTCTCTCTCTCTCTCTCTCTCTCTATATATATATATATATATATATATATATACACACATACACACCTCGTTAAAGTTGTTTAAGTTCCGTGTGTTGGTGTCTCTTTACATGAAGGTCAAGCGGGTGGCCCCGCCTCTAGGCCTAGCTTGGTGGAGGAGCGAGTTGCTCTCGCGCTCTCCACCGCATATAGCCATATATATATATATATATATATATATGTATATATATACACCGTATTTCCCGGCGTATAACGCGCACCCTAATTTTGAAGAGAAAATTATTTTGAAGAGAAAATTTAGGAAAATAAAAATTTAGGAAAAAATATACCTCCTACCTCACTTCACATGTACATTATTGTACAATTTTAACGAGTTAATTTTAACTCAGGGTGATTTTTGGAGTAGTTTGGGGGAAAAAAAAGTGCGCGTTATACGCTGGGAAATACGGTATATGATACAAACCCACAAAGAAAAAGAAAAATTATTCCAAAGCCTTTCGTGTATTCAGAAGTACACCTCGTACACCTGACGAGATGTACTTCTGAATACACGAAAGGCCTTGGGATCATTTTTCTTTTCCTTGTGGTTTGTATCATTCATTCGTTTTACTTGTTTAATTGTGAAATTCATCCCATATATATATATATATATATATATATATATATATTATTATTTTAAACAGAGCTGGGCACTTGCGTTTTTTTTGCCCGTTTTTTTGCGGTACTGCGGTACTGCGGTACTACTACCGCACTACCAAACCGGTACCGCATAACGCAGTACCGCAAAGGATCGCTGAAAGTACAGCAGTACCGCTACCGCATTCAAATTTCCCGCGGTACTTTCCGCGGTACCGACCAACACGGTAGTACCGCAGTACCGCAGTACCGCAAAAAAAACCGCAAGTGCCCAGCTCTGCCGGAGTCGGATGATATATATATATCCGAATCGTCCACAACGCGTTGCGGTTATTTGAGAACGGCCATGAAGCGAAAAAATATCTAACATCGGTGTGTGGTCACTGAGCGATTTCGATGTTTGGGCGTAACATATATATATCGGAACTACATAAAGATCCTATCAAATTTCGATTCATCGTAAGTTCAGAACAGTCCACTATCAAACCGCTCTTACAAGACGTAACATTAAGATTAGAATTAATAAAAATAGATTTCAGAAAATACCGTCAAGAAATAGAAAGCAGAACCAGGGTTTAATTGTTACTGGTCTATCAACAATTCTATCCACTATCTAGATAGAATAAAAGAAACATAGTACTCAATAGGACAGGGAAAAAGGCATACTGGAGTGCTATACAATTTATACATAAATACAAATATTATAATACGTATAGTACAGACAAGTTTATAGCAGCTATAGAATATCTTTTGAACAACTACATTACAATAAATAATATTAACTTCAAACAAGAGAAGGGTATTGCAATGGGGATAAACAGAAGTCTGTATATAACGGATTTATGTCTGTCGCACAAGGAGTTCCTCTTTATGGAGGGGCGGTTGAGCTGAATATTTAACAGCTGGGCGATATATAGACGATATCTGTACTGCAATTATACCTAATTTCGAAGAATTTGCAAGAAAAATTTACCCACCAGAATTAGAATTAGAAAGAGGAAATGACAACAAAGAAAATTTTCTAGACGAGTACACGAGTTACAAATGAAAAACTAGCTACATGCACTGTATAAAACGGACAAATACCCATTTGCTGTAATAACATTCCCTTTTAACGATAGCTTAATTACAAATAATTTAACGTAGCAAGTTTTTTACTCATGAATAGTCGGATATGCAAGGATATGCTGTAAATATGAAAATGTTAAACAAAGAGTGGAATACATAATGAATATTCTATTCAATAAAGAATTCGATAAAAATAAACTAATTCACAAATTGAAAAAGCTAACATGGGAAATGCCAAATATATTAAACAAATTCAACTACATGAAAACTAGTGAGTTCATTAATAATTTGAATGTATAATATATACATCGTACGAATGTACAGTATTTGTGTTGCATGTACGAATACACTTATATATATATACAGGGCGTCCCAAAAAAATGTATACACACTTTAACAGCTGATAGCTCAATTGATGTTTCTTTCTTTCCAAGTTAAACCCATTAGAATTAATAATGGCAGTCAGACTAAGCTTCGAACAAAGGAAATTCATTCTAAAATGCTACTGGAAGTGTGAAAACACAGTTGAAGTGCAAAGACAGTTTAGGAGGGAGTTTCAAACAGATCCACCAACGCGACTTACCATCACTCGAATTAGAGATAAGATTGAAGCCGATGGAACTGTTCAGAATGTCCACAAGAAGCGTTCCGGAAGACCACGGACATCGACAAGCCCCACAAAGCAAGAAAGAGTACTGGAAACGTATCACCAAAGTCCAAGAAAATCTGTGCTGCAAGCGAGTCGTGAGGTAGGAATTTCAGAATCGTCTGTCCAACGCATTTTGAAGCGCTGTCAATGGAAAAGTTACATTCCAAGATTAGTCCATGCTATTAATGAAGATGATCCGGACCGAAGAGTGGAGTATTGCGAGTGGTACTTGGCACGATGTGGATGTGGATTGGACGAAGGGGTTTCGTAGAATACCCTCCGCGTTCACCAGACCTCACACCACTAGACTTTTTTTTATGGGGATACTTAAAAGACAAAGTCTACGCTATAAAACCTGCAACAGTCGCTGAATTGAGAGCAGCCATTGAACGAGAATGCACACAAATACCAAACGAAATGTTTCGTGATGTTTGCGATTCCATTGCTTCGCGTTATCAGCAGTGCCTGGACCAGAACGGACGTCAGTTTGAAAACAGGCGTTGACAAAACAATTAAATAATGTCTGTAGATTCTATTACATTTTGAAAATGAAATGTATTTTAATAAACACTGCCGTTATAATTATTTAAAGTGTGTATACATTTTTTTGGGACGCCCTGTATATATATATATATATATATATACACACACACAGTGGTCGAATTGTCAAATTTTAACAAGAGGGATGGTGGTGAGGGTGGGTAGGATAGTTAACAAGGGGGATGCCATCCCCATCACCCACCTCAATTCGAGCCATATATATATATATATATATTAATATATATATATATATATATATATATTATTCTGTCTGGAAATCAAAATAAAGTTAATACTAATTATTAATAATATTAATGATAATAATAATAATAATTGTTAATAATAATAATAATAATCATAATAATAATAATGGTGGTAATGATAGTGAGGATAATAATGTTTATGATAGTTACGGTAACAACAAAAATAGTGGTGAGAAAAACTCAATGATACTTGCAGGAATAAGGACAGAGACAAAAACTGGATTAGAAAGAGGTACACTGGAGAAATATTGAAATCGTAACTACGAAACAAGGCAAAGGTAAGGTATTAAAAGTTTTTCCAAATTTTATTTTGAGTTTGGTTTTTTGGAGGTTATTCTACTGTACGACATAGTCTTATTTAAATTCTATTCCGTTTGAGATTACAAATAAATTTTTTCCGTGTTGAATCCACACACACACACACACACACACACACACACACACACACACACACACATATATATATATATATATATATATATATATATATATATATATATATATATATATATATATATATATATATATGTGTGTGTATATATATATATTATTCTAAACAAAATACAGGCCTATATTCGAACAATTTGCGATTGCTGTTATTTGTGGATTTTGGCCCAGTTTGTGTAGAGCAAGCCTAAGGTATTACTACTGTAACTGTGAATGATGCAGGTAAATTTGTGCTGCCTTGGGGAGGGGACACAAGCTTGCACTGCATCTTGCTCGTGAAAAATCATACACTATGACTGATAATAACTGGTGGTGTCTGTAATACAAACTAACGAAAATTGCAATCAGTTGAATATAGATATGGATGTTTTTTGGACCAGACTAACACAGAATTGTTGCTTTCAGTGGTGATGAACCACTTACGAAAGCTTCGTCAATACGGGTTTCAATCCTGGCACCAAGAAATTTATATTTTGGAGATGATGTTGGTCTCTCTGGAAATGAACCAAAGGCCAAAAACTTAATTAAACCAGAGTGATGAATTCTCCCTTCTGATCGTAAGTCGAAGCAAGGCACAGTTTCCTTCTGTTAAATATTGAATCCATTTAGAAACTTTTGTAATCGGAATTGTTCCATTAAAACTCTGAAAGAGCAAAACAGGAAGAAATAATGGCCAGTAATAAACGTTTCTTTAAATATTAAATTAGTTTCGGAAACAAAGCAATTAAGTTCGGAACTGCATTTAGAAATTTAATTCTCAAACTTGAAGAATAATTTCTTAATCATGAAGAAGAGATTAAAGTAAATACAAATAATAAACGTCGGTCGGCGGACGATGTCAGTGAGCGAGTTTTGCGATTGAGGTGCATTATAGTAAAAAATGAAGAGAGAAAATGTTTCCATATGAAAGATGAATGAAGGGAACTTGAGAGGGATGAGGTATAGGTTTTCAATTAGTCTGGTTGATGAGTGAATAATAAGGTAATTATTGCTTTTCGTAAGGTAGTAAGGTTGTGCCGAATAAAATTTCAAAATGCATGCAAGAAAGATGAAGGGCGAAAACACAAAGAACTTTTATTCTCTTTCATTGTTATTTCCGCTGAAATCGTCGAAGAAAGGACAACAGAGTCAAAGGCCATGATTTTTTATTTCTATTTTCAACACGTTTTTCTGTATTCATGGCTCTTTGCTGAAAACAAGCGAAAATAATTTTAAAATTCATATCTCTTAAAGTTTTGAATAATTCTACATTTTTACTTTTGTAATTCATGAAGCTTCCGAAACTTCGGGCCAAATATAATAAATAAAATTATTACAGTTTCTGCACAGTTTGTTCAGATCAGTAGTATGACCGCAAAAAGGGACAGTGCAATGCAGCAAATGTTAATCAATGTTGCAAAGGGGTATGCAACAAAGGAGGAGGGGGAACGTTGCAAGTTCCTATGCGACAAGGGGGAATGTTGCAAGTTGTTATGCAACAAAGGGAGAGGGAAGAATGTTGCAATAAGAACAAGGGGTTATGCAACTTGGAGGCGGAGTTATCCCCCAAGAGAAAGAGAGAAGAGAAGGTGAGAAAGGAAAAGGAGAGGTGTTCGCCTGGCAGGAGCCAAGCGCATATTAAGACTTCAGCCAAGCGGCCGTTGTCTTAATATGTTCCTAATCAGCCAGTTGGCTTATCTGGCTGAGTTGCCAGATTGCGCTGTTTATTTAATTAAAGTGTATATTCTGGCTTAATCAGCAAGTTGGCTTAGAAGGTTGAGTTGCCAGTTTGCGCTATTTATTTAATTAAAGCATATTTTCTGACATAATCCGCCAGTTAGCTTAGAAGGCTGAGTTACCAGCTTGCGCTATTTATTTAATTAAAGCATATAATCTGACTTAATCCGCCATTTGGCGGTTTAGTTGCCAGATAGCGCTATTTATAGAATTAATGCATATATTCTGGTTTACAAATCCGCTTTAGAAGCCAGCCAATTGAGATAATTAAATACCGTGTACAAAAAAAAAATTAAATAAAACACCATTACGTCATTCTGTTTATTTAGGCGAATTAATGGGAATATATAGAAAGTAAATATACAATGGAATATATATATGACCAAAAACTAATAATAGCATCACGAACGGGAAATATATAATAAAAAATATACAAAACGTTGTATTATCAATATATTAGTACAGGAAAAATTTATAGTTATATTAAATAATTAAATATATTGAAAATAATAATATACGAAACGTATAATCAAATGCATATTAGTACAGGAAATATATATATATATATATACATATATATATATATATATATATATATATATATATATATATATATATATATATACACAATTAAATAAATAAAAATACATCCTTTATGTTCTAAGGGTTATATTAAATAAATAAAAATAATAATATATGAAACGTATAATCAAATGCATATTAGTACAGGAAATATATATACACAAAATTAAATAATTAAATATACATCCTTTATGTTCTATGGCGCAAAACGCTAAACTCACACGTAATCGAGTCTACATCCACATCGTTATTACTTTGAACTACGTGGTAAAACCGTCCAAGCAACACTTCACCGTTTAACTTATACGGATGCATATACTCGACATAAATGGCTTTCATATCGTTCAATACTATTTTTGTGCCCACTTTACATTCGGTTGGCAAGTTATCTTTAAACACGGCTAGAATACAATCAAAAGCACGCACAAAGAGGTCATCGTTAACCACAACATCATTATTAAATACAAGTTTATAAACACTCCTTTCCAATCGAGGAGTTTTTTCTTACCTTCCCGAGCTTTTCAATCGTGAACTCTTCTTCACTCTGCATAGTGGCAATTTAAATAATCTTCCAAGTCGCAACGACAGCTATTCATTATATAGAGGTACAGCACTTCAGGGTGAACAGTGTAGGCAAGCTCTGCCCTGTACTGCTCAAGTGCTTTGTACCAATGTCCAGGATATTTCGAAGAATCTAAACCTTTTAAATATGCATCCAGCTCTAGACCATTCTCGCCTTGTTCATTCCTACATTCGATAAATCCGTCGAGCAGAACGGTGTATGCGTATTCAAGAACCGTGTGAAAATAAACCATATCCGTAACAAGACCGTCTAATATAGGCTTCAGCTTGCGGAATCCGAAGATTTCAAACATTCTGTCGAAGATAAAACGGTTTCGCGTAGGGACAAGAACGTTATTATCAGATGCGTTCTTCCACATCAGTCGTATATCAATGCATGGCTGTTCGTTATTTATACACAACGTGCAAACAACGGCATATGAGGGGGCGTCACTAATCTGCTCTCTTCTTGTACCTACACCTGCAGGTATTTTATAACAGTCCTCTCCCCACTTCGCAACTATCACGAAGACTCTATTCATCTCCTCAACACTTAAATAAATAACATTACGTTTGCTTGCTTGCCTGCAAATCGTTTGAAGTACATAGTTAATGGTGCCGGTTTCACGCCTGAACACGCGCAATGACTTCGTCACGGAGACATCGTACGAGGCGCTGAGAATGCTTCTCAAAGGAAGATCCATCGTATTCGCAAGTCCACTCGGTTCAAGCTCTGAGATGACTATGAGCCACAGGTGGACGGATCGGCTCGAAGGGCGGAGTGAGTCACGCTGATGAAACGGGTACGGGTTTGTTCGAACTCGTGTTTCGTGAGGTACATGGGTGGGCGTCTCGCTGGGGGAAGCGCGTCACACTGCTAAAGCGTGTACAGGCTTGTTCGAACACTTGTGCTTTTGGAGAAACAGAATTTTCCACTACATGAAACAATATCGACTTTAATGTTTTATTACTCACCAGACGTTCATTTCCACAAACTAAACATCTTCACAATCCGGCGCACTATTTGAGAGAAACAAATGTCCATATTTATCCTTTTTATTTAACAAGCGATACTCGTCTCTAAAGCCTGTTAAAAACTCACACAGCCCAATAGCCACAACCTCACTACAAACCTCATCATGATATATATTAATATAGTGGTAAAAATACTTAAGATTCCCCATGATGACAAGATTTACATTCTCAACCGTAGGGTACGAGTAGTCGGTATGGTGTAACATGACATAATATCGCTTGTCACACCACTCATCAACAAAACTTACTAGCCATAACCGTTGCTTATCTTCTGAACGTGTTGCTTCTTCTACTTCGCGGTATATGTGAGCCTTTATAAAGGTTAGGTCTATAACATACTTCAATACATCGTCTGTACTATGAAATCCTACAACGCCCTCGCCAGAATACCCGTAGAATATTTGAACATCTTGGTCCTTCGCACGGCTCAATGTAGCCTTAAAAGTGCAAAGGAGGGGGGAATAAGGAGTTTTTCAGTATCCACCACATCTTGGCACTTTGCCGAATACCACTTCATAAATGTTAACACGCAATATTAAAGGTAGCCATTACTATTTTTCTTCTACGCGGGAGAATACACGTCTGAGCTCAAGGGTATGCAGAGGTCAACTGAGCACGTAGGGATAAAAGCATGCTCAGGTAGCGGGAAGACTCACGTTGCCGATCTTACAGTGGGAGGGGCTTAGCTTTTTACTGTACACACACACACACACACACACACACACACACACACACACACACACAAAGGAGAAAATGAAACGCTAATTGAAACACGATTTATTTAATAAACGAAACATTCAAGGTGTATATATATATATATATATATATATATATATATATATATATATATATATATATATTTCGAAATACGTGATAATCAACCTATCAATACACCTATATATAAATACAATCAAGGTTTAAGGGAGCCAAAGGGTACGGTATCATAGATCCCAGGCACCTGGTAACATTTCCTATAGGTGTTACGGCACACCTTTGTACCCCGAAGTTCCTTCACGCCCCCAGCTTCTGTGCCCGAAAATTGTGGGTACCTACAGTTAGTTGGGGCGGCCGGTCGCCCTCATCATCTTCCAAGGACACTAGTTCCTTCAACGAGTCAAAGTTAACGACTCGACGATTCGCATGGTTGAACGTGATACCCTTAACCTTCACGATATACAGTATTTCATATCCTCCCCCACCCTCACCCGTACCCCATAAGTTTTTGGACCTGTTGAGACAAAAGAGTCGTCGTATGCGATGTCTCCATACTCATCCTTGATCTCATCAGTTAGCTCTCCGAGGAACTCCCCAATAGCGGGCATGTATTTACCTTCCCTCGCTGTCAATGTCACGCTGTGTCAGCGTACAAAACCCTCCGCCAAGAGAATGCAATAGGCCCCAAAGTTTGAAGCGTGCGTAGGCTGTTGTGAAGCTGGCTACAGGTATGTTTGTAACCCGTGAGGTATCTGTGGCCAGTTCGGTATTGTTGTACTTTATTATGTAAGTATTACCTACATTCACAATCTCCATGACCTCTTTATCGGGAGCGTTGGCATAATCCCAGAGTTCACTATAACGTTGTGCCAAATGAACGTTACCTTTGCCAGTATTCTGTGCAAATTTTCCCCGAAGACTGTTTAGACATAACTTTGCACTAAAGCGCTTGCCAGGGTTCTTAACAATTTGGTTTTGGTCAAGCTCTATACCTTCATGGTCACGGTAACGCTGAATATAAGCCGTTTTTTTCATCTTCGGTATCAACCCCTCGCGGATATCCTGACGCCTCAACCATATCCTTCAAAAAAGCGTTTATATATGGTGTGAAAAGGTTGGGTAGCTTTGAAACCTCCACACCTCATGTATCTTCATTATTCTATACCCATGGCGAACGGCTAGGGCCAGCTCAGGGCTTGTATATACACCTCTCATCTTACGCTGGTGGGGTGTATGGCCACAATCACCATTGTTCTCTTCTGTGCACTTCACGCACAGGGCAAACATGAGCTTGTGATCAACACGGCGGGTAAGATCGGCATCCATAAATCGCGAGGGGGGAGCACGTCTACGAAAGAGAGTCCAAAGTAGCGCTCATTCAAGTTGGCTGAAAACTGCTCGATGGTTGGTATGGTGGGACCCACCATTTTTTCAGGTGCACCTACGGGGTACGGATTGTTCTCATCACGTAGGGGTATAAAGAATAGAAGTCGTAGTAATGGAATTTCACACCCTCCGTAGGCGGAAAGTATAGTTTGAAGGGATTTGTACGCCCTCCGAACAAACTCTCACCACATTTGAGAGGATTCAGTACCATTGAATGTTTGATCGTGTTTAATTCTTTGGAGTACTGTCCATCTGCCTCCATCCGTGCATCATACTCATGCTCCCACAAGACGTTGTGAGTGAACTGGGAGCCTTTAAGATGATCACGGGTGCGAGTCCACGCAAGACAATCGGTAGGAGATCTACCGTGGATATCTCCTACGATTCCACACTCAGGACGGGGGCATCCTTGCCACCAGCAACCGTTAATGGAGTGTCGAGCGGTGTCCCAAAATGGGCCGCTCGAATGTAGAAGACGACGATGGACTATGAATTCCGGAGGCGGTCCCCTTGGTTTGAGTCGGAATTGTATCCGAAGGATGATGGACAATGTCACTCTCGGGTTACGAGAACTCCAAAAAAAAACACCTTGGAGGTGTCGCGTCTCACGTCGACACCAGTGGGTGCACCAGGCACTCACGCCTTGTCAAAAGAATGTGTGTGGGTTCCACTGACCACTCTTACCTCAATTTGTTGTAAAGTTTCGGAAGATTACCTTCAAGTGCTTCCTGATTCCGTTTCACGAAATCACTGGGGGAAAGTACGGGGGTTGTACCGAGTTTATGCGGTGAATGGAAACGACGAAACTTAATTTAACAGAGTCTTTTTATTAAATTCACTTTGAGTACAAAATTCTTTTGGTAGTAAAAATTAAATTTGGATACGTAGAAAAATGAAGATTATATAGCTCTTAAGGTGAGATTTAATACACAGATAAATCGGGAACAAGTTAACTAAAGCACAATGTACAATTTAGGCTGCTGATTCTTCCTTAAAAGCAATCGGCAGCAAAGTTTATAAATTGGAGTTAAGTTCAATTATCAAATGGAAGCTAATTTGATCCGGTGGGGGTAGAGCCACTGCACGATTAATCACAGAATTAAATCACAGAGCCTGCGTGGTAGGAGGATAATCAGAAAGCAAAGAACCTCGTTACCGACGCTCTCGGGGTTTTTAAAACCTCGGGGTAGGCGGAGACGAGGTAAACTAAGGGTCACCCTCTTACGGGCGGAGTCTAACAGCAAGCGCCTATAATAGTTTTCGATATTCAAATTTAGGTGGAGGTGAATTCAAT
This sequence comes from Bathynomus jamesi, assembly GCA_023014485.1. Classification (NCBI taxonomy): domain Eukaryota; kingdom Metazoa; phylum Arthropoda; class Malacostraca; order Isopoda; family Cirolanidae; genus Bathynomus; species Bathynomus jamesi. Next base: position 927,484 of record JAJOZX010000672.1, read on the forward strand.
TGACAGCTACGATTGGAAGATTGTACTTCGGGAGAGTTCCGGGGGCGAACCAATCATGATCGAAATAGTTTCCGCGGAGTTTACATTTTTCTTTAGATAATAAAGCATAATTGTATGATCAAGAGGCGCCATGGGGGCGGCGTGAAAGGAAGGTCGAACCCGTACAAAAGGGAATCGATTGGGAAGGAAGTTATAGAGCGCAAATGAATCTCATGTTCGAGATAACCAATTCGCGTGATTTTTTCGGAAAAGAGAAATAGGGGTCAGAGACAGCTGAAATTTGGTATGCGAGTAGGTTAAGCTAGGGGAAGTCAGGTGGTCTATAGGTTGACACAATTGTGCTTTATCTATGGGAATAGGTCAAGATTTTAGAAAAATTTAATAATAAAAAGTTAAAAGACTGATGTGTTTATAGACGCTTGCCTTGCATCGCGTGATGCTGACAATAATGGAGACGCGGAGGGATCGAAGAATTCATGCGATGAGCATATTTTCATATGCACCTCGCATCTAATGATTTAGGTTGGGATTACTGGGATTCCATGGGGTTACTGCGGATTACATGGGGTTACTGCGGATTACATGGGGTTACTCCGCGTATGAAAGATTGCACACTCTGTGATGTCAGAACTAAGGAATTTGGGGTTCAACATTAGAATGCAATTCGTCAGAGACGAACTCGTTTGTACCGTAAAGTTTTACACTACGGGACAGGAGTAGTGGAGTACACAGTCTTCTCACCAGTGGCACGGTTTTCACTTTGACCATCAACCCAAAAAACACGACCATTAACTTTAATGGGTACTTCACCCGTGTTGCGGGCGTGCTTTATGTTTACACCTGTCTGCTGCTGTAGGTGTATGAGCCAGTAAATAGCCTTGAGCCCATAACTGCGGGGATTGTTTCTGTGAATAACGGCTAAGGTGTCTTTAGGCATGAAGTTATTCTTGAACACCGTAAAACATAATGAAGCGATGGTGGTTGCGACTTGCAAAGGATCGCATTTGAAACGGCCTATGTACAGTGCTTACAAGAAGTCTCACGCTTCTCTCTCGTCCCAAGCTAGTCTGTTAGGTATAAAATGGGCTGTCCTTATGGCAGCGGAGGTGTGTTCGGATTGGTGCACATAACTGCTCTAACACAATCAATGACGTCCATTATTACGTCACTTCTGCTACATTTTAGTGTTTAAAATACAAATGATTAAGAAGTAGAATGGAGCAAGTTTCGGGATGTTGGGATGGCTATGGAGCAATCCTAGTCATCATAATATTAGCTGGGCATTACATTATACCGTCTCAATATATACTGTAGACTATAGAGAACGACTAATTCGGCAAATATCCCAAATCATGGCATGATACCTAAGTTATTTTGACGCAGTTCTAAATTATTTGCTCAAATGCAATTATTGATATTAAGCAATTGTTGGGAATTGTTGTCAATATTGTTGTTTGTGATATATATCCTACGTGAAGAATCTAATGACCAAATTCCTCAGTGAACCTCTCACGCGCTCGCATTTCGAGGAAGTCACGGTCGTCTCACTAATAGATAGTTTATCCATTGTTTTAAGTGGTAACCTATTAAACGAACTATGTTAAACCTATTCCATCTTATGAAAGTCATTAGTCTAAAGCAAGACTGGTCGGCCGTGAATCAGAGAAATTTGCATTTGATTTGTTCATCGTAATTATTACGTAATATAGTATACTGTATATAGTAGTATATAAGAGTTTATTGGTAGCATATCATATGACAATTCCCATAAACATGTGATGACCTCGATGTTGCCAGTTTTTATTTTTTTCCTGAAACTATTACCTTCTCATAGTTTGTTTCAACAATGCATATATTATCATCTCCACGAGCGTAGACATTGCAAGAAAAGATTCTAACTAAGGATAAGTAAAGTTTTTTCAAGGTCACAATATATAATTTTATAGATGTCAAACATAAAAATATAATAAAATTCTATATTAACATAAATATATATTCGATACACATTTACGTCATGGCTTTAACATCAGTATTTCGTATAGCTTCCTCCAGCATCAATAATTTCTTGCAATCGTTGCGGCATAGAAGAGGCCAGATTGTAGGGAATGTTTGGTGTTCGGCGTAAGCTCTCCCAACTATTCCTCGTGTGAGCTAAAAGTTCTTGAAATGTTCTTTCATTGCGTTGCTCCCATCGTTAATCATTATTGCCCAAAGGTTTTCAATCGGATTCAAATCAGGAGAACGTGGTGGCAGAATTAGATTAATAATCTCTGGGTGATCTTCGTACCACGCTCTCACAACGTTACTCCTATGAATGGGACTGTTATCTTCCATTAAGTAAAATGGTTCCGGTGCTGGAACCAGATACGCACGAACACTGGGTAGCAGCACCTCTTCCAGTATCTGGCAATATTGCTGTCCAGTAAAGCGTCCATCAACTTGAGACAATTCTCCGACACCATAGCCAGACATCCAGCCCCACACACCGAGATTGATGTGACCACTACGTTTGCTCGGGAAAACATTTCCTTCTTCACAGCGTTTTCCGCGCTGCCTCCAACAATGCGCTACAACGAAGGTTCAGGTGTCTGTAAATATGCTTCGCTGTAACAAACGGATGCTCTCTGGCATGATTAACAACCGCAGCATCTTCCTCTTGAGATGTTGAACGCGGAGGACCAGACCTCGGCAAAGTAACGATTGAGTTTTCTGCTTCATACCGATGAATCCACCGTTCCACAGTGCTTCGATGAACGTCTAGTCGTCTTGATATTTCTCTTATTGGCACACCATATTCATGCAATGTCACCATTGCTCCCCGCATTGCCTGGGTCGTCTCGTGGTGCACAGACGGCCTTTCCTTCTTTGTGTAAATGGCTTATGTGAAGCGTGCTGGGACGATAAAGGAAATGAAGATACCATACACCCCTTCTGAAATTGATTTCGGTTGTGAAGGGTACCAACCCTTTGAATGGTAATAATAATCAGCCAATTTCCTATTTTGTTGAACATATGCATAAAAAATTCGTCTTAAAAGACAAGGATCAAAAGATTGTCAGCAATAGTTTATATCCCAACTGAATATAGTCAGCCATGAACAGTATAATCATATTTTATTTCCATAACTACTCTGTCATAGTAAATAACCTTATTATGACTTAGGTAGTAGTGATAATTATGAGTGGCGGCTTCTAGCCACATACGTTAAACCTATCAGTGCGTCTAAGACCAGACTCTTCTGTTTCTGCCAATTCATTGTTAGTTTAAGGTATTTTGCTCTTTGTCTTTCTAGGTCTAGGGCATTAAAATAAATATTTGAGTTTGTGTGTAGCATTTCCTCCTCCCTTCGTAATTCCCCACCCAACCTCGTTTCCTTCGACATAGCAACGCTTACCTCCATCCTCATTCCACTTCCTTCATTAAACCTATTATCGCTTTTATTGTCTCTTCCTTCCATCCTTCAATGCCAGCGTTCTTAAACCTAGCACATAAATTATATAATATGGAATCTAACACCTTAGATCTCTACGCATTCATGTTACTTGAATACGCCTGTGTCTTAGGGGAATCTAAGTGTTGAGAGTGGGCTTGAGGGGTAGTCCATAGATTATTACAGATGACCTTGAACGCTCCAAGTATTTAAAAATGATTATTTATTACGCACATCATATGGCATAATACACACATGAATTTAAGTATCTCTTACACTATAGGAATGGAATTGAATCCTACCAGAGTTAAAAAGTCGCGAAATATGATAGATTAGTTTGTATTAAGAGGTCACTAAGAGAAAAGGATTTGGAGTAGAGCGGAAGGCAGAGAGAGAGAGAGAGAGAGAGCTTTTAAATCACACCTTTTAAATGGTTTGTGGGTAAGGGCTTCACGTATGTTATTTTAGTCCAGGGTAGTTTATGTGGAGGTGTTAACATAACTCGCACTTGGGACTGTTAATTGTAAGACAACTACCATAGCTGGGACTGAGACACGTTATCCCCTGCATACTCTATAATCTATATATATCTATGTACAGTATGTCTCTATATATAAATAGATAGAGTGATCAACACAATGATAATGTGGACGTCATTGATGGGGTTAGAGCAATTATGTGCACCAATCCGAACACACCTCCGCTGCCATAAGGACAACCCATTTTATACCTAACAGACTAGCTTGGGACGAGAAAGAGGCGCGAGACTTCTTGTAAGCACTGTACATCCTTCTAAAGGCCTGGAAACATACTCTAAGCACGCGCACATCATTCACGCAATAACGCTCACATTCATCAGCTATATTATAAGGAATACATCCATTAAAACTGTTGTAGTATCGGTCAAAATCTTCACGTTCATCTGTACTCATACATTCATAGTTAAAGTAATGTTTGGCTAGAGATAGTCCTACATAATTTAAAGTTTCGCTAGTGAGGAATGTGTAAGGGAAATATCCTTTTGAAACTTCAGTGGCTACGCCCATCACCTTGGGTAGTTTTGCTAATTTACAAGGTGTGAATAATAAAGTGTCTTTAAACTGTACATTACCTCTTATTTGCATCTGTATTAGTTTGTTGCCTCTTTTCATGGGATCACCTGTAAATATCTCAGATGACTCGTGCTCAAGCATCTCCTTATAAAGGAACTGTGTGTCAAATTTCGCCCCGTTATGGGCAAGAATATACAGTCATTTTTTTTAACTTGTCAGCTAACTTGACAATATAGGAAACAAAGAGTTTCACAGGGCTATCGTGGGCATTCGTTTTAAAAACGTTTGTCCGTTTTCCACATTTGTGACACTCATGACACTCGATCTCCATACACTCATCACAGATAGTCTGGCTCACAAGTAAATGTGGAATAACCTCTTTGGTTTCAGCGTTCCTGTATATTTCTATATCGTAGTACGCAGTTATACAAGGGCTGTTTTTAGGCTTAGCGTCTCATGGCATGTAGAACAGTGAATTTCATCACATTTATGCGTGAATTTCCCCCAATTATCTATCATGTGAAACATATATTCACAGATTCTAATTTTCCTGCACGTACCAATTGATGTATGGAGCTCAAAACAGTTATTATTGAAAAATGTGCGTCTACTCACATCACAATCCCTCTTCTCAGCTTCAACTACACGGCTTTCACATTTGGTGCTTTTACACTGCTCACATACCATGTGGCAATCTTTATAATGTTTCACTATATCATCCGCAAACTCGATACACCCATTACACAAATCATGATGTCCATATTTTCGGCTTTTATCATATCTCGCGTAAAGGGCCCTTATATTACGAATGGCGAGATACGTTGTCCCTGACAGTCCTGAAATAAGTAGGGGTCTTGTACGATCTCTCGCACAGCTTTTAAAAACATACACAGTTCTACGGCGATCATCCAGTCCAAATACAGCTATACGAACATTCATTTCCTGTTCTACCCTTCTCAGCTATTCAGGACCCATATTACAGTCAAACTCAAGTTTACAGTCTACAGCTAGTTTACGGGCAAGCTCCACTACCGTAGGCAACCAAATTTTTTGGATCCGTATATTTAGTACAGTAAACATACGAGCTAAGACTACTGCTATAAAGCCGCAGCCACGATCGACGTTTATATGCCGTCTATAAATAGCCTGAGAATTGAAGTTAAGAGTATAAGGTGTGGCACTATGACCTGCAACACGGAATACACGGTCAATATTTACCGTGAAGTTGTCCATATTGAAGGCTATACTACTTTCAGAGGCCTGCATTATACGGCCTAATATATACTCTATATCTTCAGCTGCCAAACGTCTGAACGGTATTACTACCCAAAAATCATCTACATCTCCGTCACCTAACCCGAATCCGAAGGACAGCCTCGTCCTGACTTTACGTTCTTCGCGGTTCTAGAGGGCAAACTCTACAATACTTTCACCTATGCGCCGTAGTCCGTGTTCAACATCATTGCTATACATGGATCTAGGATCAACCCTGACTATATACCGGTTTCTAGTCAAGGCTGGTTGTGGGGGTAGCGGTGCGCACCACTCGAATGTTATGCTATCCTCAACAGAACGGGAAGGGGTTGTGGAGGATGTACCAGGAATTGAATAAGGGGGTATATTTGAGGAAGGTACTATTGTGGGGGTTGTGTCGTAAGACGTAGAAGGTTGGGGCTGTATTACTGGTGGTCTAATAGCCGGCTCAACCCTGGCGTGCTTTATACCTGACGTGGAGGGTTCTTCATCATGCTTCTGCTTTGAACTGTCGCGTGCTACAGGTATCGCTGGTGAGGATTCGTCAGCGGGGATGGATTCTGTAGCTGCACGGTCAACGGGCTCGTCTGTGATATCGATGATGGGGTGCTGTACATCGTCGTCATTCACGGTTCGGTGGAAGAAAACAAAATATAAGGAACAGCACTCAAAATTTGTGATATTTTGTAAATGGCCCACTTAGGGGTATGACGTGTTAGAAATGGATTCTGTAGAAAATTTCAGGTTCACGAGCCCATCCACATGTAGTATATCTGGACCTACAGGATGTGGTAAAACTGTGTTTATGCTTAAAATCATTAAAGAAAAGGGAGATATGTTCTCAAAATTTGTGCATAAAGTTATATGGTGCTATTCGACGTATCAATTAGTGTTCAACGAGTACCAAGATGAAATCTTGTTCCACAAGGGGATCTATGACGTTAATTCGTTAAAGGGAAATGAACATACTCATTGTAATTGACGATCTCATGTTGGAGATGGATAAAACGTTTGCCGAGACATTTACAGTGTACTCCCACCATCTTAACATAAGCGTATTCTTCATCAACCAGAATCTATTTTTCAAAAATAGATACATGCGCGATGTGTCGCTAACTACACAATATCTACTTTTATTCGCGCAACGTAGAGATGTGTCACAAATTGGGGTATTAGCCAATCAAATGTTCCCGAATCAGCGTAAGGAGTTTTTGGAGGTTTATAAAGAGGCCACAAGCCAGCGTTTTCGATATTTGCTTTGTGACCTTCACCCGCGAAATACGTTTAGGTTGCTTCTAAGAACGAATATATTCTCAAGTGAACCTGAAACGGTGTATATTCCAGAATGACAAATAGGCTATACCGTGAATTAAAAAAATCTATCAACGATTGCCTCAGGCACTGCAATAGATGTTTGTTAAAAATATAGACTCTGACTTTTTAAAATGCATCTGTAAAATCTGTCTTAATGTTATAAAATGCAATGTGCCAATGAAACACTCTCAGAATACTCGCTTACGTCGTTACAAGAACATAATACGAGCGATCGATCATAAAAGTCAAACTGTGGGTAAGAAAAAGCGCATTATTGTACAGAGAAGAGAATCATTCCTACCCATCTTATTTTCAGTTTTGGAACCCCGAAAAAGTAGGCTTAAATGAATGGAAAGCGAGTTGCTAGCCCTATTAAAGAGTGAAAAGTCACCTGATGAGAAAAGGCTCTTGTACCAAGAGGCTTTGCAGAAATAGCTTCATGAGTACGAGGATTATAAATATCCTACAGAGCTCCCCGTGGTTATTAGGCACAGCGCGAGTAGTGCTGAGCATGGCGACACAGGACATGGCCCCGAAGTTAGAGATAACCAACCAAAGAGCAACGGAACACAACACATCGAACATGTGCTAAAAAACAGCCTCCCACATACATTGAGGAATAAAGGCTTAAGTCTTTATAATCTATTGAGTGAGGACCCCATCATACAGTGGGCCGATACAGGCGAGGTCATTGTTGAAGGAACAAGGATACAAGGATCCAATATCGTTGATATTGTTCATGATCTAGTGAGAAAGTGGGACAGACTCTCGCCAACAGGATGGAAGCATATTAAAGCAAGACTGCAACAAATAAAGGTCCCCAAAACATTGATAGATAATTAATCTGAATAGGTTAAAAGACTTGGATCAAATCTCGCTTGTGTCACAACTGAGTACGCCATCGCCCCCAGCGGTAACACCTCTGAAGAGGCGAAAAAAGAGAACAAACGGTCAACCCTACCCACGTGCCTCTAAAATAGGCAAATGGCTAACATATTAAGTAAACGCTATGATGACATTTCTAATCCCGCCTCCTATGGTGGCGTTAATAGACTGTACAGAGATGTTTACGGTGTGAGGAAAAAAGATGTTGAGAGATTTTTTCGGGGACAGGATGCTTATACACTTCATAAACCGGTGAGAAAAAGGTTCAAAACGGCCAAGACAACAGCGCTTCGATTGACGGATTTAACAGACATGCAAAGATATTCACTGTATAACGATGGTTACCGCTACATCCTATTCATAATAGGTGTATTCTCTAGTTATCTGTGGCTAATTCCCCTGAAAAATAAATCGCCGGAAACAGTTGCTAAAGCGACCAAAACGTAGATGTTGAAAGAAAACAGGATTCCTGGCTATTTTTGTAGGATATGGGGAAGGAATTTATAGGTCGCGCCTTTCAGAACATGCTGACAGAGTTTAATATCAGCTATTACACTACCAATTCTATACATAAGGTTTCTTTAGCAGAAAGAGTTCAACGTACCATAAAGGAACGCATGCACCGCTATTTTACATATAAAAACAGATTTTTAGACATTCTGGAATCATTGGCCTCATCCTACAGCCGCTCACACCATCGCACGATTGGGACAACACCTAACGAGGTTTTAGAAAGAGGTACGCGCCCAGAGGTGAGAAGAGATGGAACACCACACCACCACCACACCCTGCGCGTTTCAAAATCAATGGTTATGTATGGCTGTCGCTTTCGGGAAATAAATTCGCGAAGGGATTTGAGCAAGGATGGACACGTGAGATTTTTAAAGTTAGGGCTATGAGACCTAAAGGTGAGATAATGATGTATTACGTTGAAGATTTGAATGGGGAAGAAATCGCAGGAGGCTTTTACCACGAGGAGTTGCAGAAAGTGGCATTTAATTTAGGGAAAAATGTTTTTAAAATTGAGAAAATTATAGGAAGCAAAGGTTCAGGAAAGAGAAAAATGTACCTGGTGAAATGGCTAGGGTACCCAGAAAGCTTCAACACCTATATAAAAGCTGATGCAATAATGAAGCTTAAATAGTATGCAACATGGCTCCTAACCATTTCTACGTCAAACTCCCGTCCTCCTCGTCCCTCTCTGTACACCCTAACAACACCCTCGCTAACTTTGTGACAGAACTCCATGGACCCATTGAATTGGAGCGTGATTCGTATGAGGTGGGGTTATGTGAACTCCAGTTAGCCACCAAATTTTTAACTCTTGAAAATGAGCAAATCATATTTCTGATCATTAGAAGATTCGATGAGTGCGAAAAATTAGGCATAACCTTAGACCAGGGGTCACCAACCTGGGCGGTAGCGCCCACTAGTGGGCTCACATTAAAGGTAATTAAACATTTATTTCATTTTTTATTTTATCGATTATGTTGATTTATTCTTTTTGATCTGAGGTAGGCGATAAGCTTTTTTAATTTTCAAAAAATCGTAAAAGTGGGCGGTGAACAAAAAAAAGGTTGGTGACCCCTGCCTTAGACAATACTATGCGCTTAGAGTCCTGTTCGGTGAGGAACAGTACTATAGCACAAATGTATCGCTAGGAATCGGGCATTATGATACAGCCATGGACATTGTGACGGGGTTAAACAAGAGTCTTGAAAGGTCGTACCTGACATACGATTTACTTTTTGAAGTCGTAAACATAGACACGCCTGCATGCACATTGAAGTTAAAGTCAACGCTTAGTACAAATATTAAAGATAAAGAGCTGTTCACAATTGTCGCTGAGGGCCGATATAGCGCAGCTCTCGAAAGAGATACCTTCACGAGGCACAGTATGACTTGTCCAGCTTAATATATCAAATGAAGATGGAGAAATTGGGGAAAAACTCTCCGCCCTCAGACATGTGCTATATTTACAGCAATATCGTATAGCACCAATTTGTTGGGGACACCCAGGCCCCCCTGCTGCACATTGCACACATCCCTAACCATAGAGGGAAAAGTTTGAGCATTACATATGAGAAGCCCCATTATGTGAATGTTGCGACTAATCTATTAACCAACATCTCGATATATATAATATATATAAGAACGATTGAGGGAAAAAATTTCCCATTTGGTGATGGGAGCTTAACAGTGAAACTACACTTTCGTCGTTTATACTGTAATGACTCGAAGACCACTCACAGTCTACCGAGGGGTGAGGTACCAGCGTGGGAGTGGACTTGGATCCATTTTTTCATCCATACTACGCACCGCTGTCCCACTGTTGAAGAGGGGTGCCAGGTACCTAGGGCGGAAGGCGTTACAAACAGGTTTTAACGCGGCAGAAGACATAATGGGTGGAACTAAGCCTAAAGAAGCTTTAAAAAGACATTTAGAACGTACACGGGATGAAATCATCAAAAAGAAAAATGCGTGGTGGCGGAAAGAAGAGATCTGCCAGGAAGAAGGTGTTGCCATCACGTGGTGCTAAACGTAAAAGGAAATCAAAAGAGAAGTGCTCTAAGCGTATGAAACCTATGGCTGATCATTTTTTTAACTGATATAAGCTGAGGACACTACTCTCACGAATCATAGGTTGACTAATAATTGTCGAGGGAGGTGGCACTATTTCTGACTCGTCATGGCGCGTTTCATCCACCCGTGTAGTTCACAATGCTGTAAATTGGAACTGTCCCTCTTTGATATGCCCCCCACTCAGGTCTCTATTGAGCATAGCGACTTTATTACAATTAACCCATTAAACACAATTAGTTCACCCAGTGCCCCTATAGAATTGGTGATACCCAGCTCAGGCTTTTACTTTTCTGACCCGAGCTGCATGCACATGTACGCTAAACTGCATATAGCCCATTCTGATGGAACGGACTGCGATGATAGTTACTCTGCCTACCCTGAAACCAACTTTTTACACTCCATATTCAATCAGTGTGAAGTGTATTTAAACCAGGTTAACATCTCGGCAGGAACGGGGTACTACCACCTACGAGCATATCTGGAAAATGTCCTCAACTTTTCAAAAGAAGCGAAGGACACCTTTTTAACTGCCGAGGGGTATTACCACACTAAAGATGAAGATGGAATAAACGATAAATTTAAAAATTGTAAAAAAAAAGATATATGAATGTTTTGGAAGCCTGCATACAGACTTCACATTCCAGAAGTTGCTTATGAACGGAGTGGATATGAAGTTGAAGCTTACCCGCACGATTCCTGAGATCTGCATAAATCTGGGGTCTGATCAAGAAGAAGGCGCGAAACCCGTTGTGATACACATCATGGAGGCATATTTGCGTATACGCCGAGTGAAATTAAGTTTCCCAAAACAAATAGAAATTGAGAAAGACTTAATACAAGCCACAGTAAAATACCTAATTAACAGGGTACAGATCAAACTATACAAGGTCCGCGCCGGGTTGGCCTGGAAGCAGCTACAAAACGTGGTCCTTGGAGTCCTACCTAAAAGGATATTAATTGGAATGCAGGACCACGCCTCGACGAATGAAAAATATAAAAAGAGTGCCTTTAAATTCGAGAATTTCGGCCTTAAAAATATTACTCTATACGTAAATGGCGTCGCATTGGGAGGGACCATGATTACGGACTACTCATCAGACGCTGTGTTCCCGCTCTGCGCGAGAGCATACAGTAGTCTGGCTCATAATACAGGCGCCTGTGACGAACTTGGTTTTGGTGTAACGCAGAAAGAATTTGTCGAAGAATTTAATATTTATTCATTTGATATTACGCCTGACTTGTCTGCTGGCGCAAATACGCATTTAAGTCCACAGCAGAGTGGGAATATCTCAGTCAGGTTGGAATTTGCCAAGCCTATAGACGCGCCTATAAGTGTACTCGTGTACCTCGAATCACACGCACTAATAGAAATTGATCGTTTCAGGAACGTTGTCACAAACTTTTAAAATGGACGCGAATACACTCCAGACAGTAATGAAAAGTGACCGTTTCACACGCTCAAAATTTGTCGGTGTGCTTGCGAAGAATGAAATATTGAAGCTGCCAAGTACGAGAAACTGGTACGGGGTTATCGTTAACACCGACATTGTGGGGGGTGAGGGGATTCATTTGTTTGCAATCTATTTTTAAAATAGGGAAAGAATGTACTATTTTGATTCAATGGGATTTCAGCCCTGGAATGATTCGGTAATTGTACAGTTTATCGCGCAATTACATGTGCCTGAGATTGTTTGGAACCCATATCGTTTTCAAGGATATTATACTGAAACGTGCGGGTTGTATTGTATTTCATTTCTCATGCACATGTCATGTGGGAAGGGATTTATAAATTTTTAGACAGATAAAAAAAAGGTTCCCATATGATAGCACCCCTGTAATGTGTAAAGGTGTATATCTATATTGTGTAAAGTTGTAAATACACATTTGTAACTATAAAATATAGCCATTAAGACTTATTTAACGGACACTGGTTCCGCTTTGTACATGATTTCTGCCATTTAATAAGTGAAAATACAATGTGTTTTGTTCTTAACCTTAAAAAATACTTACATTAGTTCCTCGATAATCACGTGGTTGGTTGTGCGGAGAAGCATTCATATCATCTATTCCCCTCTCATCAAAAGTAGCTATAACACGACCTAGTTCCGCATCGGTCCTATAAGGTTAAGTAAAAATAAAGAGCTACAACAAGAGAAATGCCACGAATTCAAAAGCAGATAATTCTTAAAAGTTTTGGTAGCTTAAAAATCCTACAGCGGTGTTGAATTATCGAGAAAAATATTATCAAAGCTCCACCATATATATATATATATATATATATATACACACAGGCCCGGATTTAGCTATAGGCGAACTAGGCGATCACCTAGGGCCTCGCGCCAAAGGGGGCCTCGCTCAAGCCGTTTTGCGCGTTCTGTTCAAGTGATATTAATGATTTAGAACTCTATGAAGAACTTAAAGTACTTTGCAGGTTTATACCTGAGAAAACAGATCTCGGAAATGCCCTTGTTTATATAGTGCAAAAACAACTAAGTGAGATTTATCCTAATGTTTATGTTGCACTTCAATAGTATTAACCATCCCAGTTACTGTTGCTTCGGCTGAAAGAAGTTTCTCGCGTCTCAAACTTATTAAAACATATTTGCGTTCCACCATGTCTCAAGCGAGATTGCAATCATTACCTATGTTATCAATAGAAAAACGATATAAACAAATTCATTAGATTATTCTCAATTAATTGAAGAGTTTAGCTCGAAGAAAAGTAGAAAAGCATTGCTGTAATATTCAAGGAGCATCTGAACCAAATATTAAAGTATTAATATTTAGCCTGATAAGTCGATCGCTCACTATTATAAAAAATGAAATGTCAACATCTCTCATACATCACATATGAAAAACGTTTGTATACTATGGAAAGTCATTACCTATAATATTATATAAATCTTAGAAATCATTGTCTTATATTTTCGATACAAATCTTGATTCATATTATAATTTATACTTATTTGTATGGTTTATTTATATTTCTTATACAATTTCCATGCGTGATTATTTTGGTTTGGTTTAATTTTTAAGTGCTGGCATAGTTCTGTCTATGCGGGATTCTAATATTGCTGCTATAGTACCAATAATTAAGTCCATATTTTCATATATATAGGCCTAGGGCCTCGCAATTTCTAGATCTGCCTAGGGCCTCGCAACTTCTAGATCCGGCCCTGTATATATATATACCAGAGAGGAGGGGCGACAAGCTTGACCTTCGCGAAATGAGGAATCATCGCGCGGAACCTTTGTAAGGTTGTAAGGTATATATATATATATATATATATATATATATATATATATATATATATATATATATATATATATATATATGCCGAAATAACCCCGAAGGAAACAGACAATAATTAAAAACATAATGGGATTAATTTTTACCTTGAAGAAAAATTCAGAATAAAAGGAAATTAGATTACTAATTATAAACGAGAAAAAATACCTCTTTAAATTATCGAGTAATGTATTATTAAAGCTCCACCATATATATATATATATATATATATATATACATGAAGAAATAACCCTGAAGGAAACAGACAATAATTAAAAACATAATGGGATTAATTTTTACGTTGTAGAAAAATTCAGAATGAAAGGAAATTAGATTACTAATTATAAACGAGAAAAAATACATCTTTAAGTTATCGAGTAATATATTATTAAAGCTCCACCATATATGTATATATATATATATATATATATTAGGCCGGGTCGTTTGTGCATGAAAAAAAAATTTTGGGAAGTTTAATTTACCCTGTATTACGAAAGTTTGTGTACCTACATAGGAAGTATCATGAAAAAGTTTCAAGCTTTTATATAAATATTTTGAGGTTCCACAAGTCACTTAAATTTTTGGTGATTTTTTCCTATACTCCGTATAGTAAACTACAGCTCTTTGCTGACTTGCCATTATAGTTTACAAGGCAAATCACCCAGAATTCACCACGAGGAGGTGGCTGTGGGTCGAATTCCACACCATGCCCAGCCCTACCTCCCTTCCATTAGTTTTTACATGTAGTTTATTGACATTTGTATTTGCATTTTGACTCAAATGTAGGCATTTTTTATCTTGAAGCAATTCTTGCCTTTATAAAACCATTTCTATTTTCCTGGCCACAGACAGAAGCTGATGCTTCTGTTACAAGTTTGACAGGTCTTTCCACAGCTTGTGAATGACGTAGGTGCTTTTTCAATAGAGGGTTAGTTTCATCGCCCCTCACGATAAGCTTTAACTGGGTGTTTGTCAAGCTTTTTGTCAGAGGTGGTTCATGTCTTAAGTAGTCTCCAAATCGAATTAAATCTGTGTAGTCTCTTGCCAAGAAATTAATTTTAGGCCGTCTAAATTATCTAATGCCCGAGGACACACCTTCCCTGGCTAAGAGAATGCGCCGGAAAGCTAACTCTCTCATCAATTGCCTTTCATCAAATAACATCGAGACCAATAACGTTTTTGGGTGAGCAAAATATGCTCCTCTTTCAATAACAGGATCAATGACTGCCTTAAGCTCATCAGATAGGTATCTTGAACTAGATATCATAAACCAGAGGTGCCTTGGTCCCTGGTAATAGTAAGGATTTCGCTTTATATTAAACCACGTTGGGGCATAAACACGAACAATGAATTTGGTCAGAGTTTTCAAATTTTCTGACGGCTTTTTGGTCGCAATATAAAGTCTAAATATCCTGTTGGCTTTCTTAAGCCATCTGGCATGGTTCAAAGAACCTGGGGTGCGGTTTTTAAGGTTTTGGGAACATTGGCCTTCTGTGACTGCATTACAAATTTCCATGAGATACTTTTGGTCTTGGCTTAGATCGAGATCCCCCAGAATAGAAGGCATATTACTTGATTTGATTGCTTCAAACTTGACAACTGGCATCTTTTCGCACGCAGTAAGACTTTTGCCAACATTTCCAGCAAAGGCTTTTGGTCCTTTGGTTTTACCATCCCAATAATTAAACAAATGGCGGAGAGGTAGCTCATTGGTATGCAACAAACACACGAACCAATGAAAAGGAGTATTGTAGTGTACCTCTATTTGCCTGATAACTCCATTATGTATGCCAGTGTTTACATTGGTTCCATCACATCCAATGAACTTCAGATTGTCTACCTTAATATTGTTACTGTTAAGAAACTTTATCACTCCTTTAGAAATGTTAGTTGAATTTCCAGTCGCAGAAGTGAAGTGCCCGAGATATTTTGATTCTGGTTCAGCTATAAGCGTGATGTGTTCCTCAGTAATTGTTGTACTGTAGTACCACCCATCCTTACAGATATTTGCTTTAGTTAAGTCCTTTCTTCCATCAAAATACAATGTTTCTATACTTTCTTCACTTGATTTACTTAACTCCTCTCTGATCTTCTTTCTCTGCCGTCTCACCTTATTCTTATCCATAACATTGTGATAATTTTCAGAGGTAATGAGACCAAAATCTTCCAGAACAGTAGAGGCAACGGCTGCACCATCTCTGTCTGATATTCCGAATCGGTCACAAGTTTTTGCTAATGAAGGCAATTTGCAAGTGAGCTTATGTGCTTCACCTGATTTCTTTATACCTTCCTCAATGTGATCATCATCATCATCACTCTCTCTATCTGTATCTGTTGATGTGTCAGAATCAGGAATTGTATGAAAGTTATCCCAGTCTATTGGCTCTTCCCTGGAAGTTATTGATATCTCCATCTTCAATGTTTTTAGAAAATCGTGCTCTTTCTTGTTCTTTACGCTCAGATCTTATTTGCAGTTTCCTCGTTGTCTGTAAATCAATAATGCCTATTGCCATTTTTCGTGCACCTCTTTGCTCAATTGGAAAGAACGTTCCATAGCAGGAACTTTTAGCTCTTTTTCACAAGTGCAAGAAAACAGATCATGGCATTTGCAGGCAGCAATATCAAAAAGGCTTTGATTTTTGGATTTGAACGGGGTCAGTTTAGATTCAAAATCTTTCCATTTACTACCGGTCTTCATCATATTTTTTAGATTTTTCATGACAATCCTTTACTCTGGCTAATATTTGCTGTTCTGATACTGCTGGAATTGATGCACTTTACCAGATCTCTTTTACCTTTGATGCAACTATTCTTGCCACATCATTATCATTTGGCTCTTTTTTCCCCTCACTAGCTATAAGTAAGAGATATCTTGTTTGTAAATATTCTTTAAAAACATCTTCATATAGGAGAAGATGATTTCCACTGAGCTCAGCTTTCCCAAAAAGGGAAACAGAAGCACTCATCATTTTTTCAACAGTTGCTTTCACTTTCCTCAGCCATTTCGGATAATGTGGGAAAGTCACTCCGTTTGTGTAATAAAGCGTATTTAACTAGTCAAATAATCAATTCTGAAAAGAAAAATTGAATATATAAATTATATATATTCTGGACGAAACACAGTCAAGAAAAAATTTAATAGCAACAAGAATACAAAAAATACAAGAAAATCTTAATAAAAAATCATAATTGCCAAATAATTAATAAAGTTTACGTATTAAAATAAAGTTTTAAAAGTTTTAAAGTTTTTGTAATGATTTACGTTTTACTTACAATCTTCAGAGGACTTGCGTAACATCTAAAACTTGATCAATTTAGTTTTTTAATCATTGCTAAACATTTATAGTGCATCTACAAATTTCTTGGACAGAGGCATATGGAAATTCACAAATTTAATTTTTCGACCCGGCCTAATATATATATATATATATATATATATATATATATATATATATATATATATATATATATATACACACACACAAACTCAGAATGGTTCCCTGAGAAAATTATATGTTAAATACAGACCGTGCGTGGAACAAGGAACTCTTCCGGGAAAATTAAATCCACTATAGTCCGAATAAGTAATGGTAAATGACAAATACCATAGTTTTTCTTTTTCATGATGCTAGCCCGACGTGGGCAACGGGTCACTCGCAAAGAGGTCCCATAATATAGCTTCCCTCACCAGCTATCTGCAAAGCAGACTGGATCCAGCTTAGCATTGGGACATGGATCTAGGGTTTAAAGCAGCCTAGCCTTGCTACATTTAGCTGGTGAGGGAAGCTGTATTTATGGGAACTCTTTGCGAGTGACCCGTTGCCCACGTCGGGCTAGTATTTGTCATTTATCATTACTTATTCGGACTATAGTGGATTTAATTATCCCAGAAGAGTTCTTTTCCATGCACGGTCTGTATTTATCATAAAAAACTCAGGGTACTATTCTGAGTTCATTCCCAGCTTGAAACGGACATGTTATGTGCCTTGAAAAAGTGGACGCTCACTTCTGCGAGTTGAGGTTTAAGTTTTGGATTTGGCTAAAAATATAATAGTTACCTCTTTTTCTTTGATGTATTCAATTTGACTTGAAGGCAGCGAGTCTTTTGCTAAAATTGAGGTTCTAAATGTAGCAGGGCTAGGCTGCTTTAAATCCTAGATCCATGTCCCAAAGCTAGATCCTGTCTGCTTTGCAGATTGCTGGTGAGGGAAGCTATATTTATGGGACCTCTTTGCGAGTGACCCGTTGCCGACGTCGAACTAGAATCATGAAAAAGAAAAACTATGGTATTTGTCATTTACCATTACTTATTCGGACTATAGTGGATTTGATTGTACCAGAAGAGTTCCTTGTTCCTTGCACGTCTGTGTGTATCATATATATATATATATATATATATACATATATATAACTGTATATGTTAAACACAGACCGTGCATGGAACAAGGAACTCTTCCGGGAAAATTAAATCCACTATAGTCCGAATAAGTAATGGTAAATGACAAATACCATAGTTTTTCTTTTTCATGATGTTAGCCCGACGTGGGCAACGGGTCTCTCGCTAACATCATGAAAAAGAAAAACTATGGTATTTGTCATTTACCATTACTTATTCGGACTATAGTGGATTTAATTTTCCCGGAAGAGTTCCTTGTTCCATGCACGGTCTGTGTTTAACATATAGTTTTCTCAGGGAACCATTCTGAGTTTGTGTATATTAAACGGACGTGTTACGTGCCTTGAAAAGTGGACGCTCAATGTCCCGGTTGAGGTTTAAGTTTTGTTTTTTTTGGCTAAAAATACAATAGTTACCCCCCTTTTTCTTTGATTTATTCAACCCGACGTGAATGCAACGAGTCTTTTACTTATATAGAGGTTCTGAATGTAGGGGGTCTAGGCTTGCTTTAAACCCTAGATCCATGTCCCAAAGCTGGATCCTGTCTGCTTTGCAGATAGCTGGTGAGGGAAGCTATATTTATGGGATCTCTTTGCGAGAGACCCGTTGCCCACGTCGGGCTAACATCATGAAAAAGAAAAACAATGGTATTTGTCATTTACCATTACTTATTCGGACAATAGTGGATTTAATTTTCCCGGAAGAGTTCCTTGTTCCATGCACGGTCTGTGTTTAACATATACAGTATATATATATATGTATATATATATATATATATATGATACACACAGACGTGCAAGGAACAAGGAACTCTTTTGGTACAATCAAATCCACTATAGTCCGAATAAGTAATGGTAAATGACAAATACCATAGTTTTTCTTTTTCATGATTCTAGTTCGACGTCGGCAACGGGTCACTCGCAGAGGTCCCATAAATATAGCTTCCCTCACCAGCAATCTGCAAAGCAGACAGGATCTAGCTTTGGGACATGGATCTAGGATTTAAAGCAGCCTAGCCCTGCTACATTTAGAACCTCAATTTAAGCAAAAGACTCGCTGCCTTCAAGTCAAATTGAATACATCAAAGAAAAAGGGGTAACTATTATATTTTTAGCCAAATCCAAAACTTAAACCTCAACTCGCGGAAGTGAGCGTCCACTTTTTCAAGGCACATAACATGTCCGTTTCAAGATGGGAATGAACTGAGAATAGTACCCTGAGTTTTTTATGATAAATACAGACCGTGCATGGAAAAAGGAACTCTTCTGGGATAATTAAATCCACTATAGTCCGAATAAGTAATGGTAAATGACAAATACTAGCCCGACGTGGGCAACGGGTCACTCGCAAAGAGTTCCCATAAATACAGCTTCCCTCACCAGCTAAATGTAGCAAGGCTAGGCTGCTTGAAACCCTAGATCCATGTCCCAAAGCTGGATCCAGTCTGCTTTGCAGATAGCTGGTGAGGGAAGCTATATTTATGGGACCTCTTTGCGAGTGACCCGTTGCCCACGTCGGGCTAGCATCATGAAAAACAAAAACTATGGTATTTGTCATTTACCATTACTTATTCGGACTATAGTGGATTTACTTATCCCAGAAGAGTTCATTGTTCCATGCACGGTCTGCTAGATCATAAAAAACTAAGGGTACCATTCTGAGTTCATTCCCATCTTGAAGCGGACATGTTATGTGCCTTGAAAAAGTGGACGCTCAATTCTGCCGGTTGAGGTTTAAGTTTTGGTTTTTGGCTAAAAATATAATAGTTACCCCTTTTTCTTTGATGTATTCAATCTGACGTGAAGGCAGCGAGTATTTTGCTTATATTGAGGTTCTAAATGTAGCTGGGTCAGGCTGCTTTAAACCCTAGATCCATGTCCCAAAGCTGGATCGTGTCTCCTTTGCAGATAGCTGGTGAGGGAAGTTATATTTATGGGACCTCTTTGCGAGTGACCAGTTGCCCACGTCGGGCTAGCATCATGAAAAAGAAAAACTATGGTATTTGTCATTTACCATTACTTATTCGGATTATAGTGGATTTCATTATCCCAGAAGAGTTACTTTTTCCATGCACGTTCTGTGTGTATCATAAAAAACTAAGGGTACCATTCTCAGTTCATTCCCATCTTGAAACGGACATGTTATGTGCCTTGAAAAAGTGGACGCTCAATTCTGCGAGTTGAGGTTTAAGTTTTGTTTTTTGGCTAAAAATATAATAGTTACCCTTTTTTCTTTGATGTATTCTATCTGACGTGAAGGCAGCGAGTCTTTTGCTTATATTGAGGTTCTAAATGTAGCAGGGCTAGGCTGCTTTAAACTCTAGATCCATGTCCCAAAGGTGGATCCTGTCTGCTTTGCAGATAACTGGTGAGACAAGCTATATTTATGGGACCTCTTCGCGAGTAACCCGTTGCCCACGTCGGGCTAGCATCATGAAAAAGAAAAACTATGGTATTTGTCATTTACCATTACTTATTCGGACTATAGTGGATTTAATTATCCCAGAAGAGTTCCTTTTTCCATGCACGTTGTGTGTGTATCATAAAATCTCAGGGTACCATTCTCAGTTTATTCCTATGTAGAAACGGACATGTTATGTGCCTTGAAAAAGTGGACGCTCAATTCTGCGAGTTGAGGTTTAAGGTTTGGTTTTTGGCTTAAAATATAATAGTTACCCTTTTTTCTTTGATGTATTCAATCTGACGTGAAGGCATCGAGTCTTTTGCTGATATTGAGGTTCTGAAAGTAGCAGGGCTAGGCTGCTTTAAATCCTAGATCCATGTCCCAAAGCTGGATCCTGTCCGCTTTGCAGATAGCTGGTGAGACAAGCTATATTTGTGGGACCTCTTTGCGAGTGACCCGTTGCCCACGTCGGGCTAGCATTATGAAAAAGAAAAACTATGGTATTTGTCGTTTACCATTACTTATTCGGACTATAGTGGATTTAATTATCCCAGAAGAGTTCCTTGTTCCATGCACGTTCTGTGTGTATCATAGAAAACTCAGGGTACCATTCTCAGTTCATTGCCATCTTGAAACGGACATGTTATGTGCCTTGAAAAAGTGGACGCTCAATTCTGCGAGTTGAGGTATAAGTTTTGGTTTTTTGGCTAAAAATATAATAGTTACTCCTTTTTCTTTGATGTATTCAACCTGACGTGAAGGCAGCGAGTCTTTTGCTTATATTGAGGTTCTAAATGTAGCAGTGCTAGCCTGCTTTAAACCCTAGATCCTTGTCCCAAAGCTGGATCCTGTCTGCTTTGCAGTAGCTGGTGAGACATGCTATATTTATGGGACCACTTTGCGAGTAACCCGTTGCCCACGTCAGGCTAGCATCATGAAAAACTAAACTATGGTATTTGTCATTTACCATTACTTATTCGGACTATAGTGGATTTAATTATCCCAGAAGAGTTCCTTGTTCCATGCACGGTCTGTGTGTATCATAAAAAACTCAGGTTACCATTCTGAGTTAATTCCCATCGTGAAACGGACATGTTATGTGCCTTGAAAATGTGCACGCTCAATTCTTCGAGTTGAGGTTTAAGTTTTGTTTTTGGCTAAAAATATAATAGTTACCCCTTTTTCTTTGATGTATTCAATCTGACGTGAAGGCAGCGTGTCTTTTGCTTATATTGAGTTTCTAAATGTAGTAGAGCTAGGCTGCTTTAAACCCTAGATCCATGTCCCAAAGCTTGATCCTCTCTGCTTTGCAGGTAGCTGGTGAGACAAGCTATATTGATGGGACCTCTTTGCGAGTGACTCGTTGCCCACGTCGGGCTAGCATCATGAAAAAGAAAAACTATGGTATTTGTCATTTAACATTACTTATTCGGACCATAGTGGATTTAATTATAGCAGAAGAGTTCCTTTTTCCATGCACGTTCTGTATTTATGATAAAAAACTCAGGGTACCATTCTGACTTCATTCCCATCTTGAAACGGACATGTTATGTGTCTTGAAAAATTGGATGCTCAATTCTGCGAGTTTATTTTAAGTTTTGGTTTTTGGCTAAAAATATAATAGTTACCCCTTTTTCTTTGATGTATTCAATCTGACGTGAAGGCAGCGAGTCCTTTGCTTATATTGAGGTTCTAAATGTAGCAGAGCTAGGCTGCTTTAAACCCTAGATCCATGTCCCAAAGCTGGATCCTCTCTGCTTTGCAGATAGCTGGTTAGACAAGCTATATTTATGGGACCTCTTTGCGAGTGACACGTTGCCCACGTCGGGCTAGCATCATGAAAAAAACTACGGTATTTGTCGTTTACCATTACTTATTCGGACTATAGTGGATTTAATTATCCCAGAAGAGTTCCTTGTTCCATGCACGTTCTGTGTGTATCATAGAAAACTCAGGGTACCATTCTCAGTTCATTGCCATCTTGAAACGGACATGTTATGTGCCTTGAAAAAGTGGACGCTCAATTCTGCGAGTTGAGGTATAAGTTTTGGTTTTTGCTAAAAATATAATAGTTACTCCTTTTTCTTTGATATAGTCAACCTGACGTGAAGGCAGCGAGTCTTTTGCTTATATTGAGGTTCTAAATGTAGCAGTGCTAGCCTGCTTTAAACCCTAGATCCTTGTCCCAAAGCTGGATCCTGTCTGCTTTGCAGATACCTGGTGAGACATGCTATATTTATGGGACCACTTTGCGAGTAACCCGTTGCCCACGTCAGGCTAGCATCATGAAAAACAAAACTATGGTATTTGTCATTTACCATTACTTATTCGGACTATAGTGGATTTAATTATCCCAGAAGAGTTCCTTGTTCCATGCACGGTCTGTGTGTATCATAAAAAACTCAGGTTACCATTCTGAGTTAATTCCCATCTTGAAACGGACGTTATGTTCCTTGAAAAAGTGGACGCTCAATTCTTCGAGTTGAGGTTTAAGTTTTGGTTTTTGGCTAAAAATATAATAGTTACCCCTTTTTCTTTGATGTATCCAATCTGACGTGAAGGCAGCGAGTCTTTTGCTTATATTGAGGTTCTAAATGTAGCAGAGCTAGGCTGCTTTAAATCCTAGATCCATGTCCCAAAGCTGGATCCTCTTTGCTTTGCAGGTAGCTGGTGAGACAACCTATATTTATGGGACCTCTTTGCGAGTGACGCGTTGGCCACGTCGGGCTATCATCATGAAAAAGAAAAACTAGGGTATTTATCATTTACCATTACTTATTCGGACTATAGTGGATTTAATTATCCCAGAAGAGTTCCTTTTTCCATGCACGTTCTGTGTATCATAAAAAACTAAGGGTAACATTCTCAGTTCATTCCCATCTTGAAACGGACGTTATGTGCCTTGAAAAAGTGGACGCTCAATTCTTCGAGTTGAGGTTTAAGTTTTGGTTTTTGTGGTTTTTGGCTAAAAATATAATAGTTACCCCTTTTTCTTTGATGTATCCAATCTGACGTGAAGTCGGCGAGTCTTTTGCTTATATTGGGGTTCTAAATGTAGCAGAGCTAGGCTGCTTTAAACCCTAGATCCATGTCCCAAAGCTGGATCCTCTCTGCTTTGCAGGTAGCTGGTGAGACAAGCTATATTTATTGGGGTTCTAGGAAATTTCGCCGCAAACATTTTCGCCGTAGGAAAATTCGCCGTAAACATTTTCGCCGTAAACATTTTCGCCGTAAGACAAATTCGCCGTAAGGACATTTCGCCGTAAATTTTTTTAAAAATAATCAATGGATGATTATTTAAGAAATTTATTTAACCAAACTATCACGACTTAACCTAACCAATCGTCAATGCCGTACAGTGAGTTTCAAAGTAAGATAAGGAATTTATTTAAGAAATTTATTTAACCAAACTATCACGACTTAACCTAACCAATCGTCAATGCCGTACAGTGAGTTTCAAAGTAAGATAAGGAATTTATTTAAGAAATTTATTTAACCAAACTATCACGACTTAACCTAACCAATCGTCAAAGCCGTACAGTGAGTTTCAAAGTAAGATAAGGAATTTATTTAAGAAATTTATTTAACCAAACTATCACGACTTAACCTAACCAATCGTCAATGCCGTACAGTATAAAAAATTTTAATTGTGGTAGACTGCTCGAAGCTAGGTAGACCGCACACTTAACCAGCACCGGCTATTATAAAGGTTCAGTTAAACTTTTTTTTTAATTTTAATTTTATTTTATTTACGGCGAAATGTCCTTATGGCGAATTTGTCTTACGGCGAAAATGTTTACGGCGAAAATGTTTACGGCGAATTTTCCGGTCACGATTTATTGGACCTCTTTGCGAGTGACCCGTTGCCCACGTCGGGCTAGCATCATGAAAAAGAAAAACTATGGTATTTGTCGTTTACCATTACTTGTTCGGACTATAGTGGATTTAATTATCCCAGAAGAGTTCGTTTTTCCATGCACGTTCTGTGTGTATCATAGAAAACTCAGGGTACCATTCTCAGTTCATTCCCATCTTGAAACGGACATGTTATGTGCCTTGAAAAAGTGGACGCTCAATTCTGCGAGTTGAGGTATAAGTTTTGGTTTTTGGCTAAAAATATAATAGTTACTCCTTTTTCTTTGATGTATTCAACCTGACGTGAAGGCAGCGAGTCTTTTGCTTATATTGAGGTTCTAAATGTAGCAGGGCTAGCCTGCTTTAAACCCTAGATCCTTGTCCCAAAGCTGGATCCTGTCTGCTTTGCAGATAGCTGGTGAGACATGCTATATTTATGGGACCACTTTGCGAGTAACCCGTTGCCCACGTCAGGCTAGCATCATGAAAAACTAAACTATGGTATTTGTCATTTACCATTACTTATTCGGACTATAGTGGATTTAATTATCCCAGAAGAGTTCCTTGTTCCATGCACGGTCTGTGTGTATCATAAAAAACTCAGGTTACCATTCTGAGTTAATTCCCATCTTGAAACGGACATGTTATGTGCCTTGAAAAAGTGCACGCTCAATTCTTCGAGTTGAGGTTTAAGTTTTGGTTTTTGGCTAAAAATATAATAGTTACCCCTTTTTCTTTGATGTATTCAATCTGACGTGAAGGCAGCGTGTCTTTTGCTAATATTGAGTTTCTAAATGTAGTAGAGCTAGGCTGCTTTAAACCCTAGATCCATGTCCCAAAGCTGGATCCTCTCTGCTTTGCAGGTAGCTGGTGAGACAAGCTATATTGATGGGACCTCTTTGCGAGTGACTCGTTGCCCACGTCGGGCTAGCATCATGAAAAAGAAAAACTATGGTATTTTTCATTTAACATTACTTATTCGGACCATAGTGGATTTAATTATACCAGAAGAGTTCCTTTTTCCATGCACGTTCTGTGTTTATCATAAAAAACTCAGGGTACCATTCTGACTTCATTCCCATCTTGAAACGGACATGTTATGTGTCTTGAAAAATTGGACGCTCAATTCTGCGAGTTGAATTTTAAGTTTTGGTTTTTGGCTAAAAATATAATAGTTACCCCTTTTTCTTTGATGTATTCAATCTGACGTGAAGGCAGCGAGTCCTTTGCTTATATTGAGGTTCTAAATGTAGCAGAGCTAGGCTGCTTTAAACCCTAGATCCATGTCCCAAAGCTGGATCCTCTCTGCTTTGCTGGTAGCTGGTGAGACAAGCTATATTTATGGGACCTCTTTGCGAGTGACGCGTTGCCCACGTCGGGCTAGCATCATGAAAAAGAAAAACTATGGTATTTATCATTTACCATTACTTATTCGGACCATAGTAGATTTAATTATCCCAGAAGAGTTCCTTTTTCCATGCACGTTCTGTGTGTCTTAAAAAACTCAGGGTACCATTCTCAGTTCATTCCCATCTTGAAACGGACGTTATGTGCCTTGAAAAAGTTGACGCTCAATTCTTCGAGTTGGGGTTTAAGTTTTGGTTTTTGGCTGAAAATATAATAGTTACCCCTTTTTCTTTGATGTATCCAATCTGACGTGAAGGCAGCGAGTCTTTTGCTTATATTGAGGTTCTAAATGTAGCAGGGCTAGGTTGCTTTAAACCCTAGATCCATGTCCCAAAGCTGGATCCTGTCTGCTTTGCAGATAGCTGGTGAGGGAAGCTATATTTATGAGACCTCTTTGTGAGTGACGCGTTGCCCACTTCGGGCTAGCATCATGTAAAAAAAAACTATAGTATTTGTCATTTACCATTACTTATTCGGACTATAGTGGATTTAATTATCCCAGAAGAGTTCCTTGTTCCATGCACGGTCTGTGTGTATCATAAAAAACTGATGGTACCATTCTGTTTTCATTCCCATATATATATATATATGTATATATATATATATATATATATGAGGAAATTACCCCGAAGGAAGCAGACAATAATTAAAAACATGATGGGATTAATTGTTACTCTAACGTAAAAATTAATTGTAGCCATAAGTAGATATCCTGACAGTTTTCCAAAGTAAGATTACTGGGTGTGCTATGCTCCCTCTGCTTGGAACGCGTCTCGAACGCGCAGCCAAATCTTAATAGTTTTTAATATTTCTATCATAATTTTAATATTTCTAAAATCCTACAAGAAATGTACAAATAAAAACACGGGATTAATTGTTACTCTAACGTAAAAATCAATTTTAGCCATAAGTAGATATCCTGACAGTTTTCAAAAGTAAGATTAGCTGGGTGTGTTTTGCTCCATCTGCCTTCAACGGGTCTCGAACCCGCAGCCAAATCTTAATAGTTTTTAATATTTCTATTGTAAGTTTTAATATTTCTAAAATCCTCCAAGAAATGTACATATAAAAACACACCATATATATATACATATATACCGAAATAACCCGAAGGTAACAGAGAATAAAAATATTTTTGAAAACACTTTTTTTCCGCCTTTTACGGTTAGGTTATATTGTTAAAAACGAGAAAGAGCACTAGGATTAATTTTTCTTTGTAGGAAAACTCTGAATAAAGCTAGGTTAGACACTTATAAGTTACCTACATTTCAACAGCATCTTCATTGAACGGTTCTTGCATTTCGTTACAATTTTCCATAACACACTTGGTAGGTAAAAGCTCCCTCCGATCTGCAGCGCTGAAAATTAGTCGCGTTGCTTGAGCTTAAAAGTCTTTATCTCCAATCAATTCCGGAGAATTGTACAACGATGACTGACTCATAGTGTATAAAGCACTAAGCGAAAAACGTACGAACTGAGGCTCTGAGATGAAATTCTCCCCTTATAAGCGGGCCTGTGACCAACCCACAAAACACAATCGTTAGCTTCCTATTGGCTAGCGGTGAATTTTGGGCTGGGCTTGACGCGTAGGCCTGCAAAGCGGCCAAACAGAGGTCCTCAGGGCTGTGGTTGGTTGCCCCGTGAAATCT